>CM077093.1:160848285-161448285 GCA_039513925.1 Platanthera zijinensis
TTTCACAAAACTTGCTTCAGATCCCTCTTCTGATGATTCAAAGAAAGACTCTTGATTTTCTAATTTTTCTTTCTAAACTTAATTATTGATGTGTGTATATTTTTCACAAGGAACTATTGTTCATATCTGCTGAAGTGTTATAATTCTGTCAGATATTTTTTCCTTGCTTTTTGATTTTCCATTTTCTATCTTACATAGTGACCTCACCCAAATAGGGGGAGATTGTTGGAACCCTACATGTGATTTGGGTTAGGTTCACTATTAGGTTGTTTAGATGACCCAATATATATAGTCTAAGGTAATAGGTTTTCCAAGGTCAAAGTAAGTAGCATTAACTTAGATTGTCAGTACTCCACTTAATAAGTCCTTAGAGATAGAAGAATTCAAGGAAAAGCTGTTATAGTGTTTACAGGAAGTCATTCGACGAAAGCTAAACTCAGCTAGATGATCGTCGATCTCAGATCGATGAACTCAGAGTTCCTTCTCTGAGTTGAGCTCGATGAAAGTCTAGATGAGAACGACGAATTGTTATCTCTCGTTAGAAGTTCAGCTCGACAAATGACTATCTTAGTTCGACGAACTTGGAGCTCAGATTGGCAAGTATATTTTCAGCTCGACGATCTTGGAGGTCAGCTCGACGAAGGAGATTTGTGAGCTCAACAAACTTGGAGCTCAGGTCGACGAATTCATTGATGAGTTCGACTAACTCCTTCCAGGTTTTATTTGACTTATCCTCTCTATAGTTTCTCAGATCAACTATCAGTTTGATTTCAAATTTATTTTAAGTCAGTAATGCTCTGATAATTATTGCTCTATATTCTCAAGAATATAGCCGTTACTTAGCAGCAATAATTATGGTTTTCACAGAGTTATTACTCTACCATATTTACTAGGACAGTTAGGGAAATACATTCAAGATAAATTTAGCAGTTCAGGATCCCAGAAACTATGCAGAATATTTTAGGAAACAATTTAAAAATTCAGATGGTTTTGAATCTGAATCAATATATAAAGTAATTTTCTTTCAGAAGAATAGATAAGAATGAGACAGACACACTCAAGAAAAATATCAATCACAAGAGAAGTGATTCAGTGAGAAAGTATTAGCAGACAGTGAAGAACCATATAGCTCTCATACACTTAGTGTTCTTCATCTGCTTCAGGCTTTCAAGAGACAAATAATAAAATTCAGTCTAAAAGCTTGAAGAGAAACATCATTTGAAGGCCTATACCCTAAAGCAAAGCTTCCACTCCCGATCTGATCCATACAACTCAGGGGGAGCTTTGACATCTTCAATAAATCCACTAGTCTTCTCAGAGCTTTGAACACCCTGAGTCCAAGTACCACATATCTTCTTTGTCCTTAGCCTGCCAACACACCTAGAAAGAAGATGAGGGTAAAGATCCGGTTACCCAAGTGGTTCCTCCCATAGTGTAGGTGGAAGCCTTAGGTACCCAGATTTGTCTAATAGAACAACATCCCGTCTTCTTACAAGTGTGTGTTGTGTGGCAAACATATTACATTTGGCATACTTGATGAAGGAAGTTGACAGGTTTTCAAGATAAGTTTTGAATTTTTGCTGGGAGTAGCAGTAATAATAGACTTATTATTTTTAACGTTAAAAAATGATTTTCTGAATTTTTCCTTATCGCCGGTGATAGTGGTTGTCGCCGAGCGATAGTGTTTTGGTGAGTACCCAAGTCCGAATTTTTCAGAACCATAGTACTGGTTGGCCAAAATCATATTCAGTGATTTTTGACCCATTCTAAACTTGATAGTGGCCATTCCTAAATCACGGACTCGTCCTCTCAATGCAGTGTTTTCGACAACAATGGTGCAGCATCGGTTTGCGAAGGACTTTTTACTGCCTTCTACTTGAGATTGAGAAAGATTTAGAGATCTCTATAAGACCTCTTTCTCTCTTGTAAGAGATGCAACCCGAGACTGAGACTTAGAGAGATCGTTCTCAAGTTCTAGTATCCCTGTCGAAGAGGGACAATCCTCTTGACAAGTTGTTTTCTCTTTCCCAAGTATTTTTATTTCATTTTTATATTTTTTATTTTCTTTCACTAAATGTTTATTTTCAGATTTAAGTAACTAAATTTCGCCCAATTTAGAGATCGTTCTCAAGTTCTAGTATCCTTGTCGAAGAGGGGCAATCCTCTTGACAAGTTATTTTCTCCTTCCCAAGTATTTTTACTTCATTTTTCAATTTTTTATTTTCTTTCACTAAATGTTTTTTTTCAGATTTAAGTAACTGAATTTTGTCCAATTTTTTTTCAAAATATTTGCAAGTTCTTAAAAATTCAGAATATAAATCATCATAAGTTTTAGGTGTTACCTCAGTGTTGCTCTGGACACTGCTCTCATCATCATATGATGAAGTGCTCTTTCCTATTAGACACATGTTGGCCTCCTCTTCAGTTTCTAAACCTGAACTACTTGACTCCTCAGAAGTGGCGTAATCCCATGTTCTGCCTTTAGAACTTTATTCTTATCTTTCTTTCCGTATCACTTCTCCTTCAGCTCTTTCAGATACTTTGGGAACTTGCCCTTTATGTGGCCAACTCTACTGTAGTGATAACACTCAAGTGGTGTTGTCTCTTCGTCATCCTCTCCATCAGCTTGAGTTTTTCCCTTCCTATACCCAGATTCTTGCTTCTTAAAAAATTACTTGAAAGAATTTCTTCTTTCAGGTTTTCTCATGAACTTCTTGAATGTCTTTACAAACAGGCTCACTTCATCTCTATCATCACTCTCATTGGACTCACTATCCACTTCCTTTTTGGACTTCAACACCAAATCTTTCTTTCTTGGCTCCAGGCTATACTCCTGTTATTGAGTCCTCAACTCTACTTCGTGGGTTTTTAGATTGCCTATCAGATTCTCAATTTGGAAAGACTTTAGATCATATGACTCTGAGATGGCAGTCACCTTTGGATTGAATTTAGGGGTAAGCGATCTAAGTATTTTTCTTACCAAATCTCCATTTTAGAAACTCTTTCCAAGAATCCTTGAGTCGTTCACTATCTTGTTGAACCTTGTGTACATGGATTATACATCCTCATCAACCACCATCTTGAACTTCTCAAACTGTGACTCAAACTGGAAAAGTTTCGAGTCTTTCACCCGCGATGTACCTTCATGTGTAACTTCAAGGAGATTACAGATATAATATATAGTTTCACATGCACAAACACGATTAAATTCGGTCCTATCTAACGCATAGAATAAGGCATTCATTTCCTTAGCATTTTATTTGCAATGAAGCTTATCAATTTCTTTCCATTTATCCTTGGGTTTTTCCGTTATGATACTTCCTACTATAGTTACAGGGGCAGTGTAACATGTTTCAACCATGGCCCAAATGTTGATATCTAGCGCTATTAGAAAGCATCACATTCGAGCTTTCCAATAGTTGTAGTCAGTGCCCATGAATAAGGGAGGTCTACTATTCCTTACCCCTCAGAAAACACGTCAATGTTTTGTGCCATTACTCTCGGTGATGAAACCGATTTTGGAGTAACATTACTCTGATAGCAAGTGTTGGATCATGTGGCACCCTTAGAGGGGGTGAATAAGGGTAAAATAAATTTTTTTAAACTAAATAAACTTTACTTGATGAATAAAACAATTCAATTAATAAATGAAGACTAGTTTTTCATAAGCAAGTTTAAACACTCTGAAATATATACCAACAAAAACAATAATAATTTATTTCAAACGTGCTAAATCTGAATACAAAGTATCTCTATAGAGCTAGAGACAAAGGCTTATGAAAATTACAATTTACTTATGATTTCATCGGTCCTTCTACCAAGAACCAGTAGGTTAAAGCGTATCTCTTCCTAGATCTTGCTTCTAGCCTCCCCAAGATCTACCATAATCTAGACGTTGCACACAAGGCAACAATTTCTCCCTAAGCCACACAAGAACTTTGATGCCACTCACAAGGAGGCGATTTTACCCTAAGCCACACAAGAACTTAGATGCCACACACAAGACGGCGATTTCCCCTCTCGATTACAATAAGATAATAATAAGAATAAAAAAAATAAATTGAAAACTTTAGACTTGAAACTCCCTTCAAACAATGCGCTGAAGATGCCAATGAATCCTTGCCAGGGTTACTTTGAATGTTGAGAATGTGCCGTTAACCTTTTATGCTTTTGGCTTCTTGAGAGTATGGAGTAAATCTTGAATTTGGTGCTCTCTGGTTCGTCTAAACAGGAAGGTGCACTCTAGGTAATGAAATTCGTGATCCCCACAAAAAATGAACTGGCTTTGATACTTTGGCGATATTGCCTGGCAACACTGGGTATTACCACCTGGCGATATCAGTAACTATCGCCATGTATCTCATGAACTCCTCATTTTCGCATCATATATTTGTCGATCGTCAAATGTGGACTATCGCTTGGCGACACTGGGTATCTCCACCTGATGATATCAATAATGAATACCACGTGACCCACGAACTCTTGATTTTTTGCATTGCAGATTTGTCGAACACGATTCGTCGATCATAGAGCACAGATTCGTCGATCATCGTTGTTGCCTGTCAACGTTACCCAATATCGCCTGGCGATAGCTCCTAAGCTCATCTATTCTGACTTGAAATAGTATCCCAACGCCACTTGAGTTAGACCTGTGATATCTGCACATCATAAATACCCAAAGATCAAATACAAACAAGATTTGTTATTAGCAAACCAAGAAGTATGGAACGCATACTCCAACCACACTTGTATCAACAAAAGTACCCAATTCATACTCGACAAATTCGTCAGATATCCTTGATGATATCCGATGAATTTTACTTGCCTTATCTCAGCCCGAATCATTTCTGATGAATTCCTGCTGGCCGAAATTATTCTAAGTCACATTCTTCTTATGTGTCGAGTATCACTCGACACCAGCCCACCAGTCAACACACTCAATGCTTGTCAAATCCGGTGTACTAGGAGCCTGAGTCAATTCTCTTGACTCAAAATATATTCGCAAAATGGGATGTTACAATCTTTGCCTTGGTCATCCTCGTCCTCGCCTTATCTACCAACTCCTACTTGATTTACCTCTAGAGGACTCCTCTCTGAACAATGAATCTTGTAAACTTAATAAGCACCATCACTCCTCTTATCTAGTAAGACAAGGATGTAGTTCTTCTCATCCCTTTGATCTTGTTTATTCAGATATTTGGGGTGCTTCTCCTACTAGGTCTACTCCTACTAGGTCTATTGGTAAGGGAAGTCAATATTTTGTTACTTTTGTTGATGATTTCTCTTGATGAATTTTGTTATATCTTTTGAAAGAAAATTCTTAACTTTTTTCTACATTCACTACGTTTTACAATTAGTTACACACGCAATTTGATGTTTCTATTAAGGTACTTCATACTGAAATTGCTAGAGAATGTCTTAGTCAATAATTTTTAGAGTTTTGTATGCATCATGGCATAATTCATCAAACCAATTGTCCATACACTTCTTAGCAAAATGGTGTTGCTGAATGCAAAAATTGTCTTCTCCTGGATGTCACTCGCACCCTTCTCACCCAAATGAATGTTCCCTGGTCATATTGGGGTCATGTTGTTTTTTTCTCTTATTATCTCATCAACTATATTCCCTCGTCGGTTCTTCAAAGCAAAACCCTATTTTCCATCATACATATAGTAGCCCAACCATTTCATTTTCCTCTCTGTGTCTTTGGCTGTATAGTATTTGTCCACTCTCCTTCTACTGGTCCTGATAAACTTTCCCTCGCTCGATTAAACACATCATTTTGGTCTACCGTCTGACCCAAAGGTGTATTGGTGTATAGATACCCTTCTTAGGAAACAGTATGTTTCTGCTGATGTTTCATTCCTTGAAGATATGACTTATTTTTCTCGAGCTCCTGTTCTCTTACCACATGCTGATTCTCCTTCTATACCCATTATTTTTGCACCTCCACCTAAGTCTCCTCCTTCTCTTACGCCACTTTCTCCCCCATTCTATGCCAGTTCCTCTATATCTATCTCTGTCTTCTTATTCTTCAATACCATTGGGGTCATTGATGTTAGTTCTCAGGCTAGTAATCTCTCTGATGGAAGGATATACTATAAAAGATAGGTCGAATCTTGAACTTCCTATTGCTCTCCAAAAGGGGGTTAGAACATACACTAAACATACCAGTCATGATGTTGTCTCCTATGCTCGTCTTCCCCCAGCTAAAAAGAACTTTGCTCTTGCTCTCTCGACCACTATTCTCTCGGATGCCTATCAATAATCTCTTGATATTCCTCATTGGAAAGCTGTCATGGATGAAGAAATAAAGACCTTGACTGAAAGGGGTACTTAGACTCTTGTCCTTACTCCTCTAGGAGCGAATGTGGTTGGTTGTCAGCGGGTCTTTGTCATTAAGTTTCATCTTGATGGAACTATTGAATGCTATAAGGCACTATTGGTTGCTAAGGGTTTTACTCAGACATATGGTGTGAACTTCTTTTACATCTTCTCCCTGATTACTCACATTAGCAATATCCATATTCTTTTCTTTATGGTTGTTAACAGAGGTTGGGAGATGTCTCAGCTAGATGTAAATAATGTCTTCCTTTATGGTGATCTATAAGAGGTGGTATATATGGAGAAACCTCCTAGGTATGTTGCTCCGAGGGAATCTCTAGTATGCAAGTTATAGAAGGCAATTTATGGTCTAAAGCAAAGTCCTTAGGCCTGGTTCAACAAGTTTAGCATGGTTGTCTCTCTTACTGGCACTACTTGAAGTTTGAAATTCATTCTCTTTTTATGCAAGACTACTAAAGGGCTTATTGTACTTACTATCTAGGTGGATATCATCCTTCTTAATAATGATGATAAGGAAGGAATTGATCTAGCAAAAAGAAACATTCAACAACATTTTGTTACTAAGGATATGAGATCACCTTTGTACTTTCTGGGAATAGAAATCCCGCAAAAACATAACTTTATAATGCTCTCACAACAAAAATATGTGTTGGATTTTTTGAAAGAAACTATTCTTCTTGGGGCATGACTCATTCATTGTTCGATGGTCATTGGTGATGATAAGAGTTGGACTGAGGATTCACCTCTTCTTCTAGGAAGTATTAAGTACAGATGACTAGTGGGAAAACTCATCTATCTGATTTTCACCAGATAAGATTTTTTTTATATAGTAGGAAAACTCAATCTGGTTATGCAAACCTCTAGAGAGTGTCATCTTCATTCAACTTTGGAAATTTTGGAATATGTTAAAGGGTCTCTAGGAAAGGGGTTACTATTTCAAAATCTAGTCATCTGAAGATTTTATCCTATTATTATGCCAGCTATGTTGACAACAAAGAAGATAGAAAGTTTACATCTGGCTTTTACACCTTTGTGAGAGGAAATCTTGTTAGCTAGAAAAAATAGTCCGTTGTGTCTCATTCAAGTGCCGAAGCTGACTATAGAAGCATGGACTCGACCACTTGCGAGTTAAAATGGTTGTGTCCCTTATGCTTGACTTAGGGGAGGTATATGATCATCCCTTATTGACGTTCTCTGATAACAAAGATGTTATATATATATATATATATACATACATATATATATCAAAGAATCCAATTTTTCATGAAAGGAAAAAACACATTGAAGTTGACTGCCACTTCATTAGAGAAGACATTTTAAAGAATCAAATCTATACTCCTTTTGTCAAATCCGACAAAGAACTTGCAAATGTCTTTACAAAACTAGTTTTTGCTTCACTTTCAGATGTCTATGATAAGCTGGGCATTGTAGACATATATGCTCCAACTTGAGGGGGGTGTTGAAACTTGTGATAATAGCAGGCTGGCGTCTAGTTGGCAGACTAGTTATCTAGTCTGGCGGTCCGGTTTGTTGTTCTGGCGGTTTGGTAGTTTGGCAGACTGGTCTAGAATTCTTCCATTTGGTTCTACCAGTCAGTCGTATTTGGTCTGGCAATCTAGCAGTCTTCCTTATGGTCTGGTGGTCTGATCATTGGTATTTGATAGACTGGTTCTGAAGGATAGGCATCTATTGTGCCGATCTGGTCTTGGAAGTATGGCGGTCAGCTTCTGACAGACTGGTCTGTTATTCTAGCTAGCTTAGGATCATCGAGACTGCCTCCTTGATTGGATAAGGGAGGCTTGGTTTTCTATCTATTATTGTGGTTTGGTGGTTAGGATGCTTAGGTCGATGTGGATATAAAAAGCTTGGTGAATTAAGCGTTATTACGGTTTAGTGGTCAGGAGGCTGAGACTGTGGTAGTCTGGCAGTTATAGATGATTGATCACTACTTCTAGTGATCATCGATAGTCTGTGGTGAAAATACCGGCATACACTTGTCAAGAGGTGGATATTTTGTCTAACTGCACTTCTTTATACGATCTATAAATGGCAGTTCACGCAGTCTGTATATTGTATTTTAGTCACACATTGTCTGTTGTATTATCTTTTGTCTCCTCTCCCCAATAAATAGGTGTGATACCCATGTAATTTAACTTTTTTGTAGAATGAAATAATATGTAATTTAGATTTTCTCACAATCATTAGGGTTAATATGTTTAAGTTATATATCAATATATATTTACATTTGCATGTTCACTCAAGAAAGATACAAAAACAAAAGTGGAATTTAAGCATATCATAAAGTAGAGTAATATATAGTTCATCTTGATCCATTTCTACTGCATGCAAATTAATGATATCTAATGAATAATAGATTTAGGCATCCAAAGAGGATCGAGTGAAACGGTTCCTTAGTGCATCCTAATACTGCATGTTGATTTTTGGGGAGAACGTGATGAATGGGCCTTTTCAAGTGGAGTTAATATTTCATCTTTAATTTTGGGCTTCCATTCATACTTTGGTTTAACATTCTTATATTTCAAATTTCCATAATGATTTTAAAAAATAATATTATTAGAAAATTTGTAATTAGGAGAAACTAAATAGGGGTTAGAATTCGTCATGCTTTTATGATTAAATATTCTACAATGTGTATGTTTTACGAAGTTTGAAACACTAGTAATCGCTCTTGCCCTCCAATCACAGGCCTACATGTGGCCACACGGTTACAAAATCTCTATTGCCACGTGATAGGTACTAACGCCACACAATAACTAACGTCGGTTATGACACTACCTCTGACGTTATCGTCATGCGATACCTGCTATCGCCGCACGTTAACATCCAGAGAGCCTCATCAATTAAATTGACCCTGCTATCACCAGCGGTATCAATATCGTCGGGCGATAGCTTCCTGGGAGCTTTCTCAGTTTAACTCCTCAGCTACCGCGGTCCGGTAACAACTTACCATCGCGCGGTAGATCCTACGTCACATTGACTCAATGCTGTCAACGCTCTCGATGGTAATGCTGGAGCTATCATCACGCGATACCTACAACCACCAGGCGATATCTTCCAGAAGTTATTTCCTACCTTAAGAAAACTGGGGCGTTACAAATCTCCCCGCCTCCCCCCACCACTTAAAGAATTTCGTCCTGAAATTAAGTCATGTACAAAACTAAAGAATTATTCAATATTAAACCGAGTACCTCAGTCGAATAACTTGGGGAACTCCGACTTCATGGTTTGCTCCCACTACCATGAAAGCTCCTCTCGGCCATAGTTGTCCTAACGGACTTTGACCATCCTGATCTCTTTATTCCGAAGTTGCTGGACTTCTACATCCTCAATGCAAATGGGTTTGACAACGTTGTCAACCCACTATCAATTGGTATTTGATCTACAGTAATCACTTGCATAGGCTCTTGCACCGCCTCCCACAACAAAAATATATGGAATACGTCGTGTAGACAACTCAATTCCGTTGATAACTTCAACTAATAGGCACCTTCACCAACACATTCCAGTATCTCAAATGGTCCAAGGTATCTCGGACTCAGCTTTTTCAAGCGTCAAACCCTTGAGACACCCTTGAAAGTCTTGATCTTTAAATGCACCCAATCGCCCATTGCGAACTCGATATTCTTGTGCCTGACATTGTAGTACTTAGCATGCCTATCCTAAGAAATCAACAACCGCACCTGAATTGTTCGCATAGTCGAAGTCATATCTTCGACTTCCTTCCGCTTATACAGCTTGGACTCGCCCATCTCCAACCATGACAATGGAGTGCGACACTTCCTACCATAAAGGTCCTCGAAGGGTGCAATTTGAATTCTCTCCTAGTAGCAATTATTGTATGTGAACTCAATCATAAACAGGTGACCTTCCCACCTCTTTCCATAATCCAGGGAACATATGTGAAGCATTTCCTCCATCGTCATATTGACCCTCTCAGTCTAACCATCCGTCTACATATGAAAGGTCATACTGAACTTTAGCTTGGTCCCCAACAGTTGATGCACCAACCTCCAGTCGTTAGCTATGAAGCACACATCTCAGTCACTCATGATGCTATGGGGAACACCGTGCAGTCGTACAATGTTATCTACATAAAGCTTTGTCAGCTTATCCACGAAAATGTCCTTCCTATTCGAGATGAAGTATGATACTTTCGTCAAATGATCTATGATCACCCAAATGTCATCATTTACCCTCTGTGACCTCAGTAAACCATGCATGAAGTCCATGGATATATCATTGAAATTCCACTCCGATATAGGTAAAGACTTCAAGAATCTTCCGGGCTTCTGGCACTCAGCCTTCACCAAGGCGCACGTTTGACACTTTGCCACACAAAGTGTTATGTCCTTTTTAAGTACTGGCCACCAGAACAACTTTTCATGTCTTTGTACATTTTTGTGCTCCCCAGTTGAATTGAGTACTTAGTATAATAAGCCTCATAAATCAATTCCTCTAGTAATTTACCCACACTTAGGATGCACAAACGATTTTCCTTCCATAACATCCCATCATCGACAGTTAATTGGGCATTCGACCCATCCAAAGCCTCGGACATGAACCGCTTCATGCTTTCATCCAACTCCAAAGCCTGGAAAACCCTATCAACAAGGTCTCACTGCACCTCTGTCCAGTTTAGTCGTGCTTTAACACTAGTCCTCCTATTGACACATGATATCTCCATGGCCTCAATATCTCGAATAAGATGCTCATCATATATCCTTATCTAGTTGGCCTGTACAGGAACCCTACAACTCAATGCATCCGCAACTGCATTAACTTTTCCAGGCACATAGTGTATCTCGAAGGTACAGTCACCAAGGAACTCCATACACCTCCGTTGTCGCATATTTAGTTCTTTTTGATCTAACAGATACTTTAGGCTCTTATGATCGGTGTAAATATCGACCTTCATGCCATACATGTAGTGCCTCAATAGCTTCAAAGAGGATATCATGGCCACAAACTTCAAGTCATGGACCGGATAATTCCTCTCGTGCACCTTCAACTGGCTTGAGCCATATGCTATAACTTTTCTATGCTATAGTAACACACAACCTAAGCGGCTCTCCGAAGCATCGATGTAGATCTCGTATTCTTTCGTCCCACATGGAGAACAAAGAATAGGTGTTGTGGTCAGAAAACTTTTCAGCTCTTCGAAAGCTTCCATGAATGTTGGAGACCACACAAACTTTTAATCCTTCCTTGTTAGGGTTGTGAGGGGTAACCCTACCTGCGAGAAGTTCTCCACGAAGGGCCTGTAATAGCCGGCAAGCCCCAGAAAACTCTGGACTTCCGCCACCGAAGACAATACAGGCCACTCCTGTATCACAATAATCTTTGCCGTATCCACCGCGATCCCCTCTCTAATAACAACGAGACCAAGGAATGCCATTGAAGAAAGCCAGAACTCACACTTTGAGAACTTGGCATATAGTTGATTGCTTCTTAGGGTCTCCAGAACAATCTATAGATGCTCCGTATGATCAAACTCAGACTGGGAGTAAGCTAATATATCATCAATGAACACGATCACAAACTGATCCAAACACTCCTTGAACGTCTGGTTCATCAAGTCCATAAACACGATGGCGCATTAGTCAGCCCAAGAGGCATGACCGTTAACTCATAATGCCAATAAACTGTACTGAACGCCATATTGGGAATGTCACTTTCCCTGATTCTTAGCTGATAATAACAAGACTTCAAATCCAGTTTCGAATATACAGTCGACCCAAATAGCCGGTCAAGTAGATCATCGATCCTCAGGATCGGGTACTTGTTCTTTTCCGTTAGCTAATTTAATTCCCGCTAGTCGATACAGAGCCATAGCCTTTCGTCCTCCTTCTTTACGAAGAGGATCGGGGCGCTCCAAGGTGACGAACTTGGATGCACAAACCCCTACTCTATTAATTCTTGAAGTTGCGCTTTAACTAAGTTATTTACCCCGGTGCTAAAAGGTAAGGATACCGCGACACAGGTTTGGCACCTATCACCAACTCGATTGTGAAATCAATCTCTTTCTGAGGTGGTGCTCCAGGGAGGTCTTTAGGAAAGACTACTAACTTAGACATGTGTTTGTTATTTGGTCCTATTGTTAATCCTTCGTGTGTAATCAGCATATACATGTGGCTCTGAGATTCATTCCATGCCTAAGGTCAAACCACTGATAATTTTCAACGACCATGCTTCTTTTTGGTTTGTATATACATAATCGATACAACGGAAAGCACTAGGACAAACAACGTGAACACTTTAGATACTAAGTGTTGGGTACACTGAAAATATGTACCAGATTTGGAGAAGTCTTACCATACTCAATGATATACATCAATTTGTATTTGATGGATATTTGAGTTTCATTGTGCAGGTGTGAGGATTACAAGAAATTTTCTAAGTACAAGTGTCAATACTTGTGAAGAACTGTGTCGATACCCAGAAGTTATATCGACACCAGAAGCAAGGCCTGTGTCGACACCCAGAGTTTGTGTCGACACCTGGGGCAAAATTTGTGTCGACACCTGAAACAAGCATTGTGTCAACACCCAGGGCTTGTGCCGACACCAGAAGCAAGGCCTGTGTCGACACCAAGGAAATGTGTTGACACCTAGGCATTGTGTCGACCCCTGAAGTAGAAGTTGTTTCGACACCTAGAATTGTGTCGACACCTGAGGCAGGAATTATGTCGACACCTGAAGCAGAAGCTGTGTCGACACCCAGGAGTTATGTCGACATTGGAAGCAGAATTGTGTCGACACACTGGACTTGTGTCGACACACACTCAACATCAACTTTCAACAACAGTTGTGTCAAGACCAGAAGGTGTTGTGTTGACACACAGGGCTTGTGTTTACACATCTAACAGAAGCTGTGTCGAGAAGCAGAAGAATGACTGTGTCGACACATTAAGTGCTATGTCGACATCATCAAGACTTGTGTCGACACTTAGTCTATTTGTGTCGATAAATGTGAAGCAGTTTGCTGAGTGTTCCATGCGGAGATATAAAGTCTTTGAAGAATCAACGGTCACGTCTGGAGACTTGATAGCTGTCATAGTCAACAGGTCAGACACCTTTGTCAAAACTGTCAAAAGCTTGTTATAAACCGGATCAGCCGGTAATCATGAAGGAACTCTATATAAAGGACTGATCCTTGACAACCAAATACAACTAATGAAGTGATTCATCCAGAGAGAGAATTCAACAACAAGAAAAGGGGAAACCCTTAAGAATGCAGATCCTGAACAGTCTGTAAGGATGATTCAGATCCAATTCTAAATTTAAGAAGAGAGATGTCTAAAGATCAACTTCAACATCCAGTGAAGATCAACCTCATTTTTGTTCAATCAAGAAGCTTTGAAAAAGCTAAGTCAGGTTGGATCTGATGTTACAGTTTATTCAAGAACTTATCAAGAAGCTCAGACCAATAGAGAGTTCTATCTGGTGAAATTTTTGTACCTCTAAATATTCATTTTATTGTAAGATCTTTTATAAGATCTGAGTTGTAAGCCTGAAATTATAAAGGCTGAGGTAGGGCTGAGAGCCTGAGGTGTAGGACTTGTGAAAGTCTGAGTTGTAAGCCTGGTGATAAAGGATGAGGTAGGGCGGGTGCCTGAGGTAGGGTTCTTGGGAAGAATCTGAGGTAGGACTTGTATAAGTCTGAGCTGTAGGAACCTATCAGGTTCTGAGTTGTAAGATCTGTGGATCTGAGTAAGTGGAAGGAAGTTGGGCTGAATCTAGTTCTCTACTGGATAGGCGAAGGGGGAAAATGGATGTACCCATAACTTGGGGAACCACTATAAATCTGGTGTACGGTGGTGTGCTATGATTATTGTGTTGTGATTTGTACTTTCTGTGCTGAGTTAGAACAAGATAATTTCCTTCAATTATTAAAGAAAATTAGAACCTATTCACCCCCACCCCCTCTAGGTGTCTAGGCTCTTGAAATCAAGTCTTTCAAGTGGTATCAGAGGGAGGTTACTCAAAGTTTGACCTAATAGTCTGAGTGAATCTCCAAGGCAATTAACATATTTCAAGAATGGGTTCAAATGATAATCAGAAGGAATTTGGATCTATGAAACTGTCTATCTATGGGAAAGAATGCTTTGGCATATGGAAGGAAAGAGTCAGGTTGTTTATGGAAACATCTGATCCAAGAATCTACATCACAGTACAAGAAAGTCTTTTCATTCCAATGAAGGTATCAACTCTGGATGCAAATATTAAAACCCCAAAGAGTTATTCTGAAATGACTAAGGATGAGATCATCCTGGCAACATTAGACAAAAGAGCACAAAACATTATTGTAAGTGTTATAGATGATGCCACATTTCAGAATCTGGTGCATTGTAAAACCTCTAAGGAGATGTGGGACACCTTGATTGTCTATATGGAGGGAACTGAAGAAGTTAGAGAGGACAGGAAGTCTATGCTGAATCTAAAATATGAGAGCTTTAGACAAGCCAAGTCTAACAACATAGCTGAATGTTACAAGAAGTTATTCAGGATAGTAAATGAGCTGATGACCTATGGAAGAGTCTTCAGCACATGTGAATTGAATGATAAGTTTCTCAAGTCACTAACAAAGGACTGGGACACAAAGATATGTGCCATCAGAGAGGTATCCAGGTTTGCTGATACACCTCTGTTGGGTATTGTATCCACAATAGACCTGATTTGAAGAAGCCCCTGAACAAGCTAAGTTGAATGGAAAAGTTGTATTTGACAATCTTTTAACAAGTTGTGCTTGCAGCTATTCCATGCTAAGTACACACCAATGTCAGGGTGTAGTGGGTCAATATACACGGGTCTGCACAATGTAATACCTCGTTGAGCAGATCAGTGTATTGACTCACGTGTGCTCTCACTATTGGAGTGTACTTATTTTCAAGCACAGGGTCGAGATAGAGCAAGAGCAGAAGAGGAGCAAAAATTGGTCAAAGACCAAGCTCATGGGAAGGAAGAGAAAAATCGTATAAGTTAAAATCGGCGAGAATCACTAAGTCATTCCCGCTGATTTCGACGGGAGTCACTTGTGATTATTGCCGATTCGACGGGAATCAGGCTTCATTCCCGCCGACCTCTTCCGAATGACAGTTTTCCTTCAGAAATTCTGCTAAGGCAGATTCGACAGGAATCACCAAGTGATTCTCGCTGACTTCGACGAGAATCATTTTGATTCCCGCCGATTCGACGAGAATCAGGTTGCATTCCCGCCGATTCCCTCTAGCTGACCTAGTTTCCAACTGAAATTCTGCTAAGGCAGAATCGACGGGAATCACCAGGTGATTCTCGCCGACTCGACGAGAATCACCAGTGATTCTCGTCGATTCTGCCTTAGGCAATTTTCGCCTGTTTGCTGGACCGAACCAAGACGGGTTACGCTGCTTTGACCGGGCCTAGGGTTTCTTCTTGTGGGCCCCACAACGGTCATTTAGGGTTGGTCTACAGTATAAATACTCGCGTTTCTTGAACTCCAACAGTAATCAATCACGAGAAATCAAAGCCGTCGAGCGTAACCTAGCCGATCGCAAAACTCGTTCCATCACCGTCGCCGCTCGCAAGATAGTCGACGCCGCTGATCTTAGAGGTCCTCTTTGATCATCCGGCAACAAGACCGAGGCTAAGTATAGCGTCTCACGCTTCTCTCTCGAGATCCCTTGTCTCTTGATTTGTTGAACGAAGTTAGCTCTTCATTCCGAATCGATTGAGACGACCGATCTGATTGAGATCGTTAGTAGACCTTGCTTGCTTTGTCAAGAAGTGTGGATCTACAAAGCATCGCCGCCGCATTCACTTGCCGCCGCCGATCTCGAGAAGATCCTCTCCAAGAGAGTGCTCCGGTCGTGAACTCTTCGTCTTCATCAAGAATGCTTCAAAGAATGAAGAGGGACATCGGGTTATCCATACTTGAAGTTTGTATTTTTTATACATTCTAATTTTCATGTTGTTGTAAAGGAATAGTGATTCCTCATTGTAAGGGTTGGGTGCAACCCGTGGTGGAGGAGTAGTGACTCCTTCGGGTTGAAGGGTTCCTTCCGTAGTGTGAGGATTGGATTTCAATCCGGTTGGTGAAGTGACCGAGTTGTCTCTTGTTGGGAGATAGGTCGAAGGGGGAGAGTGGACGTACCCAAATCGGGGAACCACTATAATTTCTGGTGTGCTTTTCTGTGTTGTGTTTGTTGTTTGTGCAGGTTATTTTTTTATTCCGCAAAAGACTGCAAATCACCTATTCCCCCCCCCCCCCATAGGTGAAGTTAGTTGACACTAGATAACTTTCAAGTGATATCAGAGCGAGGTTCCTCAGCAATAAGGTTAACACCTTGAGTAAGATCCCGTATCTAGTGTCAAGATCTCTGAAATGGAAGGACTTAAGTATTCAGGGAAGATCCCAGTGTGCACCAAGCAAAACTTTCCTATCTGGAAGGAAAGGATCAGGTATTACATGGAAGCAGTCAACCCCCGACTCTTCATGATAGTGGAGGAGGGACCTTATATCCCCACTAAGGCCTCCACCATTGATCCAACCAAGCAAGTGCCCAAGAAACTTTCCGAAATGGATAAGGATGAGATGGTGCTTGTCGTACTTGACAAGAAAGCTCAGAACATTCTGGTAAGCACCGTCGATGATTCCATGATGCAGATTTTATGCAACTGCAGGACAGCCAAGGATATATGGCACTGCCTGATCATCCTGATGGAAGGCACTGATGAAGTAAGGGATAATCGAAGATCCCTTCTGAACCAGAAGTACGAGGCCTTCAGGCAAGGTCCCAAGCAAGAAATCGGAGTGACTTTCGAGAACTTCCTGAAGATCGTCAATGCCCTGAAGGGCTATGGCAGAGTGTTCACAGATGGTGAACTTAATGACAAATTCCTTAGATCCCTTACTAAAGAATGGGACACCAAGATCTGCGCCATCAGAGAATTTTGCAGGCTAGCAGAAACTGATCCCCAGATTCTGTTTGGGAAACTTCTTTCCTATGACCTTCTGCTGAACACCAGAAAAGCTGAAGAGGAAGCTGACAAAGCCGCTGCCAGAGAAAAGACTGTGGCCCTAAAAGCCAATCACTCAAGGAAAGGCAAGGGTGCAACCTTTTCCCACTCTTTGAAGAAGGATGAGGAAGAAGACTCTGAGCCATGCTCTTCCGGCTCAGAGCTATCTGAAGAAGACTTCTCCCTCATCACTCGGGAGTTCAAGAAGTTCCTCAAGTTGAGGAATCAAAGAAAGAGAGATGGCTCCTCCTCCAGACTTCAGAAGAAAAATTATTCTTCTGACAGGTATGAATCCAAACAGAACAAACATCGCTCTGATGACATTATTTGCTTTGGATGTAATAAGCCAGGTCACGTCGTTACTGACTGCCACCAAAGCAAGAGAGACAAGGGGAAGGGAGAGGAGCATAGGTTCTCTAGAGATAAGAAGAAGGAGAGGAGCTACATCGCTAAAAAGTCAAAGACACTGAGTGAATCTGATTCGTCAGACTCCAGTGATGATGAGGAAGCCTACTTCGGGCTAGTGGGTCGCTCTGACTCGGAAGGAGAATGCCCCCCATTTACTGGGAAGGTAAAAGATCGTACCCCCTCTCTGACTCTGACTCTGAGTCTCCTGATGATGATCTCGAGGACAGCCCATCTGCCCGTGAAGCTGAGCTCCTCGAAAAGTATGAGCTTCTGCTCAATACCTTTGAGGAATGCCGCAAGAGGTTGAGGGCTCAGAAAAAAGAAGTCAAATTCCTTAAGGCTGAGGGTGTGTCTTTAAAAGAAGAGATCACTAGCTTGATCTCTCTCTGACAGGAATACCTGGGCCTGACTTCTGAGCACTCAGAGTATCTAAGTCTCCTTGACCTAAAACAGGAAGAAATCAACAAGTTGGAAGAACAGCTTACGGCAGAAAGAAAGATTGTCAAAAGCTTCTCCATGCCCAAGACCGTTCTTCCTCTAGTTGATGAATTCTCTGCTCAGGCTAAGGGGGTTGGCTTAGGGCATGTGGGTGTGCCTGGTAAATCATCCAGGAGAAACAAAAAGTAGAGGAGAAATAAGGTTGCTAAGAAGGCCTCTACTACAGAAAAGGGAAAGGCCCCTCTCAATCCTGTTTTATTCAAGAAGCCTAGCTTTCCTAGTAATGAGCAGGACTTTGAGTCTACCTATGACCACTTCTTCCGGCCCTCGGTTGAAAAGCCCAAGATCCGGTATGATGGTTGGGCCTTCCCCCGCAACTACGGTGAGAGTGTCTTCAAGGCACCTTATGAGGAAATCCAAGTGGAAAATTATGGCCACTTCTCTAGCGGCCATAATAGGAAGCAGGAACCAAAAGCCAAGCCTGTCATACTGAAGGAATAGGAAGTGAAGAAATCATGTGACTGCTGTCATCATGATGCCTCCACCTCCAGATCCAAGGCCCCAGCTGGACCCACCGTTCCCAGGGTGAAGCTGGAGCCTAGGAAGCGGTACAACAGGTTCGACTGTTGGTGCTGTGGTAAAGTTGGTCACTTTGCCGTGGATTGCTGGTTTAATCCAAGGTTCAACGAGACTCCTCATGTTAACAATGCGAGGCCGACCACTCGTAGGGTTAACCACCTGAGGGGGAGTATGCTAACAAGGAATCTAAGACCCAAGTTCAATTGTGTTCCTAAGGGAAACTGATTCTGTTTTGCAGGTATGTCCAAAGGCCACCAAAACGCTTTCTGGTACTTGGACAGTGGATGTTCCTGGCATATGACCGGGACAAGAAGCCTGCTGCGTGATTACTCTCCAGTCGAAAATGGACCCAAATTCATCTTTGGAGGATCAGATCGAGGAGTCACCAAAGGTTACAGTATGATTTCCAACGGTATAATCTCTATCACCGACATGGCCTATATTGAAGGGTTAAATCATAACCTGATCAGTGTAAGTCAGTTGTGTGATAAAGGATATGACGTTAAGTTTTGCAAGGATAAGTGCTTGATAATATCATGTGCCTCTTCGGAGACGGTATTAACTAACATTAGGAGCAGAAATATCTTTTGTTTAGATTTTCTTAGCTTAGATTCTTCTACCCCTATGTGCCTAGTAGCAAAAGGCAGTGCATCTCTTTATGAACAATGACACAAGAGATTAGCACATATTAATTTCAAGACAATTAATATGTTATTTTCTAAGAACTTAGAAAGGGATGCCCCTACTATTAAGTGTATCAAAGATAGCCCTTGTCCTGCATGCCAGAAGGGCAAACAGACTCGGGCTACCTTTAAGGGCATTGCAGACAAAGACTCCTCCAGATGTATCTATCTTCTGCATATGGACTTGTTCGGTCCAGTGCAAGTTCATAGCTTAGGAGGCAAATCGTATATGCTAGTGATTGTTGATGATCACTCTCGGTTTATGTGGGTGTTCTTTTTGAAACGAAAGTCAGATACGTTTGATATCTTCACGAGTTTTGTCAAGCAGATTCAGAACGAAATTAAATACTCAGTGGTCAAAATCAGAAGTGACCATGGAACAGAATTTGAGTCTGGTGCTTTGATAGAATTTTGTGAAGAACTTGGTATCTTTCATGAGTTTTCCTCCCCACGTACTCCTCAGCAAAACGGAGTTGCGGAGAGGAGAAATGGAACGCTCATTGAAGCATGTACGACAATATTGAATGACGCCTCTCTTCCAGAGTACTTCTGGGCAGAGGCTGTCAATACGGCTTGTCATGTGCAGAACCGAGCATTGATCAACAAGAATCATCGTAAGATGCCATATGAGCTATTGAAAGGTAGGAAACTGACCATGTCCTATTTGAGGATTTTTGGCTGCATATGCTATGTACTCAATAATGGGAAGTACCCACGTACTAAATTTGGTGAAAAATGCTTCGAAGGCATATTCATGGGCTATAGTAGCCATAGTCGGGTGTATAGGATTTTCAAAAAGAAAACCCTAGTGGTAGAGGAGTCCATTAATGATGTATTTGATGAAGGAAGCTTGCTTAACAGCAATTCTTCCAGTGGCATTCTTGAAGATGCAGGTGTAAGACTTGAACAGCTAAGTCTCGATGAGGCCGCTAAAGATGCAACTCCCAAGTACGTCAAACTCTCCACCTCAATGTCAATCGGAGATGCTGACGGTCAGGATGGAGAAATCCTCCTAGAAGATGGAGGAGCCCAAGAAAATGTTAGAGCTCCTGATGCCAGACTCCTAGAGCTCTAACACGTGAGGGATCATCCCATAGATCAGATCATAGGAGATCCTCGTGACGGTGTCAGAACTCGGAGAGGTACAATTAATGATAATTTGCACCTTAGTTTCCTATCACAGGTTGAGCCAAAGAAGTTCGACGAAGCGAACAAAGATGCGTCATGGATATTGGCCATGCAAGATGAACTACATCAATTCGAACGATGCAACGTCTGGACGCTTGTTCCCAGACCAAAGAACCAGAATGTAATCGGCACTAAGTGGATCTTCAGAAACAAACTGGATGAACACGGTGTCATCATAAAGAACAAGGCCAGGCTGGTGGCTCAAGGTTACAGACAGGAGGAGGGGATTGACTTCGACCAAACCTTTGCACTAGTTGCAAGGCTCGAGGCGATCAGATTGTTCCTGGCGTATGCTTCTCATAAAGGATTCACTGTCTATCAAATGGACGTGAAATCTGCGTTCCTAAATGGAAATTTGAAAGAGGAAGTATATGTCGCGCAACCCCCAGGTTTTGTTAATCCTACATTCCCTAATCATGTTTATTTTCTTAATAAAGCATTATATGGCTTAAAACAAGCTCCTCGAGCTTGGTATGAGACTCTGTCTAGTTTTCTTCTTCAGAACAAGTTCTCGAGAGGAAAAATAGATAAGACATTGTTTCTTAGGGAAGTCAAAGACATAATTTTCGGCTCTACGGACAACAATCTTTGCAAAAAGTTTTCTAAACTTATGCAAGGAAAGTTTTAAATGAGCAGCAAGGGAGAGCTAAAGTATTTCTTAGGACTTCAAGTGAAACAGTCTGAGGATGGAATTTTCATCTCTCAGATGAAGTTCACAAATGAACTCCTCAAGAAATTCGAAATGGAGAATGCAACCTCTATGAGTACTCCAATGGGATCCACTGTGTCTCTGGACAAGGATGAGAAAGGGAAACCTTTTGATGAAAACAAATACAAAAGAATAATTGGATTCCTGCTCTACCTTACTGCTAGTAGACCGGATATTATGTTTTCCACATGCGTATGTGCCAGATATCAGGTGAACACTAAGGAATCTAATTATGTCGCTGCAAAGCGAATTCTTAGATACCTTAAAGGTACACCAAATCTTGACTTGTGGTACCCAAGAAGCAATGATGTCGAGCTGATAGGCTTTTCAGATACCGACTTTGCAGGAAGCAGGGATGATAGGAAAAGCACTTCCGGGACGTGCCAATTCCTCGGAAGAAGGCTTTTTTCTTGGAACAGTAAGAAGAAGAATTGTGTCGCAACCTCCATGGCTGAATCTGAGTACATCTCAGCAGGCAGCTGTTGCCCACAACTTCTATGGATCAGAAATCAGCTCAAAGATTATGACTTGCAGTTCAGCAAAGTTCCGATGTATTGCGACTCCTCGAGTGCAATAGCAATTGCGAATAATCTTGTGTCGCACAGCAGAACAAAGCATATTGAAGTGCGCTATCACTTCATTCGAGAGCATGTGGAGAACAAAGATATATCTCTCTACTATGTCCCCACGGATAAGCAGGTTGCAGATATCTTCACAAAGCCCCTAGACGAGGCCAAGTTCAGTCTCTTCAAAACTGAATTCGGCATGCTGAACTATGAAGAGTGAAGACTGTAAGGCTCAAGGCTCTTGGATCAAGGGAGAGCATCAGCAAGGGCCTCAAGCTCGAGCACAAATGCGAGAGCTGAGGGGGAGTATATGGCTCCAAGTGAGGTCCCAAATTTGCAGAAGCCGAAAAGGGGGAGATTACCCGAGGCTAAGGTGCTAAGGTAGTGGATGCTAAGTATGCTCTAAGGACAATGGTAATGAATTTCATTCTCAACTGATTGTTCATTTTATGTTTTTCATTCCCATCTGTCTTATTCTCCTTAGCTCGTAGGGTTTAGGCTTCTTCAAATAGGGGGAGATTGTTGGGTATTGTATCCACAATGGACCTGATTTGAAGAAGACCCTGAATAAGCTAAGTTGAATGGACAAGTTGTATTTGATGATCTTTTATCAAGTTGTGCTTGCAGCTATTCCATGCTAAGTACATACCATTGTCAGGGTGTAGTGGGTCAATATACACGAGTCAGCGCAATGTAATCCCTCGTTGAGCAGATCAGTGTGTTGACTCACGTGTGCTCTCTCTATTGGAGTGCACTTATTTTCAAGCACAGGGTCGAGATAGAGCAAGAGCAGAAGAGGAGCAAAGATGGGTCAAAGACCAAGCTCATGGGAAGGAAGAGAAAAATCGTCTAAGTTAAAATCGGCGAGAATCACTAAGTCATTCCCGCCGACTTCGACGGGAGTCACTTGTGATTCTCGCCGATTCGACGGGAATCAGGCTTTATTCCCGCCGACCTCTTCCGAATGACAGTTTTCTTTCAGAAATTCTGCTAAGGCAGATTCGACGGGAATCACCAAGTGATTCTCGCCGACTTCGACGAGAATCGTTTTGATTCCCGCCGATTCGATGAGAATCAGGATGCATTCCCGTCGATTCCCTCTGGCTGACCTAGTTTCCAACTGAAATTTTGTTAAGGCAAAATCGACGGGAATCACCAAGTGATTCTCGCAGACTCGACGAGAATCACCAGTGATTCTCGTCGATTCTGCCTTAGGCAATTTTCTCCTGTTTGCTGGACCGAACCAAGATGGGTTACGCTGCTATAACCGGTCCTAGGGTTTCTTCTTGTGGGCCCCACAACGGTCATTTAGGGTTGGTCTACAGTATAAATACTCGCGTTTCTCGAACTCCAACAGTAATCAATCACGAGAAATCAAAGCCGCCGAGCGTAACCTAGCCGATCGCGAAACTCATTCCATCGTCGTCGCCGCTCGCAAGATAGTCGCCACCACTGATCTTAGAGGTCCTCTTTGATCATCTAGAGACAGGACCGAGGCTAAGTATAACGTCTCACGCTTCTCTCTCGAGATCCCTTGTCTCTTGATTTGTTGAACAAAGTTAGCTCTTCATTCCGAATCGATTGAGACGATCGATCCGATTGAGATCGTTGGTAGACCTTGCTTGCTTCGTCAAGAAGTGTGGATCTACAAAGCATCGCCGCCTCATTCACTTGCCGCCGCCGATCTTGGGAAGATCCTCTCCAAGAGTGTGCTCCGGTCGTAAACTCTTCGTCTTCATCAAGAATGCTTCAAAGAACGAAGAGGGACATCGGGTTCTCCATACTTGAAGTTTGTATTTTTTATACATTCTAATTTTCATGTTGTTGTAAAGGAATAGTGATTCCTCGTTGTAAGGGTTGGGTGCAACCTGTGGTGGAGGAGTAGTGACTCCTTCGGGTTGAAGGGTTCCTTCCGTAGTGTGAGGATTGGATTTCAATCCGGTTGGTGAAGTGATCGAGTTGTCCCTTGTTGGGAGATAGGTCGAAGGGGGAGAGTGGACGTACCCAAATCGGGGAACCACTATAATTTTTGGTGTGCTTTTCTGTGTTGTGTTTGTTGTTTGTGCAAGTTATTTTTTTTATTCCGCAAAAGACTGCAAATCACCTATTCCCCCCCCCCCCCATAGGTGAAGTTAGGTTACACTAGATAACTTTCAACCTCCACCCACACTATTTGGAAAGCTGCTATCTTATGAAATATAGCTCACTGCCAGATAAGAGGAGGAGAAAAGCAGTAGGTCTAAGTACAAAAAGAAGTCAGTAGCCTTCAAGGCTGAAGGCACAAGAAAAGGTAGGAGAAAGTCACCTTCTCCACCCAGAAGGAGTGCTGAGGAAGAAGAAGAAAATCCTGACAACAGCACATCAGATAGCTACACCTCTGATGAGGACTTTGCTGCATTTACAAGGCAGTTTCAAAGGTTCATGAAAAAGAAGAAATGGAGAACTAGACCATCAACATCCTTCTCCAAGGATGAGTAGTACAAGAAAAACAAGACTCCCAAGGAGGACAGGTATTCCTCAAAACCTAGTAAACAAACTAATTCTAAGATTGTCTGTTATTATTGCAATAGGCCTGGACATGTCATAGCTGACTGTCCAGATAAGAGGAATGAATCTAAGGACAAGAAGAAGCATCAAGTGAAAGGCTAGAAGGAGAAATCCTTTATTTCTTAGAAGCAGAAGAGTTGGATAGACTATTCATCATCAGAATCAGGAGAAGAAGATGATGCAGAAGCATATGTTGGGTTGTTCTCTGCAGAAGAGGATTTTAAGGAATTAGAATTCCTACAAATGCTGGACTCCATAAATGGAGTTGAAGACTATTGCTGTAGAAGGCTGATGGCTCTATCAGAAAATGATCAATGCCAGGATCAGCCTGGTCCAAGTAAGGCATACATTTCTCCCTTAGCTCTTGATTACTATACAGGATCAGAATAAGAAGCATCTGCATCAATAGATGTGGATGGTTCTGAGTCTAAGGTGGATGTACATCAACTCATTAATGAGTATGGTGGGTTGTTGCAAGCTCTGAAGAGGATCAAGTTTCTTGTCAAAGAGAAGGCCAAGGAAATTGAATCTCTTAAGCAGGCTGCATCAAAATCAGCCAAGCTGATGGATTTGAAACTAAAGGAGGTTTCCAAACTGAAGAATATAACTGTTATTCAGATGGGCACAATCTCTTTCAAGGATAATCATATTAAGAATCTGGAGGCAAAACTACAGAAAGAAAAGGAGTTAGTGGCTAAATTCTCTAAGCCAAAGTCTGTCTTTCCTTTAATAGACAATTTAATTTCTCATAAAGGAAAGACTGGTCTAGGCTTTAAGGGAAGAACAAGGGCCACCAATTCTCATAGAAAAGGTAAGGCCCCAGTTCAGCCACTAGCCACAAAACCCCCTATTTTCTTTAGGAAAGTGATGCAACCTGCAAACTGGTATGATCATGATATTTCTCATGGTCACTGTGAGTATGGAGATCTCATTGGCAAGGGTTCAAATGCCAATAGACCACTCTATAGGCAAGCCCATCAGGTTTAAAAGGAATCCTTGGGGTTTGCTGCTCCAGCACCTACACTTAAAAAAACTGCTGGCAACAAAGTTGTGAAGTCTGTACCTAAGAGAAGGTACAACAGGTTTGAGTGTTTGTGTTATGGCAAGGTGGGGCACTTTGCCATGGATTGTTGGTTCAACACAAGTATCAAAAACAAGAACAGCTTACCTGTAAGAAAAGCTGCAGTTAAGCTTGATAGATTTTAAACTAACAAGAACCTAAGACCCAATAACAATTCTGGTTCTAAGGACAAGTAAATCTTTATTTGATGCAGGTGAATCCAAGTGGCCATACCCCTATATTATACTTGGATAGTGGATGTTCCAGACACATGACTGGAATAAGAATAATGTTCAGAGACTATGTACCCATAGAGAATGGACCCAAAGAAATCTTTGGTGGATCAGAAAAAGGAATCATCAAAGGATTTGGTAACATTTCTAGTGATTCTATTTTTATTACCCAAGTGGCTTATGTGAAGGGTCTAAAACATAACCTGATTAGCATAAGTCAACTTAGTGATCTAGGTTATGACATCTCTTTCCTCAAAGGGGAGTGCCAAATAAGGAGGTCAAGTGATCAAGAGATCATTCTGGCAGGCACTAGGAAAGGGAATGTATATTGTCTTAACCTTGATTGTGAGTTTAACAACTCACCCATTTGTCTAGTTGCAAGTGAGAAAGCAATACAATGTGTCAAATGGCAATAAAGTAAGGGTTAGATCTGATATACTCTAGAGGGGGGTGAATAGAGTATATGGGTATATTTAAAACTTTTTCTAAACTATAAGAAGTAATCCTAAACTTAGGTACTATATCATAGAATACCAAAGGAAATAATTGAAATCACAGGAAAAACTAAATAACACAAAAAGAACTAAGCAACACAGCCACAGCAAGAACAAAAAGAGGAGGGCAACCAGACAACACAAGAATTTATAGTGGTTCCCCAAACTGGGTACATCAACTCTTCTACCACCCTGGTAGGAATCCACTCAAGTTTTTGATTAGGTGACTGCCACCAATGAGCTTTTGATCAGGTGCTCAAAAACCAAACCTTAATTCTTTTGGTTAGGAGACTTGCAACCAGGAATCACTTTTGAAGGGAGTAGAGAACCCTTTTTACAGAGGGGGTGAGAGATTGATGGTGCCTTCTCTTTCTCAAATACAACTGAGAAGACTAGTGGAGTTGATGTTAACAAAAAGCTCCCCCTAAAATATTTAGTTTATTCAGGGAGGGATGGAACTTTTCTTCAGGGTGATAGGGCTTCAAACTTTCAATTTTGACAAGAAAAACTTCAGGAACTATTTTGAAAGATGTAGTATTGTTGTCCTTTAGAGAGTTCCTGAGAGTGTGACAGAAGAAGACACTTGATTTGGATGGTTGTTCTTCTTCTTCTTCAGAATTGTTCTTCTTCTTGTCTAGCTACTGTTGATTCTTTTATGATCGATTTTCAATCTCAAGAATTCTGTATGTCTATAGATTATGTCAGTATTGTATCTCTTGTATCTCAAGAAGGGAAAATCTATGTCTTTTATATTTTCCGTGAGGAAGTCCATTTGAATTTTGAAATCCTTCTGCAATTAATGCTGATGGCCTTGGAATATTTTTGGCATTGATTTGCTTCCCAAACTGTCCCTTAGAAAAATGGTAGGCAATAATCCTGATGAAGACCAGAATTAATGCTCTTGTCTAACGGTAATATTCAGAGAATATTAGAGCATTAATTACTCAGGAATCATTGCCACATAATAAGGATAAAAGAGGAAAATAGTCAAGACTGGATTAGTCAACCTGAGTCCACAGTTCATCGACATGAGAATAGCTGTTCGTTGAGCTGAGATCTAAGATCGTCGACCTCTGAATGCTACTTGATAACTTTCTTCTTCTGTGCATCAAGTTCGTCGAGCTGAATCTAAGATCATCGAGCTGAGCCCTGAGAACAGAGTTAGTCCAGCTGGGGTTCAAGATCATCGAGCTGAGTTTTGATTCTGGACTTAGACTATTTTCTAGCGTAGAGTGTTGAAGTATCATTTAGGCATTGAGTGAGATGTCCTCTGGCTTTGAGTGTTAAATCACCATTCTAGCATTGAGTGTAATGTCATCTGGCATTGAGTGTTGAATCACTTTATCCAGAATTAGTCGACCAGAGAACAGAGTTCGTCTAGCTGATGTTCTTTGTTCGTCGACTGAAGTTTGACTTAGAAGAATTATTACTTTGTCCAGAGTTCGTCGAGCTGAGCTCAGAGAATTATCTCTGAGTTTGTCTAGCTGAGCTCGACTTTCGTCAATCGGAGATC
Organism: Platanthera zijinensis; assembly: GCA_039513925.1. Lineage (NCBI taxonomy): Eukaryota > Viridiplantae > Streptophyta > Magnoliopsida > Asparagales > Orchidaceae > Platanthera > Platanthera zijinensis. The sequence continues at coordinate 160,876,064 of CM077093.1, forward strand.
GACGAACGTAGAACTCATTTTTCTAAGTCTTAAATTATCTAATTCTTGAGTCTCTCGCAGTGTTGGAGGCTGGTCCTTTATACTGTTGACTTAAAGGACTTGACCTAAACTCTAGGACACAAGCATGACCCTGATCTATACATGTTGGGTAATATCCTAACTTAGTGAACCTAGCCCAAATCCATCTAGGGATCGAACAATCTCTCTCTATTTGGGTGAGGTCACTAATAACAGACTCAATACAAGAAAATGTACAAAGTAAGAACACAATATATATCTGGCAGAAAATTTAACAGTAAATGCAGCAGATATATTTACATAGTTAGCTTTGTAACAAGAAAACACAGTTTATCAAAAATATACCAAATAGCAGTTCAGATTCTAGTTTTTCTGTTTCTTCTCCTTTAGCATAGCTTCTTTGCTCTTATCCCCAGGCTGAGTAAAAATGATTTTCATGTCAAGATTCGCAGCTTCTTTCTTTGATATATACATATCTGCTGCTCCAATCAATGTCAGGGTGGAGGTTCTGGGAACTACAGCCTCTAGGTGTCTAGCCATATAATCTGCAGGATTAAATACCTTCTTGCTCACTTGAAGTCTTTCAAGTTCTTTCTCTCTATATGAGGACATGTAGTGAACTTGGTTGGATCTTCTCCTTCTTTTCTGGCCTTCTTTATCTATGACAGACCAATCAATTCTTGAAGCCTATCCATCCTAAAATTTGGATCAACATCCTGATTGACAGATGATTGATCATCTTGGTAGGGTAGCAGAGTAGCAGGCCTGAATTGAGTTGACTGTGCTTGAAAGTTTGTTACTTTCTGGATTTCATCACTCTGAATGTATAGTGACTTTGGAGGTACAGTTTCACTATATTTTCCTTTAGGTTTGTGTGATATTGAGTGCCTTCTTTGATACGCTTGTTGTTAGGGAGGAGATAACTCTGGCTTCTGATAGACTACTTCTTTTATCTGCTCTGTACAACCCATACTTCATTGCTGACTGCTTCCATGAGATTGATGTCTAGATGAACTTTCCTGCCTCTAATAAGTTCTGGTGAATATAGGCTTGGAAGGTGCATCTGACCTTTGAGATGTGGTTCCTAAAGCACCAGCAGCTGGAGGAGGAGGAGGATCCTTCCTGTATTTATGAGCTGGGGAGGAGAGTATCTTCTGCTTTTCTTTCTGGCCTTTTGTTCATTCTTTGAAAGCCACATCCAGGATGGCATCCCTTTGTATGGGGTTATGTTTTGTAAAATATAGTAGGGAGTGTCATTTGTATTTCTAGGCTTGGGAGCAGTAGGAGGAGGAGCCTTCCTTTCTTAGAGATTTTCTTCCTCTTTTGATCCTTATCAGAATCATCATCATCAGAAAGTTGAGGATTGTCATATATATCATCAATTTCTTTTAGTGAGCCCTCAAAAATTATTTTGTTTTCTGTCTGAGATGGAACTGGAAAGGGGACTGGAGAAATGTATACATCTGTACTTTGAGCAGCTAACTTATTTTCTTCCTCTATGTCAGCTAAGATCAAGGTATCTAGATCTAGCACTGGAGAATCATCCATTATAAATACTGGAGCCATTGGAGAAGATACAATGGTAGAAACAATCTGTGGAGATGATGAAGTGGCAGGGATAACAAAACTAGCCTTGAGTTGTTTGACAACTTCAGGGCTTATTGGAGAAGAATAGGGTGTAATAGCCAATGATGGCTTAGTACACTCAGCTGGAGGGAGACTTAGATAAGTTGTATCAAAGGATCTTAACAGACTCATCAAATCCACTGTGGGATTAATAAAAATATCACCAATAGTACTTATTTACAGTATAACTGACTCATCTATTTTCAAGTCAGTTTCAATAAAATTAATCAAATCAAATAACTCAGTATCATCTGCTTTAGCTTCAGCTTCTATATCCATTATTGTTGTATCTGCTGTATCTGAGACTTGTACAACTGGTTCTGTTGCTGTTGCTGTAACTGCTGCTACTTCTTCATGAAGTATCTCCCCCTGTCTGGTTTCAGTAGAAACTGAAGCCAGGCCCCCAAATGAAGAGGGAGAAGTAGTGAGGGCAGAGATCTGGGCAGCAAGAAAGGCTATGGAGACAGCTAGAGAAGAAATGGCCTCTGCTATAAGAGATTGGAGTAGGGGTGTGAGGAGGGTAATGAGTGGGGTGATAAGAGTTAGATCCAGGTTTGGAGAAGTGGATGGTGGAGCAGTAGCTGGTAGAGTGGAAATTGCAGTTTTTGAGGGGTGGGGAGGTGGAGGTGGAATGGGATTGTTTACGGGGGAGTCGTGTTGAGGAGAAGGAGTTCTCAATGGAGAGGATAATAAATTGAAGGAGGGGAGTGAGGAGAGGGTGGTATGGGGAATATTAGCAAGATGAGATGGAAGAGGGGATGGGGGTGGTGAAGGCATGGATGTATCAGGCTGAGGTGAGGGAGGAGGGGATGGTATATGTGTAAGGGAAGAGGGAATTGGAGATGCTGGAGGTGTTGGGGTATGGATCAAGATGGTAGTGGAGGGTGGTGTTGGTTGGGCTTGTGATTGGGATGTAACTTGAGGGGAAGGAGGTGGTGGAGGGGTAGAGAGGATTCCTTCAGTGGGGTGGGGAGAGGCTAGTGCAGCCCTTGTACTCTAAGAAGTTTTAGTGGAGGAGGAGGTAGCCTTAGTTGGCTTAGTGATGGTCCTCTCCCACTTGCTAAAAAGAGCACATGTGATTCTCTTTGAAGCATTGATGGATATGGTCAAGGAGACCAGGGATTCCGCAGCCTTTTCCTTGAGCAAGATCCTTAGGATCCTTCCAAAACATACCTCTTTCTTATTATTCTTCATTTTAATCAAATCAAACAGAACTTAACCCCAGTTCATAGCTTTATTATTTACTATGGAGCACATAACCAGGAACTGATGCCTTGTGATGTAATCATGTGTTGTGTGCTTCCCGAGCAACACCTTCCCAGTAATATCTGCGAGAAACTTATACTCAGTAGACAACAGTTACTTAAGTAGTTTGTTTGGGGTATCTCCAGAATAACCCATGGTACTCAGCATCAAATCAAACTCTTTATAATCTATTTCTAATTCATCGTCACCATTTTAATCCAAAAATCTCAGTTAGAATGTCGGGGGTAAGAGAAACAGCGTTACCCGCGATGATGCCAGTCATCATGTTCTCGTCTGTAGTTGTTGTGTAGACCCACTCCCCGATTGATGTGGCAAATATCTTGATACGAGTCGAAAGCAGAGTCTTTAGTTGTTGATCTTTAAGCAGTAGAAGAATGTTCAGGAAAACTTGATCAGAGTACTGGAACGATTCAAAATCCAAGTCAAAAACAGTATCGAATTTCATATAAGCAAGAGATCTAGCGGGAATCACCATTGAGAGCACATGCAAAGGAAAAATGACGATCAAGTGCAAAAGAACTGAAAGCGTGGGATGGAGGTTGAAGAAAACCTAAAATATAAGGTTTTCCAGAATATGAACCGACAAACTCCATTTCACAAGAAATAAAAGATCATCGATTTGAGGTCGACGAAATAATTTGGAGTTTAAATAGTTCGTCGATCTCAGTTTGAAGATTTGAAGACATTTCGTCGATCTCTGGTCGACGAAAGTTTTCTGAAGTAAGTTCATCGATCTCAGGTCGACGGAACTAACTTCACTCACAGAGAGTTCGTCGATCTCTAGTCGACGAAAATCTCAAGAACTTTTCCTAGTTCGTCGAGCTCCGTTCGACGAACTCTGAAAAATTCGTCGATTGCAGACATAGACTAAACTAAACCTTCTCCATTTATCATTCCAAGCTGATTTATAAAGAACAAGTGATTTCTTTCATCTAGGGGTTTGGTGAAAATATCAGCTCTTTGTAAATTAGTGTAGATATAGAGAAGATTGATTTTGTTTTTGTCTACACATTCTCTAATGAAATAATGTCTTATGTCTATATGTTTAGTTATGCTGTGATGAACTAGATTTTGTGCTATAGCTATAGCACTTGTGTTGTCATATAGTAGAGTTGAATTATTTAAGTTTAATCCATAATCTAGGAGTTGGTTCTTAATCCACAGCATCTGTGAACAATAACTACCAGCTGCAATGTATTCAGCTTCAGTAGTTGATGTGGACACAGATGATTGGTTCTTGCAAAACCAGGACACCAATCTTATACTAAGGAACTGGCAGGTTCCTGAGGTACTTTTTCTGTCCACTCTGCATCCAGCAAAGTCAGCATCTGAGTATCCAGTTAACTCAAACTCTGACTTAGTAGGATACCAGAGACCTAGACTAGGATAACCCTTTATATATCTCAAAATTCTTTTTAGAAAAGCTAGGTGAGATTCTTTAGGGTTCACTTGGAACCTAGCACAAAGGCATGTAGCAAACATAATATCAGGTCTGCTAGTTATAAGGTATAGTAGGGACCCAACAATGCCCCTATATAATTTATGATCCACAGGTTTCCGAAGCACATCAGAATCTATTACAGTATTTGTAGCCATGGGTGTTTTCTTTGCTGAGGCATCAGCCATCCCAAATTTTTTAATAAGCTCTTTAGCATATTTAGCCTGGGAAATGAAGATGCCATCAGGGAGCTGCTTCACTTGGAGACCAAGGAAGTAGGAGAGATCACCCATACTACTCATCTCAAATTTTGAATGCATTAGATCAGAAAATATTTTGCATAATTTGGGGTCAGTAAAACCAAATATTATGTCATCTACATATATTTGTACTTACAGTATTTTATCATGATGCATTTTGGTAAATAAGGTCCTATCTACTATGCCTCTTGAAAAACCATACTCTAAGAGAAAGCTGGCTATGGTCTCATACCAAGCTCTTGGAGCTTGCTTTAAACCATAGAGAGTTTTATGCAATTTAAACACATAACAGGGATGAGTTGGAGAAACAAAACCTGGAGGTTGTTCAACATAAACCTCTTCTTTAATTTCCTCATTTAAGAAAGCACTCTTCACATCCATTTGATAAACTTTGAACTTCTTAAATGCAGCATAAGCCAGAAATATCCTTATAGCTTCTAGCCTGATAACTGGAGCAAAGGTTTGATCATAGTCAATCCCTTCCTCTTGCCTATACCCTTGAGCAACAAGCCTAGCCTTGTTCCTCACAATCACACCTTGGGCATCAAGCTTATTTCTGAATACCCATTTGGTTCCAATGACTGTGTAGTCTTTTGGTCTTGAAACCAAAACCCAAACTCTACATCTCTCAAACTGATTAAGCTCCTCTTATATTGTAATGATCCAGTGGGGATCTTGTTCTACATCAGTTATGGATTGAGTCTCAATTTAAGAGAGGAAATAGGCATGCATCAAGTCTTAGTTGAGTTGATGCCTTGTCTGTACACCTACAGTTATGTCTCTAATCAATTGGGATCTGGGGTGATCCCTTAGTGTGACAAAATCACTGGGCGGAGTTGATTCTGCAGCATTATTTTGAAAGAATTCTTCATGTGGAATAGCTTATGTTGTTGTAGGGAGGTCAGCTTTTTCCACAGTCTCTTCATCACTTTCTTCATTGACTTGTTGAGAAAGATGAGGTACAACTTTTGGGGTGAGGTTTAAGTCATCCAATTTCTCACACAAGTTGTGTACCTATAAGGAGTCTTTGGTAGAAATCTCTTTCTCCTTATAAAACATGTTAGCCTCATCAAATGTAACATGCATAGATTCCTCTATTTTTAATATGGATTTATTAAATATCCTATAAGCTTTGCTGATTTGGGAATATCCTAGAAAAATTCCCACTGCAGCCTTTGCTTCAAATTTTCTAATATGTTTCTTGTCATTATTATGAATGTAGCACACACAACCAAAAACTTTAAAATAGTTGATTATTGGTTTCTTCCCTTTGAGCAATTCATAGGGAGTCTTATGTTTTAGTTTGTGTATCAAGCTTCTATTCAGGACATAATTTGCTGTGCTCACAGCCTCTGCCCAATAGGATAGGGGCATGTAAGCATCTGCAAGTAATGTGCCTGCAGCTTCAATGATTGTTCTATTTTTCCTTTTAGCTAACCCATTTTGTTGAGGAGTTCTAGGAGCTGAGAAACAGTACCTGATACCTTCCATCTCACAGAACTCATGCATAAGAAGAGAATCAAACTCTATATCATGATCACTTCTGATCAATCTAACATGAGTAGAGTACTCAATCTGTATGGCCCTGAGAAAATCTGTAAGAACCTTGAATGTATCTGACTTAGATCTCAGAAAGAATACACAAGAGAATCTGGAGAAGTCATCTACAACCACTAAGGTATAAGATTTCCCTCCTAGGCTTTGTACAGCCATAGGGCCAAAAAGGTCCATATGTAGTAGGTACAATATCCTAGGTGAATCACTCTTATTAATGGATTTGAAACTAGATTTAGTTTGCTTGCCTAGTTGATAAGCCCTGCAGAGTCCTTCCTTCTTGTAGGGGCCAGAAGGTAGTCCTCTAACAAGGTTGTCCTTAGATAACCTAGTAATATTTTTCTGATTTACATGACCTAATCTTTTATGCCACAAGTCATTTTGACTGCTAACTATGTTAAGTAAATATATGTCTGAAGTTACAGAATGAAAATTAACTAGGTATATGTTTCCTTGTCTATTGCCAATTAAAACAGGTTTGTTTTCTGTAGAGGTAATAGTACAAGAGATAGAGTTGAATGATACCTGATAACCTTCATCACAGAGTTGGCTTATAGAGATGAGGTTATGCTTTAGTCCACTTACATATGCAAATCTCTTGAAAGTTACTGTTCCAATCCTGACTTTGCAATAGCCCTCTGTTTGGCCAAAGTTAGAGTCACCAAAGATGAACTTTGGTCCTAGCTTGGACTTGTAATCATTTAGGTTGTCCTTGCTGCCTGTTATGTTCTTGGAGCAGCCACTATCAAGATACTAATGTTGATTGTATGTTGGACAGGTCATCATCTACAAATAGAGCATTTAGTTATTCTTGACCCAGGTAACCTTGGGTCCTTATTGATTTACATAGCTATAACTAGAAATGTAAGAACATTCAGGTTGATCTTTATACCCTTTAGGATGGTATCTCCTAGGTGGAATTATCCATTGAGTGAAGGGATTAAAGTTGTTATTAGAATTTAAATTCCTACTATTAAGATCTGGGTTCGACAATCTCTGGTTGGATCGTCGACCTGAGCTCGACGATGCTGGATGAGATCGTCGATCTCTGCTCAAAGAATGAAGGTATTCATTCTTGAAGTACCAAAATCGTCGATCTATGGTCGACGAACCATACTGGTATCATCGATCATAGATCAAAGAATGATTAATACTGATGTTTGCGTTCAAAGATCGTCGTTCTGAGTTCGACGATCCGTTCATATATCGTCGATCTGAGTTCGACGATAACTGCTGAACATTGTTATTTCTGTTATTCTTCTGGATATTGAGCTTATTTTTGGTTTCAATTTGTTTAAGAATCTTATTAACTTTATTTACCTGTACAGTGTTCCTCTTTCCCTTGTCAGATATAAATTTTACTGGTCTGGAAAGATTATTTTTCTGAATCAAAGGTGGATCACTAGAGGAAGCACCTAGTCCTAGTTTGCTATTGTTGGTCCTAGCATTTACAGTACTTGTGATATCTAATAATTGTATACTTCTTCCATTCAGTGATTCTTCTAATAGTTTTGCCTTACCTAATTCAGTTTTCAGAAAAGATATTTGTTTATTAGCAGACATTAGTTCATTAGTTAATTTTGCATTTTCTGTAGTGATGTTGTCTAGGGTATCTAACTTTTCTCTGAGAAGTTTGATTTCCTTCTCAGAGCTTATCAAGTCTAAGCATAAATTTTTAAATTCCGATTTAAATTAATCTAACTCAAAATTATAGGAAGCTATTACCTGATCTTGAGCTGATAGAGTTTCTTCATTATCAGACTCATCTGTATCTGATCTGCTACTGCCTGCCTCCATAGCCATGAGGCAAACTTCCTTAGCCTTCTGCTCCTCTTCATCCTCACTGGAACTGGAGGATGTTGACTCTTCTTCAATATCACTCCATGTTTCAGCAACAAAGCCCTTGTCTTTCCTCTTATGCTTGCTTGAGGAAGACTTATTGTAGTGACTTTTTCTTGAGTCCTTCTCCTTTCTTCTGTCCTACTTCTGAGCTTTTGGACACTCGGAAATGAAGTGCCCAGGTTTCTTGCACCCAAAACACACTACTTTTTTAGAGGGTGTTTTGTCATACCTTGGCTTATCTTCATATTTAGAAGGTTTCCTTCTGAAGTTCTTTCTGGCCATCTTGAAGAATCTCTTGGCAAAGAGACTCATCAACTCTTCATTTACTGGTATGACTTCAGAGTCTTCTGTAGCTTTGAAAGCTATGTTTTGCTCCTTCCTAGTTGGTGTAGGAGTCTTCACTTCAACTGCTGCTTCCCTTGCTTTAATCAGCTGCTCATAGGACTTTAATTTTCCTAAAAGAGATTTTGTTGAAATCTCTATCATGCTTCTGGCTTCTCTGATGGGCCAGATTCTTGAGTCTCATGTGCTGGGGAAGCACATAAGGATTTTGTCATACACTTCAGTCAAAGTGAATTCTTTTTCTAGAGTCCTTAGCTCACTGATGATGGAGCTAAGTCTGTTGTACATTACTTCTACTGTCTCTGCTTCATCCTTCTTGAAGTTCTCATACTGAGTGATGAGAAATGACCTTCTATCTTTACTCTCATCTGCTGATCCAGCCACCATTTGGTTCAGGGAATCCCAAATTTCCTTGGCTGATTGACACTCAGCAACCTCTTGAAATATTTCATCAGACATAGTTTGAGCGAGTATGTTCATGGCTTTGGCATCAGCTATCTTAGCCTTTTTCTGTGCGTCTGTCCATCCAGGGGGTGGGACTACACTCAAGTCAGTTGATGCAGTTGAGGTTAATCCACTGGAGCTGGTGGTCCTGTTAAGATAGAATTAAATATATCTTCATCAATAGAGTTCATGTAAAGGTTAATTCTTGCCTTCCAGATTGTGAACTTGGATAAGTTGCACACTGGAGGTCTGGTGCTTGCATATTCTTTGTTATGTGCCATGCTGTATATATAGATCTAGTAAAGATAAAGAACAGATCTAACTTAGGATCTTTGGTTCAAGGGTTTAGCTTGTACAACCAAAAGAACCTCCTCTGATACCAATTGAAAGTAAGGGTTAGATCTGTTATACTCTAGAGGGGGGTGAATAGAGTATATGGGTATATTTAAAACTTTTTCTAAACTATAAGAAGTACTCCTAAACTTAGGAACTATATCACAGAATACCAAAGGAAATAAATGAAATCACAGGAAAAACTAAATAACACAAAAAGAACTAAGCAACACAGCCACAGCAAGAACAAAAAGAGGAGGGCAACCAGACAACACAAGAATTTATAGTGGTTCCCCAAACTAGGTACATCCACTCTTCTACCACCCTGGTAGGAATCCACTCAGGTTTTTGATCAGGTGACTGCCACCAATGAACTTTTGATCAGGTGCTCAAAAACCAAACCTCAAGCCTTTTGGATAGGAGACTTGCAACCAGGAATCACTTTTAAAGGGAGTAGAGAACCTTTTTTACAGAGGGGGTTAGAGAGTGATGGTGTCTTCTCTTTCTCAAATACAACTGAGAAGACTAGTGGATGTTATGTTAACAAAAAGCTCCCCTTGAAATATTGAGTTTTTTTCAGGGAGGGATGGAACTTTTTCTTCTGGGTGATAGGGCTTCAAACTTTCAATTTTGACAAGAAAAACTTAAGGAACTATTTTGACAGATGCAGTATTGTTGTCCTTTAGAGAGTTCCTGAGAGTATGGCAGAAGAAGACACTTGATTTGGATGGTTGTTCTACTTCTTCAAAATTGTTCTTCTTCTTGTCTAGCTGTTGTTGATTCTTTTCTGATCGATTTTCAATCTCAAGAATTCTGTATGTCTATAGATTATGTCTGTATTGTATCTCTTGTATCTCAAGAAGGGAAAATCTATGTCTTTTATATTTCCCATGAGGAAGTCCATTTGAATTTTGAAATCCTTCTGCAATTAATGCTGACGGCCTTGGAATATTTTTGCCATTGATTTGTTTCCCCAACTGTCCCTTAAAAAAATGGCAGGCAATAATCCTGATGAACACTAGAATTAATGCTCTTGTCTAACGGTAATATTCAGAGAATATTAGAGCATTAATTACTCAGGAATCATTGCCACATAATAAGGACAAAAAAGGAAAACAGCTAAGACTGGATTCGTCGACCGGAGTCCACAGTTCGTCGAGCTGAGAATAGTTGTTCGTCGAGTTGAGATCCAAGATCGTTGACCTCTGAATGCTGCTTGATAACTTTCTTCTTCTGTGCATCAAGTTCGTTGAGTTGAATCTAAGATCATCGAGCTGAGCCCTGAGAACAGAGTTAGTCCAGCCGGGGTCCAAGATCGTCGAGCTGAGTTTTGATTCTGGACTTAGACTATTTTCTGGCGTAGAGTGTTGAAGTATCATTTCGGATTTGAGTGAGATGTCCTTTGGCTTTGAGTGTTAAATCACCATTCTGGCGTTGAGTGTAATGTCATCTGGCATTGAGTGTTGAATCACCTTATTTAGAATTAGTCGACCAGAGAACAGAGTTTGTCTAGCTGATGTTCTTAGTTCGTCCACTGAAGTTTGACTTAGAAGAGTTATTACTTTGCCCAGAGTTCGTCGAGCTGAGCTCAGAGAATTGTCCTTGAGTTCGTCTAGCTGAGCTCGACTTTCGTCGACCGGAGATCGACAAACGTAGAACTCCTTTTTCTAAGTCTTAAATTCTCTAAGTCTTGAGTCTATGGCAGTGTTGGAGGCTGGTCCTTTGTACTGTTGACTCAAAGGACTTGACCTAGACTCTAGGACACAACCATGACTCTGATCTATACATGTTGGGTCATATCCTAACTTAGTGAACCTAGCCCAAATCCAACTAGGGATCCAACATGGCACAAGAGACTAGCTCATCTGAACTATAAGTCAATAGGACAGCTATTTAGTATGAGGTTAGTGAGGAATGGTCCTCAAGTCAAGTGCATTAAAGAGGGTGTGTGTTCAGCTTGCCAAAAGATCAAACAGACTAAGTCCTCTTTCCATGTACTTGATACCAAAGATTCAATGAGATGTTTATATCTCTTGCATATGGATTTGTTTGGTCATATGCCAGATCATAGTCTAGGTAGGAAAGTATACACATTAGTTATTGTAGATGACTATTTTAGATTCACATGGGTTTTTTTTTGAGGCAGAAATCTTAAACTCCTACTATTTTCCAGACTTTTGTAAGACAAATTCAGAATGAATTTAACAATTCATTGGTCAAAATCAGAAGTGACCATGGAACTAAATTTCAGTCTGAATGTATAACAAAGTTCTGTGAAGAACTTGGGATTCATCAGGAGTTCTCCTCACCTAGAACACCCCAACAAAATGGAGTTGTTGAAAGAAAGAATAGGACTCTAATTGAGGCAAGTAGAACACTACTTAGTGGCACTACTCTCCTTGAGTACTTCTAGGCTGAGGCAGTAAATACTGCATGTCATGTACTCAATAGAGCCTCCATCAATAAGAAACATAAGATTACTCCCTATCAGATTTTGAAAGGCAGAAACCAAACATTTCCTACTTCAGAATCTTTGGTAGCAAATGTTATGTCCTAGTTAATGGTAAGCACTATCAAACTAAGTTTGCTGCCAAATCCCTAGAAGGGATATTTGTTGGGTACAACAGTAATAGTAGGGCATACAGAATCTACAACTTGACTACCCAAGTTGTAGAAGAATCTGGCCATGTTGTATTTGATGAGTCTAAGTTGATTAACAGTGAATTGTCTAGCTCTTCAGTTAGTTTTATAGGTCTAAAAGACAGGCTGGACAAGCTGACCATTAATGAAGAAGCTCCTGCTAGGCTAGATGAAGAAAAGGATGCATGTTGTCCAGGGGGAGAAAAAGACTCACTGGATGAAGAAGACAATGAAGTGCATCAAGTTGAGGAAAATGATGAAGGCCAAGAGGATGGCAGATTTCCTCCAGCAAGAAGACACTTGAAGGATCATCCTGCTCACCAAATCATTGGTGATGTAAGTCAAGGTGTTCTAACAAGGAGTAAGAGCATGAACATAGTTATATGTTCTAGCTTTTTGTCACAAATAGAACCCAAGAAGTTTGAAGAAGCCGTGCTAGACACAAACTGGATTGATGTTATGCAAGAAGAGCTGAATCAATTCAGAAGATGTAAAGTCTGGGAACTGGTTCCTAATACAAAGGATCACAATATTATAGGAACCAAGTAAATCTATAGAAACAAACTTGATGAGAATGACACTATTATCAAGAACAAGGCCAGGCTGGTAGCAAAAGGCTACAGGCAAGAATAAAGGATTGACTTTGATCAAACCTTTGCCCCAGTAGCAAGACTGGAGGCTATAAGGTTGTTTTTGGCCTATGCTGCCTATCAAGGGTTCAAGGTATATCAGATGGATGTAAAGTCTGCATTTCTAAATGGTGACTTAAAAGAGGAAGTCTATATTGAACAACCCTAAGGTTTTTTAGATTCTCATTATCCTGATTATGTATATAGGATTAGGAAAACTCTATATGGTTTGAAATAAGCCCCTAGGGCTTGGTATGAAACCTTGTCTGCTTTTCTTATTAAGAATAAATTCTCTAGAGGAAAGATAGACAAAACATTATTCTTTAGAGAATCTAAAGGTAAGATAATCCTACTCCAGATATATGTTGATGACATTATCTTTGGATCTACTGAAAATAACCTTTATAGGGAGTTTGCCAAACTTATGCAAAGGAAGTTTGAGATGAGCAGTATGGGTGTGCTGAAGTTCTTCTTGGGACTTCAAATTAGACAAACTAATGATGGATTGCACATATCCCAGTCTAAGTTCACCAAGGAGTTGATTAAGAAATATGGAATTGACTCAGCCTCCACCATGAAAACTCCAATGGGAACAAGTATTCCTTTAGGCAAAGATGAGGCAGGGAAACCTGTTGATGAGTCTTTGTACAGAGGGATAATTGGCTCCCTACTCTATTTGACTGCTAGTAGACTTGACATCATGTATGCTACATGTGTCTGTGCTAGGTACCAAGCTTGCCCAAAGGAATCTCATTATACTATTGTTAAGAGAATTTTAAGATATCTTAAGGGCTCACCTAATCTAGGTATTTGGTAACCTAAGAATAGAGATTTCTTACTAACATGCTTCTCAGATGCAGACTTTACAGGATGCAAAGAAGACAGGAAGAGTACCACAGGAACTTGTCAATTTCTATGTGGAAGGCTGGTGTCATGGTGTAGTAAGAAGCAAACAAGTGTAGCTATATCAACAGCTGAGTCTGAGTATGTAGCTGCATGCAGCTGCTGTGCACAGTTGTTGTGGATAAAATATCAACTTGAAGATTATAACATCAAGGTAAGTAGAATTTCACTATTTTGTGATTCTACTAGTGTTATTTCTATTGCTAAGAATCCTCTATCACATAGTAGAACCAAGCATATAGAAATTAAGTTTCATTTCATCAGAGAACATGTTGAGAAGGAAGATATTAGTCTAGAATTTGTAAACACAAATAATCAAATAGCTAATATTTTTACAAAACCTCTGGTTGAAATTAAATTCAATTATTTTAAAATTGAATTAGGTATGTTGAACATAGAATAGGTCAGCTCAAGTTTTTCTTAGTAGAATATGTAGGCTCAACATTTCTCAAGAAATTTTGCTAAGTAAGAAAGTGTGTCGACACAAGCTAAATGTGTCGACACGCTCAGTATGTTGTGTCGACAAAGAAAAAGGATGTGTCGACACAGAAACAGTATCTTTGTCGACAGAAGAATTGGTGTCGACACAACTCTGTCGAGACCTTATAACTAGTGGAATTTTGTGTCGACACACAAAAATTGGTGTCGACATAACTATGTCGAGACTTTAAGATAGTAGATTTTTGTGTCGACACACAAAAATCAATGTCGACACACTCTATTGAGATATGACCAGTACGTGTCGACACTGACACAAGTATGTCGACACATAGACGTGTCGACTAAAAGTAAGTTTTGTCGATACCTAAGTCTTTTATGTTAACACATGTAAAATTTTGTCAACTTGTATTATGACTAAGGCGCGTCTTTTGACCTACCCTTTATACGAAGACTATAAATAGGTGAAGCCAAAATCTGGTCGACTATGCATTCAGAATTCTTGGCTCTAGACATTGTGTCAACAAAGAACTTCTCTTCTTCCCTCTTCCATCTCTCTCTCACTCGTCAATGGCGCCCCACCAAGACGACAAGGTGAATGAAAGTTATAAGGTAGTTCGTAGGGGATTCACGACAGCTTCACAAGAAATCCAGGGTGTGATTACCCTAATTTCTGAAAATGGTTTGGAGTTCTTGGTTTCAGAACCAATAAGATTTTGGAAAAAGGAAGTACTGGAATTCAACTCATCAGCGACTGTGGATACTGAGGGAAAGAAGATCAAAGCCACAGTTCAGGATTCATGAGTGAAACTCACACCAAAGACAATCAGGAAATCGCTCCAACTTTCCAAGGTTAAAGATGATGATGATATAGTTCCATCCATGATAAAAGATGCGCTAAGTTGGTGCGGGTTGAATCCTAACACCAAAGTAGGATAATCATTACCAGAATGGGGATGAATTCCCAAGGAAAGTTCCTTTCTGAAATCATAGGCAAGGTGATTCTGTGCAAAACTGGTGGACATGACAGAATATCTGCTTACATGTTCAACTTGATGACCAGAGTCATATTCACTGTAAAAATAGACTGGTCATCAGTAGTGTTTGACAAGATTCAAGAAGGAATAAAGAAGCCTAATCAAGGAAGAATACTAAGTTTATGTCTAGCTTCAATAATATCAGATGTTATGAACCAACTGCTAGGATCCAAGATTAACTATATGAGGAGGATGGACATGAGAATTCTATCTAGATGGGATAGAGTATTGACCAAAGAGGTTTCTACTCCACAGAAATAGGTCAAGAAAGATAAGAAGAAGAAAGAAATTGTTCAACAAGCAGAATCCTCCAGTGATTCTGAAGAGGAGGTAGTCTTCAGTTCAGATGAAGACCAACAAGACAAAGAAGTCCAAGCTCAGGAGGAGAGCAATCAGCACCCAGACCAACAGATGGTTTCCACTCCAGGGGGAGAACACCCTGAACTAGAAGTACAAGACAAAGAACTATCTGAGCTGGCAGCCCAAAGGGGAGGCATAGCTGAAGCTACCCTGGAAAGTGAGTATGCTGCTGAAATAGTGATGGACATTGTATCATACATAAACAAAGAAGCACTGATAATTGGTGAGCAGGAAGCACAAGATGTGCAGATGAAAGATACATCTCAAGATGAGCAAGTAAGTATCTCCTATATAGAGAGGCCATGGACAAAGATCTGGAGGTCCAGGGAGAACCTTTTGTTTCCCCAGCTAACATTGTTCTTTCTGTTCAGATGTAGCGGGAGGTAACTATGGAGGACCTATTCCCTGATCTACCTGCAGCAAGGACTGAGGGGGAGCAGCAATTAGTAGAAATGGAATTGCCAGGAACTGAGGGGGAGGAGCTACTGAATGCCCCAGTCAATAAGGAAATAGTTGATATAGGAAACTCATCACAATCTTCTGATGATGAAGAAGCCTCTATGGATAAGAAAAGGAAGATGGTTGCACTCATGAAAAGGAGCTCAGGCTACAAGAAATCCTTGAAAACAGTCAGACCACCACCTGCTCCAAGCATGGATTTCAGTTCCCTATTGGTCCAATTGCAAGTCAAATTGGATGAGCAAAGGCAATCCCTAGAAAAATATGTGGATGAGACACATAAAGAGATGCACTTCTAACTGGCACAAGAAATCAAATCCATTAGATTTGAAGTAAATCTGAACAAGAAGGCAATGACTGACTGTTTTGAGAAAGGGGGTCATGTTGTTGTCTATCTGGCCACCCAACAACAGGCACTTAAGACTAAGGCTGCTAATATGGCTGAAAAGCAAGCTTATATTGTAGAAAATCAGTTCAGGCTGAATGAGAATCTACAAGATTCTCATACAGAGATTCTCACAAAGATTGCCGAAAAGACTCCTAATGTTAAAGCAGACATCTCAAAACAAATCAAGGATGATTTATTTGCTGTTCAAACAGCAATTGAAGCCTCTCAAAAGGCTATTTCTACTCAAATCCAAAAGTTTAGAGCCTACTATAAAGAAGGAATAGACCATCTGGATGGTCAGGTCAGATTCCAAAAGAATGATCTAAAATATCATATAGAAAGAGAAATCATAAAGGGGGAGAGAATATTAGTCAAAGCTAGCTCTGATCAAGCATAATGGGTCTCTAATACCATCAGAGCTACACTTGGATTTCCACCCCTGTGTGATGATGACAATGTTGCTGAGTTTTGAGAGCAACCTGCCTACATTGAAGGAGATCAGCCTGAAGTTGCACAGGTCATTTACCCTCTAGCTGACTTTGACATAGTCCAACAAGAAGTTCAGACAATGTGCATCCCTCCATAGGAGGCACAAAATATTATTATTGAAAAAGTAGAAATGTCAGAGGCTGCCAAGGAAGCTCAGAAGGAAGCACAGCTGTCTAAGAAAAAGTTTAGAGAACAGGCTGAATTAAAGCCTGATTTTGAGCAGTGGAGCCCTACTTTCAGGAATATTATTTTGACTGCCTGGAAAGCTGTGAAGGACAAGACCCATGATAGGGGTAAATGGTATTCTGAGAAGGAGTGGAACAATTATCACGTCAGGAAAGAAGTCATACTTCAGTACAGGAGGAATGCAAAAGCTGGGAAATTACCTACTAATGCTTTGGAGCCTATCAAGTACTTCCCAAAGCCTTTTCACTATTTTGAAAGGCAAAAGATAAAGTATGAAGAACTGCAAAAGAAGGATCTGAAAGGAAAGAAACCAGCTGATGATACTGAACCTACTGTGCAGGCTAAGATCAGATCTGGGAAAGGCATTGTAATTAAGGAGCCTAGGCAGTCTTAGGATAGATAGGCTAATGCATAGAATAATGTAATCTTTTGTTTTTGTTCTATTGAAAAACATGTAAACCTAAAATTTTCTGATTAATGAATGAAATCATTTTCAGTATTATTTTTAGCTGTTTTCAATGTTTATATGTTATCCTGCAGTGAAATGTATATACATCTATTTTTTTGTGTTTTATTATGAGTGATGTATATCTTTGACTAAGGGTTATGACTTCTCCAAATAGGGGGAGATTGTTGGGTATACTGAAAATATGTACCAAATTTGGAGAAGCCTCACCTTACTCAATGATATTAATCAATTTGTATTTGATGGATGTTTGAGTTTCATTGTGCAGGTGTAAGGATTACAAGAAATTTTTAAGTACAAGTGTCGACACTTGTGAAGAATTGTGTCGATACCCAGAAGTTGTGTAGAAACCAGAAGCAAGGCTTGTGTCGACACCAAGAGTTTGTGTCGACACTTGAAGCAAAATTTATGTCGACACCTAAAGCAAGTATTGTGTCGACACCCAGGGCTTGTGTCGGCACCAGAAGCAAGGCATATATCGACACCCAGGAATTGTGTCGACACCCAGGCATTGTGTCGACACCTAAATTAGAAGTTGTGTCGATACCCAGAATTGTGTCGACACTTGAGGCAGGAATTGTGTCGACACCTGAATCAGAAGCTGTGTCGACACCTAGGAGTTATGTCGACACCGGAAGCAGAATTGTGTCGACACACTGGACTTGTGTTGACACACACTCAACATCAACTTTCAACAATAGCTGTGTAAAGTCCAGAAGGTGTTGTGTCAACACACAGGACTTGTGTTGACACATCTAACATAAGCTGTGTCGAGAAGCCGAAGAATGACTGTGTCGACACATTGAGTGTTGTGTCAACATCATCAAGACTTGTGTCGACACTTAGTCTATTTGTGTCGACACATATGAAGCAGTTTGCTGAGTGTTCCATGCTGAGATGTAAAGTCTTTGAAGAATCAACTGTCATGTCTGGAGACTTGACAGCTGTCATAGTCAACAGGTCAGACACTTTTGTCAGAACTGTTAGAAGGTTGTTACAAACCGGATCAGCCGGTAATCATGAAGGAACTCTATATAAAGGACTGATCTTTGACAACCAAATACAACTAATGAAGTGATTTATCCAGAGAGAGAATTCAACAACAAGAAAAGGGGAAACCCTTAAAAAGGCAGATCCTGAACAGTTTGCAAGGAAGATTCAGATCCAATTCTGAATTTAAAAAGAGAACTGTCTAAAGATCAACTTCAACATCAAGTGAAGATCAACCTCATTTTTGTTCAATCAAGAAGCTTTGAAAAAGCTAAGTCAGGTTGGATCTGAAGTTACAGTTTATTCAAGAACTGATCAAAAGCTCACACTAATAGAGAGTTTTATCTGGTGAAATTTCTGTATCTTTAAATATTCATTTTCTTGTAAGATTTTTTATAAGATCTGAGTTGTAAGCCTGAAATTATAAAGGCTGAGGTAGGGCTGAGAGCCTGAGGTATAGGACTTGTGAAAGTCTGAGTTGTAAGCCTGGTTATAAAGGTTGAGGTAGGGCTATGGCCCGAGGTAGGGTTCTTAGGAAGAATCTGAGGTAGGACTTGTATAAGTCCGAGCTGTAGGAACCTATCAGGTTCTGAGTTGTAAGATCTGTGGATCTGAGTAAGTGAAAGGAAGTTGGACTAAATACAGTTCTCTACTGGATAGGCGAATGGGGAAAGTGGATGTACCCATAACTTGGGGAACCACTATAAATCTGGTATGCTGTGATTATTGTGCTGTGATTTGTATTTTCTGTGTTGAGTTAGAACAAGATAATTGCCTTAAATTATTAAAGAAAATTAGAACCTATTCACCCCCCTCTAGGTACCTAGGCTCTTGAAATCAAGTCTTTCACTAAGGAGCGAGAAGCCCTGCAATGAACAGTGCTCTCTATAACCAAGAGTAGAGTAGAGCCTACTTCAAACAAGTCATATACCAACAACTAATCATATCACAAGTATAAAAGCTAACATCTAAACCATACCTATTATCTCGTCTCTTTGTTTATAGCCTCCTGTGTAACACCCCAAAAATCCTAAATTTCTAAAGTTTTAAATTCAGGCTTAGAGACACAGCCTGGGACACGGGCGTGTCCCAGGACGTGTCCTGCTCGGGCGTCCCGAGCAGGCATTTAGTATAGTTTGGTCTAGAAAAAGCATTGAGTGAGGAACATGTCCTGGGATACGGCGTGTCCCAGGCCATGTCCTTCTCGGTGTGTACTCAACGTCATGCTCTCCAATACTCAATGTCATGGTCTCGAGGAGGCGTCGAGTGAGGCACACAACCTGGGATACGGGCGTGTCCCAAGCCGTGTCCATTTCTCTACTATCTCGACACTCAATGCCATGAGCTCGATGATCGTTTAGTGAAGCACACACCCAGCCACACGGGTGTGTTAGAGTGCGTGTCCCTCTCGGGTTATGGCCAAGGTTGGGCGGCCTGTCAAACACGGGCTAGACACGGGCGTGTCTGAAGCCGTGTCAGGACATATAGTCTGTGACACAGGCGTGTTACGGGGCCATATCCTTTTCTGGATGAGTCAGTTCGTGTACTGCTTACAGTACATGGCCTGTGACACGGGCGTTTCACCGGCTCTGTCAGCCAAATTTTAGACTTTTCAGCTAATTTGTGGCCATTCATTTCTCTCTTCCTGGATCCAATGGTCTAAGGCATTCCTAGCTGGGTTTATCTCCGGGATTGAGTGAAGAAATCATTCTTCACTTAGCCATTATCTCTCTCAAGAGCAAAGAGAAAGAGGAGAGCTAGGAGGAGGAAGAGGAGAAGATCCGGCCACCGCAGGAGCGTTAGAGTTCTGTTTGGAGATCTGAGGCTAGATCTATGGAAGCAAGATCGCTGTGGTCCTTTCCACCGGCTATGATTGTTATGACTCCCAAAAGATCGTCAAGGGTAATGATCTTCCTTCTTTGGACAAGTGAAGTCCTCCTTTATGCATAGGCATGGGATCCTCCACCCAAAAAGGTGGAAGTGTAAGTGATCCCCGTGGGTTGATAGTTGCTATCCCCAATTGAGTCTGCATCTAGACCCGAAAATGTGTAGTTCGGGATAGGCATGTTGTGTGAAGCCCATCTGGACAGGTTGGTCTGGATTGGTGGTGTTGCATATTGTGCACCGGAGAAGACTCCGCATATAAATGTTTAGTTTGTGGAGTCAATGGGTTGTACCTGTTGAGGGGAGTAGAAGGAAGTTCTGGAATGCAGAATTCCAGGAAAATACCCTTGTATTGCTTGTGCTATGGCCAGTACTTTGTAGACAGTTCTTGATGGACAGTATGGCTATTGTGAGGCTAGTCCTTGGTGGACAACGTGGCCATTGTGAGGCCATTCCTTGGTGGACAGCGTGGCCATTGTGAAGCCATTCCTTGGTGGACGTTTTGGCTATGAGCTGAATGCTCTTTTAAAGGCCTCGTGTCGAAACAGGAAAGGTGAAACTGACCCGCGCCTTTTCATTTAGCCGCGAGTATATATTACTTGGTGATGGCAAAGGCGACTTGAGCAATGGGGGGGGTTTATTCGTACCTGCATTATGCCGACTGTACAAGAAAGTGTCAAGACGTTGAGCTTTCGTCAGTGCCATAATGAGTCTTAGGCTTACGCACCATTAAGACTAAATGCTCAAATAGCGTATAAACGGTGGTGGGACCCTGGTATACTGGTACACCAAGAATGTGCCCTGAGTGCACGGATCGTCGAGCCGTGTGGCTGACGGTTATTATGGATTGAATTGTGCGTGAGAGCACAATATATATTATATCTTTCATATATTGCTATGCCTGCAGGGAAGGAGTTCTACTGCCCCGAAAAAGGGGTAAGATTGTTATAAATTGGTCAGCTAAATGCTGACCGTTGCCTTGTTTGCCACCATTTGGGTGGGCTGTCCCTATGTAGGTGCTGGAGAGCCGAGCGAGAAGTAAGGGTTGAAGTCCCTACTATTGTTGTTGTTGCTGCTGCCGCTGCTAGCCCTCGAAGGCTAATCTAATGCATGTTATAAATTGTATTTTGCTTATGTGTGGCCGGCCTGCGTGCCGATGTTTGTAATCCACACTATTTAAAGAGAAACTGTAAGGCCTTAAGGCCAACCCTTTTGTGTATTTGTCGTACATTCCTGCCAAGAGTTTATATATATAGGTGGTTTTATATATCGTGGACATTCCTTGTGTGAGTTCATATTACTATTAAAATCTTCCGCTAGAATGCTCTGAGTTAGGACGCAATGGTATTGTGGTATTAACCTGTGACTTCGCCTTTTATTTGTGGTATATGGTGTGGGGCCCCGACCGGACCTTCTATTATATACTATGTGATGGATGGAGTCGTTATATTTTGGTATCAAATTCTCTCAGTCTTCCTCATTCGAATTCGTGGTCGAATTCTTTTATGGGGTGGCGAGCATGTGTTTGTGCAACCTTCTTTAACATTAATGAACTCTGGAATGTCCACTAAGGAATGTAAATAAACTTGTTTGAGGAACCTACGCGTTCCTATATTGTTCTTCTTGCTTGTGTGAGATTGCTAGTGTGTGTCTTGTCCACCTATAGGTGACTTGTAGTGGTGCTGGGCAGTCTGAGCCCCAGCGATCTGATGAGAGTACGGCACCAGCTGAGGTGCCTACACCTCCTCCTTCTGCGGAAACTATCCGCTTAGTTTTTGAGGCCCTCTTTGCAATGTTTCAAGCACAACCTGTTGGGCAAGCACAGCCGGCAGCGATGCTAGAATGGGTTATTGTAAGCCTGGAACCTGTTGCGGTTGCGGACCATCGAGCAGCTGAACGGCAGTTAAAACACTTCATTATTTTCAATCCACCTACATTCACGGGCGAGGGATCCCCAACACAGCCTGAGGATTGGTTATCGCACGTCAAGCGTATATTGATGGCGATCAGGACGGAGGAAAATAAGAAGGTCACCTTGGCTACCTTCATGTTAGAAGGTGAGGCTCGATTATGGTGGGATGAGGTTGAGTTACACCATTTAGCGGGCAGGCAATTGACTCAAGTATCGATGGAGGAATTCTATCAAATGTTCTTGGCAAAGCACTTGCCAGCAGCGCAACGCATTGCAATGGAGAATGAATTCCAATGGTTAACGCAAGGGGCGAATAGTGTGGATACCTACTTGCATGAGTTTACCAGGTTGGGATGATATGCAGAGTCAATCTTCATGGATTATCAAAGGAAAAAAATCGGTTCTATGAAGGTTTGCGGGACGAGTTGAGGTGGTTCCAAGCCTTGGTTGAAACTGCGCATGCGCTGGACAAGGATATGAAGCGGGTGCAAGGAAAAAAGGACTTGTCTGTAACAAAGCCAAAGTTTAAAGCACCCCTCCCTAGAAAGTCGTACTGCCAAAAGAAGTGGGGAAAGAGGTCCAAGCCTTCTGGGCAAGCTTCTACGACAGTTATGTTGGGAGCAATTTCACGACAGGAGCCTCTTACCTGCTTTACTTATGGCAAAGTGGGGCATATAGCCCGTGATTGTTGGAGTGTTCAGCCCAAGGGAGAAAAGAAGGCAGATGCTTCTTATGCTGAGAAGGGCAAAGCAGTGGTATAGTCCTCTGCATCCCAGGCACAGCCCAGAGTGTATAACCTTGGCCTTCAGGAGGCGATAAAGCAAAGTGACATCGTCACAGGTACGATTGAAGTTATTGCTTGCTATAGTTATCTTGCATACTTTCTATGTAGCTTGTGCCTTATGTGTGTGTTGCAGGCTTTGTCCTGATTTTGAACAACCTGGCGAGAGCACTGTTTGATACGGGTGCATCGCACTCCTTTCTGTCCAAAGACTTCGTAGCTCGAATTGGAGTACCGAGTCATGGGGAGAAAGATATGGTAAAGGTATTATTACCTAATGGTTTTGTGATGCTCGCTGATCGGGTTTACGATGTAGTTGTGCATATAGGAAGTCGAGATTTTGGATTAAGTGCTTTTGTAATATCGATATCGGAGTTTGATGTGATTTTTGGCATGGACTGGCTCTCAGAGCAGCGTGCCTTTATTGATTTCAATTCAAAGGAGATCACACTGGGCCAGAATACCAAGCTTGAGACTAAGTTCGCTGGTATGCGAGGAGTAGGCGGGATCATGATATCTGCTCTCAAAGTCGTCAATGCTGTGCGGAAGGGCGCAGAGTTATTCTTCATGCTTATTCAGACTGTCGAGCCAAAGGCCAGTGTGTACGATGTCCCAATTGTATCGGAGTTCGTTGATGTATTCGCAAAGGATCTTCCTGGGTTACTGCCCCAGCGGGAGATTGACTTCTCTATTGAGTTGGTGCCATGTGCAAAACCTGTGGCCCGCTCGCCATATCACATAACACCAAAGGAAATGGCAGAACTGAAGATTCAGTTGCAAGGGTTGTTGGAACAAGGATATATCCGCCCAAGTATGTCCCCTTGGAGCGCGCCTGTTCTATTTTTGAAAAAGAAAGACGGTAGTCTACGGTTGTGCAATGACTATCGTGAGTTAAATAAGTTGACGGAGAAAAACAAGTATCCGATTTCTCGAATAGATGACTTGTTTGATCTACTTGCTGGATCAACCGTTTATTCCAAATTGGATTTGAAATCGGGATATTACCAACTGAGGATTAAGGAATGCGACATTCCCAAGACGGCATTTGGAACCCGTTATGGGCATTATGAGTTTACCGTAATGTCGTTTGGCTTATGTAATGCACCTTCGGTATTCATGGATTTAATGCACCGAACATTCCGAGAGTACATAGATCTCTTTGTGATCGTATTCATTGATGACATCTTAGCGTACTCGCAGTTAGAAGCCAATCATACAACTCATTTGTGGTTGGTGTTGCATACTTTGTGGAGGAATAAACTCTATGCAAAATTCTCCAAGTGTGAGTTTTGGCTGTCGTTAGTGGCTTTTCTTGGTCACGTGGTAAGTGAAGAGGGCATAGTAGTAGATCCGTCAAAGATTAGTGCCATACGAGATTGGCCAGTATTGTCTTCAGTGGCTGAGGTCAGGAGTTTCCTTGGACTGGAAAGCTACTACAGAAGGTTTGTGGAAAACTTCTCGCGAATCGCTTTGCCTCTGACCACATTGACGAGGAAAGATCAGAAGTTCGTCTGGACGCTGGAGTGGGCGCGAGCTTTTGAAGAGCTGGAGAGTCATTTGACCACGGCTCCTTTGTTGACATCGCCATGTGATACAGATGGCTATGAGATCTATAGTAATGCTTCAGGGAGCGGCTTAGGTTACATCCTTCTATAGTTCGACAAGCTAATTGCTTATGGCTCATGCTAATTGAAAGTGCACGAATGAAATTATCCCGTCCATGACTTGGAGTTGGCGGCGGTAATCTTTGCGCTGAAATTGTGGCAGCACTATCTTTATGGCGTTAAAGTGGATATCTATATAGATCATAAGAGCCTAAAGTATCTGTTGGACTAGAAAGAGCTAAATATGTGATAACGGAGGTGGATGGAGTTCCTTGGAGACTACACCTTCGATATTCACTATACTCCTGGGAAGGGAAATGTGGTCGCTGATGCGTTGAGTCGGAGGAATCCATTGCAGGCAAGTTGGGTGCAGATGCGTGATGAGCATCTAATCCAGGAGTTGGAAGCATTAGAGATATCTTGTGTTGACAAGAATACCATAGACGACGCATGTTTGAACTGGACGGAGGTACAGTATGACCTTGCGGATAAAGTTCGACGGGCAATGGAGCTTGATGAAAGTCAATTCTATGCAAAGGATGGGTCAGATGGCTAATTCTCCTGGGATGATGGTTTGTTACGGAAGGATGGTCGTTTTGCGCGTCCCAAGTTCGGGTAAATTGAGAGAGGAGTTAATGTATGAAGCTCATTTAGCCAAATAGTTAATTCACTCAGGGAGCACAAAGATGTTCAAGGATATGAAGAAGTTGTTTTGGTGGTTTGGACTAAAGAAAGACATAGCCCGCTATGTGGCTAAATGTCATACTTGTGCATTAGTCAAGGCAGAATGTCAGAAGCCTGGCGGTTTCCTGAAGTCATTACCTATTCCGGTATGGAAGTTTGATGATATTTCAATGGATTTCGTGCATCGATTACCAAGATCTCAACACGGGAATGATTCAATCTGGGTGATTGTTGACCGGTTGACAAAAGTGGCTCACTTCCTACCTAATAAGAGGGGCGATTCAGTGGAAACGTTGGCAAAACTCTATGTTGAGCAGATTGTTCGATTGCGCGGTGTTCCCCGGAGCATCGTTAGTGATCGTGATGGGCGATTCACATCGAGTGATTGGAGGCTAATCCATCAACTGTTGTGAACAAAGCTAGCATTCAGTACGACCTTTCATCCCCAAACGGATGGCCAAACTGAGCGGACCAACAAAACGATAGAAGATATGCTCCGAATGTGAGCCCTGAATTTTGGTAAGAGATAGGAAGATCATCTCTATATGGTGGAGTTTGTCTACAATAACAGCTACCAAGCGAGCATCGGTATGGCACCGTTTGAAGCTCTGTATGGTCACAAGTTCCATACACCGTTAGCTTGGGCTGAAGCAAGAGATTCCAAGCTGTTTCATCGTAAGGAATACGAAGAGGCTACCTCAACAATACACTCTATTCGAGAAAGGCTGCTGATCGCCCAAGATCAACAAGCAAAGTACTACAACGCCAAACACCGGAACATGGAGGTTGATTTGGGCGATTGGGTATATTTGAAGATTAAACCCTTCAAAGGAGTGTCCAGGATTCGGCGGTTGAAAAAGCTAAGCCCGAGATATTTTGGTCTGTTTGAAGTGGTGGAGCGAGTTGGGGAAGCTGCGTATCGGCTAGCTCTTTTGGACGACTTAAGTAGACTGCATGATGTGTTTCACATCTCAGTGATTCGGAAAGCCGTCAAGGATCCAGCTCAGGTGATAAAGAATGATCGAGTGCCAGTCAAATATGGGCTAACGATAAAAGTTTAGCCCATTCGTATCGAAGACAGAGCCGAGAAACAGTTGCAGAATAAGACAATCGGGATGGTCAAAGTCTGGTGGGACAATTCCGGCCATGATGAGCTAACATGGGAGCAGGAGCAGACCATGCGAGCTAATTTCCCGAGTTGTTTGTTTAAACTATGTGCTCGTGCGTCTTTGTTGATCATATACTTTGATATATATCTTATATCTTGTTAATTGCTGGGTTTCCTTGTTGTGCCTAAATTTCGGGACGAAATTTTTGTTAAGGAGGGGAGGGTTATAATACCCCAAAAATCCTACATTTCCAAAGTTTGGAATTCAGTCTTAGAGACACGGCCTGGTACACGAGCGTGTCCTAGGGCGTGTCCTGCTCGGGCATCCCGAGCAGGCGTTGAGTGTAGTTTGGTCTCGAGAAAGCATTGAGTGAAGCACACGGACTGGGACACGGGCGTGTCCCAGGCTGTGTCCTTCTCGGTGTGCACTCAATGCCATGCTCTCCAACACTCAATGCCATGGTCTCGAGGAGGCGTCGAGTGAGGCACATGGCATGGGACATAGGCGTGTCCCAGGCCGTGTCCCTCTCTCTGCTGTCTCGACACTCGACGCCATGAGCTCGAAGATCGTTGAGTGAAGCACAGGCCAAGCCACACGAGCATGTCAGAGGGCATGTCCCTCTCAGGTTGTGGCCAAGGTTGGGAGGCCTGTCGAACACGGGCTAAACACGGGCTTGTCTGAAGCCGTGTCAGGATACACGGCCTGTGACACGGACGTGTTACAGGGCCATGTCCTTTTCTGGATGAGTCAGTTCGTGTACCGCTTACACTATACGGCCTGTGACACGGGCGTGTCACATGCTATGTCAGCCGAAATTTTAGACTTTTCAGTTGATTTGTGGTCGTTCATATCTCTCTTCCTGGATCTAATAGTTTAAGGCATTCCTAGCTGGGTTTATCTCTGGGATTAAATGAAGATATCATTCTTCACTTAGCCAGTATCTCTCTCAAGAGCAAAGAGAAAGAGGAGAGCTAGGAGGAGGAAGAGGAGAAGATCCAGCCACCGCGGGAGCGTTAGACTTTTGTTTGGAGATCTGAGGCCAGATCTGTGGAGGCAAGATCGTTGCGATCCTTTCCACCGGCTAAGATTTCTATGACTCCCAAGAGATCGTCAAGGGTAATGATCTTCCTTCTTTGGACAAGTGAAGTCCTCCTTTATGCATAGGTATGTGATCCTCTACCTAAAAGGAGGAAGTGTAAGTGATCCCTGTGGGTTGATAGTTGCTAACCCCAGTTGAGTCTGCATCTAGACCCGAAAATGTGTAGTACGGGATAGGCATGCTGTGCGAAGCCCATCTGAACAGGTTGGTCTGGATTGGTGATGTTGCATATTGCGCACCGGAGAAAACTCCGCGTATAAACATGTAGTTTGTGGATTCAATGGGTTATACATGTGAAGGGGAGTAGCAGGAAGTACTGGAATGCGGAATTCCAGGAAAATACCCTTGTATTGCTTGTGCTATGGCCAGTCCTTGGTGGACAGTTCTTTATGGATAGTATGGCTATTATGAGGCCAGTCCTTGGTGGACAGCGTGGCCATTGTGAGGCTAGTCCTTGCTGAACAGCGTGGCCATTGTGAAACCGTCCTTGGTGGACGTTTTGGCTATGGGCTGAATGCTCTTTTAAAGTCTTCATACCAAAACAAGAAAGGTGAAAATGACCCGCGTCTTTTGACTTAGACGCGAGTATATAATACTCGGTGATGGAAAAGGCGACTTGAGCAATGGGGGATGGTTGATCCGTACCTGCATTATGCCGACTGTACAAGAAAAAGTCAAGACGTTGAGCTTTCGTTAGTGCCATAATGAGAGTCTTAGGCCTTCGCGCCATTAAGACTAAATGATCAAATACCAAATAAATGGTGGTGGGACCCTGGTATACCGATACACCAAGAATGTGCCCTGATTGAACGGATCGTCGGGTCGTGTGGCTGACGGTTGTGATGGATTGAATTGTGCGTGGTAGCACAATATATGTTATGTCTGTCATATATTGCTATGCCTGTAGGGAAGGTGTGCTACTGCCCCGAAAAAGGGGTAGGATTATTATAAATTGGTCAGCTAAATGCTGACCGTTGCCTTGTATGCCACCGTTTGGGTGGGCTATCCCAATGTAGGTGCTGGAGAGCCGAGCGGGAAGTAAGGGCTGAAGTCCCTTCTATTACTATTGTTGCTGCTGCCACTGCTAGCCCTCGAAGGCTAATCTAATGCATGTTATATATTGTATTTTGCTTATGTGTGGCCGGCCTGCATGCCGATATTTGTAATTCACACTGTTTAAAGAGAAACTGTAAGGCCTTAAGGCCATCCCTTTTGAGTATTTGTCATACATTCCTGCCAAGAGTTTATATATAAAGGTGGTTTTATATATCGTGGACATTCCTGGTGTGAGTTCATAATACTGTTAAAATCTTCCGCTAGAATGCTCTTAGTTAGGATGCGATGGTATTGCGGTATTAACCTGTGACTTCGCCTACTGTTTGTGGTATATAGTTTGGGGCACCGGCCGGACCTTCTATTATATACTATGTGACGGATGGAGTTGTTACATCCTGCCTTCTCCAATTTGCCACTCCAACATTTGTGGGCTATATCCCCCTCCCCCCCCCCCGTGCCACAGTTATAACAGTGGATTGGGCTCCTCTCCCAAACAATGCTCCAAAAGTAACCATCGAAGGAGCCGGTCTGGAAGACTTTGCCTTCTTGTTCCACCTCTGCTACCCAGTCTTCTATGGTCTTGGTACTTTGAACTCTTGGCTATTCACTGCTAAGTTCATCTTTACCACTAGAGTACCTCTCCGACATTCCCTGGCAATATGTCCTATCTTGCCACACATATAACAAGTAGGTGGAACTTACCTTGCAACTACTCTTGTCTTAGTTTTCTTTGTTTTTGAGGTATCACCCTGAAAGTCTCAGGCAAGGTGTCTGAATTTGCCACAAGTATGGCAAGCATATGGAGCTTGACTAGTAAATGTTCTATACTTCTGCCTCCTCCTCTCAAATTATTCAGACTTCGCAGGACTTGCAGAGTTCGTTAAACTGAGCTTTGACGCCTGGTGGACTTTTGCCAAATCTATTTCCAAAGATCTAGCCGACTCCACCGATGCTCGGAATCCAAATAACGTTGGTCCTACTAATAGAAGTCTTAAATCATCATGCAGACATTTATAAAACCTATTGACCATAGTCTGCTTGTCCTCCAACTCAAACCCTGAGTATCACCTTATCTTGACAAATACATGCAAATACTCATCCATAGAGTGTGTTCCCTGTGTCAAAAGCATATTCAACTGCTGACCCAATGTTCTTCCATTTGTCATTTGCTCCAGCACGCCAACCAGCATTAAAGCCACCCCAGGGAGATGGGGTTGCACATGACTTCCTTGTTGGGCATTGATCATAGTGAACACCGCTTCCACTACCATTCGAAGGGTTTCTGAAGAAGGAGAGGTCGCATGCACGTCTTTAGGTGCACTACTGTCCATGTAATGCTGACTCACTGACTTCTCTACACTGCTCCTAGTCACCTATAATTATAAAAACACTCAAATAAGTGGCACCAGAGTCTAACACCAACTTGTAACACACCCATCCATCACATAGCATATAGCATTAGATCCGGCCGAGGCCCGACACCGTATACCACAAACAGTCAAAGGAGTTACAAAATTGAAACCATAATCCAGCACAACGAATCCTAACACAAAGTATAATATAACAGAAGTAATTTAAAGTTTACACTAAGATACCATCAACATGAATGTTCATTAATCAATAACATAGGAATGAGTATAGAAAATACACAAACATATAAAGTATTGGCCTTCAGGCCTTAAAACATTTACTCAAATGTTAATGTTTTCCTAACATCGGCACGCAGGCCGGCCACACATGAGTTCAAAGGTAAACACTAGCTATTCACTTTGGCCTTTGAGGAATGGCATAGCTATTCAGGGATCCAGCTCTCTATTTACCCCTTAGCTCCAATTCACATGTAATCAACATTCCACCGTAATGGTGGCAAACAAAAGCAATGGTCAGCATTAGCTGACCAAATTACAACGACCCCACCCCTCACTCGGGATGGAGGTGCTCCTTCCCTACAGGCATTAACATAAACAATAATATGACAACCAGAAAGTGAAGACTAAGCACCATTCGCCATCGGTGCTGGCACTACCAGCCAAACGCCCTGTAAACTTAGGGCACATTATCGGTGTGCCGAGATTTCAGGTCCCACCATTGTTCTAATAACGACATCTTTGAGCATTAAAAGACTTCCCAGGGCCGAAGACAAAGTCTCTCTCTCTATGCTACAACAAATTCAAGGCGCTCCCTAATGGATACATATCATTGACTCACTCCAAGTCGAATGCTATAGAGTTGGTACAGTTCATCCATAGCCCGTTGCTCAAACCGTCAGGCTCACAAGCCATGATACGGGTCAGCTTCCCCTTGCCCATTTACAAAATACATAACTATGTTATGTTTCAAGGTTGGCACTCACAGACACTAAAGCTAGGCAACTTAAACTCTCGCTCCAACCAATGGACCCCAAGTCTCCAGGAGACATGCCTCACAAATAATAGCCCTCAGTTCTCCATACGACAGGCTTAGCAATCAATATAGTGTTCACTGGAGCTACCGCCGGTGGTAGCGCTATCGTCGCTTGGTAAGGGACAAACTATCGTTTTTTCCTTTTTTTTCAAGTGTTTTCCTGGAGACTGCCTCCAGTACTCTTACTGTAGCCATCTGCACACATGTGACTCCGAAATCTACATAATTACCATGGAGTCTTCTCTAACATACAATCATACAACATCACCAATCCAGATCAACCGGTCTGGATGGGCTTCACACAGCATGCCTATTTCATACTACGATTCCAGATCTAAATGCAACACTATGGGGATACAGGGATCTACCCATTAGGAGAATCACTTCCATGTGCTTGTGGAGCGTCTACCCTAAAAATGCCAAAATGAAGGACTTTGAATGTCCAAGGAAGAGGATCATTACCCTTGAAGTATGCTTTGGTGCCATGGGAGAAATCTTGACGGTTAAAATCGACTGCTCCGACTTTTCCTCCATGTATCTGAACTCACCTTATGAAACAGAACTCTGAATCTCAAATGACGGCATAAATTCTCCTTTCTGGCACTACTGCTCCTCCTCTAGAAATCCAGGCCAAGTTCTGAACTCCAAAAGAATGAAGAGGAAATGGTCGAACCAGTATTATAAATCGAGCTACTGTCGTGTGGTATCAAGCTACTGTCATGCGGTTCCGTTATACAATACCTTGATTCATGTGTAACCGCTCTAGCCCTCCAATCATAGCCGATAGGTGGACACACGATTATAGAATTTCTATCGACAAGCGATAGGTACTAATGCCACGTGATAACTGACGTCAGTTACGACACAACCTCTGATGTTATCGGTACGCGATATCTGCTATCACCATGTGTTAACATCTAGAGAGCCTCATCAATTAAATTGACCCCGCTATCGCTAGCGGTATCACTATCGTCGTGCGATAGATTCCCGAGAGCTCTGTCAGTTTACTTCCTCAGCTACCGTAGTACGATAACAACATACCCCTACGTTGCATTTACTCGACACTCTTGACGTTGTCAACGCTCTCGACGTTAATATTGGAGCTATCATTGTGCGATACCTGCTATCGCCGGATGATATCTTCCAGAGGCTATTTTCTGCCTTAAGAAAATTGGGGTGTTACACGTGAGGTAGGGGTGACCAGTCCTAGTATTGCCGCTTTAAGAAAGGTAACAGGAACGGCATAGAGGAATGCATGTGCTTGATGGAGGAAATCGAGTGGCTCGCAGGTCATGGATTCCTCAGAGAGTTTCATAAAAAGAAAGCAGTCATGTCGCCATCCCTGGGAAAACCCATAGAAAGTCAATACCATGAGAAGGCAACACTTAGAAAGGATTCAAAGTTGGTCCATCCAACGGATCCCTGCACACTAAGATCTTTTCCTCGACACATCCGAGCGACACATGGAAGCTCACTAGTCGAGGTTGCCAAAATATTAATTGATGATGACATATCCACTAATGTGTTATTATTATCAATGCTACTCCAGCTCGGAATCTCCGTAAGAGACATCCAGCTTGGCTCGGGAGATGCACACATTACGGGACACCCGACGATCCCTATCGTGGGAAGTATCATCCTTCTAGTAACTCTGGGAGTCCTTTTGGTTCTAGCCATGTATGTCATTCAGTTCATCATCCAAGCTGCCTCAACATGTGACGTCATCCTTAGAGGACCAATGCTAATAGCGCTCTGTGCTGAAGCACTAGCTCAAGGAATCGCAATGGACATTCACTCACAGTATGCATCCCCCAATGGACCTGGGCTGTGAAAGTTTGGGCACAACTTAAGCTAGCACATCCCCTGCTATCTATTATCTTCCCTGCTTTCCAAACAATTAATTGCGAGAGGAAATTTGCGAGCAACTATATCTTCTTTTATAGCAATAAAACATTTGATTTTCCTTCCATGGCGAATGGAGTCCCCCCAGGCAAGATAGACGAAATTGTTTCTATACCTCCCAGGCAAGATCGGTGAAAGCTCTTCTGCACCTTCCAAGTGAGATTGGCAAAAGCCCTTCTACACCTTTCAGGCAAGATCAGCGAAAACCCTTCTGCACATCATGGGCGAGATAGAAGAAAGTCTTTATGCTGCCTTTAGGCGAGATCGGTGAAATCCTTTATACACCTCAGGCGAGGTCGGCAAAAGCCTTTTTGCACATTAGGCAAATTAGCAAAGGACTATCTACACCTCCCAGGTGAGATGGACAAAGTTCCGTCTTCACCTTCAATTGGACGAATACCAATTATCCTGAGGCGCGAATGAACAAAGGTTCTTTACTACTTGAAAGTCTTTGTTTTCAAGGTCATCTAAACACCTAGAGGGGGGTGAATAGATATTTTTAATTTCTTTTAACTTAATCTATTAAGACAGTGAGTTGGATGTGTTTTCTGATGCTTTCATGATAATCACCCAGATGACACGAGTAATTTATTATGGTTCCCTAGATTATGGGTACGTCCACGGTCCCTCCCACCTTTCTAACAGTATGTTAGACAAGGCACTTCTAAAATATCTCGGCTCCTAAGAGCTTGCAACACGATCCTGCATGACCACTCAGTCTCCTCCAAAACTTACAGATCGAGCACTAAGCCCTACAAATCAGTGATCAAATGATCACTTACCTCAAGCCTAAAGGCCCTACCACTCAGGCTGGGAGGACAATCCTACCTCAAATCCAAAGGATCCTACACTCAGATTCAAACTTGAATCCTACCACTCAGATCTATAACAGATCCTACACTCGGCCTTTATAAATAGGCTTATAACTCAGATCGAGAAATATCTTATAGAGAGAAAGTAATGGTTGTCGAGTGCTTTATAATAGAGAGAGTAACTCTGAGTCCTCTTCTTGCTGGGCTGAGCAGATTTCATCCCTATCTATATCTTCAAAGCTCCAAAAATAAATCTTCAAGAAAAGCTCTGCTTAAACTATGAAGAGGCATTATCTAGGGTTAGCCCTGGCTGCTCCTTTCTTATTGTTGAAGGTGAAGAACTCAACATCTAACTTGGAAGAACTTTTGTATCGATCGAATGAACTTCAGCTTCTTTGCTCTACAACAATGGCGAGGAAGAAGACGAAGTGCACCACTTTGCGAAAAGATCAAAACCTAAAGTTAAGATCATCTCTATCGATCTTGCCTTTTTATTTCTCATCGTGTAGCAGCTCTTGATCCATGGGCCAGCCATTAATTTCTGATTTATAGCCTTCTTTTTACATAATAAACAGCTAGCTATTGGCGCCATCAGCGGTGTACTGTAGCTTTCCATCAATAAATTTGAATTTCGTTGACTTTTGTTGACTTTTGCTGTCTCATGCTGACGTTAGCATCAGTGGACTTAGCCAAATTCACAATTTCACACCAGGCGTTGAGTGCGTTGAGTGAACTGGCTTCACTCAACGATTTTGGACTTAGCAAAATATTCTGTACTTCTAGGCGTTGAGTGTTTTGAGTGAATTACCCTCACTCGAAGCTTTTGGACTTGGCCAAACTTTCTGTACTGTCAGGCATTGAGTGCGTTGAGTAAATTAGCTTCACTGAACGCATTTGGACTTAGCCAATTCTTTCTGTATTGTTAGGCATTAAGAGCGTCGAGTGAGACTTCCTCACTCAATGCTTTTGGACTTTGCTCATCATTCAACACTTTTTGCATCTTAAACGTTGAGAGCATTGAGTGAGCCTTCCTCACTCAACACTTTTTGGATTTGGCCAAATTCTTCATCGCTGCTAGGAGTTGACTGTGTTGAGTGAGCCTTCATCACTCAATGCCATCTAGACTATTATAGTCTTAGTTGCTTAAGTATCAAGTGAGCCTTCATCACTCCATGCTTCTGGACTTAGACAAATTCTTCTGTCTGTTACTTCTTAGGCTTTTACTGCCTTAGCATATTTTAAGGCTTTTAGTTGTATGGTATTGAGTCAGTGACTTCACTCAATGCCTGTAGACTTAGTCGCTTTTTTGTCTTTCTTCTTCTTAAGCTTTGACTGCACAAACTTCTCTCATCACTTTTTGATATATGACGTTGAGTGAGTTGACTTCACTCAATGCTTATGGACTTATTCATTTTTCTGCTTTGCAAACTGCTGAGCTTTGACTATCCTATCATTACTCAGTGTTATTTGGTGTATGGCATTGAGTGAACTGGTTTCACTAAATTCCTTTGGACTTAGGCAGATTTTTCTATCTCTCCAGAAACTACCTTGATATCTAGCGTTGAGTGTATTGAATGAATTGGCTTCACTCAACACCCATGGGCTTAGACAAATTTTTTTTTCTTTCTAGAATTCTTCTTTTTGTCCACCTGTCTTTGCCACATGGAATACCTGTCTAATGAATGTGATAAGGAATAACCTGCATGTATGAACTTGAGCATACATCAAATATAGCTATGTGTATACCATTCACTTGTTTGACTTCTCACAAATCTTGGACATTGGGCTCAATGGACCCAACAATCTCCCCCTATTTTAAGAAGTCAAAACACTTATTCAAAATTCTTAGTCAAT
This sequence comes from Platanthera zijinensis, assembly GCA_039513925.1. NCBI lineage: Eukaryota > Viridiplantae > Streptophyta > Magnoliopsida > Asparagales > Orchidaceae > Platanthera > Platanthera zijinensis. Next base: position 160,911,272 of record CM077093.1, read on the forward strand.
GATGTACATAAAATAAGCAACAAATAATACACTATTTTGGAAAAATATTTAACAGTTATAACAAGATAGAGGTTACCACATTTGTCTTGCTTGTATAGTGATTATCACCTACTCCCCCTGTCTTTGTGCCACAGTTGAACTTGATCATTTCCTTGATCATTCCTTTTCCCCCTTAGGCCTTGATACCACTTGATCAATCATTTCTCTCCCCCTTTTTGACTTCTGTAGAATAATCATGGAGGTGTTGGCCTTCTCTATTTGATATTTGCTCCCCCTATCTGATATTAGAAACTACACTAGTTACAGGAAGCTAAATATATTCTTGTAGGTGTTGGACTTGCTCCGCCTAAACAAGAGCATCTTCTATCATCCTTTCTGATAGATACTTTAGTCTATTCCAGTCTGGATACCACTTATGGTCTTCAATACCAGCAAGATTAAGTAATACCTGCAAAAAAATAACATGAGGAGCTATTGAATCTATACCAAGTTCAACATACCCGACTCAAACTTGAAGGTGTTGAACTTTGCTTCATCTAATAGCTTAGTGAAACATTAGCCACTTGCTTATCTGTGGGGACAAACTCAATACTAGTGTCTTCTTTTTTCGCATGGTCCCTAATAAAATGATATCTAATCTCAATATGCTTAGTCCTGCTATGTAAAACAGGATTCGTAGCAATTGAGATTGTACTAGTAGAATCACAAAATAAAGGACTTCTACTTATCTGGAGGTCATAGTCCTAGAGCTAATGTTGGATCCACGACAACTGAGCACAGCAGCTACCTGCTGATATGTACTCTGACTCTGTAGTTGAAATTACAATACTTGTTTGCTTCTTGCTGCTTCATGACATTATTCTTCCTCCCAGGAACTGACAGGAGCCTGAAGTGTTTTTCCTATCTTCTTTGCAACCTGTAAAATCTGCATCTGAATAGCCAGTTAGTTCAAAATCCCTATTTATAAGATACCATAGGACAAGATCTGGTGTGCCCTTAAGATACCTCAAGATCCTCTTTGTAGCAGAGTAGTGATATTCTTTAGAACATGCCTGATACCTAGTACAGACACATGTAGCATACATGATGTTTGTCCTACTTACAGTAAGGTATAGAAGAGAGCCAATTATACCCCTATACAAAGTTTCATCAACAGTTTTCACTGCCTCATCTTTGCCTATAAGCATACATGACCCCATTGGAGGTTTTCATGGTGGAGGCATTTTTCATTCCAAACTTCATAACCAACTCTTTAGTGAACTTATACTGGATATAGATAATCCATCATCAGCCTGTCTTACTTGGAGTATCAAGAAGAAATTAAGTTCATCCATACTACTCATCTCAATCTTCCCTTGCATAAGTTTAACAAACTTCCTACAAAGGTTGTCATCAGTAGATCCAAAGATTATGTCATCAACATAGATCTAGACTAGGATGATCTTGCCCTTAGATTCCCTTAGGAATAGGGTCTTGTTTATCTTCCCCTTGAGAATTTGTTCTCAATGAGTAGCTAGGCAATATCTCATACCATGCTCTAGGTGCTTACTTTAACCCATATAGAGCTTTCTTAAGTCTACAAACAAAATAAGGTGAGTTAGGAACAATAAAACCTAGAGTATGTTCAACATAGACTTCTTCTTTTAAGTCACCATTCAGGAAAGCTGACTTCACATCCATCTGGTAGAATTTGAATCCTTTATATGCAGCATATACAAGGAATAATCTGATGGATTTCAATCTTTCTACAGGGGCAAAGGTTTGATCAAAGTCAATACCTTCTTCTTTTTTGTACCCCTTAGATACCAGCCTTGCCTTATTCTTGATGATAATGTCATTTTCATCCAACTTGTTCCTGTAGATCCACTTGGTTCTAATGATATTATGTTCTTGTGGTCTGGGAACCAGCTTTCAGACCTGACATCTTTTAAACTAGTTCAGTTCCTCTTGCATAGCTATAATCAAGAACTGATCTATGTTGGCCTCTTCAAATTTCTAAGGCTCAACTTGTGACTGGAAACTAGAATATAGAGCTGTATTCAAACTCTTACTCCTTATCACCACTCCTTGGTTTGCATCACCAATTATCTGGTACCTTGGATGGTCTCTTAGATGCATGATAGCTGGACCCAATCTTCCTTCATCATCCAGAACTTTAGTTGCTGCTTCTTGTCGATCTTCATCCACATCTGGTGTGCCTTGAACTTCTTCAGGAATGCTTATTACTTCAGCTTTCTCTTAGACTATTAGAATAGATTCCTTGATAATCAGCTTGTCCATCATTAGTTCTGTACCTATAGAACTGGAATAGGAGCTTGACAGCTCACTTTTAATCATAGTTGACTCATCAAATACTACATTTACTGATTCTTCTACAACTTGACTTGTCAAGTTGTAGACCCTATAGGCCTTACTATGAATGTTATACCCAATAAAAATCCCTTCATTGGACTTGACAGCAAACTTAGTTACAAAGGACTTTCCATTATTTATCACATAACACCTGCTACCAAAGATCCTGAGATAGGACAAGTTTGGTTTTATACCCTTCAAAATCTCATAGGGAGTCATCTTGTGGCCCTTAGTGATAGAGGCTCTGTTAAGAACATGACATGTAGTATTTACTGCTTTAGCCTAGAAATATTCTAGGAGAGATGTGTCACTTAGCAAGGTCCTACCAGCCTCTATGAGAGTTCTATTCTTTCTCTTAGTAATCCTATTTTGCTATGATATTCTAAAAGAGGGGAATTCTTGGTGAATCTCTTGCTCTTCATAGAATCTTGTCATGCTATCAAACTGAAATTTAGTCACATGGTCACTTCTGATTTTGACCACATTACTTTCAAATTCATTCTGAACTTGCTTGTCAAATGTCTTGAAGATATCAGGGGTTTCAGACTTCTTCCTAAGAAATAAAACCCAAGAAAATCTTAAAAAGTCATCAACAACCACAAGAGTGCAGACTTTCCTACCTAGACTATAAACTGGCATAAAACCAAACAAGTCCACATGCAGGAGGTATAAGCACCTTACTGAGTCTTTGGTTCCAATGCTCTTTAAGGAGGTCTTGGTCTGTTTGCCCTTTTAGCATGTAGAGCAGATACCCTCCTTAGTGCACTTCATCTTAGGACCATTCCTAACTAGCTCCTCACTAAAGAGCTTACCTATGGTTTTATAATTCAGATGAGCTAGTCTCTTGTGACACTGGACATAAAATGAGGCCTTCTCATCTGTAATTAGGCATACGAGTCTATGTCAAAACACAGAAAATTTAAACAATAAAAGTTCCCACTCCTAGTGTCTGTCAAGATGACCTCTTGGTCACTTGACCTCTTAATCTGACACTCATATTTGTGGAATGAAGTGACATAGCCTAGATCGCATAATTGACTTATGTATATTAGGTTATATTGCAACTCTTTCACATAAGTCACTTTGGTGATAGTGACTCTGCCATTAGTGATCTTACCACACCCTCTGGTGATTCCTCTATATGAGCCACCAAAGCAACCTTGGGTCCATCCTTCACTGGAGGATACTCCTTCAGATTTCTCCTTGTTCCAGTCATGTGCCTAGAACAACCACTATTCAAGTACCATATAGGGGTACGGGCACTTGGACTAACCTACAAAAACATATTTAATTTAACTTAGGACCCTAATATTTATTGGGTCTTTGGTACATGTCAGTCTGAAAATGAACACGTCCACCAACAGATTTTCTGACTGGTAGACTTACTTTACCTCTGGCAAAACTCGAGTTGTGCTAGCAATCAATGACATAATGGTCTACCTTATCACAGCACCAGCACTCATGAATGCTATACCTTCTTTTCTGAGCTGGTCGAGTAGCTGTGCTGATAGCAGCTATTGGTCCACAAGGAACAATAGTAGTCTTATTCTTATATCATTCAGCCACACTCTGACTTGAGGTGTGTTTGGTAGTAGAAGAACTTTGTTTTGTTAAAGCCTACAACCAGTGGTCTTCTTTTCAAAAGACATAATCTTGATGGCCTCAGAAATGCCCAAGTCTATCCTACTGACAAACTTGTCATTGGTCTGAGTGTGTGTTGGGAGATTCTGAGAAAAGGCTACTGTCTTATTCTTGAGAGGAGGGGATGGTGCATCAAATACAAATGGCCCATGATGGGTCATTCGAATTTCCTCATGGGGAGCCTTGAAGGCACTCATTCTCTTGTTATATATTCCACCATAACTATGAGCATTTTTGTTCACATTTATGGATCTACCATTCTTCCAGTGACCATAGCTGCTCTCTTGGTCATACTTGTTTGAAGGTAACGAAACTCTCTTAAATGGAATGGGAGGCTTGGATGCTAGTAACTGAACTAGAGCTTTGCCTTCTCCTTTGGGATTGGCAACTCTTGTGCTTCCCTTGAATCATATCCCCTTCTTACCCTTTTGAGAGGAGAAGGAGCCTATCAAGGGCAACACTGAATTGAGCTTAGAGTAACTAGCCATAATCCTTTTCTCCTCCTGAGTAATTCTTCAAGGTCCCTTATGCGATTTTACCATTACTCAATGGTGTCAATCTGAATGAAGGTACGTAATCGTTTCTAGTTCATTAATTTTCTTTATTTTTAGATCCAGCGGGGATGCTAATTCTGCATGTTGGGAAGCAACAAGCTGAAGAGAGGTAATATCCTTAGCATGCTTTTTGTCCAATAGCTTACTTCTTTTTAATGTCCACAAAAGTTCACCATACTTATATAATCAATTGAATAATATCTTCCTCAGATTTTTGAGCCATCTTCAGCACTTGATGAAGAAGCCTCTGAATCAGGACTTGTCTCATAATCCGACTCAGAAGAAGAACTAGATAGAGATTGAACCTTTTCTAGACCAGGCTAATCCTCGAAGGATTCTTCCTCAGATATTGTCATCAGCCCAATGTAGGCTTCTTCTTCTTCAGATTTAGTTGAACAAGAGTCAGTCAAGCACTTCTCCTTCTTTGATATGATGGACTTCTCCTTCTTGATCTTTTGATGGTGGTGCTTCTTCTCACCATCTTCCTTTCTTTTGACTAGGCAGATAACAATTACATGCCTAGGTTTGCTGCAGCAATAGCAAACCACTTTAGTATAAATCTATTTACCAGGTTTAGAACCATACCTGTCATCCTTGGAGAATTTCTTCTTTCCTCTATAGTACACCTCCTTATAATAAGAGGAAGAGGAGGACCTACTCCTCCACTGTTTCCTCTTCATAAGCTTCATAAAGTGCCTAGAGAAGGCAGCAAACTCCCCAATAGACATGTAGCAGTGTAATGTGCATGTCTCTGAACTTTCTAAGTCAGGCTCAGCAGCCCTCCTTAGTGGAGAAGGTGTCTTTTCCATGCTTATTCTTGTGGCTTCAGCTTTGAAGGCCATAGTCTTTTCTCTAGCCTGGGACTTTCTATTTTTTTCCTCCTCCTTCCTGACAGCCAGCTGCATTTCATAAGACAACAACTTCCCAAACAGAGTTGGTTGTGGAGTGTCAGCTAACTTTTCCACCTCCCTGATGGCACTGATCTTAGTATCCCAGTATCTAGTTAGAGAACTAAGAAACTTATCGTTCAGCTCATAATTGCTGAAGACCCTTCCAAAGGTCCTCAGCTCATTTACTATTCTAAATAATCTTTCATAGCTACTAGTTATGCTCTCTCCATTAGACTGCCTGAAGCCTCATACTCTTGGTTGAGCATGGAATTCTTGTCATCTCTGACATCCTCTGTGCCTTCCATGTAGACCACTAGTGTGTCCCACATTTCCTTTGCGTTTTGGCAATGGATAAGATTCTGAAAGGTAGACTTATCTATAGCACTAGGTATCATGTTCTGTGCCCTCTTATCCATGGCGGCAAGGATGACTTCATACTTAGTCATCTCAGAATAGGTCTGGTGTCTGGATATTTGCATCCAGAGCTAAGACTTTCATAGGGATGAACGGTCCCTCTATAATTGTGATAAATATCCTTGGTTCAGCTGCTTCCATGAACAGCCTGACCCTCTCCTTCCAGATTCCAAAGTCTTCCTTCTTGCAGATTTCAAGCTTCATGGAACCCAGCTCCTTATAGTTCACTCCTGAACTCGTAAGAATAACCTTGTAGCTAACCTTAGAGATCTACTCAGACTGTTAAGTCCTTCTTGAGCAATCTGCCTCTGATACCACTTGAAAGACTTTATTTTCAAGGCCAACTAAACATCTAGAGGGGGTGAATAGGTCTTTTTAATTTCCTTTAAATTATTCTTTTGAGATAGTGAGTTGGATGTATTTTATGATGCTTTCAAGATAATCACCCAAATGACAAAAGCAATTAATAGTGGTTCCCCAAATTATGGGTACGTCCACTATCCCTCCCACCTTTCTAACAGTGTGTTAGACAAGGCACTTCTCTAATATCTTGGCTACTAAGATCTTACAACAGGATCCCATAAGACCACTCAGTCTCCTCCAAGACCTACAGCTCGGGCACTAAGCCCTATAACTCAGTGATCAAACGATCACCTACCTCAGGCCCAAAGGCCCTAACACTCAGGATAGGAGGACAGCCCTACCTCAGATCCAAAGGATCCTACACTCAGATTCAAACTTGAATCCTACCACTCAGATTTATAACAGATCCTATACACGACCTTTATAAATAGTCTTGCCACTCAGATCTAAAAAGATCTTACAGAGAGAAAGTAATGCTTGTTGAGTGCTTGATAATAGAGAGAAAAACTCTGAGTCTTCTTCTTTCTGGACTAAGCATATTTCAGCCCTATCTATATCTTCATTGCTCCAGAAATAAATCTTTAGGAAAAGCTCTGCTTGAACTGAGAAGTGGCCTCAGCTAGGGTAAGCCCTTGCTACTCTTTTCTTATTATTGAAGGTGAAGAACTCAACAGCTAACTTGGAAGACTTTTAGATCGGTCGAATGAACTTCAGCTTCTTTTCTCTGCAATAATGGTGAGGAAGAAGATGAAGTGCGCTAATTTGCAAAAAGATCAAACCCTAAAGTTAAGATCATCTCTGTCAATCTTGCCTTTTTATATCTCGCCGTGTAACAACTTTTGATCTGTGGGCCCACCACTAAATTAATTTATAGCCTTCCTTTTATAGAATAAATCATACAGCTTGCTATTGACGCCATTAGCGGTGTACTATAGCTTTCCCATAACGAATTTGATTTTCGTTGACTTTTGCTGACTCATGTTAACGTCAGCATCTGTGGACTTAGCCAAATTCACAATTTCACTCCAAGTGTTGAGTGCTTTGAGTCAACTGGCTTCACTCAACAATTTTGGACTTAGCCAAATATTCTGTACTTCTAGGCATTGAGTGCGTTGAGTGAATGTACTTCACTCAATGCGTTTGGACTTGGCCAAACTTTCTGTACTGCTAGGCATTGAGTTTGTTGAGTGAACTGGCTTCACTCAATGCATTTGGACTTAGACAATTCTTTTTGCATTGTCAGACATTGAGAGCATTGAGTGAGCCTTCCTCACTCAATTCTTTTAGACTTGCAACGTCTTTCTGTACTTTTTGCTTCTTAGGCATTGAGAGCGTTGAGTGAGCCTTCCTCACACAACGCTTTTGGACTAGGCAAAATTCTTTTCCGTTGCTAGGCGTTTAGTGCGTTGAGTGAGCCTTCATCACTCAACGCCATCTAGACTACTGTAGTCTTAACTACTTAGGCATTGAGTGAGCCTTCATCACTCGATGCTTCTGGACTTAGAAAAATTCTTCTGTTTTTTCTTCTTAGGCTTTGACTACCTTAGCATATCTAAACGCTTTTAGTTGTATGGCATTGAATGAGTTAACTTCACTCAACGCCTGTGGACTTAGCCATTTTTCTGTCTTCCTTCTTCTTAAGCTTTTACTGCACAGACTTCTCTCAGTACTTTTTGTTATATGACGTTGATTGAGTTGACTTAACTCAATGTATGTGGTCTTAATCATTTTATGCTTTACAAACTGCTGGGCTTTGACTATCCTATCATTACTCAACGCTATTTGGTGTATGGCGTTGAGTATATTGAGTGAACTGGCTTCACTCAATGCCTGTAGACTTAGGCAGATTTTTTTTCCTCTCCAGCAACTACCTTTATATATGGCGTTGAGTGTGTTGAGTGAACTGGCTTTACACAACGCCTATAGACTTAGACAGATTTTTTTGTCGTTCCAGAATTCTTCTTTATGTCCACCTATCTTTGTCACTTGGAATACCTATCCAATCAATGTGACAAGGAATAACATGCATGCATGAACTCGAGTATACTTCAAATACAACTATATGTATACCATTGACTTCTTTGACTTCTCATAAATCTGGGATATTGGGCTCAATGGACCCAACACCCCCTCCACTCGGACGTACCTCGTTCCTCCTAAGGCATGAACGAGTAAAGATTCTTCTCCACCTACCCGGATAGACCCCGGTCCCCTTGAGCCATTAACGAACAAAGGTTCTTCACCACCTCCACCCGGACAGACCCCTGTCCTCCTGAGGTATGAATGAACAAAGGTTCTTTGCCACATCCACACAGACAGACTCTGATCCTCCAAAGGTCCGAACGAACAAAGATTCTTCTCCACCTCCACCCGGATGAACCCCGATCCTCCTAAGGCATGAACAAACAAAGGTTTTTCCCACCTCCACCCATATTGACCATGGGCCACCTGAGGCGCAAACGAATAAAGGTTCTTTGCCACCTCTGTCTGGATGGCCCTCGATCTTCTTGAGGCATAAATGAACAAAGGTACTTTGGCACCTCACTTGGACAAACTACGGTTCTCCTAAGGCACGAATAAAGGTTCTTCTCCACTAACACTTAGACGAACCCTGGTTCTCTAAAGGCACGTGAACACAGGTTCTTCATCATGCCCGGCTGGATGAACCTTGGTTCTCCCAGGGCATGAATGAACAAAGGTCTTTTTCCATCTCCACCTGGATAGACCATGGTTCTCCTGAGGCATGAACAAGCAAAGGTTCTTCACTATCTCCAGTCGGACGAACCTCGATACACCTGAGGCATAAGCAGACAAGGGCTACCCGCCTCCACATCCTAAGTGTCCTCCGACCCGCCAAAAACGTAAGCGGGTGAATACCTCCCGATGGCAATGTATGAAATATCAATACTCGAGTAAGGTACTACCCTGCCAAAAACACACGCACACCAAAAATGTGACTAGAACACAATATATCCAAAAGAGAAAAGGGTGTCCACTCAAACAAAAGGTATCTCATAGCTACATCATCATGAAAAGCAAAAAAGCATGCAGCAGTACAAAGATGTGCTTACAAAACAAAATAAAGCAAAGCAAACAAATAGGGGAAAAAGTGGTCCATAGGATCATCCCTTAGCGTCAATGTCAGCATCGTCACCCATAGCATCCTCCGCGCGCAAGTCATCGTGCTCTAGAAACCTCCAAGTAGCTCGTAACCCCTTATCAAATCCCAAGCATTACGTCGCTTTATACTCGTCCTCCATAAGCGAGTCGATCTCGATCATCATCAGCTGATAGCGGGCCTCCTCTACAATATGAGATGGCTCCATCTCAAAGTCATGAGAGGCTATATACTCAGCCACCTTGGACACCCGCATGACCTCGAACTCCTCCCGCTCCGCGATCAGCTAGGCCTTCTCTTTCTTCAGCTGCTCAACCTCCACCTCATGATAAGACATCGCGGCATCGGCCACCTCGGTACAATGGATCAACTCTACAAGAGTCGCCTCAGCAGAAACCAACCTCCCGTGAAGAGCCTCGATATCTATATCGACAGTACTCATCTTCGCCCAAAGCACCTTGACCTCAGCCTGGGAAGCGGACAACTGAGATTTCACATTAACCAACCTGGAGACAACTTCTTTATTCTTCCTCCGAGCATCCGATAAAGAATCCTCAGACGCGGCCAGCTTTGTCCATAAAGAAAGAAAATCATCCTTTGTACTTACGTAACTACTGTTGCAGGAAAGCAAGATGTTATGTATCTCGTCTAGCTGCAAACACAAGGGATAAATTATTTATATACACGACATAAACTAAAGGTGGAAAAACACTAGGGGCAGCAAACAAAACTTCAAGAGAAGCGCTTGTCAAGTGGAACATTCCCGCTCTTTCCCATTTGTCATCACCAACAGTCGCTCGGGAACCTCTCGAGAAATCAGCTAAGGCACAGGGAGCTCCAGGGGATCCTTGATCTCTGTCAGCAGAGGGTCATCAACCAGATCATCTAGACAGTCATCGGCGACATCAATAACAGCCTCGGGGACAGCAAAGGAAGGCATGCCTCCTTATCATTGCAAAACTACAATTTCCTCTTCTTTACGTGCACTAGTAGTGCAGCACAACTCCGCCCAACATCTGTTGAAAGGCCTACAAGAACTAGTCGGTTCTCGATAACAAATGCGCTGATCTTTTAAATAACGGCGCTCAACTCTTGCGGATCCTCAAAACCAAATAATGGAGTATAATCTTACTCCATCCCCGCATGGCAACGACAGCTGTCTAGAGGATCCCGCAAAGTCTTGGGCAGCCTCCAAGGGTTTTTAACAAACCCAAACAGTGTTCCGCTTTGATGATAATTTGTCTTTCTATTAAACTAAAACCATCTTGTGTTGCTCTGCACCTCAACCCGATCATCGGGGCAAAGGCAAACTTTGCACCATTCACGAAAAATTCGAACCAACATTTGGGAACCATGCTTCCGAAAGAAGCAGTGCAATCCCATGATCCTCATCAGACCCCCAAGGGAGAATTGTGTCACTAAAATGCCACAAAACAAGAACATTGTAATAGCCTCTTCAGAAGGGGGACCCGAAAGTTTGCTTTCAGACAACCCTACATAATCGCAAAGCAACTCGGGGGAGGGTGCTGAATGCGCTCTAGTGGAGAAGGTATCACAACCTCCACGTCCTCCATGATCCCAAAGAGTTTCATCTAACAGCTCACTCGGGCAAGGTTTAGAGTCGACGGAAGACGCATCAGCCGTGGTGGAATGCCACTCTTTGGCACCTACAAAAGAAAGGGCAACTATTAGCATCGAAACAGACAAAGCACCGGCACAAAAATACAAGTGCGCGTCACCAAGAGCCCACGCACAAGTGACTCCGCACGGGGCCGCATGAGAAGCACCACGAGCTCCTGCGCGAGCGGCACCATGCGCTCCCTTATAGCACAACGCGGAGAAAATCGCAAGCGTGCCCGCGCTGGCGCCTCAACGTTCTCGCCTTCACGGGTGCCCCGCCACGTGCACCCGCTCAAAAGATATTCCCTTTTTTAGGTTCTCCTACCTTCATATGGCAACATGAAAATTATAAATGTGCTACTATTATAAACGTACAAGCAATAAATGAAGATAACACATCTCTATTTTCTGACCGAGGCGTGTCATATTTTCTTTGTACGAGAATCTTGGAATAGTATCAGCTTTGTTTGTGCATCCTGAAATAGCTTACTTTGGCACCAATATCAAGTAGAGCATGAATAGTAAATTCTTTAATGTTTAGTTTTTTAAGAATTAGTGGAAGATAGATATAGAGTTGCACTCTTTTTTTAAATCAATTGAACTAATTGTATGGATTGAAGGAGATTTTTATTTTTTGGTATCTCATTCATCCTGAGAGTCTATGAGTAGTTTTCGTTTAGTATGATAAACCAGTTTAATTGGTTTGTTAGTTTGAACATCATCAACAGTGAAATTGAGTTTTTCATAATATTCAGTTATGTCGGATAGTGTAATTATTCCTTATGATACTTTTTGTTATTTGATATCATAAACATAAGTTTCTAAATATATTGTGATTTAAATCCTTCTTAGATTAGACTCGGAATCATTAATTGTTAATTTTAAAAAAAATTGGAAGACGCATTTATTGTCAGTTTCAATGATAAAATATCTAATCAAAAGGTCGACTTTGAGACTTTTGATTGCTAATTTAGTAGCCAGAAGTTCTTTGTAGAATGTACATTATTTTTTAAAGTTTTCCCAAATTTACCCGATGAATATGCTATATACCAACGTCCGCATTAATAGTATAACGGTTTCTCCCATAGATAAAATAGAGTTTTCCAAACAAATTACCAAATTATTAGATTTAAATCTAATTCAAAAAAAACTCTAGTCCGCATAGTTCTCCAGTTTTTCTCATTCAAAATCACGCTGAACAAAAACGAGGAAAAGTTAGGATGGTAATCAATTATCGCAAACTAAATAGTTATACTAAGTTTGATGGTTATTTCATACCATCGGCCGAAACCCTCATAATACAAGTACAAGGAGAGAAATATTTTAGTAAATTCGATGAGAAATTTGGATTTTGGCAAATAAAATTAGAGGACAAAAACTCAATAGAATTAACTGCATTTAGTTTTCGTAAGGACACTTTGAATCGAAAGTAATGCCTTTTGGTTTAAGGTTGATGGGACTCAGAATCATTAATTGTTAATTTTTTTTAGAAATTGGGAGATGGCTTAGTTGTCAGTTTCAATATTAAAATGTTTATCCAAGAGGTGGCCTTTGAGATTTTTGATTGCTAATTTAATAGCCAGAAGTTCTTTGTCATATGCAGAGCATTTTTGTTTAGTTTTCCCAAATTTACCCGATGAATATGCTACAATTTCAATATCCTTAGTGGGTGTTTTTGCAAGTATAATTCTTGCCCAAATATTTTCGGATAGGAACTATGTTCAACGGAAAAACTATCAAACAACAAAAGTTGCATGAAATCTTTTCAACTATTGAAACTGCAGATCTTATAATGTTAGGCATCTTTGATTTTTTTAGAATTAACCAAATTATTTAAAATCAAAAATGAAAAGCTCAAACTTGATGTAGGCCCGTCCTAAAAGATCCTACACGGACGACGACTCGACGACTCTCACTACGTTCAACGCCCTCTTTCCGGCACACTAACGAAACGCCGCAAACACAATGGATTTTATTTATCTCTTGCGCTAACTTACGTGTAGCCGAACCGCAAGTGGATCGGAGAATGGCTATAGGCCAAAATCCTTTCCGGCTAAAAGGAACAATATTGGTTCCGACGAGCTTGGAGTGGTATCAAAATAGATCCACCAAAGAAATCACGATTCAAAAGTGGTAGAATCTATCCCAACTAAAGAAAAAGCGAGGGTCACCAATCCTCTCGGGAATTATCGGAAAACAAATGAAAATCACCAATTTATTATGAGTAATACCGCAAAAATTAAAGCTTCGAAAATACACGCAAAAATTGTCCACCACAAGAACTAACAAAGAGGGAAAATCTCTTGAGTAGGAATTTTTGTTACCCCTCTCGGAAACGTAGATCCGAGATTTTGGATCCAAAATAAATAATCGCTCTTCCCTTGAAATCCACGGGAAGTGCACCTCGGATGAAGAACTCGCTCGTCTTCCCCGCTTCACGCCGTGGAGGTTCACCTAAGCCTTTCTTCCTTGCACTTGTACCTTCTCCTCCAAGGTTGGCCAAAGTCTTTGAGATCTTCTTGGAGAGAAACATTGATGAGAGGATTTAGGCTCCGTTTGGGAGGACTTATTTTCACCGGTCAAGCGGTTACAACCGCATGAACCGGACCTTAATTATGGCCCGATTCATGCGATTGTAACCGCTTGACCGGTGAAAATAAGTCCTCCCAAACGTAGCCTTAGTAAGGAGGAGAGGGGAGGGAAGAAAGGAGAATGAAAGAGAGAGGGGGGCGTCCAAGAACTAGAAGGAGGGGGGAAGACCCCTTGGGCGGTGACAAGAGAAGAGGGAGAGGGAGATAGAAAATTTTGTTTTGGAGAATTCTTTGTTGATTTCAATATTAAGTCTAACTGACAAAAAGAAGAGTTTTGGCCTTATATAAGGCTTACATCCAAGGGGCTATTAACAACCCATAAATATTGGCTAAATGCACACCACAAGTTCAAAATTATAGAAATAAAATAGTTTAATACAAACCACATAAATGGATAAATGCAGACCATAAACTAGCAAGATAAATTAAATTTAAGTCTTGTAGCGTGGGCGAAGATTGTAGCCGTGACCGCTTCGGCGCCGCAAGTCTTTGGCCGGTAGAGCATCATCATCATCTTCCGTCACTACCCCATGATCACCAAGTGCGCCATGGACATCATATTCATCACCAAGTTGGCCGTCATGGTGGCCGTCGCCATCAATCCTCCCCCGCTCAAAAGGACTCATCACCGATGAGTGGGCGGGAAGGTAACAGTGTAAAAGATCCTCATCGAGAAGTTCCACCTCCGAGGCAGAGAGCCAAGAGTCGTCCGATGCAGGACGGCCACGCCACCTGACCAAAAACCTGTGAATGTCACCGTCGGGAGTGGTAAATACTGCATCCTGCAAAATCCTGTCAGGCAAGAAAGCGGTTCGGGGGGAACCTTGGAAATGCATTAGGCAAAGAAGAAAAACAGGTTTCATCATCTTTAGGCAACATACCTCCCGGAGAATCCGAAGGAGAGAGCGATCCAGAAACAATCTCACCCCCACCCCATTAGAAGGTATAGTGGAAATATTAAACGGAGAGACAGAAAGTTCCGGTGGTGGAGCGACATAAAGCGTTAAACCTGAAATGTTAAAAACAAGGGAGATTCCCCAATCAACGGGTAACTTTAATAAAAATATGCATTTTCGCCTAGCTTCTTTAAAACCCGAAAAGGACCGGCTCTCCTATTCGCCAATTTCTTTATGGTGCCCGAAGGCATCCGTTCAGGGATAAGACGAACCATTACCAAATCACCAATATTCAAGGGGACTGCTCGCATATGTACGTTAGCATTCGATTGATAAATAGTATATTGTTTAGCAAACGTCTCGCTAATGTGCTTATGGAGAGTGTGAACGTGCGAGGCAAAGTCCTGTGCAAATTGATTGGATTTAAAAGATGGTGGTAACAGAATCAAGTTAAGAGGCACGAGCGTCTTATATCCATACACGATCTCATTTGGAGATAAATCGGTGGACCTATTCTTAGAATTATTGTACGCTAATTGAGCATGAGGAAGAATAAGGTCTCACGTACCTTTATGATCATCGACTAAGCAACGAAGTAAACCACCCAAGCTTCGGTTAACCACTTCCGTCTGACCATCCGTTTGGGGATAATAGGCCGATGAAAACATAAGTCTAGTACCCAAAAGCTTCCAAAGTGTTTTCCAGAAATAGTTAGTAAATTTAACGTCCCTATCAGTCATTATCATTTTGGGGACGCCCCGATATGCCATGACCTCCTTGAAGTATAACTTAGCAACATATGATGCATCGTTGGTGTTATGACAAGCAATAAAATAGGCCATTTTTGAGAATCGATCTACGACGACTAGAATAGAATCGTGTCGCCTAAATGTCAGAGGTAGTCCCAATATGAAGTCCATGCTAACATCCTCCCATGGAACAGACGAGATCGGAAGTGGTGTGTAAAGACCAGTATTGGTCTTGTTACCTTTCGCTAATTGACATACACGGCAACTCCCTACAATTTTATTGACCATTGGTTTGAGACCTGGCCAAAAGAATTTGTCCTCTACTAGTGTTATTGTTTTATCTCGACCGAAATGTCCACCTAACCCTCCACTATGTTACTCTCATATAATAAAATGGCATAACGAAGAGCGGGGAATACATAATTGCATATGCTTAAATAGATAACCGCCACGGATGTAGTACGGAGAGATAGTAGAAGGGGAATTGTCCTGAGCGGCTAAGTATATATCCTTAAAATCTGGGCATTGAACATATTCATCCTTAATTCTTTCAAATCCTATGACAGATACTTCCATTGTAGATAGTAATAGGGTGACTCGACTAAGAGCGTCTGCCACACGATTTAACGTACCCTTAAGGTGCTTGATGATGAATGTGTACTCCCGAAGGTAGGAGACCCATTTGGCATGTCGAGGGCTGATTTTATTTTGGGAGTTTACAAATTTTAGCGTCACATGATCTGATAAGATTACAAATTCTTTCGATATAAGATAGTGTCGCCAATGTTGGAGACAACGTATCACGGCATAAAACTTGCGATCATAATTGGAATAATTTAACTGCGGGCCCGCAAGTTTTTCGCTAAAGTAACCTATCGGATGTCCCTCCTGACTTAAAACTCCTCCGATTCCTATCCCAGATGCGTCACATGATAATTCAAACACCTTGCTAAAATCCGACAACCGTAGTAGTGGGGCTTCAGACATCCGTTACTTAATCGTTTGAAACGCACTACTGGCCGCTTTAGTCCAAATAAAAGCACCCTTCTTCATGCATTCAGTGATTGGTGTCATGATACTACTAAAATTTCGAATGAACCTTCGATAAAATGTGGCCAATCCATGAAAACTTCTAACCTCCCGAATATTTTTTTGGTTCCGGCCACTCTCTAATAACTTGGACCTTTTTAGGGTCAACATGAATACCTTCGGAACTCACTATGTATCCTAGAAACTCTACGGAAGTCACACCAAATGCGCACTTTTTAAGATTAATAAATAACTTGTCTTGGCGCAATATTGTAAGGATTGTCCTTAAATGTGTTTCATGGTCCATCTGCGAGAGGCTAAAGACTAATATATCATCGAAGTATACTACTACAAATTTTCCCATGTATGGTTTAAATACTTGGGTCATCAACCGCGAGAAGGTACTCGGTCCGTTGGTGAGCCCCTCTCCAAGCACCAACCACTCATAGAGCCCATCCTTAGATTTAAATGCGGTCTCCTTCCCGTATCCTTATTTGGTGGTAACCACTTTTAAGATCCAACTTTGAAAATATGGTGGCTCCGGATAACATATCTAATAAGTCATCCAAACGGGGAATAGGAAACCTATATTTGAC
This sequence comes from Platanthera zijinensis, assembly GCA_039513925.1. NCBI lineage: Eukaryota > Viridiplantae > Streptophyta > Magnoliopsida > Asparagales > Orchidaceae > Platanthera > Platanthera zijinensis. Next base: position 160,928,085 of record CM077093.1, read on the forward strand.
AATAATTTTATTTATGGCCCGGTAGTCTACATACAATCTCCAAGACTTATCTTTCTTTGGGACCAAAAGGGCAGGGACGACACATGGACTCTTACTATGGCGAATAAATCCCTTTGCTAATAAATCTGAAATTAAAGTTTGTAACTCATTTTGTGCGGAGGGATTGAGCCGATAATGGGGAAGATTAGGCAATGATGAGCCCGGGACGAAATCAATCTCGTGTTGAATTTCCCTTATGGGTGGCAACTTGGATGGTAAGTCCACCGGATAGACGTCCTTATACTCTTCCAATAGTGTTCGCAGATATAACGGTAGATTCTCTAAAGAGGGTGAATCTTCCTTAGCTTGTAGACATACTAGAGCATAGATGACGCCATCCAAGAAGGTCTCATGCTCTAACTCCTTCTTACTTATCAAGCTTATAGTTTTCTTTTCCGCAGGCACAATTATGTCTTTGGAGGCAATCGACGGATCCTTAGGCGGTGTGGGTTTCAAGACAATGGTCTTACCATTAAACTTGAACTCGTAGGTGTTAGCTTGTCCGAAGTGGTTCACGTCATAATCATAAAGCCACGGGCGTCCTAGTAGTACATGACAAACATCCATGGGGATGACGTCGCACCACACCTTATCGATATAGCTCTTCACCGTAAGTGGCACAAAACATCGCTTAGAGACCGCGATAGACATTTTGTTTACCCATGCTATTTTATAGGGATGGGGGTGCGGTTCAGTGACTAAATGCATACGAGTGATGGCGTTCTCCGAAATGACGTTCATGCAACTACCGCTATCTATTATTAATTTGCACCACTTTTCACCGCTTTTAAAATTCACTGAAAAGATGTTCGTCCGATTATACTCATCCGACGCACGCGGTGTGGCCAGAATAGGCCTCATAACCATCATATAAGAATCATCTTCAATATCACTCGACTCGGCATTAGATTCATCACCGGCTTCATAGACGATCTCGGCGGGCTCAGACGTGGAGTCTAATAGTGCTAGTGGTTTACTCTTAGTGGGGCACTCACTAGAGTAGTGTCCTTGTATTCCGCAAGAATAACATGTGGCATTAGTCTTACTAATCCGGCCTATCGGAACTCTCTCACCGGTGGGATTTCTGATGTTCCTAGCGGTAATGACTACGGAATTCGAATCAGTCGATCAAAACTTTCCCTTGTCCCGCATGGAAGAAGAAGGTGGGGGTCCTAAAATGGACTTTCCCTTCTGGAATGCTCGTCCCTTGGACTTGTAGGCATTGTGCTTTTCTATATCCAAGGCTGCATTGAATGTTGTGTTAAGGTCCGTATGACCATAACACAGGAGCTTGCCTTGGATGTCCGGGTTGACCCCCTTATGAAAACGGGAGAGTATAACTCCGGGCATTTCTCGGACGTCACAACGCACCATCATATCCTTAAGGAGTCCCATGTACTCCGCCACCGATTTGCCCCCCTGACAAAGGGTGGCTAACTCATCGAACATTTGGGTTCGGTGATACGCTGGGACGTCAATCAGGAGTGCTTTCATGGCAGCCCACCCAATTGGGGGTACTCCATTCACGGTACCTAGACGCCTCTCTTCATTCACCCAGAACGTTTTGGCCCTACCTAGAAGTTTCATCTGTGCAACCCGCACCTTCTCACCATCCGTCAGGTTGTGCCACTCAAAATAGCACTCGATCTCCATGATCCAGTCTAGAAATACTTGGGTTCACCCATACCATCATATGATGGTGGATCAATCTTAACGCCCCTAGTTACATCGAACTCATAAGAGACTCGAGGCGCTTGCTCATCGTCATGATCATGAGGTTGGTTTTGTCTTTCAACTCGTTGGTTGGCGGCCTGGGGTTGGGGACCCGGTTGATTTATCCCAATGCCGTGATTTCGAAGCGCCGCTTGATTTAAAGCCAACCCTTGTATTAATTGGGTGAGTGCATCGAACCTAACGTTAAACTCTTCCCGAAGCTCCGCGATCATTGCCGGAGCGTGCTCATCATCATGGTCGTCTGTCATATTTGAAGTGGATGGGGGATACTCCGTGCCAAGCCTAGTGCGCATGAACAACAGGAGAAATGGTGATTTTGACCAGAATAATTTTATAAGGTTGGTTTTTTTTAGCACTTATCGACTGGGCGAACGAAAATACTTTTGCATACTTTTGTTCTTAAAAAAATAAGGAGAGTTCTCAGGAATTTTTTTGTAATTTTCTGCAGAAGTTTTTTTTGTTTTTACTAATCGCAGACCAAATTTTTAAAATTTCATATTTATGTTGTTTACTACGGATCGTGCACTACCAAGTGAGAGTCAAAAACCCTACGACAGAAAAAATTTAAGGATGGTGTCGATTGAGAAATCAACACAACCTCCCTCTGATACCAAATTTGATGTAGGCCCGTCCTAAAAGATCCTACTCGGACGGCGATTCGACGACTCTCACTACGTTCAACGCCCTCTTTCCGTCACACTAACGAAACGCCGCAAATACAATGGATTTTATATATCTCTCGCGCTAACTTACGGGTAGCCGAACTGCAAGTGGATCGGAGAATAGCTATAGGCCAAAATCCTTTCCGGCTAAAAGGAACAATATTGGTTCCGACGAGCTTGGAGTTGTACCAAAATAGATCCACCAAAGAAACCACGATTTGAAAGTGGCAGGATCTATCCCAACTAAAAAAAAGCGAGGGTCGCCAATCCTCTCGGGAATTATCGGAAAACAAACGAAAATCACCAATCTATTATGAGTAATACCGCGAAAATTAAAGCTTCGAAAATCCAAGCAAAAATCGTTCACCACAAGAACTAACAAAGAGGGAAAATCTCTTGAGTAGGAATTTTCATTACCCCTCTCGGAAACGTAGATCCGAGATTTTGGATCCACAAGAAATAATCGCTCTTCCCTTGAAATCCACGGGAAGCGCACCTCGGATGAAGAACTCGCTCGTCTTCCCCGCTTCACGCCGTGGAGGTTCACCCAAGCCTTTCTTCCTTGCACTTGTACGTTCTCCTCCAAGGTTGGCCAAAGTCTTTGAGATCTTTTTGGAGAAAAACATTGATGAGAGGATTTAGTAAGGAGGAGAGGGGAGGGAAGAAAGGAGAATGAAAGAGAGAGAGGGGGGCGGCCAAGAACTAGAAGGAGGGGGGAAGACCCCTTGGGCGGTGGCAAGAGGAGAGGGAGAGGGAGATAGAAAATTAGGTTTTGGAGAATTCTTTGTTGATTTCAATATTAAGTCTAAATGACAAAAAGAAGAGTTTTGGCCTTATATAAGGCTTACATCCAAGGAGCTATTAACAGCCCATAAATAATGGCTTAACGCACACCACAAGTTCAAAATGATAGAAATAAAATAGTTTAATACAAACCACATAAATGGATAAATGCAGACCATAAACTAGCAAGATAAATTAAATTTAAGTTTTGTTGCGTGGGCGAAGATTGTAGCTGTGACCGCTACGGCGCCGCAAATCTTTGGCCGGTGGAGCATCATCATCATCTTTCGCCACTACCCCATGATCACCAAGTGCGCCATGGACGTCATCTTCATCACCAAGTTGGCCGTCGTGGTGGTCGTCGCCATCAAAACTACTTAAGTCGGAAGTTACCTTCCATAAAATTTTGGAAATGTATAATCAGAAGCTTATTGAAGAGGAAAAACTCCTAGATCAAAAACTTTTTCAAAAAATACCAGCACTTTGGAATACCTTAATCGAAGAAAAATATAATAAACTACATAATATCGATATAGATTGCTCTCATAATATAGGATTTCTAAAAAAAATCATGTATTGACACAATAAAAGGCTATTGTGATCAAGTAAAAACCTTCAAATAAATAAAAGATCAAATCATTTCCTCAAAATTAGGAAAAAACTGTTGTAATAAATACGATAAGGATACTAATTTATATTATGTATGCACACTTAGGTACTAATCACATCAACTAGCAAGATATAAAATAACTCGAAAAAAATAGAATTCGTATTTCAACTAAAGATTTCAAAATGATAATAATTTTCAAAAACAAAAAATTATACAACAAAAATATAAAAAGAATTGCAAAAGCTTTAAATGTCAACAAGATGGTCACTATGCAAATGAATGTCCCACCACAATAAAAAAAGATTTTCATCCCAAATCTTCATGATTATCGTATTAATACTTACAGTATAAAAGACATCTCAAGTGGCGAATCATCAATATACGAATTATAATCTGTATAGAAGAATTTGTTGATGCGTATATTGCCTATATATTGGAACTGAATGATGTTCAAAATAAATTTTTTTGGATAAAAAAACTTTTACAACAAAATTCTGCACCTTGGAACACCTTAATTAAAGAAAAATATAATAAACTCTGTAATACAAACACAGATTGCTCTCATAATATTAGATTTCTCAAAAAAACCTGCAGATGGCCCTGCGCACACGACCCCAGGGCACGCCCATGTGGGCTGCCTCGACGATTGGCCCCGCACGGACATTTTGGTGGGAGGCCCCACAGGCGGCCCTGCACACGCGCCCCGGATGGTGGGCCCGCGCATGCCCCGACAGGCATCCCAGCACGCGGTCTCCCGTAGCGGCCCCGCGCGCGCTCCCCAATAACGGCCTTGGGTGCGTGCCCCCGTGTGCGGCCCCGTGCCTGAGCTCTCGCCCACACGGGCGGCCCCGCGCCCACGCTCGCACCTCCGTGAGCGACCACCGCGAGGGTTACCCTCAGGCATGACACCCCCGCATACGTCGCCTCTTCCGCCCACCTCCGCGTAGGCGTCGTTGCAAGCAGGATTCTCAGCATGCAGCCGTTTCTTCTTCTTTGCTCTCCAGGCATGAAATTTTTTCATGGAAATACTAAATTTTATCGAGGGAGGCATGACGACAGCAAAACCACACAAACTCCGAGAAAAAGCTTCACAATCTCTAAGATCTCTACAACAGGGTATGAAGGGAACAAAATGACCTTCTTCAATATATAGGCCCCAAAGGAGGGCTCATAAATGAAGGTGTCTGAGATAATAAAATATCTCTTGTCAAATCTTCCTGTATCAAAACGGACGGCGAATAAAGGCTATTTGATTGAGTATCTCGCGGACATTGCAGATAATATTCAGCACATTATCACGAGGTTCTGGAACACTCAGAGCAAAGGAAAATAATTTCCACGCTCATTGATCCGTGAGTTATGACTCGCAAAAATTTGGGGGCATTTGATTGGATTCCACCGAGAAATGTTTGAGCCGAACTGGAAGAACTCAAACCAAGGATACTTAGGAAAATCTAACCCGACTGGATAGGACGTGCACAATGCGTCACGCTCCTCCAAGGCCCGGAAGCACCCGAAAGGTGAGCAAAACCCACGCGAATGCACAGGTAGTGCCCCACGTAAGCACGACCCGCCCACGGGGGCAGGCACTTTCGGTGCACATGGCCTGGACACACGTGCAGCCTGTATAACAGCCTGAGGACCTCCACATACAGTGGCGGATTCAGAAAATTAATAATGGGGGTACACAAATTGATAATGGGGGTGCACACAAATTTTTTTTGAATGTGTCACTGTGTTCTAAACATTTTAATATGGGGGCCAGAGATCAACTTCAAAAAAAATTTGAACGTTGCAATCTTATCGGAGCTGTATCTCCCTCATCTGGCCACCGTTTTTGACGTATAAGTAGTCAAAATCCATTGCCTCGACGATAGGAATTCAAATACACTAACCATTTTGAAAAATAATGGGGGTGCCAGTGTCCCTCGGGCCCCCCTATGGATTTGCCCCTGGCCACATAGGAATAATATACATTGTAACTTTTCATAAACATGAAGGCCAAGCAATATATTATATCTCTATGCCAAAATAGTATTGAAATAACAGTGTAGAAAGAAACTCTTATTCCAGATAATTTACATCATTTCACATGTCCAAAGATACATGTCTATAGCATTTAAAACTTTAAATACTACTAAATTAAAAGTTCTTTTGGCAAGTGGATCATTTCCTAACACTACAACAACTCTCTTGAGCGTTGGCCACTTCAAAATTTCCTACTAATCTTTTATACCATGTCCTATAGAGCTCAGCATATTCTGGTTTACGTTTAATCCCTAAAAATTTAAAATGGCAAGAGTTTGTCTTTAAATAAAAGACTAAGAGGGGAATTAAATTTTTTAACTACAATACATGCAAAACAGATGTTAAGATAACATAATATTTTCTAAACAGTTTATTAGTTCTTACATGCTAATTTAGTAATCTATACAATTTTATAATTGTAGGAAAATAAATAAAAAATACCATTAACATTATAGAAATTATCATTTCTAGCATCAACTTTCGTGTTTTTGTTGTATTTTTCTTGACATTCAACATATTTTTCTTTCATTTAGTTAAGGGCTTCTATATATCAGTAATCAGTCTTGGGCTCACTCTACTGGTTGAACTTAGTGTGCACAACTCACTTAAGGCCGATTAAAGCCCAAATAAGTTGACCCGAGTATTTAATCCAGTGCACACAATTCGCTTAAGACCTTTAAGGTCCAACTGGATTTAAAATAGTCTATAGATTACCTTAATATTTTGCATCGATGCATTTCTTATGATTTTTCATATTATTGTTTCTACTTTTTTCATGCAAACATGTGGAATAGTATCATAGGAAATAAACTTCGATAACAGAAAGTACTTATAAGAAGAACATAGTTAAAGAAGAAAACCCTCACATTAACTTTTCTTTGTCTTTGTCTTTCCTTGGATCATTGTTTCGTCGATCTGGCGATGAAATCCTTCTGTATATCTAGCAATGTGTACTAAATAAATTATGGTTCTTTGGTTCTTCATAAAGTGGAAAGTGAAAGTAAGGGGAAATGAAAGGTTCATGGAGAATTTTATATTTACATTCCTAGCCTAATCACCTTAGCCTAAATTTGATTTCTACGCTCGCTTCCATTACTAACTAAATGTCCACATAAGTTAATAAGCTTTGTTCATAATTTAAAAAAGTTCACCATTTACGTCATGTTTAACTTTTACATTTAGCAAACCAACTTCTAATCAATTTAATATCATATTCACTTATGATTAATATTGGGAAATCTTCATATTATCATACTTTATCATTGTAAAAATCCGAAGTATCATTTTCCTAAGTAAAATAACCTTCAAATGGGGGTAAAAAACAGTAATCTCCTACTAAAATCTTGGACATTCGAGCCATACGATATAATGGAGAACAAGAATATATAGTGGACAACAATCACAACACTTCTAAGACCAATACCAAGGTCAATTTCAGCAAGGTTATATCATAAAATAAATTCCCAGCAAAAATCCCTAACTTTAAACGTGATTTTTCACCAAGTCCAATCAAGTTTACATAAATCTTATCATGCTAAATTAATTTATATCCATCAAATACAAACAATAATATTTAACTCATATGAAATTTATATTCCCAAAATTAATCCCATCCTAAAAACTTCATAATATTAAGACATTGATTAAGATTGCATGCTATAAAATCAGTCCCCATAACTAGAAGTGTGCATGTAAGTTAATAATCAACATGTTACTTCAATTTCCTAAATAACCTCGAAGAACAACTAGTTTTCATGCTAGTATTACTTTCTATTTAAGCTCTAATTTGTAACAAATCCATGAAATTAAGACCCTAAGCAATCAGTTTCTATGAAACAAAGTTTGTAACATCTTATTTCCTTCTAGACCCCCTTAACACCAATTAGGGTGAACTCACATGGGGCCCACTATAGTGTACAGGTCAACCCAGGTCAAAATAGCCCAAATTAAACTCACAAGTGCAAATTGACCTCACCACTATTTCTCTAACCCTAATGGAGACTCACTTGACCATAAAACCTATGGTAGGGTCATCTAATTTGGCCAAATAGGCAAAAGTCAAACCTAGGCCCATGCATTGGACTGAAATTCCTCATCACTTGGTCACCAAATAAGCCAAATTGACCAAAGTCAACTTTGGGTCAACATAGCCCAAATTAACCCAATCAAAGATCAATTGGTCTTCAATTGGCCAAACTGACCTAACCCACAACCATATTACATCATTAGTGACTCAATGGACCCAAAATCCTCATCATTGGTCAGTCAATTCACTCAATTTGACTAAAGTCAAACTTGACCAATTTTGGTCAAAATCACACCTTTTGAGCCAATTGGCCCAATTGGGGCATCACCATGACCTAACCCACATTAGGTGGTGTCACTAAACTCAAGACCAACATATGGGTCTAGTCCACACATCTATTGACCAACTCAAACCACCAAGTCAACCATGGTCAACATAAAGCCTAAAAGAGCAAATTGAGAATCAAACACAATTCCAATGGGTTAAAGTCATGACCCATGACCCAACTAGAGCCCACTAGCCTAATTACCCCTCATGCCCTCTGTTTTGGAGAGAGATTACATGCAAGGGGGCAAATTGGATTTTTCCCTAATTTTCATATAGTGTTGGGTATTGTTTCCACAATAATCCTGATTTGGAGAAGGGTCCAGTCAAGCTAAGATGAATTGAGTATGTATTTGATATTGCTTTTTAGTTTTGGACTTGTAGGTTTATAATACCAAGTACACACCAATGTCAGGTTATAGTGAGTTAGTAAACATAGGACTACACAATGTAATCCCTCATTATATAGGTCATTGTGTTGACTCATGTGTAATCTCTCTATTGGGGTGTACTTCTTTTCCAAGTACATAAGATAGATCAAGGAAGGCCAAGACCAGGAGTCAAAATGAAGAATTTTAACTAAGTAAAATTCGGTGAGTATGGTGAGTCATATACGTCGAATTCATCGAGTATCCCCTTGATACTCGCCGAATTTGTCGTGTATGCTTCCCGATACCCGTCGAATTCGTCGTATATACTTAGGGAAAATTTGCAGAAAAGCAGGAAAATCGCCAAGGCAAATTCCTCGAGTATCACTGGTGATACTCGCCAAATTCGTCGAGTATCACTAGCGATACTCGTCGAATTTGACGAGTATCCTGGGCGATACTCGCCGGGCCATATGTCGACTTTTCTTCTATTTGTGTCTGAGGCATTTTCGGCGAATGTCATCTCCATATTTGGCGAGTATCATACTGATAATCGACTAAACTCGCCGAAAAATACTTGATGTTTTTTCGATTTTTTCTGGTTAGGAATCTATCGGCCATGCACAATGTACTTCTAGGGTTCTTTTTTTAGGAAGCCATTTATAGTCGTTTGATTTCGAAATCTCTCTATAAATACCTAGGATAATTTCGAAACCACTAACGATCCAAAACCAAATTACTGATTTCGATCTACAAGAACTTCTCGAAATATATTTCCATCGGTAGACTCGATACCTGCTTCGCGAAACACTTCCGATCGGCAGCGATATCGAGTAATATTCTTCTTCTATGACATCATCGACTAGAACAATTCTTCCTTCAAGATTCTTTCTACTCCAGTCAAAGTCGGTTGAAGATTCAAGATCTAAAGATTGCTAGTTTTACGAGTTCTCCAAGATTCAAGATCAACCCTTCCAAGAACGTCAGATCAAGACTTATAGTCATGTGTTGTTGTTGTAATATCATTTTAAATTGTGTAGGAGATTTTTCTCCGTGTTTTGTATATCCGTTTGTGGATCGAGGTCGTAGATCCGGTTTGTTGATCGAGTTGTAGGAGAGTGTGTTCTCTGAGTTGTAGGAGCATCATCTCCAAGGTGTAGGAATTGCGACTCCGAGGTATAAGATTTGATGAAATTTGAGTTTGGTGAAGTAGTTGAATCTGCCCTTCATAGGAGATATGAGAGACTGGATAGTAGACATACCCAACTAGGGGAACTACTATAAAATCTCTACGTTTGTGTGCTTGTTATTTAAGATTATTTTTATTTCGCAAAAAGACGCAAACATCACGTATTCACCCCCCTTTAGGTGATTTAGGTAGATGCTAGATACTCTCAATTGGTATCAAAGAGAGGTTTTTGTTCGATAAGGCTAACACCCTATACAAGATCCCTGATCTAGCGTTCAGAGATGTCACACTTTCACCATGGATCGAAGAAAAGATATTTCATCTATGAAACTACCGGTGTGTACCAAAGAAAAATTTCCCATGTGGAACGAACAAGTATGGTTCTTCATGGAAGCTGATCAAAGGATCTTTCAGATAGTGGAAGAAGGGCCTCACATAACTACTCAAGCTTCAACGATAAATCCAGCAATCATGATTCCACAGAAGATGATGGATCTTACTAAGGATGAGATTGTCTTAGTCTGTTTTGACAAGAAGGCAAAGAATATCATAGCAAGTACAGTGGACGATTCTATGCTCCAGAATTTATTTCACTACAAGTCTACTAAATAGATGTGGGACTATCTTATTGTCCTAATATAAGGACTGAAGAAGTGAGAGACGATCAGAGATCATTGTTGAACCAGGAATATAAAGCTTTCAAGCAAGGTGCAAATGACTCCATAGCTGACTGCTTCGAAAACTTTTTCAAGATTGTCAACGGCATCGGGAATTATGGTCCCACGTTCATTAATGGTGAACTCAATGACAAGTTTCTAAAATCCCTGACTAAGGAATGGGACATCAAGCTAGTTGCCATTAGAGAATTTGGGAAGCTGCTAGAGATAGATCCACAAAACTTGTTTGGAAAGCTGCTCTCTTATGAGCTTTAAATGAATAGACGTAAGAAGGAGGAGCAAAACAACAAAACGTCTAGCAGAGAAATGTCTATGGCTCTGAATGCAGAAGGGTCAATAAAATCTAAAGTTGTGTCACCTATAAGGACACGAGCTCCCGACACTCTAGAAGTCTCTAAGCCAAGCACGTCTGGCTCCGAGCTATCTGATGGAGAATTTTTCCTCATCTCTAAACAATTTAAGAAGCTGCTGAGCAAGAGGAGATAAATGAAAATAGGTTATCCTCCTCAGATTCCAGAAGATCACATCGCGATGGTGATTGAGCGATGAAAATCTACCACAAAGAGGACATGTACAAATCCAAACCGAATAAACAGTTTTCCTCTAATGTTGTTTGTTATTGTTGTAACAAAACAGGTCACATGATTGTGGAGTGTCCTTACAAGAAGAAGGATAGCTATGTCATTGAGTTATGTAAGGACCAGTGTTTGATAAAATTGTCTGTAAATTTGGAGACGGTCTTAACAGTCACTCGAAGTAGAAATATTTTCTGTTTAAATTTACTTTGTTTAGACATTTCTACCCCAGTGTGTTTTATGGAAAAAAGTAGTGCGTCTCTTTATGACCAATGACACAAGAGATCAGCACATATTAATTTCAAAACTATTAATATGTTATTTCCTCATAACTACTGAGCAATGCCCCAAGTATTAAGTGCCTTAAAGAAAGTCCATGTCACTCCTGTCAAATGGGAAAGCATACACGGGCTACCTTCAGGGGTACTGCTGAGAAAGATTCTTCTCGAAGGTTATACTTGCATCACATTGACTTATTAGGTCCTATGCCATTTCACAGCTTATGAGGTAAGGTCTACACATTTTTAATCGTTGATGACTATTCACGCTTTACTTGGTTGTTCTTTCTGAAACACAAGTTAGACACCTTTGTGTCTTTCACTAATTTTTTCCGATAAATTCAGAACAAACTGAACTACTTAGTGATCAAAATCAGAAGTGACCACGGAATAGAGTTTGAGTCTGGTGCCATGACGGAATTATATGAAAGTCAAGGTATCTTTCATGAGTTTTCCTCCCCACACACTCCACAACAAAATGGAGTTGCTGAGAGAAGGAATAGAACCATAATTGAAGCATGTACAACCATGTTGAACGACGCTTCACTTCCGGAATACTTCTGGGCTGAAGCAGCCAACACGGCTTGTCACATGCAAAATAGAGCACACATCAACAAAAGCTATCGTAAGACCCCCTCTGTGCTATTGAAGGGCAGATAACCAACTATGCCCTACTTTAGAATCTTTGGAAGTAAATGCTTCGTACTTAATAATGGGAAGTATTACTGCACAAAGTTTAGTGAAAAATGTTTTGAAGGTATTTTTGTAGGATATAATAGCCATAGTAAGGCATATAGGATTTTTAATAAGAAAACCTCAGTAGTAGAAGAGTATATAAATGTTGTATTTGATGGCACAAGGCTGCTCCATAGCAGCTCATCTAATGTTATTGGTGCAGATGTAGGTACCAGGTTCAAGGTGCTAAGTTTGGATGAAGATGTCAAGGAAGACAATCCAAGCTCAGTCAAGATCATTGATCCAGGCTTGGTGGATGAAGAACCCATAGAGGAAGAATTGCCTCAACCCACAGAGGCTACATAAGATATTGTAGGTCCTTCTGAAGGAAGGTCAAGGAATCTAGGGTTCTAACACCTACGAGATCACCCAGCTGATCAGATCATTGGAGAGCCAGGTGACGCTGTTAAAACCAGACGAGGTACAACTAATGAAATTTTGCATCTGAGTTTTCTGTCTCAGGATGAACCAAAGAAGTTCGAGGAAGAGAACAAAGATGCCTCTTGGATAATGGCAATGCAAGAGGAGCTCAACCAATTTAAATGATGCAAAGTCTGGGAGATGGTACCCATGCCAAATGGACAAAATGTGATAGGCACCAAGTGGATATTCAGAAATAAGCTAGACGAATATGGAGTGATCATCAAAAACAAATCCAGGATTATAATGCAAGGATATAGACAAGAAGAGAAGATTGACTTCGACCAAACCTTTGCTCTAGTGGCCAGGATCGAAGCAATCAAGTTATTTCTTATGTAAGCTGCCCACAAAGGCTTCACGGTCTACCAAATGGATGTGAAGTCAGCATTCCTCAATGGGAATCTGAAAGAGGAAGTATACGTGGCGCAACACCCAAGTTTTGCAAACCCTAAATTCCTTGATCATGTTTTCTTTTTAAATAAAGCTCTATATGGTTTAAAGAAAGCTCCCCGGGCTTGGTACGAGATGTTGTCTAGCTTTCTTCTTGAGAATAAGTTCACAAGGGGAAGATAGACAAGACATTATTTCTTATGGAATTTAAAGGCAAGATTTTTCTAGTGCAAATCTATGTCGACAACATCATATTTGGCTCTACAGAAGACATCCTTTGCAAAAAGTTTTCCAAACTTATGTAAGGGAATTAAGTTTGAAATGAGCTGTATGGTAGAGCTAAAGTATTTCTTAGGACTTCAGGTGAAGCAATCTGAAGATGGAATTTTCATCTCTCAAACGAAGTTCACCAAGGAGCTTCCTAAGAAATTTGTAATGGAGAGCGCAACCTCTATGAGGACTCTAATTGGTTCAAATATGTCTCTGGACAAGGACGAGAAAGGGAAACCATTTGATGAAACCAAGTACATAAGCATAATTAGATCTTTGCTCTACCTAACTGCCAGTAGACCAGGTATAATGTTTTCAACATGTATCTGCGCTAGATATCAGGTGAACACTAAGGAATCTCATTACATCACTACAAAGCAGATTTTAAGATACCTTAAGGGTACACCTAATCTTAGCTTATGGTACCCAAGAAGTAATGACGTCGAGCTAATTGGCTTTTCATATGCTAATTTTGTAGGTAGCAGGGACGATAGGAAAAGCACTTTTGGGATATGCCAATTCCTTAGAAGACGGCTTATTTCTTAGAGCAATAAGAAGAAAAATTGTGTAGCGACATCTACTGCTGAGTCAGAGTACATCTCTTCGGGTAGCTGTTGCGCACAGCTTCTTTGGATCAGGAATCAACTTAATGATTATAACTTGATGTTCCGAGAGATTCTAATATTCTGTGACTCCTCTAGTGCTATTGCAATCGCAAACAATCCAGTCTCCCACAACCGGACCAAGCACATTGAGGTGCGCTACCACTTCATCCGGGAATATGTGGAGAATAAGGACATATCCCTCAGCTATGTCCTGACGGACAAGCAGGTTGTTGATATCTTTACGAAGCCGTTGGACAAGACCAACTTCTCATTTTTCAAACTAGAGCTCGGTATGCTGAACAAGGACTCGTGAAGAAGGTCAAGCAAGAAAAATTGGTCTCAGGATCCATGACAACTAAGCAGGAATTTCTACAAGTCCAATTCGGTGAATATTGACTGACACGTCGCAAATTCATGCAACACTCGCCAAAACGGACTCCTCCAACAGCTAATTTCGGAGAAGTATGTTCGGGGCAATATTTCAAATTGTCTATATTGGATCTGAAGACTCGACGACCAAAAATGAGGTACATGCCTTCTTAGTACAATTTAAATTATATATATATATATATTCATAAAAAGAGAAGGGAGGGCAAATTCTCGGAATCATTCAAAATACGATGATTCACCATCTCGCCGAACTATTGTAAGTCCTCCCCTTCGGCTTCCAAATTTCACCAAATCCACCTCCCCGTTCTCGTCGAAGATCTCCTATAGTGCGTGCAATAACGATCGCGTGTCTTCCCTAATCCCTAGCCAACAGTCACACCCATACTCCCGCCAATCCCGCACAGTGAACTTTCCCGATCGCCGACTGTCGACACTTCCTTAGTCCAGTATAGTGTGTTTCCATTCCAGACATTCAATAGGGCAGCAGTTGGGAATTCAGAAGCCTTAGTGTTCAGAAAACCTTTTCTACAGCGATTCAACCCCCTTTTTAGATTCTTGCATTCCAGATTTTCGTGTTTCTATTTTCTCAATGGCTCCTAAAACCACCTTTGGTCTGCTTGGGGGACGTGAGTTGGTTCGCACTAGGTTTGCTCATGCCTCTGACGAATGTTATTCTCATGTTGGAGACAGCGGAACTTTCCTTCATCCTCGAACACCCTTGCAAGGTTCTGGACAAGGAAGTTCTCGATTTCTTCCATAACTCCAAACTTCGACACTAAGACTCGGTCATCAAAAGCAAAGTTCAGAAGTTCAAGGTAAAAATGAACACCTCACTACTCTCTAAGTACTTGCGGCTAACCATCTGTAATCAGGCCGACTATCTAGAGGAGGCAGATTTTGCCATAACGTTATCGTTCTGTGGTTTGCCCAGGAACACCAAAGCCATCAAGCAAAAAGAAATTAGTGAGAAGGGTAAACTCCTCTCAGACATAATTGGCAAGGTGCTAATTTGCAAGAAGGGATCGCGCGACTATCTGTCCACAGATATGTTCAAAATACTAGTTATAATAGCCTGTAGGAAGAAGCTGGACTGGGGTGCTCTGTTGTTCGCCAAGATAAAAGACATCTTACACCTCTCAACTTTGGGAAGATTATCACCCTATACTCGAATCAGCTCGATGGTGATAGGTTTGATATAACTAAAGGAGTTCCTATCCATCACCTAAAGAAGATAGATTCTACAATCTTCTCGAGATGGGATAGTGGATCATCCAGCGAGGGGGAGCCTTAGTACCCCCAATGGAGGAGGAAGATCATGTTCCTGATGATAGGACCCCTTCTCCTTACCCTAGTGAGATTCCTGCTGGATTGAGTGCAGGAATTGAGGCAGAGACAATTGCTTATTCAGATACAGTTATAGTGCTTCCAGACTCAGGGTCAGGGGATATCATAGTAGAGGTTGTTGCTATTGGTACTGCTACTGCTGCTGAGGTTCAAATAGTTGAGGATTCAGAGGTGCATGCTGAGGAAGAGGATTCAGCTCCTTCTGATCATGATGAGGATATTGATGCTGATGTGGTTGATGATGTTGTTGCAGATAATGATCTGACAGTTGAAGATTATCAGGTTGAGACTGTTGATGAGGACTGATAAATCTACTAATAGCAATTCTGCTGCTACTACTGAGGTTGAATGTGGTGCCATTATAATTTCAGTTCCTATGCCTGTAGACACTCTAATTACTCCTCTCCCTAGGACTGTATCTATTGCAGTATCTGAGGGGGAGGCAACTCAGTCCAGGATTTCTATCTCCACTCAGGTTGATAGGATGATGCGCAACCTGGAGAAGCGGATTGGCAAGATGCCAGGTGCCCCTCCAGTTTCTCCAGAGGAGGTGGTCACCATTTCTGAGGAGGAAAGAGATGATGTTATACATTCTCCTGTCCTAGGTGCTATGGAGCTTACTCGTATTTCTCCATCTGCTTCTATACCAGTGTTGCCAGGCATTCCCAATTCAAGTGATCAGCTGCTGAAAGTTTTTGAAGAAATATTGGCTAGGCAACATGCTAAATTTGATGCCTCATTGCATAAAGTGGTCAAACGAGTTAAGCAATCAGAGAAGTTTATGCTTAATGGTCTTGATGTAGTTCAAGTGAAGTTTGATAAGCTAGAGGAAAAGTTTGATGAAAAGTCTGACAAAGCTGTCACTACAATCACACTTATAATGAGTGGACTTAAGACCAGTAAGGATGGTCTGGCAGCTCTTGACAAAAACACTAGTACCATGATTAACGAATACTACAGATCCATGGAACACTATGATTCCTTTATGCAAGCGTATGGCAATGTAATTGCTGCTGATGCCAAAAAGGGGGAGGAATCCCTTACAACTAAGATTGTCGGTGTTAAAAAGACTATGCTCGACCAATTCAAACAAGCAAATGAGTATAGCTATGACAACACCGAATGGCTGCATGGACATCTATTCCCTCCTCCAGTTCCTGTTGATCCTGTTCATGATGATGCTTATCCGGCTCCAGACTACACTCAATATTGGACAGACTCACATGACTTCTCTTAGGTTCCTGGTGATGCCGCTACTGTGACTCTTGATGTTCAAGCTGCTATTGATGTTGCTATTACTGCATTCTCAGAGGCTTGGGTTCTCAAGAAAAGGAAATTTGGAGAAGGTACTTCTGAAGTTAGACTAGAACCGGCCAGGTCAGCTCAAGTCAAAGAAGGGCCTAACCGTGAAATGGATGAAGTCTGGATCCCTACTTTAAAAGGAATTATCTTGGACACCTTTGCCTTATACGAGCTCAGAGCGGAGAAGCATCGGGATCACTACAGTCCAGAAGAATGGAACAAATACAAAGAGTCATGCACCAGGAGGAGGATTCACTTCCAAAAGTACAAGAATGTTGATCATATGCCTCCTCCTCTAAAGTACTATCTGAAGCCCATCAAATATTTTGAGCGACAGTTATTGAAAAGGAAGAACAAGAAGACTTAAATTGTTATATATATTCCATTGTTGTGTAGTGGGCTGCCCTACCTGATCTAAAAGACTTTTGATATATATATATATATATATATATATATATATATATATATATATATATATATATATATATATATATATATATATTATTTATCTAATTGTCTTGGATTGCGCATTGTTATCTTTTTAATTTCATTTATCTTTTCAAGCTTTATTTTAAATTTATTTGGTATGTGCAATTCACCTTAGCTTATAGGATTTTGGCTTCTTCAAATAGGGGGGGAGATTATTGGGTATTGCATCCACAATAGACCTGATTTGGAGAAGGGTCCAATCAAGCTAAGATGAATTGAGTTTGTATTTGATATTGCTTTTTAGTTTTGGACTTGTAGGTTTACAATGCCAAATACACACCAATATCAGGTTACAGCGGGCCAGTAAACACAGGACTACACAATGTAATCCCTCATTGTGTAGGCCATCTTTTGACTCATGTGCAATCTATCTATTGGGGTGTACTTCTTTTCTAAGTACATTAGACGGATCAAGGAAGGCCAAGACCAGGAGTCAGAAATGAAGAATTTTACCTAAGTAAAATTCGGCGAGTATGGTGTGTCATATACATTGAATTCGTCGAGTATACCCTTGATACTCGCTGAATTCATCGTGTATGCTTCCCGATACCCGATGATTCGTTGTATATACTTAGAGAAATTCATAGAAAAGTAGAAAAATCTCCAAGGCAAATTTATCGAGTATCACTGGTGATACTCACCAAATTCATCGAGTATCACTAGCGATACATGCCGAATTCGATGAGTATCCATGGTGATACTCGCCGGGTATGTTGGACCTTATGTCGACTTTTCTTCTATTTCTGTCTAAGGCATTTTCGGCGAATATCATTTTCATATTTGGCAAGTATCATACTGATACTTGACGAAACTCACCGAAAATACTTGCCATTTTTCAGATTTTTTCTGGTTCGGAATCTGTCGGCCATGCACAGTGCACTTTTAGGTTTTTTAGGAAACCTTTTATAGCCGTTTGATTTCGAAATCTCTCTATAAATACCTAGGATAATTTCGAAATCACTAACGATCCAAAACCTAATCACTAATTTTGATCTATAAGAACTTCCTGAAATAGATTTCCATCAGCTGACTCGATACCTACTTCGCAAAACACTTCCGATCGGTCGCGACATCGAGCAATATTCTTTTTATATGATATCATTGAATGGAACGATTCTTCCTTCAAGATTCTTTCTACTCTAGTCCAAGTCGGTTGAAGATTCAATATACAAGGTTCAAGATCCAAAGATTACTAGTTTTCCGAGTTCTCCAAGATTCAAGATCAACCCTTCCAAGAAAGTCGGATCAAGACTTGTAGTCGTGTGTTGTTGTAATATTATTTTAAATTGTGTAGGAGATTTTTCTCTGAGTTTTGTCGATCCATTTGTGGATCGAGATTGTAGATCTGGTTTACGGATCGAGTTGTAGGAGAGTTTATTCTCCGAGGTATAGGAGCGTCGTCTCTGAGGTGTAGGAGTTGTGACTCCGATGTGTAAGATTTGACGAAATATGAGTTTTGTGAAGTAGCTGAATCTATCCTTTGTGGGAGATAGGTGAGGCAGCATAGTAGACATACCCAACTTGGGGAACCACTATAAAATCTCAGCGTTTGTGTGCTTGTTATTTAAGATTATTTTTATTCCGCAAAAAGATGCAAACATTACTTATTCACCCTCCTCTAGGTGATTTAGATAGACGCTAGATACTTTCATAAGGGACAAAGAGAGATTTATGGAATGAGGGCCACATGGCACCTCACTCCACTTCTTAAGCACACCTCTGAACACCTCATAACTTTATCTGTCATTTTGAAGTTAGGGAGATGCCAAAGAGAGATTTGGAGGAGCATACAATGTTGAACCCGACCACCCTCAATGGCAAATTCATAAAAACCTCTCCCCACCTCAATACAACCCTTCCATTAGATTCAAAAAGTGGAAGGGAGTTGGATTAGTGCCCTGGATTGAAGAAAATGGTGGAGAATTGGGAGATCAAGCAAGCTCTCCCGATAGGGAAAATCCATGGCCGGTCGTCGTCATTGCTGCTGCCGGGACCCATTCAAGGTCTATTTCTCCTCCTCTCCCCTTGTGCTAGCATCCTAAATCCATTAAGAGATAAATCGGGCTCAACTGAGCCCAATCCAATGTGAGAAAAATGGAGAATTTCATAATTTTCATAGTGCCGGGTTTGCCAAAAAATAACACCTCTGGAGGCCAAATCACCGCCAACTGATAGCCACCACCTCAGCAGAGGTGGTGGTGGCGATGGTCGACCAGGGAGATGGCTGGATTGTCGGGAAATGGCCCTGGAGTTTGCTCCAGGTAGGAGCAATCTGAGCCCTTGGTTGGAGGATGAAGACAACTCTAAAGCTGCGAGATTAGCTTCAAGATTCGTGCTGGATCAAAAAATTTTATACATTATAGTTTGTTTTATTTTGTCACACTTTTACATAGTTATTCAAATAGAAATTAAGTACTCTTAGAGGCTAAATTTTGAAAAGTTGTCTAAGATAACTTTTGTATCCCTTGAGGTTTACTTTCTGTAGAAATTGACATCAACTCTTTTGGAGTCCTACAGCTCTTTATAGGGCAGTTTTAGTGGGACAGGTCCTTAGGAAGGGACAGAACATATTTAGTTAATATCTTTTAAATTGTTATGGTTATGAACTTGGAATTTTGTACATTTATACATGTACCCAAAATACACATCCTGTCCAAAAACGAGATCTTAAAAATTGGGCAAGATCTCATTTTAGCCCATGACCTCTGTGTGATATGCTACATAACAACTTGTGTGAATGTTTCAGCAAAGTAATATTAAAGGCAAAAGGTAAACATATCATAACAATGCTTGAGACACAAAGTTTGGGTGGATATGCTACATAACAACTTGTGTGAATGTTTCAGCAAAGTAATATTTCTATAATTTTAAGAAAAAATTTGTTTATAATATTAATGAAATATATGTGGTTTAAATAACCTTGATGACACAAAGTTTGGGTGGAATGTTCCATAGGGAATTATAAAGTCCTGGTAAAAAGTTCATTTCATTTGATCCTCTGTGTGTTGGTGGATCCAACTTGTGTGTTGAGATAAGGTAGAGAGTTTTGGGTGCCCTTAACAAAATGGGAAAATAGAGATTTTAGCTCATTTTGAATTGTGGTATGCTAATAAAACTTTGTATATGGACTTATGATGATAAAATACATCATCCATAGTGATGTTAGGATTTTTTGGACTAAAATCCTTGGGTTTTTAATTTATTTTAATTATGTAGCCTTTTTAAATTAAAGAAATAAAAGTTAGCAAATTAATTAGGAAATTTCTAGTCCTCTTCCACTAGTCTTATAATGGCATGTTACACCTCTGGTAAATTATTTAACATTTTTGAAAGTTACTACAAATGATGATTATCAAAAATTACAAATATGACCCTTAAGTGCTTTTGCATAAATTATAATTTGTATTACTGGGAAAATTCTGAAATTTTGACTTGAAAGTTTTGATAGTATTTTAAATAACTGTGAGTTTTCTTAGAATTGTTGGGTCAATAATTATGGTACTTCATTTGAATAATGTCATTTTGGTAATATTATTATTTTATGGAAATCATAGGGCATTATACCATGGAAAATTATGAATCTTTGTACAATGTGTTATTTAATCATTATGAACTTCTGAAAATTTAATTAGACACATTGTACCTATGGACTTGGTACTTCATGAACAAATTGATTTAGGCCATCTACTTAAATAATTTTAATTATGCCCAATTTTAATTAGGAAAATTATGACCATCAAACAGTCCATTATATTTATCATGATGAACCTCTGATTAAAATTATAGATCATTTGGACAAGGCATTTGGCAGTCACCCTTATTTGATCATAAATAGTTACTTTGAAAATCGGTGTGCGTTTAGTAAAACCTTGAAGTACTATATATGTCAACAAGATCACATTACTGATTTACCAACTCAAAGGAGGACATTGATAGTGTCATGGTGCATCATTGGAGTTAATCTTGGGTCACTTAGAGTAATGAGCTTAAATTAGCACCTCAATTAATAAAGTAAGAATTGAGGGTCGAATCGTTCAATAGATCGCCTGTTGGGGTAGACATGATTGTGATCACAAGTGTTGTTCATATCTTAATTAGAGTCATGATTTGATGGGCAAAGACTTTTTGTTGAAGTCCTAGGGAACGTTATTAAGTATGAGAAGAGTATTTTGTATTAGCACTAAGATTGGTAGTTATATTAGGAGTCTGATGAAAGATCGTCCTTCTCCCTTGAGATCATAAAACACTAAATGTAAATCCAAGAGTAACCTTGAGAGAGGGTTTTGAATAAGGGCAGCACCAATATTATTAAATAACTTGAGAAAGGGGGATTTGGGCTTCAGTCCATCGTATCTCTCATTACCGCTGCGAGCCCTTCAACGGGTAGATCTCAAGAAGTCCAAGATTAACCATAAATCAATTTGTACAACTTAAAGTTATACAAGAGTAGCCTAATAGGATGAATGAACAATATAGAAATATAAGCCGTGTATGGGTTGGAGTGATTCAGGACTCATTAGTCCTGCGAGCTGGTGGCTTAGGTAGTGATAAATTAGGGACGTATGGTCCTACGAGCTAAAGGCTCGGTGATGTATAAGATTTGAGGACGGGATGGCCCTATGAGCTGGAGGATCGATAGGTATTGCTATACCTGGATTGTGCTTATTGTGGTAGGTCATTCGGTACCGGTCCAGGCAGCACACCGACGGAAGTACGTTCACTCTGGTGAGGAGTGCATGTTTTAGGGGCCAGTAGGTTGTTTATACTGCGGTCTTGAGAACTATCCCCTAAACACACACCCGAACATAAAGACTGGTAGAGTTCCAGCAAGAGTATGCAGGAGCTCTGTTATTATATTCTTAGCGTTGAAGCATATGTAAGGTATAGGCCTGGTAGTGTGTTTGTCTTCCTAGGAGTGGAGATAGCCGCTCAACTGCCACTGTGAGCCACGTCGATTGATACCTAAGAGGCTAGCTACCTCCAAAAAGTGGGGAATGTTTGAAAGGTCTGTGCATAGAGTCGTGTAGGTGAGTTACATCACAATTCATTGTATTGCATCGTATAGCATTCCATTTATTAATTAGTATAGCTTAGATTATAATTGCATACCCTCATTTTAGAAACCAAAAATTTGGTCTCTGCTGAAGTACAAAACCTTAGGGAAGATGTGATATCACACTTACTTCTCCACCATGAGCTCAGACAATCAAAGACTTAGAACAAGGAACAGACCCAGAGCTCCAGCACGGAGGCCCCACCATACACTCGGAAGATCTTAGAGTGCTTCCCCTACTTAGCCAAGTGCTGAGCTAATGATACCTCAGAAAGCGCAAGAAGATTAGGAGAATAATAGTCTAAGAGTAGGAAAGCTTGCCTTCTGAGATACCCCCTTGGGTCTATTTATAGTTTTCTGAAAATGGTATGTAAATAACCAACCTCCGTTGTTTTGAATTGCTATATGCAGTCAAGGTCGGCCTGCCAATAGCATGACTCCACTGTTCTAAAAGGATATGGGCAGGCCAGAGGGGGTGGAATGGTAAAAATACATCACACATTACTGGGCAAGTGGCCCCAAAAACCTCCACTCGCCTGCGGCGGTGAGTGCTTGATGGAGCTGGCACTCGCCGACTCCTTATGGCCTTGGGCGAGTGCAGTCCCAACCTGCCCACTTGCTTGCTATTGTTGAGAGCCTGGGCGAGTGCAAGCCCATTTTCTCCACTCGCCCCACATATGTTCCACACCGCCTAGACGATTTTGCGAGACTACTAAGCCTTCGCCTCCCTTCAACCTTGTCTGGGACTTGGACTGCCTGATTTGGCTGGTCTTGCTCCTATCGAACATACTCGCCGATTATGGGATTGTACATAATCCCCGCTCTTTGCAAGGTTGCCCCAAGATCAGAAAGAATCATCCAACCCTGCAAAATGCAGCGAGTATGGCAGGATCCAGAGAGAATCTTTTGGTGGGATCCACCAGCGGCTATATATATGTCTGCGTACCTGGGTGACCTTTTCAATTCCCCTTACTCTGATATTACAGAGATGCCTCTTTCCAAAGAGATCCAAGAGAGGCTTAATCGTGCTCGGCTTCTCAATGCGGCTTGTACTGCCAAGATGGTATATGTGTCTCCCAATGTTTTGTCCCACGAGTCGCAAAAGGTCCAGCCCACCAAAAGGGCCAAGTCAACTCCAAAGGCTATCGAGTCGGTCTACCGTGATCTGGCCTCCACCCCATATCATGGACTCGCTTCCTCCTCCTCCTCCAAACCAACCGCTGAACCAAAAGGAAAATAGATCAGTGACATTCATGTCGACCCGGACAATCATCAGATCGACGTTGAAACATCTGCCCGTGAGTCGACTCTCCCCGAACTGGCTCGCATCTCCACTTGCCTCCGGAAGACCACGTGAGACGTCCATCCCCCCATTTTGGAACATTGGACTGAACTTGCTAGGGGAAGAGTCGTCGGTCCGCGAGCGTCCTCCAGTTCCTACCCCCGATCCTGCACTTGCAGGGGGAGGTGTTGGGGACATCCCCATCCCAATGTTTGATCTGATCAACTCCCCCAGCTCTCAGCTACCGGGTCGCGACAAGACCCTTCTGCTTCTTCACACACGCCCTTCCTAGGGGAAAACAAGCTCTTCTCAACGGACTTACCTCAGTAGGATCTTCTCGCAGGGTAACCCTGAAGTTGTCGTCAATTTTACAACCCTGAACTCCTCACCTGAATTCATTATCTTTTCAAATATTCCTGGTCAATCTGAGGCTGAATAATCTTCCAAGATGACTCGCCACTCTCCACCTCCTTCACCCAACGCGATGGAGGATTTCCTGGACGTCGGACTGGACATTTCCAAGCTGAGGAGGCGAGTAGTCGAAGTTTTTAGGAAGCAGGGACTCATGCTGCACAGGATCCAGGAAGGGAATGTCCTCGACGAGCAGAGGCTGCAGTCACTGGACCGAGACTACATGCTACTGGCAGACAAAGTGAGGCATGTCTCGGTGAGCAGGATGACTTCCCCTGGTCCACACATAGACCAAATTAATGAAAACATGCAATTCCTTCACCAAGACTTGGAGCTGGTCTATGAGTTTAACAACCCGTGCCGACCTCCGGGTATGGGGACGCGAGGCTGGGGTAGTGTCACAACCCGCATTTTTTCTCACTATTTATTAAATCAGAGTAAGAGAAAATCTACGCGCTGTGATGCCACGTCGAGCAGGGGATAACTGCCGACGTTCAGGCGACACTCCAAATCCCTTCAAATCATGACTTTATTGATTATAAAAAACTTGATTTATTTATGGGCCGTATCCCTCGGCCCAGTGGACCAAAGAGTCCACGGTTTCAAAATAGATTTTTATACGTAGCGGAAATTACATCATTTATGTTGACACCCTAAGTGAGCGCATAAGTGATCCCAAGGGACACTTACGCTAAACCAACACTCTAACTTTAATTTATACATATATAGAAAAATCATTTGATATACGTAATTAAGAAAGTACGTTGCGTGTTCTCTTTTGGAAATCATGCCGATCATGTTTATATACATAGTATAGTTTTGTTTTTAGCTTTTTAAAGTAACTAGCAACCTAGCATAAAATCTTCCCAGAGCAAGTAAACTAGGTCCCCAAAGACAGGGTAGCAGTAAAAGTAAACATATCTAGTGCAAAAGGTAAAACTACCAGGGGCGCCAACAGCTGACACGAACCCACTGGCAAGTATGTATGTCTGTAGAAAGTGCAGTAAAACTACCTCACTATGACTCAAGAGAGTCTCAACAGCCAACAGAAAGGAAACCTCCAACAGCACCACAGCAAGCCACCTACTGGCTACTGTCCTGAACCTGAGGCATTCAGAAAAGTAGAACACCTCAGAGCAAGGAAAAAGGAATGCAAGTGCTAAAAAGAAAAGTAAGGTAAAAGCAGGTAAGGTAAAGTAAAGAGAGTACAACTAGAGTAAAAACAACAATGCCCAAGGAAGGGCGAAAAGCAAACCTGCACCAAGTGCGGGTAAACAGCAACTACTCTGCCTAAAAACCTGCAGAGTCAACATGGCCATGATGCCAAAAAAAATGCTGCAACACCTACGGAAGAAACGCCTAACATCCTAAATTGTGAGAGGCGGCAGTAGCAAAAACAAGAAACTTGGAATCAGGTTGAAAACGTTCCAAATCGCCCAACCACTAATTCCAAGTCAACAAATTGCTCAAGGGTTGACACGTGAAGGCACAAAAGACCCATCACTCACTTGCCCAGAAAACTACTCGGGTCAAGGTAAAGAGTGTGGTCAAGGCTACATCACGCCACACAACCCCTAAAAGAGCCATCCACCACCACTACTGACCACAACCCACGATTCGGCCTTCGAAAAGTAACAGCCGACAAGGGACTCTCGATACACGAGCAAAACACTCGGGGAGAAATCAACGCTAAGGGATTAGTCGTTGCGATTACGCAACGCCGCTGCGAGTGAGTACACTCACTCGATCCTAAGCCTAGCGTACGAGCACCGACATTGGGTCGCACGATTTAAAAGACGCACGACCATAGGCCGTGCGTGCACAATTACACCTAAACGCCTCAAATAGGCAAACTAGGCAAAATCCCCAAAACCTAGACCTACACCTAGGCCTAACATAAACTCAACCCGACGCTAACCCATATCTACGCGACACACCTACCGCGACGCCGTCCTAAATCGGAAGCTACTAGCGGGAGGGTAGAAATCCTAATTTTTCTAGCGCGTTCCAATGGGGATAAGGGTTAGGAGGAAGTTAAATCAACAAATTTTAATTGCAATAATACATGAAATTACAAGAAATTGAACAAACGAGAGGCCAAACGGCGAAAAGAGGGGAAACACTTGCCTCGCACGGATCACCAAAAATTTCGCCGGCACAACGGCGCTATGGCGGAATTTCCAAGAGCACGAAGGCTCCAACAACCACCCAAAATACCTAAGATTGCATTCTAATCATCAAGGAGCAAGAATATCCAAAAAAACAAAGAGAAATCCCAAAACGAAATCAAATGAAAACATGGAGGAAAGGTTCGATAGCATACCAAGGATCGAAGCTCTCGGCGAGGGGAACTCAGATCCGGGCTCGGATCGGGAAGGGGAGGTCGGGGCTGCCGGCGGCGGGCGGCGGAAGGGGCCGGCTAGGGCTCGTCGGGCTCGGCTCGGGGAATCGCACAGGCTGCGGTTTTTTTTTTTTTTTTTCTTTCTCTTGGCCGGCTGTAGCTTTAGGTTTTCATTTTAATACAAGGGGGGGGGGGCCGGCTTCTTAGGATTAGGGGGGCTGCTTAGGTGTTGATTAAGGGGGCCGGTTTGATTAGGAGGGGGGTTAGTATTAATAAATAACTATTAGTTATAATAACTATATTATATACATTATACTAATATAATTATTTACCAATTAAATAACCTAATAACTAAACAAAGACTAATTACTAACATCCCTATAAAAAACCAAAACACGCATACATACGCACGAAATCGTACCCCTCCGCGCACACATACTAACACGAACGCCGACACGCACACGCAAACATACTCAACCCCGCGCGCACGCACACGCGCGCGCGCACACGCGCGCACGAGCACGTACAAAATACCGGCACGCATAAATCGCGCGATAAACTACACATGCGTAAATAAATATACACGCTCTCATAAATGACGACTCACTAATTATCGTCCGCCAAAACGACGCGAAAAATTAACGTCCTCAGATTTCGACCAAAATCGCACCGTAGCTAAAAACCCGGGCTACGAGAACAACGGCGAAGTCAAAAACGACTTCCGACGAACAGAACTCGAGCTAACCTCGCCCGAAGCCAAACACGAGAATTCCCTGAACGGCTCAACCGGGTCTCCAAAACAGACACCGGCTAGCTGGGGAAACCCGCAAACAGGCTAAACCTCTAAGAACACCTAACGAGGTACTCTAACAACGGCTCGAGACGGAAAACGCCAACGTAACGCCGAAAAGGATTTAAATAAATTATCGAAAATTCGGGGGCGTTACAGTCACTCCCCCTAACAAAAAGTTTCGACCCGAAACTTTGCGAAAACTACTCCTACAACAGAAGGAAAGAAACCAACTACTAGAGAGGAAACGTACCCGAAAACTCAGGGGAACAAATGAGGGTGAGCCTCCCTCATAGCCGACTCTAGCTCCCAAGTCGCGCTCTCCAAATCCTGATTCTTCCAAAGAACCTTCACCATAGGAATAGACTTCGTCCGCAACACTCGAGCTTGAGCTTCCAAGATGCGGACCGGCACCTCGACATACGAGAGATTGGGCTCCAACTGGGGCACAGCGTCCAAGACTTGCCCACTGCTCCGCACGCATTTCCGCAACTGGCTCACATGAAAGACATTATGAACCCCCGGGAACCTAGCTGGCAGATCCAGCCTATAAGCAGCCACACCAATACGCTCCACAATCCTGAACGGGCCCACAAATCTCGGATCCAACTTCCGATTCTTGCCGAACCTCTTCACTCCTACCATCGGAGATACCTTCAAGAAGACCAAATCATCCACTGAAAACTCTAAATCGGACCTACGTCGATTGGCGTTCTTCTCATACCTCTCCTGAGCAACTCGAAGCTTCTCCCGAATAAGTTTCACGGAAACCTCCATCTCTTCGAGTGCATCAGGACCCAAAACAGGCCTCTCACCGGCCTCGGCCCAAAACAAAGGGGTTCTGCAGCGCCTCCCATACAACGCCTCGAAGGGAGCCATCTGTAGACTCTCTTGGTAGCTGTTGTTGTAGGCAAATTCCATGAGCCGCAAACGCTCATCCCACGCACCTCCATGATCAAGAATATAGCACCGGATCATATCCTCCACAATCTGATTCACACGCTCGGTCTGCCCGTTGGTCTGCGGATGGTAAGCTGTGGAATACCTCAAATCAGTGCCCAAACCCTCCTGCAAACTCCTCCAGAAACGAGATGTAAACCGAGAGTCTCGATCTGAAACGATGCTAACTGGAACACCGTGCAATCTGACGACCTCATCCAAATACAACTCAGCAATCTTCTTCATCGAGTAATCGATTTTATAAGGTACGAAGTGCGCACACTTCGTCAATCGGTCCACGATCACCCAAACAGAATCAAACCCCCTCGGAGATCTCGGTAAGCCTGTAATGAAGTCCATCGAGATGCTTTCCCACTTCCAAGTCGGGATCTCCAAAGGTGCCAGCTTGCCACCAGGCCTCCCATGGTCGGCCTTCACCCGCCTGCAAGTGTAACACTCCGAGACAAAACGAGCTATATCACCCTTCATCCCATACCACCAGGCGATCTGCTTCAGATCATGGTACATCTTCGTGGATCCCGGGTGGTAGGAAACACTGGATCCGTGAGCCTCTTTGCATACCATAACTCTGATGTCTCCAACTGCGGGGATGCAAAACCTGCCGCGGTACTTCAGAGTACCCGCCTCGTCGATGGAGAAATCTGGCAACTCTCCCCTCTCAGCTCTGAGGTACAAGTGCAACAAATCCGGATCCTCTTTCTGATGCAATCTGGTGAGAGAAATCCATGATGGCTCTGCCACCACCAAACTGCTCTGCAACTCACAGCGTCCTGCGGTGATATCCATCAATAGAAACTCCTCCACTAAATGATCCGCGGTGAGATTGAAGACTTTCCCCGTCTTCCGGCTCAAGGCGTCGGCCACCACATTGGCCTTGCCCGGATGGTACTGAATCTCAACATCATAATCAGCAACATACTCAAGCCACCGCCGCTGGCGCAAATTCAGCTCCTTCTGTGTGAACACGTACTTCAGGCTCTTATGATCGGTAAAGATCCTGCACTGGGCCCCATAAAGTAAGTGTCTCCACAGCTTCAAGGCGAAAATCACCGCTGCGAACTCGAGGTCGTGCGTAGGATAGTTCCGCTCATGAATCTTCAACTGACGAGACCCATATGCGATCACCTTCCCTTCCTGCATCAACACGCCACCGAGTCCAACGTGCGAGGCATCCACATAAACGTCATAGTCCTGTCCCTCCGCCGGTAAGGTCAACACAGGGGCAGAACATAACCTGCTCTTTAGCTCCAGAAAGGCCTCCTCGCACTTATCACTCCAAATGAACGCCGCATGCTTCTGCGTCAGCTTTGTCAAGGGCGCTGCCAAGGTAGAAAAGCCCTCGACGAATCTTCTATAATAGCCGGCCAACCCCAAGAAACTCCTGATCTCCTTGGGTGTGCTCGGCCTATGCCAATCCATCACTGCCGAGATCTTCTCCGGGTCCACTGAAATACCATCTTTGTTCACCACATGACCCAGGAAGGAAACCTGAGGCAACCAGAACTCGCATTTGCTCAGCTTGGCATACAACTGATGATCCCTCAAGGCGGATAACACCAACCGCAAATGCTGATCATGCTCCGCCGCATTCCGAGAATAAATCAGAACGTCGTCAATGAACACAACGACAAACTTGTCCAGAAAGTCCTTGAACACCCGGTTCATCATGTCCATAAATGCTGAAGGCGCATTGGTCAGCCCAAAAGACATGACCAGGAACTCGAAATGACCATGCCTCGATCGGAAAGCCGTCCGTGGAACATCCGACTCTCGGATCCTAAGCTGATGGTAACCCGAACGGAGGTCTATCTTCGAAAATACTGAACTGCCACGCAACTGATCAAATAAATCGTCGATTCTGGGCAGTGGATACCTGTTCTTGATGGTGACTTTGTTCAACTCTCTATAGTCGATACAAAGGCGCATCGAACCATCCTTCTTCTTCACGAAGAGAACCGGAGCACCCCAGGGCGACGAGCTTTGCCTTATGAAGCCCTTCTCCAATAACTCATCAAGCTGAGTACGAAGCTCCTCCAGCTCTCGCGGGGCCATTCGATACGGCGCCTTGGCAATCGGACGCGTACCAGGCTCCAAATCAATCACGAACTCCACATCCCTGTCTGGAGGAAGACCGGGAAGATCGCTAGGGAACACGTCAGGAAACTCTCGCGCGACCGGAATCTCATCCAAAAGCGGCACACTGCTAACAGTCCCCAACACTGAGACTAAACAAGCAAAACAGCTAGCAGGAAAAACCCTCTGAGCACATACCGCAGAAATCGCCGGAGAGTCCCGACGCGAATCACCGAAAACACTCCCAGGCTGACCGCTGTCCTTCCTGAAGTCCAAGCGCTTTCCCCTGCACTGGATCACTGCATCATATCGGGACAACCAGTCCATACCCAGGATGACGTCGAAATCCTCCAGGTCTATAACCTTCAGATCAGCCTTGGCCAGAAAATCCCCCAACCAAATAGGGCAGTCCAGAATGCCCTGATCTGATATCACGGATTCACCCGAGGGGAACTTGACGCTAAAGGCACCACCAACACGATCAAGAACCCACTGGCACCGCTCGACAAAGGCCCTAGCCACAAAGGAGTGGGTAGCACCTGAGTCAAATAGAACGCGGGCCCAGCGGTTCCTTACCTTAAATTTCCCTATACACAAACAAAATATTAAACGCACAAGCAATTAACACAACAATAGCAACACTAAAACTGCTACAAAAGAGAAAGTCAAGCGAGGGGAGGGGTTACCTGAAATGACCTGCACCGAAGTCTCAGCCTCCGCTGAAGATACCACATTCAGCTTCCCTTTACCCTTGTCCACCGGCTGAGGCGGAGGTAAAGCCTGAAGCGGAACAGCATGAAGAGCGGACTGGACCTGAGGGCACCTCGACTTAATATGGCCCTTCTGGCCACACTGGTAGCAAACACGATCCCTGGACCAGCACTGAGCAGCCTCGTGACCGGGTCGCTTGCAGACAGGACAAGGAACATCCCTCCTAGGAGCACCCTGGATAGCATGCACATGCTCCTTCTTCTGGACCCTTGCCCTCTTGAAGCACCTCTCAGCTGGGTGGCCCGGATGGCCACAGAAACTGCACACTACCTTGCTCTTCTTCTCAGAAGCAGCACCAAGAACCTGGGGACCCTTTTCCTCAACTGACCTCCTCTTCTCGTTTCTCGCCTGCTGTCCACGCTGCTTCGCGTTCTCGATAGCCTCTACCTTCAAAGCGGCCTCAACTGCTCCCGCATAAGTAACTGCGCCGTGAGCAACCGCAAGCTGCTGGACATCGCTCCTGAGGCCACCCAGAAAACGCTTTGCTCTGTCCTCCTCAGAAGCCACCAAACTCGGAGCAAATCGACTGAGTTTGCTAAACTCAATCTCGTACTCGTTGATGGTGAGCTGACGCTGTTTCAGATGAAGAAAGTCATTCATCAGCCTGTCTCGCTCTACTGACGGTAGAAACTTCCTCATCAGGATCTCTTTGAAGGATGCCCAAGTACATCCTCCCACCATGCCTTCCTTCTCTCGCATCCACCAGCTCTTCGCTAGCCCCTTCAGCTGATAGGCGGCTAACATCACCTTCTGGTCCTCAGTCACCCCAGAGTAGTGAAACATCTCCTCTATGGAGATCACCCAGTCATCCAGTACCATAAAGTCCGCCTTACCATCGTAGGTAGGAGGTCGCAGCCGCTGAAACTGGGAGATGAAAGCCATCCCGGGGGGCACCACCACTGGAGGCACGAGAGGAGCAGGAGGGGCTAGAACAGCTGTACCCACGGCGGGGTCCTGAACTCCCGGAGTCTGACCCGCCGCTCCGGATAAAAAGGACTGCATCTGGGCCTGCAACTCCACCACCTGCCTTGATAAGGCCTCGTTACTCTGCCTCAGGCTTTCCACCAACGCATCACTTTGAGCACCGGAGGACTCACCCTCAGACTGGGGAGTCGACCTCGTCACTCTACGCTTCGGCGGCATACTATAAGGAAAATTAAAACATAACAAACGATTAGAACTTAGCTAAACTCCTAGGATTAGACAAAAGGTACAGACAATACATACATAAATATGATCTTCTGCTGCTATACTTGCTCTGAGATTTTATTTTATTTAATACAAAAGGAATGATATGCTTAGCCTAAGATGGTTCACCACCATCACACTAACTCTTGTGCCTAGATCGGGAATGCATGAATTTATATTATTTTTGACTCAAAAATTATGTGTGTACACATGTCATCCTGCACGTCTTTAGCTTGGCGCGTTGTGCTTATGCGATGTTATGCCATGCATGGTTATGCTATGCATTCTAAAAAGGCCCTAGTGCATGCCATGGCGGAGTACACATGAAAATGTTATGCATCCCATAATACATAACATTCTCATGCAACTAAAAAAGAAAACGTGCTAGTCGCATCCATGCGGTGAGGTTATGCACCCCATAATACATAACCCTCGCATGTTGCCCCTATGGTGGATCCATATACAACCACATATTATGTATCGTAAAATACATAATATGCCCCGTATACTTCATGTTATGCTTATGAGTGTAGTGCAGTGTTCGTGCTTCAGCCAAAACGTGCCGATGACATGTCGGTGTGTGTATGATATGACTCTAAACATCTAACACAAACAAAGGAAGGTTGCCCGACCAATTGTCAAGCAACCTCCCTCTGATACCAACTGTCACAACCCGCATTTTTTCTCACTATTTATTAAATCAGAGTAAGAGAAAATCTACGCGCTGTGATGCCACGTCGAGCAGGGGATAACTGCCGACGTTCAGGCGACACTCCAAATCCCTTCAAATCATGACTTTATTGATTATAAAAAACTTGATTTATTTATGGGCCGTATCCCTCGGCCCAGTGGACCAAAGAGTCCACGGTTTCAAAATAGATTTTTATACGTAGCGGAAATTACATCATTTATGTTGACACCCTAAGTGAGCGCATAAGTGATCCCAAGGGACACTTACGCTAAACCAACACTCTAACTTTAATTTATACATATATAGAAAAATCATTTGATATACGTAATTAAGAAAGTACGTTGCGTGTTCTCTTTTGGAAATCATGCCGATCATGTTTATATACATAGTATAGTTTTGTTTTTAGCTTTTTAAAGTAACTAGCAACCTAGCATAAAATCTTCCCAGAGCAAGTAAACTAGGTCCCCAAAGACAGGGTAGCAGTAAAAGTAAACATATCTAGTGCAAAAGGTAAAACTACCAGGGGCGCCAACAGCTGACACGAACCCACTGGCAAGTATGTATGTCTGTAGAAAGTGCAGTAAAACTACCTCACTATGACTCAAGAGAGTCTCAACAGCCAACAGAAAGGAAACCTCCAACAGCACCACAACAAGCCACCTACTGGCTACTGTCCTGAACCTGAGGCATTCAGAAAAGTAGAACACCTCAGAGCAAGGAAAAAGGAATGCAAGTGCTAAAAAGAAAAGTAAGGTAAAAGCAGGTAAGGTAAAGTAAAGAGAGTACAACTAGAGTAAAAACAACAATGCCCAAGGAAGGGCGAAAAGCAAACCTGCACCAAGTGCGGGTAAACAGCAACTACTCTGCCTAAAAACCTGCAGAGTCAACATGGCCATGATGCCAAAAAAAATGCTGCAACACCTACGGAAGAAACGCCTAACATCCTAAATTGTGAGAGGCGGCAGTAGCAAAAACAAGAAACTTGGAATCAGGTTGAAAACGTTCCAAATCGCCCAACCACTAATTCCAAGTCAACAAATTGCTCAAGGGTTGACACGTGAAGGCACAAAAGACCCATCACTCACTTGCCCAGAAAACTACTCGGGTCAAGGTAAAGAGTGTGGTCAAGGCTACATCACGCCACACAACCCCTAAAAGAGCCATCCACCACCACTACTGACCACAACCCACGATTCGGCCTTCGAAAAGTAACAGCCGACAAGGGACTCTCGATACACGAGCAAAACACTCGGGGAGAAATCAACGCTAAGGGATTAGTCGTTGCGATTACGCAACGCCGCTGCGAGTGAGTACACTCACTCGATCCTAAGCCTAGCGTACGAGCACCGACATTGGGTCGCACGATTTAAAAGACGCACGACCATAGGCCGTGCGTGCACAATTACACCTAAACGCCTCAAATAGGCAAACTAGGCAAAATCCCCAAAACCTAGACCTACACCTAGGCCTAACATAAACTCAACCCGACGCTAACCCATATCTACGCGACACACCTACCGCGACGCCGTCCTAAATCGGAAGCTACTAGCGGGAGGGTAGAAATCCTAATTTTTCTAGCGCGTTCCAATGGGGATAAGGGTTAGGAGGAAGTTAAATCAACAAATTTTAATTGCAATAATACATGAAATTACAAGAAATTGAACAAACGAGAGGCCAAACGGCGAAAAGAGGGGAAACACTTGCCTCGCACGGATCACCAAAAATTTCGCCGGCACAACGGCGCTATGGCGGAATTTCCAAGAGCACGAAGGCTCCAACAACCACCCAAAATACCTAAGATTGCATTCTAATCATCAAGGAGCAAGAATATCCAAAAAAACAAAGAGAAATCCCAAAACGAAATCAAATGAAAACATGGAGGAAAGGTTCGATAGCATACCAAGGATCGAAGCTCTCGGCGAGGGGAACTCAGATCCGGGCTCGGATCGGGAAGGGGAGGTCGGGGCTGCCGGCGGCGGGCGGCGGAAGGGGCCGGCTAGGGCTCGTCGGGCTCGGCTCGGGGAATCGCACAGGCTGCGGTTTTTTTTTTTTTTTTCTTTCTCTTGGCCGGCTGTAGCTTTAGGTTTTCATTTTAATACAAGGGGGGGGGGCCGGCTTCTTAGGATTAGGGGGGCTGCTTAGGTGTTGATTAAGGGGGCCGGTTTGATTAGGAGGGGGGTTAGTATTAATAAATAACTATTAGTTATAATAACTATATTATATACATTATACTAATATAATTATTAACCAATTAAATAACCTAATAACTAAACAAAGACTAATTACTAACATCCCTATAAAAAACCAAAACACGCATACATACGCACGAAATCGTACCCCTCCGCGCACACATACTAACACGAACGCCGACACGCACACGCAAACATACTCAACCCCGCGCGCACGCACACGCGCGCGCGCACACGCGCGCACGAGCACGTACAAAATACCGGCACGCATAAATCGCGCGATAAACTACACATGCGTAAATAAATATACACGCTCTCATAAATGACGACTCACTAATTATCGTCCGCCAAAACGACGCGAAAAATTAACGTCCTCAGATTTCGACCAAAATCGCACCGTAGCTAAAAACCCGGGCTACGAGAACAACGGCGAAGTCAAAAACGACTTCCGACGAACAGAACTCGAGCTAACCTCGCCCGAAGCCAAACACGAGAATTCCCTGAACGGCTCAACCGGGTCTCCAAAACAGACACCGGCTAGCTGGGGAAACCCGCAAACAGGCTAAACCTCTAAGAACACCTAACGAGGTACTCTAACAACGGCTCGAGACGGAAAACGCCAACGTAACGCCGAAAAGGATTTAAATAAATTATCGAAAATTCGGGGGCGTTACAGGTAGATGGAAATGACTCCCTAGCTGAGCATAGCAGCACTCATCCCCAATACCCAGCTCGCATGTAATAACTCTTCTACTACTTGGTGTATTTTCCTTTCTGAACAGCGAGAACCATTGTCTGTAATAACTTAACAATTTTTAGATCTCTAATGCATGTTGATTCTGCATTATATGTCACGCTCTTTAGATTCATCTCACCATAGGATAGAATAGGTCGCACGGGTCGGTGAGTTGGGGTCGGCGAGCCGGAATAACTTGTCAGCTCGGCAATAATTTTATTTTCTATAAATAGGCCCCCTCACCTACCCCCAGACCATCGCCCTTACAGCAGAATATACCCCTTTCTTGCTCCCCTTCTCGCCACTTGTGCTTGCGCCGAAATCCATGATGGGCAAGGCACAACTTGACGCTGACGGGAGGTCAAAGTGTGTCAGGCAATTTGCCGAGTTCAACATTTATGAAGGGAACACTACCGAGCAGGAACTCGCGAAGTTCATCGCTGGCTAAGTTCCCTCCATTTTTTCTGAACGCCGACCTATGGAGGGCGAGTCGATAAATGCTTTCTTTGATGATGAAATCATCTTACCCATCTTACACATTGAGGTGGGGTTGCGCCTTCCACTCTGGATGGAAATCCACCAGATGCTGAAGTACTACAGGGCGGTCCCGACACAGCTGAACCCGAATGCGTTAGCCATGATGATGGCATTCGCTTGCTTCCTCTTCCAAGAGCGGATAGAGTTCAGCCTGACCATCTTCATAAATCTCTTCACATACCACGCGACAAATGACGTGGTTGTCTTCCTCGCCGGCTTGCTTTTCAAGGTTTGCGAGAGGACTAGCAAAAATCACAACTTGGTCTCCAATGTCATCTTCATTAAGAGCGATCTCGACAACAAACCCCACTTGCCTCGACAGAGGAGCGAGGAGGTGTTCTGACCCCCGATGGTGATGGGAGATGATGCCAAGCTGCACCAAGTTCTTCCTTAATAGGGACTTCGAGGTCGCCTTCCTTCGAAAGGGCCTCGACTCGCTCCCCTCGATTCTTCCCGACAAAGGTATAGCTCCTTTCCCATTTTTCTTTCCAGTGGGTTCGCCTAGAAATGGAATTCTAATAGACAAGTTATTTATTGCGGGGGAGCGATTGATTGCTTAGCACTCGCCTTTTGCAAACTCGGGACTTCACCCTAAAATTCTCACGCACGAGCGGGCTACTACAACGGCTTGCCTGAGTGAGTCGTGTTCTGCCAAACATCCTTCCAGCAAGAAGCGCCCTGGCCCTATGGGCTCCGGCTCGCCTCGCCCCACTCTACTGTTGAAGATGATGAAAAAGGCAGTGGTGGTCTCTAACGAGAAATAGAAATGCATGAGCTCGCTAGAGACAACCCCGGAGAAGTCATTAGAGGAAGAACAGGGCGGTGGAGACCCTCCTGCCTCCCCAACTGTCACGGAATTTGCGGTCTGTGAGCCGAGCCTGCCAAAGTACCATCGCCATTTTGGTATAGGGGAGGGAAAAGTACCAACTCGGCGAGCCGATGGTCCAATGGTATGAGAAGACACACAGGGTCTCCATCTCATCCCTCCATCCCTCCTGGCCTGAGCATCGCCCTCCCACCAGGCACAATTATGCCCATTTCTCTAGCTTGTATGTCCGCGAGGATGCCGAGGCCTACAATAATATGACCCTTTAGCAGATCGTCCATGAAAGCTCGCTAGCCTAGATGTGGGCCCTGGAGTTATTGCACATGGCGGTCCTCCGCGGCTTTGGCCTCAACCACAAGCTGGTGAAGGCTGAGCAGGATTCGGATGTCGCCAAAGACAATATTGCTGTCCTGGCGAGGTGGTTAGGGATTGTTGAGGGCCTCCTCAGCAAAGCTGCCGGTGCGGTGATACGTATCGACTAACCCCTTCTCCTTTTACTTCGTTTTTTTCACAACTTTTCTCTTATCCCTTCTCGCCTTGCAGGATGCTGAAACCATAAGCGGCTTGTGAGCTCGCGCAGCTAAGCTAGAGGAAGAAAACAGAAAGATGGGGGAGCAGAACAAGGGGCTCCAGAGAAAGCTCACTCGCCTATTGGACATCATCCTTCCCCTCTCTGGAGAGCCGGTGACCTAATCAAGAATCCAAAGATATTTATTGAGGCGGAGGTCACCGAGAAGTTGCAGGTTAACTTCATCAGCACTGCCAACTATACCCTCTAAGTTATGCGGGATATGATAGTGCTGACGCTAGGCTGCAAGGGGATCACAGCAAGGGACCTGGTACCGGAGCTGTTCCCCCCCGCCCCCTCTTCCCCCATCCATGGCGAGAAGGAAGACAGCTTTGGCTCGCTTTTCTGCCTTTGACGGTGACCCGTCTGGAGGGGAGGGAAAGAGCTAGCTCGCATTTTTTCTTTTTCTTATTTTTGTAATGATCTTACCCCCCCCCCCCCCGCTACTTTGTAACCTCGCTGAGGTGAGCCCCTCTTTTTATATTGAAATACATATCAATGAAAAACACTTAACAAAATTTCTTTCGTTTGTTCTTCTGTATATTTACTTACTGCATTGCACTCGCACACGATTCACCCCCTACTGTGCGACCTTGCTAGGGTAGCACTCACCGCTACAATGTATTTGAGTTAGTATATATACTCGTGAGGAGACCTTGAGATCTCGCCAACCCTAGGTAACAGGAAGTAGACCACTCGCTGTACTGTACTCGCGACAATCCCGCTCGCCTGCGAGATCTCTTCCCCTTAGAGACTCATCCCAAGCTAGAAATTTCCCAAGTAAAATCTCGATAGGATGGAGTGTATTTACCGAGAACGTCCTCGTCTTGCCCTCCTTTGTGGATACAGAGATCTCGTCTTGCCATTTAAGACACTGTCTTGCTTAGGTAGTGCCACCCCTTAGTAGCTGCCAAGATCCCGGCTCGCCACTACCTACTTGCCTGGAGATTGTTGGGTCCAACTCTCGGTTTTTCTTGTGATTTTTTCCCTTTAGCATCTGTTCCAATCTTAACTTCAAATTCCTTATGATGGTTGGCAAGAGCGGCCCGGAACTTGATTTTAGAGGCAACAATGTCCACAGAGGATCCCGGTCCTGTCAGCTAGGTGGAAGCCTGACAACCAGGGCTTTTCGGGACTTAGATAGATTCTCTCGAGTGACATCCAGCTCGGCCAGCTAGGTGAGAGCCTGATAGTAGGATCTGCTCAGGGTCTAGGTGGGTGTTAGAGGCATCAATGTACACTGAGGATCCCGACCCTGCCAGCTAGGTCGAAGCCTAACAACGAGAGCATCTCGGGACTTGGCCTTAGAGTAAGAACAATATCCACCAAGGATCCCGGCCCTGCCAGCTTGGTGGAAACCTGACAGCGGGAGCATCTCAGGACATGACTCTAGAGCAAGAACAATGTCCACTGAGGATCCCGGCCCTATCATCTAGGTGGAAGCCTGACAGTGGGAGCATCTCGGGACTTGGCTCCAAAGCAAGAATGATGTCCACCAAGGATCCTAGCCCTGCTAGCTAGGTAGAAGCTTGGTAATGGGAGCGTCTCGGGACTTTGCTCCAGAGCAAGAATAATGTCCATTGAGGATCTTGGCCATGCCATCTAGGTGGAAGTCTGATAGTGGGAGCATCTCTTGACTTGGCTCCAGAGAAAGAATGATGTCCACCGAGGATCCCGGCCCTGCCAGCCAGGTTGAAGCCTGACTACGAGAGCATCTCAGGACTTGGATCCATAGCAAGAATGATGTACACTGAGGATCGCGACCCTGCTAAATAGGTTGAAGACTGACAGCAGGAGCATCTCGGGACTTGGGTAGACTCTCTCGAGTGACATGTAGGCCTGCCAGCTAGATGAGCGCCTAAGAGAGGGATCTGCTCGGGGTCTGGGTAGACTCTCTCGAGTGACATCCATCCCTACCAGCTTGAGAGCCTGACGGAAGGATTTGCTCGGGGTCCTTCAAAAAGACTAAGAACTTTCCCACCTCCCCCCCCCCCCC
The DNA here is from genome assembly GCA_039513925.1 of Platanthera zijinensis. Classification (NCBI taxonomy): domain Eukaryota; kingdom Viridiplantae; phylum Streptophyta; class Magnoliopsida; order Asparagales; family Orchidaceae; genus Platanthera; species Platanthera zijinensis. The sequence goes on from CM077093.1 coordinate 160,967,735, forward strand.
CCCGCCCCAAGCGAGCCGACGGCCATGCTAGCTAGTCAGAGCCTTGACAATGGGTCTACTTGGGGTCATTATGTCAAAGCCACCTCCAAGAGGTCTACCAGCCCTATCGGCTAGTGAGAGCCCGGACAGCAGAACCATCTCGAGGTAAACATGTCTAAGTCATCTCCAAGAGGTCTACCTGCCCTATCGACTAATGAGAACCCGGTCAGCGGAACCATCTTGTGGTTAACTTTCCAAACTATACTGAGTGACTTCTAGCCCTGCCAGCTAGTGGGAGCCTGGTCAGTGGGATCTACTTAGGATCAACATTTCAAATCCACCTCCAAGAGGTCTACATGCCCTGCTGGTTAATGAGAGCCTGATCTACAGAACCATCTCGGGGCTAACATACCAAAGTCTCCTCCAAGAGGTCTACCTGCCCTGCCAACTAATGAGGGCCCAAATAGCGGAACCATCTTGGAGTTAACTTTCCAAACTACACCAAGTGACTTCCAGCTCTACCAGCTAGTGGGATCCTGGTAAGCGGGATCTACTCGACATCAACTTGTGAAAACCACCTCCAAGAGGTCTACCTGCCCTACCGGCTATTGAGATCCCAATCAACGGAACCAACTTGGGGCTAACATGTCTAATTCACCTCAAAGAGGTGTGCCTGCCCTACCGACTAATGAGACCTCGGTCAGCAAAACCATCTTGGGGTTAACTTTCCAAACTATACCGAATGATTTCCATCCCTGTCAGCTAGTGGGAGTTTGGTCAGCGTAATCTGCTCGGGATAAACATATCAAAGCCAACTTCAAGAGGTCTAACTGCCTTGCCGGCTAGTGAGAGTGCAGTCAGGGGAACCATCTCGGGGCTAACATGTCTAAGTCACCTCAAAGAGGTCTACCTAATGTAACACCCCAAAAAGGAGTAACGGTCATTGGAGGATACCGCGCGGCGATAGGCTTATCGCAGGCGGTAGCTCAGTGAATTAAAAGACCAAGCGCTAGGGTTGTGTACCGCCTGGCAGTAGGAAGCTATCAAGCCGCGTTAGCAAAATGCCTTCGGCGAGACCACTCAACACTTTCGTATAAACATCAAGAGCACTGACGCAGGAGATAGGCGTTACCGTGTTGCGCTAGCCGCTTGACATACGTCGAAAGGATTTCTCGAGAAACCAGTCTACTATCAGCCGCTAATGAGGTATCGTGGGGCGATTACTCTAGATAGCGGGTCAAAGAGATTATCGTCTTTGTTACCGCGCGGCAGTAGGAGTTACCGTATGGCGGTAGCTTTTGTTTAAAGGATTGACTTGAGATTTTATTCTCATCTTCTAATAGACTTGCTCTTCTTTACTTCTGGAGAGGGAAGAGGAGGAATCTCCAGGAACTCTTATGGAGGTCGATCCAAGGTGTGCTTGTGATTGGAATCACGAGTGGACGCTAGATCAACGGGGAGGAAGTTATAACGATCAATTTCATCTAGATAAAAGATCACGATCAAGGCTTTGAAGAGAACTATAGGATTAACGATCTTCCTTCTTGGACAAGTGAAGTCCTTTTGGGATATGCATGGAATCCCCCACCAAAAGGTTGAGAATCGAGGGAACTCATTTGGGTTGATTCGTGAAATTCATAGTGATTCTTCCAGATAGATCCAGAAATGTGTAGTACGGAATAGGCATGCAGTGTGAATCTCATATAGACAGGTTGGTCTGGATTAGTGATATTTATTTTGCATGTCGGAGAATACTCCAAGTATAAATGAGTAATATACAGGGTCTACGGGGTACTGGAGTTGCATTCCAGGAAAATACCCTAGAAATCCACAGTTGAAGACCAGTTGGATATCACCGGGCGATGGTTAGTATCACCAACGGTGAGGTATTTGGGTTGTATACTATGGAAAGACCAGTTTTTCTGGCACTGCAGGATGCTACAGGGTTTAGGTTGAGTTTGGGCGTAGAAAGAGAGCTTTTGTTGGTCCCGCCAAGCGATCGTGATGAACAATGTCATTAACACCCTTTTTGATTCTGAAGCATGTCTCTGGGGAGACTTTGAGGCTAATCTGCGAGCTGCGAGCTCTTAAAGGCTAGTGAGCCGAACGGATAAGGGGAAGCCAACTAGCATCAGTCTAGACATTGAATTGACTATTTGAGCTACGGGCAATGGCTTAATTGTCTCCATATTACGGTTGTCTAACTTGAATGTCTTAGTTATTGGTGTTTATTAGGATCACATAATAAGAGTCTTGGGTAGTACGCCATCAAGAACAAAGTCTCCGACCGTGGGACATGGAACATAAATGCTCAAACTTGCTGTTATGTCTGGGACCTCTAAACGGTGGTGGGACCCTGGTTTTCCGATACACCGATAATGTGCCCTGAGTGCACAGAGCATCGGGTCGTGCTGCCGACGTTTGTTATATATTGAACTGTGCGGGAGTTCACATTTTGTGATATATGTGCTTGTGAAAATACTATGCCTGCAGGGAAGGATTACCACTGCCCCGAGAAAGGAGTTGTGTCGTTATAAATTGGTCAGCTGAATGCTAACAATTACCTTATTTTCCACCTTTGTGGTGGATTGTCTCTGTGTAGATGTTGGAGAGCAGAGCGGGAAATAGCGAGCTGTAGCCCTTGGTGCTATGCTGGCCCTCGAAGGCCGAATGGAAAAGTTTTACTGTTTTCATGTATGATCGACCTGCGTGCTGATGTTTGTAATCCACACTTGTGAAGTTTAACTGAAAGGCCTTAAGGCAAAAGGCTTTTGTGTATTTCTATATACATTCCAGTGATATATATAAATTTGGTTGTTTATATATAGTAGACATTAATGATTGTTGAGTTCAGTTTTAACCCCTGAAGCTTCTGTTAGAATGCTCTGAGTTAGGATGCGTGTACTGGTTTTGATATTCATAAGTAACGTAGTTGACTATCTATTGAATATAGATTGGGGCCCTGGCCGGACCCTCTACTATATGTCATGTGACAGACTGAGGTATTACACCTGCCCTGCCGACTAATGAGAGCCCGTCGGCGGAACCATCTTGGGGGTAACTTTCCAAACTACACTAAATGACTTCCAGTCATGCCAACTAGTGGGAGCCTAGTCAGAGGAATCTGCTCTGGATCAACATGTCAAAGCCACTTCTAAGAGATCTACCTGCCCTACCGGCTAGTGAGAGCATGGACAGCAGAACCATCTCAGGGCTAATATGTCTAATTCACCTCCAAGAGTTCTACCTGTCCTGCCGACTAATGAGAACTCAGTCAGTGGAACCATCTTTGGGTTAACATTCCAAACTACACCGAGTGACTTCCAGACCTACAAGCTTGTGGGAGCCTAGTCAGCGGGATCTGCTCGGGATCAACATACCAAAGCCACCTCTAAGAGGTCTACCTGTCATGCCGATTAGTGGGAGCCCGATCAGTAGAACCATCTTGGGGTTAACATGCCTAAGTCACCTCCAAGAGATCTACCTTCCCTGCCAACTAATGAGAGCTCGTTTAGCGGAACCATCTTGGGGTTAACTTTCCAAACAACACTGAGTGATTTCCTGCCCTGCCAGCTAGTGGGAGCCTGGTCAATGGGATCTACTCGGGATCAATATGTCAAAGCCATCTCCAAGAGTTCTACCTGCCCTGCCGGCTATTGAGAGCCCGATCAGCAGAACCACCTCGCGGTTAACATGTCTAAGTCACCTCCAAGAGGTCTACCTGCCCTGCCAACTAATGAGAGCCTGGTCAGCGGAACCATCTTGGGGTTAAGTTTCCAATAATGTCACGATCTCCTAGTACATTCACTTAGATGAATTCTTTTTAATGGAGTGCGCCTACCTTAATTGGTTAGGGAAAAATTTATTACAAATAAGGGCTTACCCAGACAAAACTCCTTTAGGATGTGCAATTGTTTATTTCTTTCTTCCCTACATCGGGTGAGGTATCCTCAACATGTACCTGCTAATAATGCTGAAACAGGCCTCTCGCTCTCCTCACCTCTAAGAATTATGGATTGGTGGCTGTTGTTTGACCCTCCTTTGGAGGGAGGTCATGGTAAGGTAACTCTCCCCTGCCCTCTCTTCTCCTACATGAGCGATTTCTTCTTTCTCACCACTTCTTGGACGTCGAGAACCTTAACAGGAAACCCAGACGCATGTCCTTAAAGCAATGGATAGAGTTGGAGGGCAGATGGTGGAACTAGTTGTTCACTCTTCTCTTGAGAGTGACAACAAAGAGCCAGCACTTGAAGGGAACAGTCATCTGCCTGATCGAAGTTACGTCCTCAAACCGTTGGACATGATGCACAGGATCATCCCTTCCGATATAGTAGGACATCTCCGGCTCATGAAACCCCTCTAAAATTAGGGCAGATGAATCCAACTCAATGAAGGGCTGACACCCCCTGCTAGGCAAGCCAGGCGATCTCAAGCCTCCATCTCGTCGATCAGGACTCCACTCGTCAAACTGGGGAATATGACTTACCCCGGGAGATCTTAATCCCTCCCCTCCTCTGCCACCTCCTTCCCAAGTCACCAATCGGTGACGTTCTCGCCCAGGGTTTGGGCTGCGACAACTGGGACTGCTGGCATTGAGCCAACGTCATGCGTTCCGAGTGCGAACTTGAAGAGGCTAAGCACCTCCTGCCTAAAATCCTCGAACATCCCAAGGGTAGAAAGAGGCGGAGGGGTGGCGAGTTGGCCATATCCAAACCCTATCCTTCTCCTCCAGTCATCGAGCTAGCAAAGGATTTTTAATGCTGATCACTCTCCACGCTCACCGCACTAAAATTTTGAAACCAAAAATTCAGTCTCTGTGGAGTTCGAATTCATTGCATTTCATCGCATAGCATGCCATTCATTAATTAGTATAGCTTAGATTATAACTTTTGACCCTCATTTTAGAAACCAAAAATTTGGTATCTGTGGAGTTCGAACCCTTAGGGAAGATGTGATATTACACTTACTTATCCCCCACGAGCTCAGACAATCAAAGACTTAAAACAAGGAACATGCCCAGGGCTCCAGCACGGAGGCCCCACCACATACCTAGAATATCTTATAGTGCTTCCCCTCCTTAGCTAAGTGCTGAGCTATGGATACCTCAGGAAGCGCAAGAAGATACAGAGACTAGTAGTATGAGAGTAGCAAAGCTTGCCTTCTGAGATACCCCCTTGGGTCTATTTATAGTTTTCTGAAAATGGTCTGCTAATAAACAACCTCCATTATTTTGAATAGCTATATGTAATCGAGGTCAGCCTGCTAACAACATAACTCTGCTGTTCTGAAAGGCTATGGGCATGCCAGCAGGGGTGGAATGGTAAAAATATATCACACATTATTGGGAGAGTGGCCCCCAAAAACCTCCACTCGCCTGGGGCCGTGAGTGCTCGATGGAGCTCGCACTCGCCGCCTCCTTATGGCCTTGGGCGAGTGCGGTCGCAACTTGCCCCACTCGCCTGCTATTACCAAGAGCCTGGGTGAGTGCGAGCCCATTTTCTCCACTCGCCCCACACATGTTCCACCCCGCCTGGACGAGTCGGCGAGAATATTGAGCCTTCGTCTCCCATCCGACTTTTCTGGGACTTGAACTGCCTGATTTGGCTGGTCTCCCGCTCTTTGCAATGTTGCTCCAAGCTCAGAAAGAATCTCCAACCCCACAAAATGTGACGAGTATGGCAAGAGCCAGAGAGAATTTTTTGGTGGGATCCACCAGCGGCTATATATATGCCTGCATACCTAGGTGACATTTTCAATTCCCTTTACTCTGATCTTGCCGAGATGCCTCTTTCCAAAGAGCTCCAAGAGAGGCTTAATCGTGCTAGGCTTCTCAATGTGGCCCGTGCTGCTGATATGGTATATGTGTCTCCCAGTTTGTTGCCATGCGAGTCGCCAAAGGTCTAGCCCGCCAAAAGGGCCAACTCAACTCCAAAGGTTGTCGAGTCGGTCTACCATGATCTGGCCTCCACCCCATATCATGGACTCGCTTCCTCCTCCTCCAAACCAACTGCTGAACTAAAAGGAAAAGAGATCAACGACATTCCTATCCACCCGAGCAATCATAAGATTGACGCTGAAACCTCTACGCCATGAGTCAACTCTCCCTAGATTGGCTCGCATCTTCACTTGCTTCCTGAACAACGTATGAGAATCCCATCCCCCCCCCCCAATTTGGGACCATTGGACTGAACTCGCTAGCGCAAAAGTCGTCGGCCCGCGAGCCTCCTCGGGTTCTTACCCCCAATAATGCACTCATAGGGGGAGGTGTTGGGGACATCCCCATCCCGAAGTTTGATCTGATCATCTCCCCCAGCTCTCAGCTACCAGGTCGCGACAAGACCCTTTTGCTTCTTCTTGCTTGCCTTTCCTAAGCGAAACCAAGCTCTTCTCAGCGGACTCACCTCAGTAGGATCTTCTCAAAGGGTTAGCCTGAAGTTGTCGTCAATTTTATAACTCCAAGCTCCTCACCTGAATTCATTATCATTTCAAATCTTCCTGGACAATTTGAGGCTGAAGATTCTTCCGAGCTTGCTCTCCACTCACCACCTCCTTCTTTCAATGCGATGGAGGATTTCCTGGAGGCCGGACTGGACCCTGCCGAGCTAAGGAGGCGAGTTGTCAAAGACTTTAGGAAGCAGGGCCTCATACTGTGTAGGATCCAGTAAGAGAATGTCCTCGGCGAGCAGAGGCTGCAGGCACTAGAGCGATACTACGTGCTACTGGAGGATGAAGTTAGGTGTGCCTCTGTTAACGGGATAACTTCCCATGGTCCGCTCATGGACCGAATTAATGAAAACATGCAATTCCTCCACCAGGACTTGGAGCTGGTCCGTGAGTTTAACAACCCGTGCCGACCTCCGGGTATGGGGATGTAAGGTTGGGGTAGATGGAAATGACTCACTAGCTAAGCCTACCGGCACTCTCTCCCCAGCACCCAGCTCACATGTAATAACTCTTCTGCTGCTTGTTGTACTTTCCTTTCTAAACTGCGAGGACCTTTGTCTGTAATAACTTAACTATTTTTAGATCTCTAATGCATGTTGATTCTGCATTATATGTCATGATCTTTAGATTCATCTCACAATGGGATAGAATAGGTTGGTCGGCGAGTTGGGATCGGCGAGCCGGACTGATCGGTCAGCTCTGCAATAATTTTGTTTTCTATAAATAAGCTCCCTCACCTACCCCCAGATCATCGCCTTTACAACAGAATATACCCCTTTCTTGCTCCCCTTCTCCCCACTTATGCTTGCGCCGAAATCCATGATGGGCAAGTCGCAACCTGATGCTGACGGGAGGACAAAGTGTGCCAGGAAATTTGCCGAGTTCAAATTTTTTGACGGGAACACTACCGAGCAGAAGCTTGCGAAGTTCATTGTCGGCTATGTTCCCTCCAGCTTTTTTGCACGCTGACCTATGGAGGGCGTGTCGATAAACACTTTCTTTGAGGATGAACTCGCCTTCCCCATCTTTTACATCGAGGTGGGGTTGCGCCTTCCGCTCTGGACATAAATCCGCCAAATGCTTAAGTACTACAGGGCGGTCCAGGCCCAGCTGAACCCGAATGTGATAGTCATGATGGTGGCATTCTCCTACTTCCTCTGCCAAGAGCAGATAGATTTCAACCTGACCGTCTTCAGAAATCTCTTGATATACCGCGCGACCAATGACAGGGTTGCCTTCCTCGCTGGTTCACTATTCAAGGTTTGTGAGACGGCTAGTAAAAATCACAACTGGGTCTCCAAAGTCATATTCATCAAGAGCAATCTCGGGAACAAACCCCTCTCACCTCAGCAGAGGAGCGAGGAGGTGTACCGACCCCCAACGGTAATGGGAGATGATGCCAAGCTGCACAAGTTCTTCCTTAACAGGGACTTCGAGGTCTCCTTCCCTCAGTTCTTCTCGGGGAAGGTATAGATCCTTCCCCCTTTTTCTTTCCAGTTGGTTATCCTAAAAATGGAATTCTAATAGACAAATTATTTATTGCATGGGAGAGACTGATTCCCGAGCACCTGCCTTTTGCGGACTAGGGACTTCACGTGTGAGCGGGTTGCTGCAGCAGCTTCGGAGTGAGTTGGGTTCCACCAAATGTCCTTTCAGTAAGAAGCGTCCCAGCCCTATGGGCTCCAGCTTACCTCGACCCACTCCACCATCGAAGACGATGAAAAAGGCAGTGGCGGTCTCCAAGGGGAAATAGAAATATATGAGCTCGCTAGAGACAACCCCAAAAAAGTTGCTAGAGGAAGAATAGGGTGGTGGCGACCCGCTTGCCTCCCCAACCGTCAAAGAATTCGCGTTCCACAAGCCAAGCCTACTGAAGGACCATCAACATTTTGGTCTAGGGGGAGGGCAAAGGACCCCTCGGCGAGCCAATGTTCCAATGGTATGAGGAGATGCACAGGGTCCCCATCTCATCCCTCCATCCCTCCTGGTCTGAGCGCCGCCCTCCCACCGGGCATGACTATACACATTGTTTAGCCTATATGTCCGTGAGGATGTCGAGTCCTACAACAATATGACCCTTTAGTAGATTGGCCATGACTGCTTGTGAAACCAGATGCGGTCCCTGGAGTTGTCGCACATGGCGGTCCGCCGCGACTTTGGCCTCAACCACAAGCTGGTGAAGGCTTAGCAGGAGGCGGATATAGCCAAAGACAATGTTGTCAATCTGGTGAGGTGGCTAGGGATTTCCAAGGACCTCCTCAAAAAAGCTGTCGGTGGGGTGCTACGTGTCGGCTAACCCCTTCTCCTTTTACTTGGGTTTTTTCACAACTTTTCTCTTACCCCTTCTCACCTTGCAGGATGCTGAAACCGCGAGCGGCCTGCGAGCTCGCGCCCCCGAGCTGGAGGAAGAAAACAGAAAGATGGGGGAGCAGAACAATGGGATCCAAAGCAAGCTCACTCTCCTATTAGACATCATCCTTCCCCCCTCTGGCAAGCAAGGTGCCCTAATCAAGAAGCCAAAGATATTTACTAAGGCGAAGGTCGCCGAGAAGCTGCAGGTTAACTCCATCAGCACTACTGACAATACCCTCCAAGTTATGAGGGATATGGTGGTTTTGATGGCAGGCTGCGAGGGGATGACAGCAAGGGACCTGGCATCGAAGCTGTTCCCCCCCCCCCCCCCACCACCCCCACCCCGTTTCCCCCCTCCTTGGCAAGAAGGAAGACAGCTTTGGCTCGCTTTTCAAAGGCGCTTCTTGCTTAGACTGTGACCAGTGGGGAGGGGAGGGCGAGAGCTAGATCGCATTTGTTTCTTTTTCTTGTTTTTGTAATAATCTTACCCCCCCCCCCCCCACACACACACATTGTAAACTCGATGAGGTGAGCCCCTCATTTTGTAACGAAAGACATATCAATGAAAAACACTTAAAAAAATTTCTGTTTGTTTTTCTGTATATTTACTTACTGCATTGCACTCGCACACAAGTCACCCCCCTACTGTGCGACCTTGCTAGGGTAGCACTCACCGCTAGAATGTATTTGAGTTAGGATATGTACCCGTGAGGAGATCTTGATATCTCATGTAATGCCCCAAAACTTGAAAGAGGAACGAGCGTTGAGACAGGGAACACGGCTTGGGACATGGGCGTGTCCCAGGCGCGTGTCGGTCACTCAACGTCTCACCAAGCACTCAACGCCTCACCGAGAACTCAATGCTTTTCAGGCTTTGAGTGAGGGAACACGGCCTGAGACACGGGCGTTTCAATGGTCGTGTCCTGCTCGGGTTCATTTGCTGGTTTGTGCTGGGGAAGTACACGACCAGGGACACGGGCGTGTCCCAAGCGTGTCTATCACACGGCATATGACACGGGCGTGTCATATGGTCGTGTACTTCTCGATACATTTTAGTCCTATGTCATTTGGGGCACACGGGCCTTGACACGGGCGTGTCAAGGGAGACACGGGCATGTCCAAACCGTGTCACAGGTCGTGTCCTGGTCAGGATTTTCTGGTTTGACGGTGAATGAGAAACACGGCCATGGACACGAGCGTGTCACAAGCCGTGTTCGGCCCAGGAAGTTTATTTTCAAGGCGAATCATGGCCATTCATTTCCTTCTTTTGGGATCCAAGGGATATGGCTGGTCAATGCTAGATTTTAAGGCCGAGAATAGGGTTTTCAAACCCACATTTCCAATCTTCATTCTCTTTCTAAGGGTTAGAGAGAGGGGAGAGCTAGGAGGAAGAAGGAGGCCAACTCCGGCCGCCGGTGAAGCTTCGGAGCCCCGTTTCGCGAGCGGAATCCAGATCAATGAAGGCAAGATCGTTGCAGTGGTGTTTATCCGAGCAAGTTTCTCCATGACTAGGAAGAGAGGTCGTAAGGTAACAACACTTCTCCTCTTGGTTTTAGGATGCACGCTAAGCATCTATTATTTTCAATTTTGGGCTCCAGATCTCTCAAATGAGAGGGGTTTGGGTTGCCATGATTCTATAGGAACCTCTGGGTCAATTGTGTCTGTCCCCAACAAATATTGCATTAGAGATCCGCTCCGTTAGTGGATTAGGCATTGTGGGTGAATCCGTAGTAGCGACCGTTAGCCCGACTCGATGATGTTGCATAGGGAGCCTTGAGGATTCGGTAGAAATCTATTGCGGCAAGATGTCGTTGTGATGTATGTGTTTTCCCCCTTTTCTTGAGTGAGTACTCGTAGCGGGACCCAGACAAGGTTAGCTCTGCTTCGGCGGTAGATGTTTTCCTTGGTCCGCGGGAATGTTGCAGTACAAATGGTGGATTAGGGTGGGAAAGTATGGTTGTGCTGTGCTAAGGTGTGGCTACGTCTCCATGGTCGGTTGGCTATCCCGTGACATGCATATCATGTGGGGAGAGTGTCCCGGTGAGACTAGCCCCCTTCTATGAGACTGACGAGAATGCTGAGCATAGGGAAAGCCCGGGCAATGAAGCCATGAGCGGGTGGGGTCCAGCAAGGGTTCTTAGAATCGGTTTGTGTGTGAGATGGAATCCTGACGTGAGAAATCAGAATTTGCAGGAAAGCCCGGGGTTTAAGACCCATGTGCGGGTAGGGCCTTTGCAAGATTTCCGTGTAACGGTGCTTGGGTCGTTAGGGACAATGTAGTTCCCTTTTGTTTTTGGCTTATTACCACTGGAGAAACGGAAGTACCCAGTGTTTGTTGATGTATTAGAAGCATACGAGATAGGGTGCCTCGGGCGAAGCCCGGGTTTGCGTACGTGTTGCATAGTAGGCCCCTTTCACATTATTCTTAACATAGAAAACGTGTTTGTTGTATGAGACATCCAAACCGATTTTAAAAGCTTTATATATTTATGTATATGGTATACGAAGTGCTAACTTGCAGGTTGGAGGGGTACCCCGGGGTCCGTTAGGGGCGGCCGGGAGAAGATGTGTTGGTTACACAGTAGAGGCCAGCCTTTGTTGACCCACGTTACTTCAAATATTTACAGGGCAAGGATCGCAAGCGGGAGCTAGTGTGCTGGGCGAAAAGCCCTAAGACTCATGAAGTGTTGCTGTATTTTTTTAGTTTGCTTCCTGTGATTGTATGATCCATGTTTAGACATTGTCTGGCTTGCACGCCGAGGTAGCTTAGGAGTGCTTTTGCACATTCATGATTGACCTTATGGTCTTTATATGTTGGACTCTTTTTGTGTAAGGCCTTAAGGTCATTTGATACTCCTGTTAGTGGTGGATAACTTCTAGTTGTTTGGTTTGTTTCCGCTGTGTTTTGTTCTGAGTTTTGAGATCGGGTAGAAAATATCATCTTATAATGCTGAAGCTGTAGCATCCTTATGATGTGGGGCCGCGGCCAGACCCTTATTATACGGTCATTATAGGGGAGGTGTTACAATTTGGTATCAGAGGGAGGTTAGCATTCCAAGGTAAGGATTCGTGGTCGAAAGTCATAATCGAATCGCGTATAAGAAGTTATCCACATAGGAGTATCGCGAGACCATGAGTGTCCTTGTGTTGGAGTTTTGCGCTTAGAGACTGATTTTTGTTTTCTTTACTTGTGTTAAGAGTGCAAGCAACGAGGCGGGAACGTCGAGGCCAGGAGAGGAGCTCTTGACGAGTAGCGCTACTGCGTAAGGTTCGTTAGTCATGCGGGTAACCCCGACCGACTTTTACCGCATGCTTGCAGAAGTAACGGTGGAGGCCCATGCTGCAGCGGTATCACAAGTAGCAGCCCCCATTGCTCAGGTAGCAACTCTTGCTACACCGGATATGGCGATGGCCGTGCTGGGCGAAGAATCTAGGTGGGCAGAGCCGCTGGCCGAAAGGGTGATTGTCGGGCATGGTGACCGGCAAATGAATTATTTCCTGAGCTTCCACCCTCAAACCTTTATGGGAGTCGGTACGCCAACAGATGCAGAGGATTGGTGGGCTCGGATTCAGGAGCTTTTGAGGGAGATAGAGACACCAAAAGATAAGAAAGCATAGTTTGCAGCCTTCAAGTTGGAAGGAGATGCCAAGTTATGGTGGGTGAGCCACAGTGGCCAGTAGTTTCCTGGATGTACCCCGTCCATTGATGAGTTTGGGAATGCTTTCTTGAAAAAGTACATTCCCGCATCGACAAGGTTAGCCCTCTAGAGACAGTTTCTACACTTGGTGTAGCGAGACAAGACTGTGGACGAGTATGTTCAGGAATTCACTCGGTTGGGTCGTTATGCGGTAACAACCATGGCGGATGATGAGGAGAGAGATAACCTCTTCTACCACAGATTGAGGGAGAATCTGAGGCAACCCCTCATATCTATGAAATGCGCGGGTTTCAACGAATTGGTTGAGGCGGCCAGGATTTTGGAAAGCGATATGGAGCGAACCCAACGCCGGAAGTGTTTCGCACCCAAGCAAGGGGAAGGGAAGCCTTCTCAAACCCACAGGAAGTTAGAAGGGAGCAGATGGAAGAAGAAGCCTCACCCATACAAGTCCGGTGAGAAAAGTAACTGGACATCCTGAGGGTCTCGCTCTAAGGGACCTCTGATGTGCTATAATTGTGGCAAGGCAGGGCACATAGTAAGATTTTGTACTCAAGGGGGCACCAAGCAAGAGCCAAGATAGGAGCAGACTGTGCGCTCTGGCCCCAGTACCGCGGAGGAAGGGAAGATGGCGGAGTCGAGTGCTTCTCGGTTCCAACCAGTGCAGCCAAGGGCCTATAACCTTGGGCAACAGGAAGCGATCCGTCAACCCAATGTGGTGACAGGTATGAGAGTTTAAGTGTCACCTTGGGTTTTCATGCTTTCAAGCTGTTTATGTTTGTTGCATGTGTTTAGGCTTTGTGATAGTTTCTTGGTACCCCGCTAGGGTACTGTTTGATATGGGAGCGTCGCAGTCCTTCCTTGCGAAAAGCTTTATCCGGAGGATTGGAGTTGAGTATTTCTCAACAGACGCATAATTGAAAGTGTGCATGCCCAATGGGTCATCCATGACTACCAGGGCTAAAGGACATATATGTTGGAGTTTAGACGGAGTCGACTTCATGTTGATAGCGGCAGTCTTACCATTGGCTGAGTTTGATGTAATATTGGGGATGGACTGGCAAGTAGAGCAGCATGCCAGTATTGACTTCCTGTCCAAGGTGGTAACCCTGAGGGGCGAAGGGAAAGCAGAAGTCAAGTTTGAGGGTCTTCACGGAGTGGCCTGTTCCCTAGTTTTGGCCATGCAGTTAGTATGGACGGTTAACCAAGGAGGTGTAGCCCTTGTAGCACTGTTGGAGGTTAGCCTTTCCAGGTTATCTCTTGGCGAAGTACCCGTATTGGCAGAGTTCGAAGACGTGTTTCCTGAGGAGCTTCCGGGAGCACCTCCTCAGCGAGAGATTGATTTCTCTATCGAGTTAGTTCCAGAGGCTAGGCCGGTGTCATGTCCACCCTTTAGGATAGCACCAAAGGAGTTGGCCGAACTTAAAGTTCAGTTGTAGGAGTTTTTTGAGCAGGGGTATATCTGACCTAGTTCGTCACCGTGGAGCGCGCCAGTATTGTTCGTGAAGAAGAAAGACTATAGTATGCAGTTATGCATAGACTACCGAGAGTTGAACAAACTGACTATTAAGAATAAGTATCTGATTCCTCGGATAGACGATCTGTTCGACCAATTGGTGGGGTTAGTGGTGTAATCCAAGTTAGACTTGAAGTCAGGATACTACCAGTTACGAATTCGAGATGAATACATACCCAAGACCGCGTTTGGCACGAGGTATGGTCACTTTGAGTTTTCGGTGATGCCGTTCGGGCTGACGAACGTACTGTTGGGATTTGTCTCCACAATACCTCAGATTTGTAGGAGGTCAAACCTTGAACTAAGATGAATTAAGGTGTATTTGATATTGTATGTAAGTTGTATGTGTGCAGGTTCTCATTGCCAAGTGTAGACCAATGTCAGTCTATAATGGGTCACCAAACACAGGACCATACAATGTAATCCCTCATTGTGTGATCCAAAGTGTTGGCCCATGTATAGCCTCTCTATTGGGATACACTTCCTATACATGCACTTGGATTGGTGGACTGAAGTATTGAAGTTTATTTTCTCAGAAGAATTTTTCTAAGTCCACATACTCGAGTAGCCTTCTTCATATACTCGAGTAAGTGACTTAGTACTCGAGTAGATCCTCAGACATACTCGTGTAGACTCTGTATACTCGTGTAGATAAGTTTATACTCGAGTAGATAGTTAGTCAATCGAGTAAGTCATATATTATACTCAAGTAGATCCTTCTGTTCTTAGATCCGAAATTTTCTCTAAGTCCACATACTCGAGTACCTCCTTTTATACTCGAGTAAGTGAGTCTGCACTCGAGTAAGTTGGGTTACATACTCGAGTAGACTGTATTATACTCGAGTAGATGATAACTTGCACTCGAGTAGTTGGTTAGTTACTCGAGTAAATGTTCTGTTCATACTCGAGTAGATCTGTGCTTCTCATCTCAGAAAAATTCTAAGTCTACATACTCAAGTAGTTCCCTATATACTCGAGTAAGTGACTCTGTACTCGAGTAGTCGTTATTCATACTCGAGTAGGTTAGTGGTTACCCGAGTAGTTTTCTCAACATACTCGAGTAGTTCTTTTTCCCCTCACTCGAGTATCTCCAACCCTTTCACTCGAGTAGTTTTTCCTATCTTATCTGAGAAATTTTCTCTAAGTGTTTTTACTCGAGTATATACTCTCATACTCGAGTAGTTCTAAATTCACTCGAGTGCTGATCTTTGAATCACTCGAGTAGCTTCTCTTCTTATACTCGAGTATACTCCTTCAATCCACTCGAGTATATACCATCTGATATTCGAGTATGTTTCTTCTATGACTCGAGTATATCTGTTTAAATTTTCCTGAAATTCTCTAAGTCAATTTCGCTGTGTATTTCAAATTAATCATTTCTGATTGGTCCACGTGTCATCCCTAATTAATTTTCTGACCGTTGGAGTCCACCTATAAATAGGTCCTCTCAGATTTGACTAATAACAAGTTAATAGAGATTTTATTTTAAGAAAGAGAAAAAGTTCCGTGAACCCTAATTTCTCACGCCGCCGCCATTGACGTTCACGGAAGAAGCTCTGGATTGACGATCTTCGATCGCTGTTTTCAACTATGTTTCTCCAGCGATCCAGACGAAAGTTAATCACTCGATCTCGCCGAGCCTCAAAGATTTCAGATCTATTTTCTCGATCGGGGTGATTCCGTTTTTCAGATTTGTGGATCTCTCTCAAGTCGTCTTCAACATATTCTGATCAAGCCAAAGTTCTCAAGGAAGAAGACTGTCAAGATCCAAATCTGAGATTATTACTGTTTGTATTTTATTTTCAAACCAAATTTCTTTGTAGGAGTTTTTCTCCGAGATTTGTAGGAAGGCTTTATCTTCCGAGTTTTGTAGATCCGATTTGGATCGAGTTTTGTAGGAACGTGGTTCTGAGGTGTAGGATTGTTTTCAATCCGAGATAGCGGAGTAGCCGAGTCTAGTGATTTGCTAGATCGGTGAGTAAAGTGGACGTACCCAAGATTGGGGAACCACTATAAATCTCTTGTCGTCTATGATTGCTTGATGTGTGCTGTGTTATTTTTTAATTCCGCTTTTGACACGCATTTCACCTATTCACCCCTCTCTAGGTGATTTAGGCTAACAACTTAGTACTCTCAATTGGTATCAGAGGAGAGGTTGATCGTTAAAAGGTTAACACCTTGATCTTATCCTTCTAAGTTGTTTCTTGAATAGTATCAAGCATGAGTAAGACCAAGGATTTTGCTAAACTCCCTATCTGCACCAAGAACAATTTTCCTATTTGGAAGGAAAGAGTAAAGTTCTTCATGGAAGAAGTAGATCCCCGGATCTTCATGATTGTTGAAGAAGGTCCCCACATTCCTATGACTACTTCCACCATAGATTCCACCAAGCAAGTTCCCAAGAAATTGATGGATCTAGATAAGGATGAGATTGCACTTGTCTCTCTGGACAAGAAAGCTAAAAATATTATAGCAAGTGCAGTCGATGACTCAATGCTGCAGAATCTGATTCATTGCCAATCTGCCAAGGAGATGTGGCAATCCCTAGTGACTCTAATGGAAGGTACTGAAGAAGTAAGGGATGATCGAAGGTCCCTACTGAACCAGAAGTATGAAGCCTTCAGGCAAGGGCCAAATGAGGCTATAGCTGACACATTTGAAAACTTCTTCAAGATAGTCAATGGTCTAAGAGTGTATGGCCGAGTCTTCACAAATGGAGAGCTGAATGATAAGTTTCTGAGATCTCTCACCAAAGAATGGGATAACAAAGTTTGTGCCATCCGAGAGTTTGGCAGACTAGCAGAGACAGATCCACAGAACCTATTTGGCAAGCTGATGTCATATGAACTGCAAATCAACTCCAGAAAAGCTGAAGAAGAGAACAGTCGCTTCTCCTCAAAAGAAAAGTCAGTTGCTTTAAAGGCCGACAGTTCAAGGAAGGGCAAAGCTGCCTCACCAGCCCCTCCTCAAGAAATAAGTGAAGAAGAAGGCTCCGAGCCAAGCACCTCAGGCTCAGAACTATCTGAAAGAGAGTTCTCATTGCTCTCCCGGCAATTGAAGAAATTCTTAAATAAGAAGAAGCAATGGAGAGGCAAAAATGCCTCATTCAGAAGATCACGACGTGATGGTGATCAGAGAAAGAAAGGCTCAAGTAGCCATGACAGGTATAACTCTAAACAGAACAAACAGATTTTGACTGACATCGTTTGTTATTGTTACAATAAGCCAAGTCACGTCATCGCCGACTGCCCTCACAAAAAGAAAGAAGGTGGAAGAAGAGAGGAAAAGAAATCCTCACACCATAAGAAGAGGACAGAGAAGAGTCTAGTAGCCAAGAAGAGTAAAACTCTCAGCGACTCTAACTCATCTGAGTTGAGTGAAGAAGAGGAAGCTTACTTTGGGCTCATGGCTCACTCAGATGATGAACAAGTCCCCCAGTTCACTGGGGAGGTAAAATCTCACACTCCTCTCTCTAAGTCTGATGATGATAATGAGCAAGAGGGCTATTCCTCTGAAGATGAATCTGAACTCATGGCCCAGTACAAAGAGTTGCTCATGACCTACGAGAAATGTCGTAGAGTAGTGAAAACTCAAGCCAAAGAGATAAAATCTCTACAGGCTAGTGAGAGAAGCTTGAGAGAAGAAGTCGCTAAGACTAACTCTCTTCAAGAGAACTTCAATAGTGCTATGGATGAATACAATCAAGCTCTCAAGCACCTCGACCTTAAAGAGGAAATCATCAAAGAATTGGAACAACGACTTGAGGCTGAGAAGAAACTTATTGAGAGTTTCTCAAAGCCTAAGACAGTTCTTCCAATCGTTGCTGAGTTCTCTGCTAAGGCCAAGGGGGCTGGTTTAGGCCACATTGGCTCTTCTAGTAAATCCTCTAGGAGAAACAAGGCCAAGAGAAAGAATAAGGCTGCCCGGAAGGCTCTAGCTGAAGAAAAAGGGAAAGCTCTCTTGGAACCTGTGTTGTTCAAGAAAGTGATCTTTCCTACAAACGAACTCGACTATGAGTCCACCTATGGACACCTTTCTAGGCCGATCCCTGAGAAGCCTAAGTCAAGATACCAAGGATGGACTCGTCCTAGTAACTTTGGCGAGAGTGCCTTCAAGGCACCTTATGAAGAGATTCAGCTTCAAAGCTATGGACCTTATGCTCATGGTCACAATATCAAAAAGACACTAAAAGTAAAACCCATTGTAGAAAAGCCTATGAAGGAGAAGACTTCATGTAATTGCCATCATCATGAAGCCTCTTCCTCCAAGAGTAAAGCTCCTGCTAGACCTTCATTCCAGAAAGTCAAGCAGGACTACACAAGCCAAAGATACAACAGGTTCGACTGTTGGTGTTGTGGCAGAATTGGTCATTTTGCCATTGATTGTTGGTTCATTCCTAAAAATGTTGCAACCCCTAAAGTTAGCAACGTGAGAGTGACCACTCATGAGGCTAATAATCGCAGGGGGAGTATTCTAACTCGAGACCAAGGACCCAAACTTGTTTGGGTTCCTAAGGCTAAATGATTGTAATTGCAGGTATGTCCAAAGGCCACCAAAATGCCAATCTGGTACTTGGACAGTGGATGCTCTCGGCATATGACCGGGACAAGGAGCCTACTCCAGAATTACACCTCAGTCTGCAACGGACCAAAGGTCATCTTTGGAGGTTCAGATCGAGGAATAACTAAAGGCTATGGTATGATCACTAACGGTAGCGTATCCTTTTCGGATGTAGCCTATGTTGAAGGATTGAAACACAATCTCATCAGTATAAGCCAATTATGCGACAAAGGATACGTAGTTGAATTTCATGCTGACAAGTGTTTGATAAAATCGGTTAACAACATGGAAACTATTTTATCAGGCACTCGAAGCAGAAATATTTTCTGTTTAAATTTCATTTGTATAGACTCTTCGACACCAGTGTGTCTTTTGGCAAAAAGTAGTGCATCCCTTGCTGACCAATGGCACAAGAGACTAGCACATATTAATTTCAAAACTATTAATAAATTATTCTCTCAAAACTTAGTACGTGATGCACCTAAGGTCAAGTGCATTACGGACAGTCCTTGTCACGCTTGTATCAAAGGCAAGCAAACAAGAAGTTCGTTTAAAAGCATAATAGGCAAGGATTCCAATAGAAGCTTACAGCTTCTCCATATGGACTTGTTTGGTCCACTGCAGGTTAGAAGTTTGGGAGGTAAGGAGTATACGTTGGTTATTGTGGATGACTACTCGCGCTTTGCGTGGGTGTTCTTTCTGAAACACAAGTCAGATACCTTCGGTATTTTCACTAATTTTGTTAGGCAGATCCAGAATGAATACAACTGTTCCGTAGTCAAAATCAGAAGTGACAATGGAACGGAATTCAAGTCTGGAGCCATGACAGAATTCTGTGAAAGTCAAGGTATCTTTCATGAGTTTTCCTCTCCTCATACCCCATAGCAAAATGGAGTAGCTGAGAGAAGGAACAGAACACTCATAGAGGCTTGCCGGACCATGTTGAGTGATGCCTCACTTCTAGAGTATTTCTGGGCTGAAGCCGTCAACACCGCTTGTCACGTGCAAAATCGAGCACTCATCAACAAGAATCATGATAAGACCCCCTACGAACTTCTAAAAGGCAGGCAACCAACCATTTCATACTTTAGAATCTTTGGCTGTAAGTGCTTCGTACTTAACAATGGCAAGTATCACACCACCAAGTTTAGCGAGAAAAGCTTTGAAGGTATTTTTGTAGGTTATAGTAGCCACAGTAAGGCCTATAGAGTATTCAATAGAAAAACTCTGGTGGTAGAAGAGTCGATACATCTTGTATTTGATGAGACGAGTCTGCTGCAAAGCAACTTGTCTAGTGTGCCTATTGTAGATGCAGGTACAAAGTTGAAAGAACTTAGCTTGGATGAAACTACTAAAGATAAGGATGAGACGTTCATCAAGATCACCTCTACAACCCCCATTGAAGAGGTAGATGATCAAAATGAAGAACACATCCCAGCTGAAGATGCAACTCCAGTGGCTGAAGACATCTCAGATGCAAGGACTTTAGAGTTCAGACACTTGAAAGATCATCCTGTTGACCAAATTATAGGAGATCCTCGGGATGGCGTCAGAACTCGTCGAGGTACAACTAACGAGAATTTATACTTAAGTTTCCTGTCACAGGTTGAACCAAAGAAGTTTGAGGAAGCCAACTCCGACGCATCCTGGATTCTAGCCATGGAAGAAGAGCTGAATCAGTTCAATCGATGCAAAGTTTGGACACTTGTTCCTAGACCCAAGAGTAAGAACGTCATTGGGACAAAATGGGTCTACCGGAACAAGATGGACGAAGATGGAACAATTATAAAGAATAAAGCCAGACTTGTCGCCAAGGGCTATCGTCAAGAAGAAGGAATCGACTTCGACCAGACTTATGCTCCAGTAGCAAGACTGGAGGCGATCAGGTTATTTCTTGCCTACACTGCACTTAAGGGCTTTACTGTCTATCAGATGGACGTCAAGTCCGCCTTCCTAAATGGTGACATAAAGGAAGAAGTGTATGTAGAGCAACCGCCAGGTTTTGTTGATTCAACCTTTCCTAATTATATTTATTTACTGCAAAAAGCACTATATGGTCTTAAACAAGCTCCTCGAGCTTGGTATGAGACGCTGTCCACCTTTCTTCTTGAGAACAAGTTCACAAGAGGAAAGATAGACAAGACATTATTTCTTAGGGAAATAAAAGGCAAGATTTTGCTAGTGCAAATCTATGTTGACGACATCATTTTTGGCTCTACAGATAACAACCTCTGCAAGAAGTTTTCTAAACTTATGCAAGGGAAGTTTGAAATGAGCAGTATGGGAGAGCTGAAGTATTTCTTAGGGCTTCAAGTGAAACAATCTGAGGATGGAATTTTCATCTCACAGACCAAGTTCACTAAAGAGCTACTTAAGAAATTCGGAATGGAGAATGCAACCTCTATGAGGACTCCAATGGCCTCAGCTATGTCTCTGGACAAGGATGAGAAAGGGAAACCTTTTGATGAAACCAAGTACAGAAGCATAATTGGGTCCTTGCTCTACCTTACTGCAAGTAGACCAGATATAATGTTCTCAACATGTGTATGTGCTAGATTTCAGGTGAACTCTAAGGAATCTCACTACATCGCTGCAAAGCGAATCCTGAGATACCTCAAAGGTACACCAAATCTTGGCTTATGGTACCCAAGAAGTAATGATAGTGAACTAATTGGATTTTCAGATGCAGATTTTGTAGGTAGCAAAGACGACAGGAAAAGCACTTCCGGGACTTGCCAATTCCTCGGAAGGAGACTTATTTCCTGGAGCAGTAAGAAGCAGAACTGTGTAGCCATCTCAACGGCTGAATCAGAGTACATCTCTGCAGGCAGCTGTTGTGCACAGCTCTTATGGATCAAGAACCAGTTTGAAGACTACAACGTGAAGTTCCAGAACATTCCTTTGTTTTGCGACTCATCCAGCGCTATAGCAATAGCCAATAACCCAGTCTCCCACAGCCGTACCAAGCACATAGAGCTTCGTTATCATTTCATCCGGGAGCATGTGGAAAAAGGAGACATAGAACTACAATATGTCTCCACAGACAGGCAAGTTGCAGATATATTCACTAAGCCGCTGGACGAGTCCAAGTTCTCGTTCTTCAAAACGGAACTCGGACTGCTCAACAAAGAAGACTAGTGATGGGCTCACAAATCAAGAAGATATCAGTGGTGTTGGCTAATCAGAGATAAAGTTTTCAGTGGCAATAGACATCTCCCAAGGAAAATTGTCTTTCAAGTATTAGATACTCGAGTATATCAAGACTTACACGAGTAAACGGAAAATACTCGAGTAAAAAGTCTGACCTACTCGAGTATTTGACAAGATACTCGTGTATGAACTCTACCTACTCGAGTATGTTTTGTCTACTACTCGTGTATGGTGTTACCTACTCGAGTATGCTCTGCCTAATACTCGTGTATGATGTTATCTACTCGAGTATACGGACTTCTATTTTGGATTTCTAATTTTTCTATTCGCACCGAGCTATTTGCCGCTTCATTCAGGTATGAAATTATATTTACTTTTCCTAAAACCTAATTAGGATTATATATATATATATATATAGAAAAATCGGGAAACCCTTTCCACTTCTCATTCACTCGAGTAGCCGCCGACTCCTCATCTTCCGAAAATTACAGAGCACCGTCTTCTGCGCTTCTCTCATCCTCCAGAATCAGATGGCCCCCTCCTCTAAAATCGGCATCGGCTCTGAACTCGCCCCCGCGGGTATAGCCGATCTTTCAGATGATTTCCGCAATCTTCTGATTTTGTTCGAAACCGCAGGATTGTCGTTCGTTCTCTTGTCGCCGTGCCGAGTCATTTTCCCAGCAGTTGAGGAGTTCTATCAGAATCTGAAGGTAAAGCGTAATGGAAATCTCCTGAAAACCAAAGTCAGAGAGATAAAAATTCGACTGGATAAAGTTTCTCTTGCAACTCTGTTAAAGCTTCCAGTGGTCGATGAAGATGCCAAAATGACTGCAGACGATGTAGTAAGAACTAGCTTATTCTATGGAGCTAACCCTCAAGCCCATTCCTTTAGCAGGGCCGACTTCAACTCAGAAGGAAAGTTCCTAGTGGATGTTATAGCAAAGGTACTGTTGTGCAAGACGTATTCTATTCGAGACATTTCTATGGAAATATTTGACATAATGCAAGCTATTATCTGCCGCAAACAGTTCCAGTTTGGACTGTTGATCCTAGATAAAATCAGAGACAGCATTAAGCATCCCAGCTTTGGCAGAATTATCTCCCTCCTGTTTCATGAGATTAACCCATCAGTCTTTAACCTTTCCAAAGGAACTCCCCTCCATCACATGAAGAAAGTTTCCATATCCTCCATCCAGAGATATGATATTAAAATTCTGAATTCTGCCCAGGCATCCAAAGCTGCTGTTCCTTCAGAAATGTCCCAAGAACCCAGTGTATCTGAAGACAGGATTCCATCTCCTCCTCTACATCAAACTGCTGCTACCTCTGGTGCAATAGTTGAGGGGGAGCCTGCCTCTTCTCATCCTAAGTACCCAGCTTCCTCAGAACCTTCAGAACTAGCAGAAGTCAGAGTTTCTCCTCCTCCAGCAAATCCTGAATTAGAGATTCCAGATCCAGCAACCTTACTGTCTACAGCAGAAGATATAAATAAATTCATTGATGAGCTCAGCTCAGATGCTCCCCTGTTTCAGAATGAATCAGCTGTAAATTCTCCTGCTCAGGATCCAGTTCAGACTCCAGTTCAATCTCCTGCTCAGGATCCAGTTTAGACTCCAGTTCAGTCTCCTGCTCAGACTCCTGTACAATCTCCTGCTCAGTCTCCAGCTACAGAGTCCAGCCAGCCTGAATAGATTCTGTTGTCTGATGATGAGGAAGTATCTCTAGAACCAGTGGATGCTCCTCTGAGGACACTGGACTTCACCCTTCCTTCTTTCATCAACACTAAAGATTCAAATTTGGTAGAACCCTTCAAAAGAGCTGTCAGTTCAGTGGAAATTACTGAAATCCCTCCATGGAATGCTCCTGCTCCTTCAGTCCCTGCACCAACCTCAGCTCCTTCTTCTTCTTCAGATCTGGTGAGTAAGATTGCACAGTTGCTCATTGAACAGAGAAAGTACTTTGATGAATCTTTAGCCTCAGTAAATAACAAGGTCACTACTCTTGAAAAGGAGATGAGTAGAGGCTTTGCTGAAATTCAAGCCAATACTGATGAGCTCAAGAGATTGTTTCAGCTAGGTGGAAAAGCACTAGATCACACTATCACAAGCATAGGTGAACTAAGAAATCAACAAGAAACTGTTGCACATAATCAGATAATATTGGACAAGAATGCTGAAGCAAATGTGATGAAAGTATGTGAAGAAGTTGGCACCTTTAGAGATGAAGCAATTGCCAAGCTAGCTGTAGATATCAGCAAGGGGGAGAAAGTTGTCAAAGAACAAGTTGAAAAAGTAGTTGAAAAGCTGTCTGAACAAGCCCAAACAACTGTGGATGGTCTTGTAAAAGATATGAAAGCAGACATCCTAGCCCAGCTCCAATCTGTCAAATTCTACATCTATGACACAGCTGTATGGGTAAATAATCAGAACTTCCCAAATTCTCAACTCAACCCTACCATCATTCCCAAGTTCTTGGACCCTCTTGAAGAACATCCTCCAGCAGATGCTCCAGCTCAGGCAGACATTCCAGGAGATGTGCCAGCCTTCTCACCCAGACCTGCTGGTGATGTGACTGAACCTCCTCTATTTTATACTGATATTTGTCAAGATGATCTTCCTCCCAGTTCTCAAGGTGTCCCAAGAAAGAAAAGGAAATATGGTGACGGCGCTTCTGCCAGCCGTTCTGCACCTAGAAAAGAGCCTGCCCCAGGTTCTGAAGGTAGACCATCAATTGTTCATACTGAAGTGTGGAGTCCAACCTCCAAATCTCTGATCCTTGATACCCTGAAGCTAGTAACAGATCTTGGTGAGAACAGAGATCAGTATTACAGTTATTCAGAATGGAAAGCTTATGAAGCATCTCAGATCAAGATCAGACTTCATGACAGGAATTGGGGATACAACAACCCAGCTGCTCCTCCTAGGCCCAGAACTTATTTTCCTAAACCATTCAGTTACCTAGAGGGGCAAGAGCTAAAGAGAGAAATAATGCACAAAGAAGCCCCCTCTTGAGTCAATGAGAATGTGGAAATGAATATTTTAATCTGTTAAAAACATTTCTATATATATATTTGATTCTGGTTATGGCTATCTTTTTATTTACCCTGCTTTAGCTTACCTTATTTTCTTTTGGTGTATGTGTGTTGTTCTTTTTACTCTAAGTAATTCACCTTAGTGTAGAGGGTGCTGACATCTACAAATAGGGGGAGATTGTTGGGATTTATCTCCACAATACCTCAGATTTGTAGGAGGTCAGACCTTGAACTAAGATGAATTAAGGTGTATTTGATATTGTGTGTAAGTTGTATGCGTGCAGGTTCTCATTGCCAAGTGTAGACCAATGTCAGTCTATAATGGGTCACCAAACACAGGACCATACAATGTAATCCCTCATTGTGTGATCCAAAGTGTTGGCCCATGTATAGCCTCTCTATTGGGATACACTTCCTATACATGCACTTGGATTGGTGGACTGAAGTACTGAAGTTTATTTTCTCAGAAGAATTTTTCTAAGTCCACATACTCGAGTAGCCTTCTTCATATACTCGAGTAAGTGACTTAGTACTCGAGTAGATCCTCAGACATACTCGTGTAGACTCTGTATACTCGTGTAGATAAGTTTATACTCGAGTAGATAGTTAGTCACTCGAGTAAGTCATATATTATACTCGAGTAGATCCTTCTGTTCTTAGATCCGAAATTTTCTCTAAGTCCACATACTCGAGTACCTCCTTTTATACTCGAGTAAGTGAGTCTGCACTCGAGTAAGTTGGGTTACATACTCGAGTAGACTGTATTATACTCGAGTAGATGATAACTTGCACTCGAGTAGTTGGTTAGTTACTCGAGTAAATGTTCTGTTCATACTCGAGTAGATCTGTGCTTCTCATCTCAGAAAAATTCTAAGTCTACATACTCAAGTAGTTCCCTATATACTCGAGTAAGTGACTCTGTACTCGAGTAGTTGTTATTCATACTCGAGTAGGTTAGTGGTTACCCGAGTAGTTTTCTCAACATACTCGAGTAGTTCTTTTTCCCCTCACTCGAGTATCTCCAACCCTTTCACTCGAGTAGTTTTTCCTATCTTATCTGAGAAATTTTCTCTAAGTGTTTTTACTCGAGTATATACTCTCATACTCGAGTAGTTCTAAATTCACTCGAGTGCTGATCTTTGAATCACTCGAGTAGCTTCTCTTCTTATACTCGAGTATACTCCTTCAATCCACTCGAGTATATACCATCTGATACTCGAGTATGTTTCTTCTATGACTCGAGTATATCTGTTTAAATTTTCCTGAAATTCTCTAAGTCAATTTCGCTGTGTATTTCAAATTAATCATTTCTGATTGGTCCACGTGTCATCCCTAATTAATTTTCTGACCGTTGGAGTCCACCTATAAATAGGTCTTCTCAGATTTGACTAATAACAAGTTAACAGAGATTTTATTTTAAGAAAGAGAAAAAGTTTCGTGAACCCTAATTTCTCACGCCGCCGCCATTGACGTTCACGGAAGAAGCTCTGGATCGACGATCTTCGATCGCTGTTTTCAACTGTGTTTCTCCAGCGATCCAGACGAAAGTTAATCACTCGATCTCGCCGAGCCTCAAAGATTTCAGATCTATTTTCTCGATCGAGGTGATTCCGTTTTTCAGATTTGTGGATCTCTCTCAAGTCGTCTTCAACATATTCTGATTAAGCCAAAGTTCTCAAGGAAGAAGACTGTCAAGATCCAAATCTGAGATTATTACTGTTTGTATTTTATTTTCAAACCAAATTTCTTTGTAGGAGTTTTTCTCTGAGATTTGTAGGAAGGCTTTATCTTCCGAGTTTTGTAGATCCGGTTTGGATCGAGTTTTGTAGGAACGTGGTTCCGAGGTGTAGGATTGTTTTCAATCCGAGATAGTGGAGTAGCCGAGTCTAGTGATTTGCTAGATCGAGGAGTAAAGTGGATGTACCCAAGATTGGGGAACCACTATAAATCTCTTGTCGTCTGTGATTGCTTGATGTGTGCTGTGTTATTTTTTAATTCCGCTTTTGACACGCATTTCACCTATTCACCCCCCTCTAGGTGATTTAGGCTAACAACTTAGTACTCTCACGTACCATCCGTATTCATGGACTTGATGAACCGAGTATTTCGCAAATACTTGGACTCATTTGTAGTTGTCTTTATCAATGACATCCTTGTTTATTCCAAGTCGGAAGTGGAGCACGAGACTCACTTGAGGTTAGTGTTGCAAGTGTTGAGAGTGAACCAGTTTTATGCAAAGTTCTTCAAGTGTGAATTCTGGTTGGATAAAGTGGCATTTTTGGGCCATGTGATTAGTGGGGATGGGGTGGCAGTAGATCCAATTAAAGTGGAAGCCATCAGAGATTGTCCAGTATTGAGGACCGTGGCGGAAGTCCGGAGTTTTCTTGGACTAGCCGGGTACTATCGAAGGTTCATGGAAAACTTTTCACGGATAGCTCTACCCCTCACTTCACTAACTTGTAAGGATCAGAATTTTGTGTGGACACAAGAGTGCTGTTGGGTACTGTATCCACAATTACCTGGATTTGAGGAAGCCACCTGTCAAGCTAAGATGAATCCACAATGTATTTGATGAATTATTTTCTAGTTGTACTTGCAGATATTCCATGCTAAGTACACACCAATGTCAGGGTGTAGTGGGTCAATATACACGGGTCTGTGCAACGTAATCCCTCATTGAGCAGATCAGTGTGTTGGCCTACGTGTACTCTCTCTATTGGGGTGTACTTAATTTCAAGTACAGGGCTATGATAAAGCAAGAGCAGACAAGGAGCAAGGATGGGCCAAAGACCAGCTCAAGGAAAGAAAGAGGAGATATAGCCCAAGTAAAAACCGACGAGAATCACTAATGATTCTCGCCGAGTCGTCGAGAATCACTAGCTGATTCTCGCCGGTTGAAGCCGGCAGCGTCGTCACAGACAGGGAAATTTTCTAAGGCAGAATCGTCGAGAATCACTTATGATTCTCGCCGATTCGTCGAGAATGGCCTTGCATTCTCGACGATTCGGTGAGAATCAAAAGTGACTCCCGCCGATTCTCCCCTGCTTTTGTATCAGTTCAGCCAGATTTCGGCTAAGTAGAAGTCGGCGAGAATCGCAAGTGATTCTCGCCGATTCGGCGAGAATCACCTACGATTCTCGCCGAATTTGACTTAGGCAGTTTCCTGTTGTTCTCTGGACCGGTTCAAACTATCTGAACTATTTCGAACCGGGCTCAAGCCTTCTTATTGGTGGGACCCACAACGGTCATATACTTGACCTAATGTATATAAACTCCGTATGTATGAACAGTAAAGAAGAAGACAGGAGATTTCAAAAAGCACGAGCCGCCGACAAGCCCTAACGCTCCGCCGATCTCTCCGCCGCTCGTGCACTTGTCGCCGCTGCTGATCTCAGGTTCTTCCAGATCTCCGTCGACCGAAGCTTAGGCTAGCATAGCGTCTCACGCGTCTAACCAGAGATCCCTTGTCTCTTGATTCGTTAATCGGGAAAATCCTTCCCCTTCCGAATCGATCGAGACGATCGATCCTAGTGTGACCGTTGGAAGACCTTGCTTCCTTCGCTACGAAGTTTGAATCAAGTTGGCACTGCTGCTGCTCTCCGTCGCCGCCGCCGATTCCGAGAACCTTGCCGTCGCTTTAAGCCGCCGCCGGTTTCGGGAAGATTCTTTCCAAGAGAGATCTAGGGTTGTGGACTCTTCGTTGACTTCAAGAACACGTCGTCGAACAAAGAGGGACACCTTACTCTCCCAACGTCGTTTGTATTTCTTACAAGCATTTTCAATTTCTTTGTAACAGACCGATTGGTCTTTAGTTGTAAGGGTTGGGTGCAACCCGGGTTGTGGGAGTGTTGACTCCTACGTGTGGAAGGGTTCCTTCCGTTAGTGCAAGGATTGGATTTCAATCCTGTTGGTGAAGTGACCGAGTCGTCCCGTGTTGGGAGATAGGTCAAAGGGGGAAAGTGGACGTACCCAAATCGGGGAACCACTATAATTTGCCTGTGTATTTTCTGTGCTTGGTTGCTTTGTTTTCTTGTGCAGGTAAAATCTTAATTCCGCAAATACGCTGCAGAGACACCTATTCCCCCCCCATAGGTGAAGATAGTTGACACTAGGTGGACTTTCAAGTGGTATCAGAGGGAGGTTACTCATCAAAGGGGTTAACACCTCGAGTAAGTTCCTGCATCTAGTGTCAACAAGAAGATCAGACTCAAGCATGGAGTTGGATTATGATGTCCCTCCTCTAAGACTCCCCTCATGTACAAAGGAGTACTATCCTGTATGGAAGATGAGAGTACTATTTCATCTGGAGGCCATCGACCCTCGAGCATCACTCATTCTGGAAGAGGGTCCCTTCATTCCCATGAAGGCTTCCAGCTCGGGGAAAGATCTCCAAATCCCCAAGTGTCCCAAAGAGATGTCGGAGACAGAGCTCTCACTGTTCAACCTGGATCAGGTGATTCGTCAGATCATCACTGATGTCTGGTCTAGACCATCTCGCTCTAGAGTGGACAAGTGTAGGACAGCCAAGTCCATGTGGCAAACCATCTCAGACCTCATGGAGGGATCAGAGAAAACAGGGACCAGTCGTCAATAAGAGGATGAAGCCTATATAGGGGTCCTCATTTCTGAAGATGAAGCCTATGTAGGGGTCCTCATTTCTGAAGATGAAGGGCATGATCAATCTGTCAGTATCAGGGCTCCTGTGTCTTTGTCAGAGACTGAAGAAGAAGTTGAGAAAAGCAGTTCTGATGAAGCTGACTCAACAGTCTCTGTCGATGTTAACGGTAACCCTGAACAACAAAGCCAGGAGCAGGTAACTTCTTCCTCATGCCCCTCTCCTCTTGAAGTTCCTGAAGATAGGAACAATTCAGAGGGTAGTCCTTCCAGAGATGCACGGGATATGGATAGCTTCAATCAAAAGATTGAAAATCCTGATTCCCTTGTGAGTGCCCTTCAGAAGAGCAACTTACTTGCGAAGGAGCAAGCTAAGGAGATTGCTCAGCTGAAAATCTTATTGGTTCTCCAATTGGCATCCAATAAGGTTAAGGACTCTAAAATCTCAGATCTAGAGAGTAGTCTAGAGAATGAGAAGAGGATAGTATCCAACTTTTCCAAGGTTGATGCTATTAAAAGAAGGGAAGAAAGTGGGTGGATCTCCCAAATCGTCAAATCATGGAGAAATGGGGAAACTGTGTTCAGACCCCCCACCCCGAGTAGGAAGGGCACTCATCATGCCTTCAGGTATGACCACAGGAATAATCGTGGTCACCGCAAGGTTAATGTGCCCTCATGTGGAGGCACCCAAAATGCAAGGGCTGTCATGGCCACCCAGAAGAAAATACCTCAGGCTTCCACCAAGCCCTTTGTATTCTCGGCAACACCACCAACTCCTCATGAATCTACCAGCATCAGCTCACACTGCGCCTCACACCTCCCTAGGACTCTGGAAAGGGGGGATAGAAATAATGTTGTTAGGACTCATGGGGTCCTCGGGAGGGGGCTGACTGAAAAGAAGGCACCTCCTCCCAGGCTTCATGACGCCTGCAATATGCATTCTTTCCGCCCTTCCAATAGTCACGGTGGAAGAGACCATTCTGTAAGCATGTCTGGCTCTATTCCGTTTGGACCTAGAACTATGACTACCTCTGTCATCTGTTCAGGTCACAAACGGCGATATAACATTCATGAGTGTTGGTGTTGTGGCAAAGTGGGTCATTTTGCCATAGACTGCTGGCACAACCAATCTGTATCAATGGCAAGGGGACTTCCACATCCTCGAGGCAATGTTAGACTTCCCACCAGGATTCCTGAGGGGAGGCATTCAAATTATTATACTGACAGGAACTTAGGACCCAATACATATTGGGCTCCTAAGGTAAGGTAACATTCTTTGGTGCAGGGTAGTCTAGACTTCCGAGTCATGATGGGAGCTAGACAGAAGATGTTCCAAGAATAATCTAGAACAAGTATCTGGAACGCAAGAAGTACTATCCTCAAATTGAACACCTGGTATGCTCTAATCAGAGGGGCTAAATGATGAATATAACAATTCCAGGTATCATTGATCAGACTAAATAACTGAGTCATATTATATCAACATCTACTTATATATATATATATACATCTTCACATCTAAGTGTGTTCTTCTAAGGACAGATCAAAACGGTAAAAATACGCCTTAGATACGTTATTAATGATGTGTCAGTAAATTCTCTGATAAATTCGAGAAGTCATACATTACAAGCTGAAAATTAAAGCTGACACGACATTAGGAGACACTGAGAATGACAACTAACATCACGAATATTGCATTTATCAATCTCGACATAACTTATGAATCCTGCTAGCCAATGTTAGTGAGTTAGGAATCTCAGAGTTGATGTGCCTCCTAAGCGGTGTGGTAGGTTACACCACACGTGGCTTAAGTGATCTTTTCGAATCCTTGACAACCCCGGACAAATAAAATTGAAATTCTGGCAATTCTCATCGAACCGAAGTTCTTCCATATGTATAAACCCGGTTATAGCTTAAATCCCGCCGACCCAGTGAATCCCGCCGACCCAGTAAATCCCGCCGACCCTTCGACTTCCCGTCGTCCCTTCTACTTCCGATTGTCGCCAATACCCTGTCCAAGTCATCTCCCGCTACTGGTTTCAAAGCTCTCCCGAAACATTGTCCCAGCACCTCCCAATACTCGCCGAAGCTCATCACTTCCCGATTCCAAGCTTCTTTCCGATTCTTCGTCTTCATCTTCGACTTCGGCTCCATCGTGACCTAACAACCCTCCGGAAGACTCCCTCTTGCAGTCGGAGACACGCCCTCACTTAGCCTCGAATCGGCTCGCCGCACCTTACGCAACGTGGTGTCGGAACCTTCACTGCGTCTCCTCCTAAGGTAATGCCTCTCTTATCCCTAACCGTGCTTTGAGCATTAGTATAGATATTACTCTCAACCTCTTAGTTTCGACGATCCTTAGACTTAGAAATTGGTATTCCCCTTCTTCCTAGTTTGCTATGGCCCCACGGACTACGGCAGGCCTGGTCACGGGTTGTGAGCTAGTAAGAGCCGAATTCTCCCAGGCCTCGGATGAGTTCCGGAACATAATCATCATGCTTGAAGAAGCGGGACTGAAGTTCGTACTGGAGCATCCATGCAAGATCTTGGACAAGGAAGTATTGGAGTTCTTTGCAACTGCGAAGCTCCGTCATGAAGACACCTCCATCAAGTGCAAAGTGGCCGGGAAGAAAATCAGGTTATCCGCCAAGAAACTGACCCAGTGCCTGCGGTTATCCAGTATTGAAGAAGAAGAGTACCTGGAGGAAGAGGATAGAGCAAGGACCCTATCCTTCTGTGGATTGGCCAGGTGGACCAGGTCAATCAAAAGGAAAGATATGAACGAGGAAGGCAAGTTGCTGTCTGACATTGTTGGGAAAGTTCTAATCTGCAAACCTGGATCCCATGACCATATTTCTGGGGAAATGTTCAAAACTCTGGTGGCCATCGTTTGCCGGAAGCGGTTCAACTGGGGAGCCATGCTTTTTGACAGGATTAAAGACACACTCAGAACCCCCAGCTTTGGCAGAATCATTAGTCTATATCTGAATCAACTGGATGGAGACACCTTCGACATGAGCAAGGGAGTGCCCCTGCACTACTTGAAAAGGATGGATGCTAGCCTATTCGACCGATGGGAACGTCGAATAGGGCAGGCTACCAGGGAAATAGACCATGAGGCAGCTTCCCCAGTCGTGGACACCAGTGCTCCTGCTCATTCTATGGCAGTACCCAGTGAAGTTCCTGACACCCTGATTGCAGGAACTGAGGGGGAGCCTGTAACCGATTCTACAAACATCTTGTCTGATATTTCTCTGATAGCTCAAGATGCTGTGAAGATGGTGGCAGAAGAAGTATCAGCTGATGAGGAGGCTGAGAATGATAAGGCAGCTCTTATCGATGCTGATCTGGGAGATGAGGTGGGTGACGAGGAGGAAGAGGAAGAAGTAGAAAAAGATGTGCACACCTCTGATGATAAGCATGACCACCTGGAGACAGAGATAGAGGCAGAAGTACCAGAGAATGAGAAAGCAGCAGCTTCTCAGGAGGATGCTGAGGTTCCATCTGAGGAACAAGCTCCTAAGCGATCAGATGCAAGGATGGAGGGGGAGCAATCCTTTGTTCCCCCTGTGGAGTCCATACTACTATCCAGCTCTCCCAGTGCTTCTGAGGGGGAGCCTGCCCAGGGTCTGCCTGCAGCTCCTCCACTTCAAGAAAACTTAGCAAATCACACTGTAAATATCGTCCAAGGGATGCTGGATGAGCTCAAGAGATCGTTTAAGCAGTCCCACAAATCCGTGCTAAAAAGACTGAAGGAATCTGAGGATCTCATGCTCACGAACATTGTTCAAATCAACCATAAATTAGATGTGATGGAAAAGACATTTAATGACAAGTATACAGAGGCTGGCACAGCTGTAACTCTTCTCATGAAAGGACTGAAAAAGAATACTGATGACCTGGGCGTGGTAAATCATAATGCACATATTGTGGCGACGAGCATACAGAAATTTGATGCCAACATGGTGCTCCTTAATAAAAATCAACAAGACCTGTTGACTGAGTTTTCTAAAACTCTAAAGCATATAGATGAGTCCCTGCACTCATATGCAAACTCCATTGCCCTCGAAGCCAAAAAGGGGGAGAAAGAATATACTGATAAAATGGCAGGGCTTCAGCACATCATCATTGAAAACTTCGATCAGTCTAATGTTTATGTATATGACAGTTGCCAGTGGTTGCTCAATCAAGCATTAGGCAATAATCATGAGGTTAATCCAGTACATGAAACCACTGAGCACAATACTGTGGATGACGAAGGGGCAAGTGCAGAGGCTGTTCTGTTAAGTGAAGCTGAGATGAAGAAAGCTGCTGAAAGGGCTGAACGACGAACTTGGTTTGATCAAGATGCCTTAGCTAAAGCCAAAGGAAAAAGGCAAATCCAAGAAGGAACTTCAAGGGAAACACCAGCTGAAAAGAGGACCCGATTGACGGAGGAGGATGTGAGAAATGAAAAATGGAGTCCTGTATCAAAAAGTATCATCTTGGACACATTCTTGTTACAGTAGAAGGGGCACATAAATCGAAGTGAGGTATACAGTCAATACGAATGGGAGAGGCACAAAGAATTTGAAGCCAAACGCAACATATTTTTCAGAAATAATACAGTGACAGATAAAGTTCCTCCTCCCAGATATCATCCTAAGCCAAAGGAATATTTCGAAAGACAGAGCAAGAAATTCCTGGCTAAGAAGCTCAAGGATGATCTTGCTAAGGAAAAATAGGCTTAGGACCCTTTTGTCCCTCACTGCACATCTATGTTTTCATATTATCTTACGAACAAGTATTGTGGGTTTATATATACATATATATGTGATGACATGTTTTGACTCAAGTATTATTTTGTCTGTTCTTATTTTCTTAAAGTTTTAATTATTCTTTGGGTGGTGGTATTCATCTTAGCTAGTAGGATTTTGGCTTCGTCAAATAGGGGGAGATTGTTGGGTACTGTATCCACAATTACCTGGATTTGAGGAAGCCACCTGTCAAGCTAAGATGAATCCACAATGTATTTGATGAATTATTTTCTAGTTGTACTTGCAGATATTCCATGATAAGTACACACCAATGTCAGGGTGCAGTGGGTCAATATACACGGGTCTGTGCAACGTAATCCCTCGTTGAGCAGATCAGTGTGTTGGCCTACGTGTACTCTCTCTATTGGGGTGTACTTAATTTCAAGTATAGGGCTATGATAAAGCAAGAGCAGACAAGGAGCAAGGATGGGTCAAAGACCAGCTCAAGGAAAGAAAGAGGAGATATAGCCCAAGTAAAAACCGACGAGAATCACTAATGATTCTCGCCGAGTCGTCGAGAATCACTAGCTAATTCTCGCCGGTTGAAGCCGGCAGCTTCGTCACAGACAGGGAAATTTTCTAAGGCAGAATCGTCGAGAATCACTTATGATTCTCGCCGATTCGTCGAGAATGGCCTTGCATTCTCGACGATTCGGTGAGAATCAAAAGTGACTCCCGCCGATTCTCCCCGGCTTCTGTATCAGTTCAGCCAGATTTCGGCTAAGTAGAAGTCGGCGAGAATCGCAAGTGATTCTCGCCGATTCGGCGAGAATCACCTACGATTCTCGCCGAATTTGACTTAGGCAGTTTCCTGTTGTTCTCTGGACCGGTTCAAACTATCTAAACTATTTCGAACCGGGCTCAAGCCTTCTTATTGGTGGGACCCACAACGGTCATATACTTGACCTAATGTATATAAACTCCGTATGTATGAACAGTAAAGAAGAAGACAGGAGATTTCAAAAAGCACGAGCCGGCGACAAGCCCTAACGCTCCGCCGATCTCTCCGCCGCTCATGCACTTATCGCCGCTGCTGATCTCAGGTTCTTCCAGATCTCCGGCGACCGAAGCTTAGGCTAGCATAGCGTCTCACGCGTCTAACCAGAGATCCCGTGTCTCTTGATTCATTGATCGGGAAAATCCTTCCCCTTCCGAATCGATCGAGACGATCGATCCTAGTGTGACCGTTGGAAGACCTTGATTCCTTCGCTACGAAGTTTGAATCAAGTTGGCACTGCTGCTGCTCTCCGTCGACGCCGCCAATTCCGAGAACCTTGCCGTCGCTTTAAGCCGCCGCCGGTTTCGGGAAGATTCTTTCCAAGAGAGATCTAGGGTTATGGACTCTTCGTTGACTTCAAGAACACGTCGTCGAACGAAGAGGGACACCTTACTCTCCCAACGTCGTTTGTATTTCTTACAAGCATTTTCAATTTCTTTGTAACGGACCGATTGGTCTTTAGTTGTAAGGGTTGGGTGCAACCCGGGTTGTGGGAGTGTTGACTCCTATGTGTGGAAGGGTTCCTTCCGTTAGTGCAAGGATTGGATTTCAATCCTGTTGGTGAAGTGACCGAGTCATCCCGTGTTGGGAGATAGGTCGAAGGGGGAAAGTGGATGTACCCAAATCGGGAAACCACTATAATTTGCCTGTGTATTTTCTGTGCTTGGTTGCTTTGTTTTCTTGTGCAGGTAAAATCTTAATTCCGCAAATACGCTGCAGAGACACCTATTCCCCCCCCCCTAGGTGAAGATAGTTGACACTAGGTGGACTTTCAAGTGCAATCAGGCGTTTGATACCCTGAAGTAAAGGCTGATGACAGCTCCAATCCTAAGTCTACCGAAGGGTGCTAAAGGATTTCAAATTTTTAGCGACGCATCCGGATGCGGTTTGGGGTGTGTATTAGTATAACATGGCAGTGTGATCGCCTTTGGATCTAGGCAGTTGAAGCCTCACGAGAGAAACTACCCCGTCCATGATTTGGAATTGGCGGGGGTAATTTTTGCGCAGAAATTATGGTGGCACTATGTTTATGGTGCGAAAGTGGAGATCTTCACGGACCCCAAAAGCCTAAAGTATCTCCTTGATCATATGGACATAAATATACAGCAGTGCAGGTGGGTTGAGTTCCTTGGGGACTACGATGTGGCGATTCAGTACACGCTTGGCAAAGCCAATGTGGTGGCTGATGCCTTGAGTAGAAAAATACTCTGGGGAAGGGAATTGGATCGAAGCTCATGATGAGCGATTGAGGCAGGACTGGGAGTCCCTCGGTATAGAGTGTGTGGCCAAAGGCGAGTCTAATGTGGCTCGATTGAACTGGATTGAAATGCAGAATGATTTGTGCGATCGTATTCGGGAAGCGACCCGTTTGGATGCGGAGTTTCAACCATACATGGAGGAAGCTCAAAAGGGCGAGGGTAGCGCCTGGGAGATGATTGATGGGATCTTGAGGAAGGGGGGGAAGATTTGTGTACCGCAGTTTGGCAAGCTCCGTGAGGAGTTGATGTGTGAGGCCCACTTCACAAAGTACTCCATTCACCCAGGTAGTACAATGTTGTACTTAGATATGAAGAAATCCTACTGGTGGCCTTATCTGAAGCGGGACGTAGCTTTGTATGTGAGTCGGTGCCAAACTTGTGCCTTGGTGAAGGCCGGGTGTCAAAAGCTGGGCGGGTTTTTGAAGCCTCTTCCTATCCAAAAGTGGAAATTCGATAACATCTTCATGGATTTTGTGCATGGGTTACCTAGATCGCAGCAGGATAACAACGTAATTTGGGTAATCGTGGATCGCTCGACCATAGTGGCACACTTCATCCCAAATCGGAAGGAGGACAGCGTGAGAAGCTGGGGGAATTATACGTTCGCAACATTGTGCGACTGCATGGGATTCCGAAGAGCATAGTTAGTGACCGCGATGGACGTTTCAGGTCTAAGGATTGGAGGTTGGTGCAGAAAAGCCTGGGCACGAAGCTCAAGTTCAGTATGGACTTCCATCCTCAAACTGATGGGCAGACCGAGAGAACAAACCGTACTATGGAGGATATGTTGAGGATGTGTACTCTTGACTTCGGCAAAAAATGGGAGGATCATCTCTTCATGGTAGAGTTCGCTTATAACAATCGTTACCAAGCAAGTATAAAGATGGCGCCATACAAAGATTTGTATGGGAGGCGGTGTCGAACACCGATGTCTTGGACATAGGCGGGAGACACCAAGCTTTTGGGGAAAGAAGTTGCAACTGACGCTTGTGAGTTAGTGTGAACCATTCAAGAGCGCATGAAGGTGGCTCAAGATCAGCAAGCGAAATATTTTAATGCTCTCCACAGGAATGTGGAGTTCGCGGTAGTCGACTGGATTTATCTAAAGATCAAGATGTTCAAAGGCGTTACGCGGACTCGCCGACTCAAGAAGTTGAGTCCGAGGTTTTTGGGACCGTTCGAAGTTATAGAACGAGTGGGAGAAGCAGCATATTGTTTGGCGTTATCTATAGAGCTGAGTGGATTACACGATGTCTTCCATGTCTCTGTCTTGAGGAAATCTTTGGTAGAGGCTAGCATGGTGATCGAATTGGCAGCAATGTCGATAGAAGAGGACTTGAGGACGCGAGTTCCTCCAATCAGTATAGAAGATTCAGAGATTCGGCAGTTGCGTAACAAGGAGGTTAAACTTGTAAAAGTTCATTGGGATAACTGTGGTCGCGAGGAGCTTTCATGGGAGCGAGAGCAGGCCATGCTTGAGGAGTACTCCGAGCTTTTCTTCTTAGGTACCATTTAAGTTTTGTGTACTTTCCATGTTTAAATTTCGGGATGAAATTCTTTTAAGGGGGGAGGAATTGTAACGCCCCAAAACTTGAAAGAGGAACCGATAGCATGTTTCAGGCCAAGTTGGGTTCTGGCTAGGTTGATACGGCCTGTGATATGGGCGTGTCACTGGGCATGTCATGCTTTCGGTCGACGGGCATTGAGACAGGGAACATGGCCTGGGACACACACGCCCGGGGGTGTGTCTGTCACTCAACGCCTCACCAAGCACTCAACGCCTCACCGAGCACTCAACGCTTTTTAGGCATTGAGTGAGGGCACACGGCCTGAGACACAGGCGTGTCAATGGCCGTGTCCTACTCAGGTTTGTTTGCTGGTTTGTGCTGGGGAAGTACACGGCCAGGGACACGTGCGTGTCCTAGGCATGTCTAACACATGGGATGTGACACGGGCATGTCACATGGTCGTGTCCTTCTCGGGACGTTTTTGTCCTGTGTCGTTTGGGGCACACGGGCCATGACACGGGCGTGTTAAGTGAGACACGGGCGTGTCCAAGCCGTGTCACAGGACATGTCTTGGTCAGGATTTTCTGGTTTGACGGCGAATGAGAAACACGGCCTTGGACACGGGCGTGTCACAAACCGTGTTCGTCCCAGGAAGTTTATTTTCAGGGCGAATCGTGGCAATTCATTTCCTTCTTTTGGGATCCAAGGGTTGTAGCTTGTCAATGTTGAATTTTAAGGCCGAGAATAGGGTTTTCAAACCCATATTTCCAATCTTCATTCTCTTTCTAAGGGTTAGAGAGAGGGGAGAGCTAGGAGGAAGAAGGAGGCCAACTCCGGCCGCCGGTGAAGCTTCGAAGCCCCATTTTATGAGCGGAGTCCAGATCCCCGAAGGCAAGATCATTGTGATGGTGTTCATCCGAGCAAGTTTCTCTATGGCTAGAAAGAGAGGTCGTAAGGTAACGACACTTTTCCGCTTGGTTTTAGGATGCACGCTTAGCATCTCGTATTTTCAGTTTTGGTCTCCATATCTCTCAAATGAGAGGGGTTTGGGTTGTCATTGTTCAAGAGGAACCTACGGGTCGATTGTGTCCGTCCCCGACATGTTTTGCATTAGAGATCCGCTCCGTTAGTAGATTAGGCATTGTGGGTAAAGTCGTAGTCGTGATGTTGCATAGCGAGCCGTGAGGATTTGGTAGAAATCCATTGTGGTAAGATGTCGTTGTGATGTATGTGTTTTCCCCCTTTTCTTGAGTGAGTACTCGTAGCCGGAATTGGAAAAGGTTAGCTCCGCTTCAGCGGTAGATGGTTTCCTTGGTGCACGGGAACGTTGCAGTACAAATGGTGGATTAGGGTGGGAAAGTATGGTTGTGTTGTGCTAAGGCGTGTCTATGTCTCCGTGGTCGGCTGGCTATCCCGTGACGTGCATGTCATGTGGGGAGAGTGTCCCGGCGAGACTAGCCCCCTTCTGTGAGACTAACAAGAATGTCGAACGTAGGGCAAGCCCAGGTAATGAAGCCATGAGCTGGTGGGGTCCAACAAGAGTTCTTAGAATCGATTTGTGTGTGAGACGGAATCCTGATGTAAAAAGTCGGAATTTACAAGCAAGCCCGGGGTTTAAGACCTATGTGCGGGTGGGGCCTTTGCAAGATTTTCGTATAACGGTGTTTGGGCCATTAGTGAAATATAGTTCCCTTTTGTTTGCGTCTTATTGCCAATGGGGAAACGGAAGTACCCAGTGTTTGTTGATGTGTTAGATGCATACGAGAAAGGGTGCCTTGGGCGAAGCCCGGGTTTGCATACATGTTGCATAGTTGGCCCCTTTCACACTGTTCTCAACATAGAAAACATGTTTGTTGTATGAGACATCCAGACCTATTTTAAAGCTTTATATATTTATTTGTATGGTATAAGAAGTGCTGACTTGCAGGTTGGAGGGGTACCCCGGGGTCCATTAGGGGAGGCCAGGAGGAGATGTGTTGGTTATACAGTAGAGGTCAGCCTTTGCTGACCCACGTTACTTCAAATCTTTATAGGGCAAGGATCGCAAGCGGGATCTAGTGCTCCGGGCGAAAAGCCCTAAGCCTCATGAAGTGTTGCTGTATTTTTATTTTGCTTCATGTGATTGTATGATCCATGTTTTAGACATTGTCCGACTTGCATGCCGAGGTAGCTTAGGAGTGCTTTTGTACGTTCATGATTGACCTTGTGGTCTTTATATGTTGGACTCTTTTTGTGTAAGGCCTTAAGGCCATTTGATACTCCTGTTAGTGGTGGATTACTTCTAGTTGTTTGGTTTATTTCCGCTATGTTTTATTCTGAGTTTTGAGATTGGGTAGAAAATATCATCTTATAATGCTGAAGCTGTGGCGTCCGTATAATGTGGGGCCCCGGCCGGCCCTTATTATACAGTCATTACAGGGGAGGTGTTACATCTCGCCATCCCTAGGTAACATGAAGTAGAACACTCGTCGTGCTAGACTCGCCACCATCTAGCTCGCCTACGAGATCGCTTCCCCTTAGAGACTCACCCCAAGAAAGAAATTTTCCAAGTAAAATCTCGATAGGATGGAGTGTAGTTACCGAGAACGTCCTCGACTCGCCATCCTTTGTGGATGCAGAGATCTCAGCTTGCCATTTAAGACCCTGCCATGCTTAGGTAGTGCCACCACTTAGTAGCTGCAAAGATCCCAGCTCGCCACTACCTGCTTGCCTGGAGATTGTTGGTTCCAACTCTCTATTTTCCTTTTGATTTTTTCCCTTTAGCTTCGATTCCAAGCTTAACTTCAAATGTCTTATGTTGGTTGGCAAGACCGGCCCGGAACTTGATTTTAGAGGCAACAATGCCCACCGATGATCCCGATCCTTTCAGCTATGTGGAAGCCTGAGAACCAGAGCATCTCGGGACTTAGATAGACTCTCTCGAGTGACATCCAGCCCTGCCAGCTAGTTGAGAGCCTGATAGAAGGATCTGCTCAGGTTCTAGGTGGGTGTTAGATACAGTAATGTCCAATTAGGATCCCGACCATGCTAGCTTGTTGGAAGCCTGACAGCAGGAGCATCTCGGGACTTGGCTCTAGAGCAAGAACAATGTCCACCAAGGATCCCGGCTGAAAAATGTTTAAGTTCTCTACCTAAATCACCTAGAGAGGGGTAAATA
Organism: Platanthera zijinensis; assembly: GCA_039513925.1. Classification (NCBI taxonomy): domain Eukaryota; kingdom Viridiplantae; phylum Streptophyta; class Magnoliopsida; order Asparagales; family Orchidaceae; genus Platanthera; species Platanthera zijinensis. The sequence goes on from CM077093.1 coordinate 161,008,754, forward strand.
GGTGAATGCGGTATTTTTGCGGAATAAAAATTTAGCGAGCTATGCACAGAAAATTAACAAGCAATCACAGACGATGCCAAAAGTTATAGTGGTTCCCTAATCTTGGGTACATCCACTTTCCACTCATCGATCTAGCAATGCACTAGACTCGGCTACTCCACTAATCTCGGATGGGAAAAATTCCTACTACTCGGAACAACATTCCTACAACTCGATCCTAAAATAGGATCTACACTCGGAAGAGAAAAGCTTCCTGCAACAACTCGGAGAGCAAAGCTCCTACACTCGGAGAATAATCTCCTACAAGAATAAATTGAAATACAAAATAAATACAAACGGTATTTTCTCTCAGATCTAAAAACTTCTGCCTTTCTTCTTTCTTGAAATTTACGGCTCTGTCAGAAATAATTGAAGAAGACTCGGCTAGATCTCTGATCTGAAATTTCTAGACTCACAAGATCAAGAAGAGGATCTGTCGATTGTAGAATATCTTGATCTGTGAATCAACTGCTCTGAATCGTTCTGGATCAAAAGCGCTTTTGGCGATGAAGATGATGAGCGGCGGCTTCCGATTTTAGAAAGAAAATTAGGGATTCAGAATACTTATAATTTCTTCTTACACGTCTTAGGGTTGGTCGGAAATGACAAGACCTTTTATAGGACATGCCTAACGGTCATAATCATAATTAATGATAACCACGTGGACCAATCACGTCAAATTAAATTTGAAATTCCTATCAGTCTGGACTTAAGAAATTTTCAGAAAATAGTACAGTAATTCTCGAGAAGAAAGATTGTACTCGAGAAAAATGATTTTTGATCTCAAGAACCATAATGGAGATCTCGAGAAGGATGACTTAGAAGAGTTCCTGAAAATAGTACAGCATTTCTCGAGAAGAAAGATTATACTCGAAAAAAAAGAAGTTTTTTCTCGATAACAATGATGGAGAACTCAAGAAAGCACTGGTCAACTGCTGCACCTCACTCCTCAAGTCACTAATAAATTGCTTGACTCGATCAGCCTCAACACTTACCAACCCAGGAGCAAACCAGCTCAACTTACTAAACTCTATCTCATACTCACCGACCGTGAGTTGCCTTTGCTTTAGGTGGAGGAAGTCGTTCATAAGACGGTCAAGCTCGACCGAAGGCAAGAACTTCCCCAGTAGCATTTCCTTGAATACTTCCCAAGAGCAACCAGCTACCAAGCTCTCCTTTTCTCTTAGCCACCAACTCTTGGCAAAACCCTTGAGCAGATAGGCGGCTAACATCACTCTCTGATCATCTGCAATACCAGGGTACGAGAACATCTCCTCCATGGAGATCAGCCAATCGTCAATGACCATGAAATCTGCCTTCCCATCATAAGTAGGAGGGCTAAGTCTCTGAAACTGTGAGATAAATGCCATCTCCACTGGCACCACCACTGGAGGTATCAGGGGTGCAGGAGAAAAAGCTAACCCCCCCCTGCAGGGTCTTGAACTCCCTGAGTTTGTCCTACCACAACTGCCACCAAAGACTGGATCTGGGCTCGCACCTCCACCATCTGCCTACTCAAGGAATCTCTACTATATCGTAGGCTCTCGATCACCGCATCATTCTGCGCTCCCGATGACTCACCCTCAGATAGGGGGGTTGATCTAGTCGAAGGGTGTATCGCCATCCTTAAATCATAGAAACATTAGTCTGATCCTAGTACGACAGATGCAACTAACTACAAGTACAGACAATACATACATAAATATGAACTTAAAGCTGCTAAACTTGCTCTGGGATTTTATTTTTTACAAGAATATATGTTATGCCTTAACCTAGGATGGTTAACCACCACCATACTAACTCTTGTGCCTAGATCGGGAATGCATTACTTATATTATTTTTGACTCGAAAACTTATGTGTGTACATATGTCATCCTGCCAGTCTTTAGCTTGGCACGTTGTGCTTATGCAATCTTATGCTATGCATGTTTGTGTTATGCATTCTAAAAAGACCCTAATGCATGTTATGAGCGGCGTACACAAGATAATGTTATGCATCCCATACTACATAACATCCTCATGCAATGAAAAAGAAAACAAGCTAGTCGCAGCCATGTGGTGAGGTTATGCATCCCATACTACATAACCCTCACATGTTGCCCTTATGGTGGAACCATATATGAACACATATTATGAATCCCATACTACATAATATGCCCTGTATACTTCATGATATGCTATGAGTGTAGTGTTCGTGCTTTTTCCAAGACGTGCTGATGACATATCAGTTTGTGAATGACATGATGCTAAACTGCTGATACAATCAAAAGGGACGGCTGCCCGACTAACTTGTCAAGAAACCTCCCTCTGATACCAACTGTCACAACCCACATTTTCTCTGAGGAAAACGGATTATCAGAGTAGGAGAAAACACGCGTCATGATGCCACGTCGAGCAGGGGATAACTGTCGACGCTCAGGCAAACCACTATCAACTATACTTTATGAAAATTCATAAGTTAAATGATTAGAAAATCAGTTATATTTTTAAAGGCCGTATCCCTCGGCTCGGTGGATCACCTAGTCCACAATTTAAAAATTATACTTATACGCTGCGAAAAATACTTTATTCAGGTTTGACATCCTAAAAGAGTACATAAGTGTCCCTAGAGGACAACTTATACTATGCATGACCCTACATTTAATTTATACTATATATATAGGAAAACGATCTTTTTTACATTATTTGGAAAATAGTGATGAGTTTTATAAAACATGCTGATCATGAGATATACTTATAATAGTGTTTTTAGGTTTAAAAGTAACTAGCAACCTAGCATAAATCATCCCAAGAGCAAGTAGACAATCTCCAGAAAAAGGTAGCAGCAGAAAGTTAACATATCTCGTATCAAGGTAAAACTACCAGTGGGCGCCAACAAACTGACACGAACCCACTGGCAAGTATGTATGTTTGTAAGAAAGAAGCAAAAAACTACCTCACAAGACCAAGAAACTAATCTCCACAGTACGAGAGACCACCAGCAATAACACAGCACAACTAGCCGCCTAATCGGCTACTAACCAGAACCTGAGGCATTCAAAGAAGAAAAGAATACCTCAGCAAGCTAAATAAGTAAAAGCTGTACGGAAATGTTAGGTAAAAAGGTAAGTAAGAAGAGTAAGTAACCGTAATAAGCACCACTATCCAAGGCAAGACAATAAGGAAAAAGCACTATGTGCGAGGAAACAGCAACAACCCTGCCTAAAAGTAAATCCTGCAGAGTTTATCAGGCTACCATGAGACCAAACATTGCAAATTTACAAAGGAAGAAACGTCTAACACCCTAAGCTGTGAGATATGGTAGTAGCAAAAACAACGCGGATCCGGGTTGGAGGTAAACTCAGTCCTTCAACCACCATTTCCAAGAAACAAAGCTCAAGGGTCTACATGTGAAAGCACTTGGGACCTCCCACCCCCTTGCCCAGCCCGTACCTAGAGCAAGATAAAAGAAAAGGGTGGCCACGACTAAATTACACAACACCACCCCCATTAAGAGCTTCAAACCACCACTACTAACCACGACCCATGATTCGGCCTTTGGAAAAACATAGCCGACAAGGAACCTAAAAACCAAAGGAAATTCACTCGGGGGAGAAAATCGAGGTAAGGGAAAAGCATTGAGATGACTCAACACGGCATGGCATTGAGTGGGCCCCACTCACTCAACGCCTAAATAGACAGTGGCGTTGAGTGAGCTAGCCTCACTCAAAGCCAAAACAATAATGGCGTTGAGTGAGGTCCACTCCCTAAATGCCTTCAGCAAAGCAGGCTGTGGCGTTGAGTGAGCTAACCTCACTCAACGCAAAAATAGCTATAGCGTTGAGTGAGGTTCACTCCCTCAACGCATTCAGCAACATAGGCTGTGGCATTGAGTGAGCTAACCTCACTCAACGCCAAAACAGCTACGGCGTTGTGTGAGGTCCACTCACTCAACGCCTTTGCACTTAACCGCAAAACCCAATTGTGGCATTGAGTGAGTCCACCTCTCTCAATGCCAAAATAGCTTTGGCGATGAGTGAGGTCGACTCACTCAACGCCAAAATACTTAGCCGTGAAAACAAACTGCGGCGTTGAGTGCATCCACCATTCTCAACGATAGAACAGTTTAGGCGTTGAGTGAGGTAAACTCACTAACTGCCAAAGTGCTTACCCACAGGAAAGGGTTGTGGCGTTGAGTGAGCCCTCCTCACTCAGTGCCTAAATCGCCATGGCATTGAGTGAGGCCCACTCACTCAACACCATCCGGAGGAGGTCGGTGGGAATACAGATTGATTCTCGCCGAATCGGCTGGAATGCAGATTTATTCTCTCCGAATCAGCGGGAATTCAGATTGATTCTCGCCGAATTGACGGGAATCACTAATGATTCTCGTCGAATTCGGCGAGAATTACTGAGTGATTCCCGTTGATTTTGACTTAGAAGAATTTTCTCACTCAACGCCACACTACTTAGCTAAAATAAAACTTTCGCATTTCCTTAACCTCTCAACGCTGAAATATAGTAACTTGAAAATTAACTCTCACACTCATCCTATCACATCCACTACCATTAGCCCAGAATCTCTTTATTAAATAAGACTTAGGAGAGGAGAAAAATTTCGTGCTGCTGCTACCTCTACTCTAAGGCCGAATCTACTCATCCTGAGCCTAATCAAGCAAAACTCGGCTTATATATTCATCGGTAACCTGGTAGTAGACTCAGCAGCCGCTGAAACTATGTAATCCAACAAGTTTAACAGCAAACCCTAGTTCTAAGAGCAGGGATTAGAACAGTCTCAAATTAAGATGTAAAAAGAAAGAACTTCTGAAAGGAAAAATCTGGACAAGAGTATAATTAGCGTGCTTAAGCAACATTTGTCATGGCTAAATCGGGTTTTAACAAGAACCTGGAAGCATTAATGGCAGAAAGCAGAGATAACAGCAAGAAATTTCTACTTGGCAAGGGCTAGGAGCACTACTTGCCTCGATTTCCAAAAAGGTCTCGACCGACTTTTCTGCTTCCCCACGGATCTGGCAGCAAACACCTAACCGAGCTTGACTGGACATTTTTCGGAGAGGGAGAGGGGTCAAACGAAATTCTACAACACCATAGAAGAGCACGAAATGGAGAAAGCTTACCGTCGAAATGGAGATATAGGGGAGAGTAGTCCAGATCTACCCTTAGAACAAAAATCCGACCGCTAGAACTCCGGGAATCGACAGTGGAAGGCACAGCTGCCCGCCGGTTTTCTTCCGCTCACGAACAGGACAACAGTTTTCTTTCACGGAAGGAGGCGATGAATAGTCTCGTTTTTAACTTAAGACTATATATACATAGATACGTCTATTCAGCCTTAACTGTCACCTAAAGAATCGCAGGATTCATTTCAAGCTAGCCTATTACAAGCCGCCAGCCATGCATGCTGCCACCTTTTTACGCACAAAAGCAATAACTGCTTATCTACTGGCCGCAGGATTAAATCACCCAGCTTTTTGACCGCTGGATTTCATTTTATAGCTTTATTTATTACTTAATTGCATTTATGATTATTAACACACCAAAACGATGCGAAAACCGAACCACCTCGGAATCCGACGAAATTCGCACCGTAGCTAAATATCCACGCTACGAACACAAGGAAGAAGTCGAAATTAACTTTTGACGAATAGAACTCGAGTTATACCCACCCGAAGCCAAAACACAAGCATCCCCCGAGAGGCCACACCGGGTCACCATAAACGACTCGACTTGCTAGGGAGATCTTGTTAATAGGCTAACAAAATAGGCCACCCAGTTCTAAGGAGTTAAGACCACAGTCCACAGATGGAACAAGCCAAGAAAACGCGTCGACGAACGCCAAGCAAGAATTAAATAATCGCAGAAAAAATCGGGGGCGTTACAGTCACTCCCCCTAAAAGAAAGTTTCGTCCCTAAACTTTACGCACAATGCCTCAACTATAGATGGAAAGGTAACAAGCCAAACATTACAAGAAGAAAACAAACCAATCTAATAAGGGGAACAATTGAGGGTGAGCCGCCCTCATAACCGACTCTAACTCCCAAGTTGCGCTTTCCAAACCCTGATTCTTCCAAAGAACTTTGTCCATCGGGAAGGACTTCCTTCGCAGAACCCGATCTTGAGTATCCAAAATGCGGACCGGCACTTCAATAAAAGAGAGATTAGGCTACAGCTGGGGCACAACATCCAAGACTTGCCCACTACTACGCACACACTTCCGCAATTGGCTTACGTGAAATACATTATGAACACTTGGGAAGTTTGCTAGCAATTCCAACCTATAAGCTGACACGCCAATCCGTTCAACAATCTTAAACGGGCCCACATACCTCGGGTCCAATTTCTGGTTCTTACCGAACCTCTTAACACCAACCATCGGGGAAACCTAAAGAAACACAAGGTCCCCTACAGAAAACTCCAAGTCCGACTTACATCGATTGACGTTCTTTTCATATCTCTCCTGAGCTAAACGAAGCTTTTCTCGAACAAGCTTCACCGTGACTTCCATCTCCTCGAGTGCATCCGGACCCAACAACGGTCTCTCACCTGTCTCAGCCCAAAATAGGGGGGTTCTGCAGCGCCTCCCATACAAAGCTTCAAACGGAGCCATTTGCAAACTTTCTTGATAACTGTTATTGTATGCAAACTCCATAAGTCGCAATCGCTCATCCCACGCTCCACTGTGGTCTAGAAATTAGCATCTGATCATATCCTCAACTATCTGGTTAACCCGCTCCGTCTGCCCATTAGTATGTGGGTGGTAAGTAGTAGAATACCTCAGACATTTACCCAAACCCTCCTGCAAACTCTGCCAAAAACGAGAAGTAAACCGGGAGTCTCGATCAGAAATGATGCTAACAGGCACACTGTGCAATCTGATAACCTCATTCAAGTACAACTCTTTTACCTTCTTCATCGGATAGTCAATATTATACGGCACGAAGTGAGCACACTTTGTCAGTCTATCCACTATGACCCAAACAGAATCAAATCCCCTTGGAGATTTTGGTAAGCCCGTGATGAAGTCCATAGAAATACTTTCCCACTTCCAAGTCGGGATCTCTAGTGGAGTCAACTTGACACCAGGCCTTCCGTGATCGGCCTTCACACGCTTGCAAGTGTGGCACTCAGCAACAAATCAGGCTATATCACTCTTCATCCCATACCACCAGGCAATTTGCTTCAAATTACGATACATCTTTGTAGATCTCGGATGGTAGGTAACACTGGATCCATGAGCCTCTCTGCATATCATACCCCTGATGTCTCCAACAGCAGGGATGCAAAATTTGCCGCGGTACTTCAAAGTACCCGCATCATCGATGGAAAAATCTGGTAACTCCCCTCTCTCAGTCCTGAGGTATAAGTGCAGAAGGTCTGGATCATCTTTCTGGTGCAACCTAGTAAAGGAAATCCAAGATGGCTCTGCCACTGCCAAACTACTCTGTATGGCACAGCATCCCACTGAGATATCCCAAAGGCGAATTCAAAATTTACTTTGGACGAACAGAACTCGAGTTATACCCACCCGAAGCCAAAACAAAAGCATCCCCTGAGAGGCCACACCGGGTCACCCAAAACGACTCGTCTTGCTAAGGAGATCTTGCCAATAGGCTACAAAATAGGCCACCCGGTTCTAAGGAGTTAAGACCACACTTCACAGATGGCACAAGCCAAGAAAACGCGTCGACGAATGCCAAGCAAGAATTAAATAATCGCAGAAAAAATCAGGGGTGTTACAAAAACTACAAGTGGGCGCGTCATGATGCCACGTCACAACCTGCATTTTCTCTGAGGAAAATGGATTATCAGAGTAGGAGAAAACACGCCATGATGCCACGTCGAGCAGGGGATAACTGCCGACGCTTAGGCAAACCACTATCAACTATACTTTATGAAAATTCATAAGTTAAATGATTAGAAAATCAGTTATATTTTTAAAGGCCGTATCCCTCGGCTCGGTGGATCACCTAGTCCACAATTTAAAAAATTATACTTATACGCTACGGAAAATACTTTATTCAGGTTCGACATCCTAAAAGAGTGCATAAGTGTCCCCAGATGACAACTTATACTATGAAGGACCCTACATTTAATTTATACTATATATATAGGAAAACGATCTTTTTAACGTTATTTGGAAAATAGTGATGAGTTTTATAAAACATGATGATCATGAGATATACTTATAATAGCATTTTTAGGTTTAAAAGTAACTAGTAACCTAGCATAAATCATCCCAAGAGCAAGTAGACTATCTCAAGAAAAAGGTAGCAGCAGAAAGTTAACATATCTAGTATCAAGGTAAAACTACCAGTGGGCGCCAACAAACTGACACGAACCCACTGGCAAGTATGTATGTCTGTAAGAAAGAAGCACAAAACTACCTCATAAGACCAAGAAACTAATCTCCATAGTACGAGAGACCACCAGCAACAGCACAGCACAACTAGCCGCCTAATCTGCTACTGACCAGAACCTGAGGCATTCAAAGAAGAAAAGAATACCTAAGCAAGCTAAACAAGTAAAAGCTGTACGGAAATGATAGGTAAAAAGGTAAGCAAGAAGAGTAAGTAACCATAATAAGCACCACTATCCAAGGCAAGGCAATAAGGAAAAAGCACTATTTGCGAGGAAACAACAATAACCCTGCCTAAAAGTAAATCCTGCAGAGTTTACCAAGCTACCATGAGCCCAAACATTGCAAATTTACAAAGGAAGAAATGTCTGACACCCTAAGATGTGAGAGGTGGTAGTAGTAAAAATAATGCGGATCCGGGTTGGAGGTAAACTCAGTCCTTCAACCACCATTTCCAAGAAACAAAGCTCAAGGGTCTACATGTGAAAGCACTAGGGACCTCCAACCCCCTTGCCCAGCCCTTACCTGGAGCAAGATAAAAGAAAAGGGTGGCCACGGCTTAATTATACAATACCACCCCCATTAAGAGCTTCAAACTACCACTACTAACCACGACCCACGATTCGGCCTTTGGAAAAACATAGCGACAAGGAACCTCAAAACCAAAGGAAATTCACTCGGGGGAGAAAATTGAGGTAAGGGAAAAGCGTTGAGATGACTCAACATGGCATGGCGTTGAGTGGGCCCCACTCACTCAACGCCTAAACAGACGGTGGAGTTTAGTGAGCTAGCCTCACTCAAAGTCAAAACAGCAATGGCATTGAGTGAGGTCCACTCCCTCAACGCCTTCAACAAAGCAGGTTGTGACGTTGAGTGAGCTAACCTCACTCAATGCCAAAATAGCTATGGCGTTGAGTGAGGTCCACTCCCTCAACACCTTCAGCAACACAGGTTGTGGCGTTGAGTGAGCTAACCTCACTCAACGCCAAAACAGCTACGGCATTGAGTGAGGTCCACTCACTCAACGTCTTAGCACTTAACTGCAAAACCCAATTGTGGCGTTTAGTGATTCCACCTCTCTCAACGCCAAAACATCTTTGGCGATGAGTGAGGTCGACTCACTCAACGCCAAAATACTTAGCCGCGAAAAAAAACTGCGGGGTTGAGTGCGTCCACCATTCTCAACGATAGAACAGCTTTGGCGTTGAGTGAGGTCAACTCACTAAACGCCAAAGTACTTACCCGCAGGAAAGGGCTGCACCGTTGAGTGAGCCCACCTCACTCAGCACCTAAACCGCCATGGCATTGAGTGAGGCCCACTCACTCAACGCCATCCGAAGGAGGTCGGCGAGAATGCAGATTGATTCTCGCCAAATCGGCGGGAATGCAGATTGATTCTCGCCGAATCGGCGAGAATGGAGATTGATTCTCGCTGAATCGGCGGGAATCACTAACGATTCACGTTGAAGTGCTAAGTTGGTGAGGAGGGAGTGTATTAAAACTTTCTTATCAAGGTCGTGAGTTCGATCCCCGGCAACAACCTACCGCGCTTAAAAATAGGCGCGGAGATGGCGTTGGGGTGTACTGGGCCTGCAGGCCTTGATGTTTAGGCTTACTACCAGTGGGCCGTGGGGCAAGACAAGCCGCACTATTGGTGGGCCTATGAGCTCTAAACCCAGCCGCTGGTAGGCCGGCAGCGCCTGGTCTAAATGGGCCAGGGTCGTTACAAAAAAGTGTAATAAAACTCTCTTATCAAGGTCGTGGGTTCGATCCCCGGCAACAACCTACCGCGCTGAAAAATAGCCGCGGAGATGGCGTTGGGGTGTACTGGGCCTGCAGGCCTTGATGTTTAGGCTTACTACCAGTGGGCCATGGGGCGAGACAAGCCGCACTATTGGTGGGCCTCTGAGCTCTAAACCCAGCCGCTGGTAGGCCAGCGACGCCTGGTCTAAATAGGTCGTGGGTTCGATCCCTGGCAACAACCTACTGCGCTGAAAAATAGGCGCGGAGATGGCGTTAAGGTGTACTGGGCCTGCAGGCCTTGATGTTTAGGCTTACTACCAGTGGGTCGTGGGGCGAGACAAGCCGCACTATTGGGTGGCCTCTGAGCTCTATACCCGGCCGCTGGTAGGCCGGCGGCGCCTGGTCTAAATGGACCAGGGTCGTTACAGGAGTGACCATGGAACAGAGTTTCAATCTGAGAGCAAGACAGAGTTCTGTAAAACACAAGGTATATTTTAGGAGTTTTCTTCTCCAAGAACACCTCAGCAAAATGAGATTGTTGAGAAGAAAAATAGAACTCTCATAGAGGCTCGGAGGACATTGCTTAGTGATAATTTTCTCCCAGAATATTTCTGGGCTGAGGCAGTGAATACTGCTTATCATATCCTAAATAGGGCCACTATCAACAAGTACTACAAGAAGACTCTCTAGGAGATTATAAAAGGCAGAAAACCAAATCTTGCCTATTTCAGGATTTTTGGAAGCAAATTCTTTGTGCTAAACAATGGCAAGTCCTACTTGATAAAATTTGTTTTCAAATCCTATGAGGATATTTTAAAGACTTGGTTAGAATGTTGAGGTAGAAAACAGCAGTCTCGATAAAGAAGGGAAGCACTTGATAAAAAAACAAATTGTTGTTCTCGAGAAGAAAGACTTTGGTACTCAAGAACAAATAACTATTTTGAGAAGATTTCCAGATGGACTTGGGCTTACTCGAGAACTAGACGACTTCTGCTCGAGACAGCAAACATTTCTCAAGAATTAAGCATAGCCATCTCGAGAACTAAACAAGGTCTTCTTGAGAAAAAGACTTAGAGAAATTCTAGCTAGAAAGGAAGTAACTCGAGAAGAAGTGTCATGAAGCACTCGAGTACATAAGCTCTTCTCAAGAACAGCAATAAGCTTTCTCGAGAACTACTTCTTCCACTCGAATTCATGACAAGTCTAACTCGAGAACAAACTTTAGTCCTTCTCGAGTACAAAACATAGTACTCGAGAAAAATACTTAGAAAATTTCTCTGAAAATCTGAAAACTTAATTTCTTCAAAAATAATCAGCATCCAAGCTTCCACCCATCCCCTTAGTGCTTGAAAAGGAAGTGTATCCCAATAGGGAGACTACACATGAGTCAACACCATGGATCACACAATGAGGGATTACATTTTATGGTCCTGTGTTTGAAGACTCATTGTAGACTGATATTGGTCTACACTTGACAAATAAGTCCTACAAACACTTAACTAAAAAGAGCATCAAATACAAACTTAATTCATCTTTGTTCAAGGGTGACTTCTTACAAATCTGGGTTATTGTGGATGCAATACCCAACAATCTTCCCCTATTTGTAAAAGTCAGAACCCTCTACACTAAGGTGAATTGCATCAAGATAAAAATAAATAAAGAAACTAATAGCCATGATAAATAGAATAAAAGCTATTATAGAGAAAAATCAGATCAGCAAAATTAAAAGTTCATATAAATAGAAATTTGTCCAAGAGAAAATTTAATTCCACAATTTCAAAAAAAAGAACTTTCAAAACATCTTCAACTTCTACTGATCCTGTTGTGGTTGCTGTCTTTCAAGCTTTTCATGTTGTCTCTTATGGTAGGTGTAAGGCTTGGGGAAATACTTTGGAGGTCTAGGTGGAGCCTTGGGATTATTTCTTCCATTTACTCTGTCATATATCCTTCTTTTTGTAAGAGATTTTTCATATAATCCCCATTCATTAGAGTTGTAATGATGGATTCTGGATTCATTGAAATCAAGAACTAGCTTGAGAGTTTCAAGTATAAGAGATTTGGAGGTTGGACTCCACACTTTAGTAAACTCTTGAGATCTTATCCTTTCAGCTTCAGGATATGGAGTTTATCTACTAGCTGAGGCTCCATCCCCATATTTCCTTCTTTTTGCTTTCTGAACTTCTGGATGTTGAGGAGGCATATCTTCTTATTCTGATTCCCATACTTATTCATATACATCAGGAGGTGGTCCTTCAAAGTATTCTTGAGGTGGTCCTTCAAAGTATCTTGGAGGTGGTCCTTCAAAATATTCTAGAGGTTGAGAGAAGGTTGGCCTATTTACATCCAAGCAGGAGGGGGTGCAGTAGGATCCATTGCCAGTTCTGGAAACAGTTGATTGTGTATCCAAATGATTGTGTTAAATGTATATAGCTTTGTACTTTTGACTTCCTTCAGAACAGAATTCTGGATATCTTTCAGTTGATCTTCCCACTGATTTTTCATAGACTGGGCTTGTTTTTCCAGTTGTTCTTTCACCTTATCCTCCCACTTTCTGACTTTTAGGGTGAGGGTACTTATTATATCTTCTTTAAAATTTCAAACTTCTTCACAATTTTTGAAGTTCCTTTCTTGGGCTTTCTTTTCAAGTTGAATCTAATTGTTAGCAAGGGTAACTGATTGTTCCATAACATTACCATTGCTTGTTATTGTATGATTTAAGGCTTTTCCTCCAATTAGGAAGAGACTTTTAAGTTCATCTGTGTTATGCTAGATTTCAGCAAATCCACGGCTCATTTCTTTTTCTAATGTAGTTACTTTGTTAGTTACAACTTTAAGAGAAGAATCAAAATATTCTTTATGTGTAGCTAGCATAGCTTCAATTTTGCTCAAAATATGGCCTTCAGGCAAGACCTCTGTAGGCTGAGTAGATGGAGGAGGCAGAGATGGGGATTTCCATGGAGGAATCTCTTCAATAACAATTGTGGAAGTAGAGGGCAATTTTCTGTGGACAGTGTTGTCCTCATCTTCAGCATCTATGGGTAGCAGGGAGGGAATTTTGAAATGAAGACTTGGAAGTCTTGGTTCAGCAGCTTCTATAAGAATGTCATCTTCTGAATCATGAATTGAAACAAATTCATCATCATGTAAATTTTCAGGAGATTTCTCGGGTTCATTTATAGGAGACTTTTCTGCTTGAGGAGAAGGAGTCTTTGCTGGAGACTTTGCCGGTTTCTCAGGAGACTTTGGAGATATTGCTGGAGAAGAGGGATGATCTTCAGGAATAGGGGATAGAGGCTCTTTGGAAGTGAGCTCCTCTATCATCCTGGTAATATCTTCATCAGTGTAAAAGAGTTGTTCTTGAACCGGAGCATCTGTCAAATTTTTTGAGCCTGGAATATTTTCAGCAGCAAGTAAATTTGTATCTTCAATATGCAGTAGAGAGGAAGAGGCATCAGCAGATGTAGATATAATATCTTCTTGTACTTGATGACTGGCAGCATATGGAGAGACTTGATGAGGAATGGCTGTAGCAGCTGGAGTAGTGACTTGGGCTGGAATTTTTGTGCGGATTGGTGCTTGAGCTGGAGTTTGCTGAGCTGGGATAGATGGGGCAGGCTCCCCCTCATTAACTTATTCAGTTATCTGATGTGAAGGAGGAGATGGGTTCATGTCCACATCTTCAATTTCCTTAGTAGATTCATCAGATTTCTGCAATTTAACCTCCCATCTCTGGATGGAGGTAATGGAAACCTTCTTTATGTGGTGGAGGGCTATGCCCTTTTTCATGGAGAAAACTTCTGGATTCATCTGATTTAGATACAAGGAAATAATCCTGCCATAGTTTGGGCTCTTAATGCATGCCTTAATTTTATCAAAGAGCATCATGCCCCACTGGAACTTCTTTCTACAAATTATTGCAGTCATTAGATCGAAAAATTCTAGAGTAATATAACTGATAGAACTTGTCTATAAGTGATAGGATTGAGGAATCCCACAAAAATTATATGCTCTCTCATAATCAGTGGTAATAAGATCATCTTCCATGTCTATGATAGGAAGTTGCAGAAGCTGAGAAACAGAGAGGGCAATCATTTTTCCCTAATTCCTCGAACCTTTGACTTGAGCACCTTCCCATTCCGTTTAACCTTAGCGTACTTGAAGAACTCTTTAACATCAGAAGTCAAAATATGGCATGGATGTTTCAGAACAAAGGACAACCCGACTGTATCGAGTAGAATGAGAATGTTCTTGAAATCATCTGAAATTTCGGCAATCCCTATAAAAATCAGTTCACTCCCGATCCTAAGCTTAGAAGACAAAGCCATTGATATCGAGGAAATGATTTTGGCTGGCTGGCGAATGGAGTAACGGGCTTGCGGCAAACGCCGGAGACGGAGAAGATGAAATGGTTTTTCTCGAGAAGAAGGGTTTTGAAATCGAGAATAAAATTTATTGGATCTAAGTCTATTTATATTTACCTTTAATTTTGATGAAAAATGATATAAATAACATTGAAAATAACTGGAAAGAGGCGGTTAAGTTGCTGGGTACCGATATAAAAAATTTGAACTTGAAGACCAGTTGAACACCTGATTGCTCTAGAAAACTATTTGTTCTAGAGAAGAAGGTTATCCGCACTCGAGCAGAATCTATCTTTTTCTCGAGTAGAATTATTATTTTCTAGAAGTAATATCTTATTCTCGAGAAGTAAGTCTTCTGTTCTCGAGAAGTAAGTCTTCTGTTCTCGAGAAGTAAGTCTGTTATTCTTGAGAAGTAAGTCTGTTATTCTCGAGTGCAAGTGTTGTACTCGAGAAATGATGTCCATTATCTAAAATTTCTTGGACTTTGAAGTAAAACCTGAACTTGAACTTGCTTGAGACCTATTTCTTCATTCTTCTTCATCCTTGTTGGGCATGTCAAGTTCTGTTTTGAAGAACGAGAACATGACCTCATCCAGCAGCTTTGTGAATATGTCTGCAATTTGCATGTCAGTTCGGACATATTGTAGATTTATGTCCCCATGTTCCATATGCTCCCGGATGAAGTGGTATTGCAGCTCTATGTGTTTTGTCCGACTGTGAGAGACTGGGTTGTTGGCTATTGCAATCGCACTGGAGGATTCGCAAAAAAAGGGAATGTCTTTGACTTTTAGGTTGTAATCTTCAAGTTGGTTCTTTATCCAAAGCAATTGTGCATAACAACTGCCGGCAGAAATGTATTCTGACTCGACCGTTGAAATTGCGACACAATTCTGCTTTTTGCTGCTCTAAGAAATGAGCCTTCTTCCAAGGAATTAGCAAGTCCCAGAAGTTCTCTTTCTATCATCTTTACTTCCTGCAAAATCTACATCTAAGAAACCAATTAGTTCGCTATCATTACTTCTTAGGTACCATAAGCCAAGATTTGGTGTACCTTTAAGGTATCTCAAAATGCACTTTGCAGCAGCGTAGTGAGATTCCTTAAAGTTCACTTGAAATCTAGCACACACATATGTTGAAAATATTATATCCGGTCTAATAGCAGCAAGATAGATCAAGGATCCAATTATGCTTCTATACTTAGTTTCATCAGAAGGTTTTCCTTTCTCATCCTTGTCCAGAGACATAGTTGAACCCATTGGAGTCCTCATAGAGGTTGCGTTCTTCATTTCGAATTTCTTAATTAACTCCCCAGTGAATTTTGTTTGAGAGATGAAAATTCCATCTTCAGATTGTTTAACCTGAAGTCCTAAGAAATACTTCAGCTCTCCCATGCTGCTCATTTCGAACTTCCCTAGCATAAGTTTAGAAAACTTTCTGCAGAGGTTATCGTCAGTGGAGCCGAAAATGATGTCATCGACATAGATTTGCACTAGCAAAATCTTGCCTTTTATTTCCCTAAGAAATAATGGCTTGTCTATCTTCTCTCTTGTGAACTTGTTCTCAAGAAGAAAGTTAGACAGGATCTTGTACCAAGATCGAGGAGCTTGTTTCAAACCGTATAAATCATTAAATAAAGATAGACATGTTAAGGAAAGTTAGAATCAACTAAACCTGGAGGTGGTTCCACATAAACCTCTTCCTTTATGTCGTCATTAAGGAAGGCAGACTTCACGTCCATCTAATAGACAGTGAAGCCCTTAAGTGCAGCATATGCTAGGAACAACTTGATTGCCTCCAGTCTTGCCACTAGAGCATACGTCTGGTCGAAGTCGATTCCTTTTCCTTGTCTGTATCCTTTGGTGATGAGTCTGGCCTTATTCTTCATGATTGTCTCATTCTCGTCCATCTTGTTCATGTAGACCCACTTTATCCCGATGACGTTCTTGCCTTTGGGTCTTGGAACAAGCTTCTAAACTTGGCAGCGCTTGAATTGATTTAATTCTTCTTCCATAGCCATTATCCATGATGCGTCTGAGTTTGCTTCCTCAAACTTCTTCGGTTCAACATGTGAGAGAAAACTTAAATATAAATTCTCATTAGTTGTACCTCTATGAGTTTTGGCACCATCCCGGGGATATCTTATAATTTGGTCCATTGGGTGATCCTTCAGATGTCTGAGCTCTAGAGTCTTTGCATCTGGAGTTTCTTCAACCACAGGAGTAACTTCATCAACTTGGATGATTTCTTCATCATGATCATCAACTTCTCCAATCGGGGTTGAAGTGGTGATCTTGATGAACTTTTCATCTTTTCTTCAGTCGGCTCACTCAAGTTTAGTTCTTTCATCTTTGAACCCACATCTTCAATAAACACACTAGAAGAGCTGCTTTGCAGCAAGCTTGTCTCATCAAACAACATGAATATATTCTTCTACAACCATGGTTTTCTTATTAAAAATCCTATATGCCTTACTATGTCTACTATAACCTATGAAAATACCTTCAAAGCTCTTTTCACTAAATTTAGTAGTGTAATTCTTGTCATTGTTAAGAGACGAAGCACTTACAACCAAAGATTCTAAAATATGAAATAGTCGGCTTTTTGCCCTTTAGTAGTTCGTTAGGTGTCTTATTATGGTTCTTTTTTATGATTGCTTGATTTTGTACGTGGCATGTAGTGTTGACGGCTCAACCCAGAAATATTCTGGTAGTGAGGCAACACTCAACATGGTTCTGTGGGCCTCTATAAGTGTTCTATTCCTTCTCTCTACTACTCCATTCTGTTGAGGAGTATGAGAAGAGGAAAACTCATGATAGATACATAGGCTTTCACAGAATTCTATCATGGCCCCAGACTTGAACTCAGTTCCATTGTCACTTCTGATTTTGACTATGGAATAGTTGTATTCATTCTGGATCTGCCTGATAAAATTTGTAAAGATGTCAAAAGTATCTGACTTGTGTTTTAGAAAGAACGCCCATGCAAAGCGCGAGAAATCATCAACAATAACCAATGTACAATCCCTACCTCCCAAACTTATAACCTGAAGTGGACCGAACAAGTCCATATGAAGTAGGTTTAAACACCTATTAGAGTCTGCCAATAATGCTTTTAAAGGTAGCCCTTATTTGCTTACCTTTTATACATGCGTGATAAGGTTTATCTTTAGCGCACTTGACATTTGGGGCATCACGTACTAAATTAAGAGAAAATAATTTGTTAATAATTTTGAAATTAATATGTGTTAACTTATTGTGTCATTGGTCACCAAGAGACACACTATCTTTGGCCAAAAAGCACACTGGCATAGAAGAGTCTATGCAAATAAAATTGAAACAAAATATATTTCTACTACGAGTGCCTGATAGAATAGTTTCCAGATTATCTACCGATTTTATCAAACACTTGTCTGCATGAAATTCAACTATGTATCTTTTATCGCAGAGCTAGCTTATGCTTATAAGGTTGTGTTCCAATCCTTCAACATAACCCACATCTGAGAAGGATACACTACCATTCGTAATCATACCGTAGCCTTTAGTAATTGCTCTGTCAGAACCTCCAAAGATGACTTTTGGCCCATTCATGGCTGGAGAATAATTTTGGAGAAGACTTCTTATCCCGGTCATATAACGAGAGCATCCACTATCCAAATACCAAATACGAGTTTTGGTGGTCTTTGGACATACCTGCGATCACAAATTAGTCTGCCTTAGGAAACCAAACTCGTTTCGGTCCTTGGTCTCTATTTAGCATACTCCCCCTACATGTATTAACATTATGAGTGGTCTTTCTCACATTGTTAACCTGAGGAGTTACATAATTTCTGGAGTTAAACCAACAATCAATGGCAAAGTGACCAATTTTTCCACAGCGCCAACAGTCAAACCTGTTGTATCTTTGCCTAACATTCTCCTACTTGACCTTTTGAGAGTGTGTTCTAGCAGGGGCAGTAGTCTTGGAGGTAGAAGCTTCATGGTGATGGAATTCACATGGCTTCTTCTCCTTAAGAGGCTTTTCCACAACGGGCTTTACTTTTGGTGTCTTCTTGATGTTATGACCATGATTATAAGGGCCATAGATCTAAAGAGTATCTCCTCAAAAGGTGCCTTGAAGACACGTTCTCCAAAGTTCCGGGGATGGTTCCATCCTTGGTAACGAGACTTGGGCTCTACATAAGTAGGCCTAGCAAAGTGAATGTAGGACGAATCAAGATCAAACTCGTTGGTTGGTAAGATAACATTTTTGAATGACGTCGGATCTTGAGGAGCTTTCCCCTTTTCCTTGGCCAGAGCCTTCTTGGCCGCCTTATTCTTTCTTTGAGCCTTATATCTCCTAGAGGATTTACTAGGAGCATCAATAAGGCCTAAGCCAGCACCTTCTGCCTAAGCTGAGAATCCAGCAACAAAAGGAAGGACAGTCTTGGGCTTGGAGAAACTTTCAACAAGTTTATTTCCACTTCAAGTTGTTCTTCCAATTCTTTGATGATCTTCTCCTTCAGATCTAGGTGCTCGAGTTCCTTATTAACAATAGCATTTAAGTTTTCTCTGAGTGAGTCCATCTTGACAACTTCCTCTCTCAGAGTGCTCTATTCAGCCTTGAAAGATTTTATCTCCTTGGCCTGAGTTTTCACGAATTTTCGACATTTGTCGTAAGCATTGATTAGCTCTTTATATTGAACCATGAGTTTAGACTCATCATCAGAAGAGCAGTCCTCATGATCATGATTAGAAGCATATGATTCAGAAAGAGGAGTATGAGAGTTTACCTTCCTAGTGAACTAGGGTTCTTCTTCTTCATCAGTTTGTGCCATTAGCTCAAAGTAGGATTCCTCTTCTTCACTTGACTCAGATGAGTCAAAGTCGCTGAGAGTCTTTCCCTTTTTGGCTACTAGGCATCTTTCAGTTCTTTTCTTGTGGTAATAAGATTTCTTTTCCTCTCTTTTTCCACCCTCCTTCTTGTGAGGGCAATCAACAATAACGTGACCTGGCTTATTGCAACAATAACAAATGATGTCAGAAGAAATATGTTTGTTCTGTTTAGTATGATACCTATCTTGGCTACTTGAGCTTTTCTTGTGTCAATCACCATCATGATGTGATC
The DNA here is from genome assembly GCA_039513925.1 of Platanthera zijinensis. NCBI lineage: Eukaryota > Viridiplantae > Streptophyta > Magnoliopsida > Asparagales > Orchidaceae > Platanthera > Platanthera zijinensis. Next base: position 161,028,357 of record CM077093.1, read on the forward strand.
TTCTGTACGAGGCATATTTGCATCTCCATTGTTTCTTCTTGTTCAAGAATTTCTTGAACTGCCTTGAAAGAAGAGAAAACTCTCCTTCAGATAACTCTGAGCCTGAGGTACTTAGCTCTGAAGTTTCTTCTTCACTGTCTTCCTATGCAGAGGTAGGTGATGAAGCTTTGGATTTCCTTGAGCTATCTGCCTTCAGTTCAACAGACCTCTCCTTGGACAAGAACCGGCTCTTCTCTTCTTCAGCTTTTCTTGAATTGATTTGCAACTCATATGACATTAGCTTTCTGAAGAGATTCTGAGGGTCAGTCTCTGCCAGCTTGCCAAACTCCCGGATAACACAAACTTTGTTGTCCCACTCCTTAGTTAGGGACCTTAGAAATTTATCATTCAGCTCTCCATTTGTGAAGACACAGCCATATAATCTTAGGTCGTTAACAATCTTGAAGAAACTTTCAAAGGTATCTGCAATTGAATCCTTGGGTCCTTGTCGGAAAGCTTCATATTTCTGATTTAGAAGGAATCTTTTGTCATCCCTATCCTCTTCAGTGCCTTCCATCAAGATGATAAGAGACTGCCACATTTCCTTAGCGGATTGGCAGTGAATCTGGTTCTGCAGCATAGAATCATCGACTGCACTTGCGATGATATTTTTGGCTTTCTTATCTAAAGAGACAAGTGCAATCTTATCCTTATCAAGATCCATCAACTTCTTAGGAATTTTCTTGGTAGGATCAATAGTGGAGACAGTCATAGGAACATTAGGACCTTCTTCAACAATCATGAAGATCCTTGGATCCACAGCTTCCATAAAGAATTTAATCCTTTTTTCCATATGGGAAAATTGCTCATTGTGCACAAAGGAAGCTTATCAAAATCCTTGGCTTTATGCATGCTTGGATAACTCAATAGACAACTTGAGGCAGATTTGTTCAAGGTGTTAACCTTTTAATGAACAACCTGGCTCTGATACCAATTGAAAAATGTTTAAGTTGTCTACCTAAATCACCTAGAGGGGGTGAATAGGTGAGTTGTGCGTCTTTTATGAAATAAAAATTTTGCAAGCTATGCACAGAAAATAAACCAAGCAATCACAGACTACACCAAGAGTTATAGTGGTTCCCTAACCTTGGGTGCATCCACTTTCCACTCACCGATCTAGCAATGCAATAGACTCAGCTACTCCACTAATCTTGAGTTGAAAACAAACCTACTTCTCTGAACAACGTTCCTATAACTCGATCCAAAAACAGGATCTACACTCATAAGAGAAAACTTCCTACAATAACTCGAAGATCAAAGCTCCTACACTAGGATAAGAATCTCCTAGAAGAATAAATTGAAATACAAATAGTATTTTCTCTCAGATCTAAAAACTTCTGCCATTCTTCTTCCTTAAAATTTGCGTCTTTGTCAGAAATAATTGAAGAAGACTCGGCTAGATCTCTGATTTGAAATTTTTAGACTCACAAGATCAAGTAGAGGATCTGTCGATTATAGAAGATCTTGATCTGTGAATCAACTACTCTGAATCGTTCTTGATCGAAACCGTTTTTGGCGATGAAGATGATGAGCGGCGGCTTCCGATTTTAGAAAGAAAATTAGGGATTCAGAATACTTAGAATTTGTTCTTATGCATATTAGGGTTGGTCGGAAATGACAAGACCTTTTATAGGACATGCCTAACGGTCATAATCATAATTAATGATAGCCACGTGGACCAATCACATCAAATGACATTTTAAATTCCCGTCAGACTGGACTTAAGAAATTTTTCTAAAAATAGTGCAGTTGTTCTCGAGAAGAAAGATTGTACTCGAGAAAAATGACTATTGATCTCGAGAACCATAATGGAGATCTCAAGAAGGATGACTTAGAAGAGTTCCTGAAAACAATACAGCATTTTTCGAGAAGAAAGATTATACTCATGAAAAAGAAGTTTTGTTCTCGTGAACAATGATGGAGAACTCGAGAAAAAGACTTGGTTAGAATCTGGAGGTGGAAAACAGCAGTCTCGAGAAAGAAGGAAAGCACTCGAGAAAAAACAAATTATTTTTCTCGAGAAGAAAGACTTTGGTACTCGAGAACAAAGAACTATTTCAAGAAGATTGCCAGATGGACTTGGGCTTACTCGAGAACTAGATGACTTCTACTCGAGTACAGCAAACATTACACGAGAATTAAGCATAGCCATCTCGAGAACTAAATAAGGACTTCTTGAGAAAAAGACTTAGAGAAATTCTTACTAGAAATGAAGTAACTCGAGAAGAAGTGTCATGAAGCACTCGAGTACATAAGCACTTCTCGAGAACAGCAATAAGCTTTCTCGAGAACTACTTCTGCCACTCGAATTCATGATAAGTCTAACTCAAGAACAAACTTTTGTCCTTCTCGAGTACAAAACATAGTACTCAAGAAAAACACTTAAAAAATTTCTCTGGAAATCTGAAAACTTAATTTCTTCAAAAATAATCAGTATCCAAGTTTCCACCCATCCCCTTAGTGCTTGAAAAGTAAGTGTATCCCAATAGAGAGGCTACACATGAGTCAACGCCATAGATCACACAACGAGGGATTACATTGCATGGTCCTGTGTTTGGAGACTCATTGTACACTGACATTGGTCTACACTTGACAAATAAGTCCTACAAACACTCAACTAAAAAGAGAATCAAATACAAACTTAGTTCATCATAGCTCAAGGGTGACTTCACACAAATTTGCGTTATTTTGGATGCAATACCCAACACCGGCCCTACCAGCTAAGTGGAAACCTGACAGTGGGAGCATCTCGGGATTTGGCTCTAGAGCAAGGACAATGTCCACCGAGGATCTCAGCCCTGCTAACTAGGTGGAAGCCTGACAGCTAGAGCATCTCGGGACTCGGCTCTAAAGCAAGAATGATGTCTACAAAGGATCCTAGCCCTACTAGCTAGGTGGATGCCTGATAGCGGGAGCGTCTCGGGACTTGGCTCCAAAGCAAGGACAATGTCCACTGAGGATCCCGGCCCTGCTTGTTAGGTGGAAGTATGACAGTGGGAGCATCTTGGGACTTGGCTCCAAAGCAAGAATGATGTCCACCGAGGATCCCGGCCCTACCAGCTAGGTGGAATCCTAACAGCAGGATCATGTCAGGATTTGGCTCCATAGTAAGAATGATTTACACCGAGGATCCCGGCCCTGCTAGATTGGTGAAAGCCTAACAGCAGGAGCATCTCGGGACTTGGGTAGACTCTCTCGAGTGATATACAGCACTGCCAGCTAGTTAAGACCCTGACAGCGGGATATGCTTAGGGTCTGGGTAGACTCTCTTGAGTGACATCCAACCCTACCAGTAAGATGAGAGCCTGAAAGCGAGATCTTCTTAGGGTTCTTCAAAAAATTAAGAACTTTCCCACCTCCCCCTCCCCCAAGCGAGCCGACGGCCCTGCCAGCTAGTGAGAGCCTGGACAGCAGGTCTACTCATGGTCATCATGTCAAAGCCACCTCCAAGAGGTATACCTGCCCTGCCGTCTAGTGAGAGCCCGGACAGCAGAACCATCTCGGGGCTAACATGTCTAAGTCACCTCTAATAGTTCTACCTACCCTACCGACTAATGAGAGCCCAGTCAGTGGAACCATCTTGGGGTTAACTTTCCAAACTACACTGAGTGACTGCTAGCCCTGTCAGCTAGTGGGAGCCTGGTTAGTGAGATCTGCTTGGGATCAACATATCAAAGCCACATCCAAGAGGTCTACTTGTCCTGTCGGTTAGTGAGAGACCAGTCTACAGGACCATCTCGGGGCTAACATGTCAAAGTCACCTCAAAGAGGCCTACATGCCTTGTCAACTAATGAGAGCCCGATCAGCGGAACCATCTTGGAGTTAACTTTTCAAACTACAGTGAGTGACTTCTATCTCTACCAGCTAGTGGGAGACTGGTCAGCGGGATCTACTCGGGATCAATATATCAAAGCAATCTCTAAGAGACCTACCTGCCCTGCTGGCTATTGAGTTCTCGGTCAGCAGAACCATCTTGGGGCTAACATGTCTCATTCACCTCTAAGAGGTCTACCTGCCCTACCAACTAATGAGACCTCGGTCAACGAAACCATCTTGGGGTTAACTTTCCAAACTACACTGAGTGATTTCCAGCCCTGTCAACTAGTGGGAGTCTAGTTAGTGTGATCTGCTCGGGAAAAACATATCAAAGCCACCTCCAAGAGGTCTAACTGCCCTGCCAGCTAGTGAGAGCCCGATTAGGGGAACCATCTCGAGGCTAACATGTCTAAGTCACCTCCAAGAGGTCTACCTATTATAATACCCCAAAAAAGAGTAGAGGACAATGGAGGATACCATGCGGTAATAGGCTTATCACAGGTGGTAGCTCAATGAATTAAAAGACCAAGCACTCAGGTTGTGTACCGTCTAGCGGTAGGAAGCTATCATGTTGTATTAGTAAAAGGCCTTCGGCGAGACTGCTCAACGCTTTTGAAGAATCGTCAAGGGCGCTAATGTAGGAGATAGGCGTTATCGCGCCGCGCTAACTGCTTGACGAATGTCGAAAGGATTTCTCGAGTAACCAGTCTACTGCCAGGCGCTAAAGATGTATCGCGGGGGATAGCTTTGGATAGCGAGTCAAAGAGATTATGTTGGTACCCTAGTTTGATTTGAGTTTATTCTTGCCTTTTTAGTCCCTTGACCCAAGAAATATCTATGGTCATTGGTTAGTGGTCTAGCTGTAGAGCCCTCACTTTTCCAGATGAAGAATTTGGTTAAGTAGTTTTTTCGTTCGACTATAGTCGAACGCCGCTCGACTATCGTCTATCGGCTGATCGACGATCGTCTATCAGTTGGTCGATGCTCTGTCTGCGTTGATAGTTCGACTATCTGTTGATAGGTCAACTATCTGCTTGGCGTGGTAGTTCGACTATCTGTCCTAATAGATCGACTATCTGATAGTTCGACTATCTGTTGATAGGTCGACTATCTGTTTTCTGAGGTAGGTCGACTATCTGCTTGATAGGTCGACTATCTGTTTGTGCTTGATAGTTCGACTATCTGTCCAGATAGATCGACTATCTGATAGTTCGACTATCTGCTCTGATAGGTCGACTATCTGCCGGGGTAGTTCGACTATCTTCTTCGATAGGTCGACTATCTGGATCGTTCGACTATCTGCCCGATAGTTCGACGATCTCCGTGCGTCGGTCGACGATCTCCGAGGGTCGTTCGACGCTTTCTGTCTGCCTTTATATTTTGTATTTATTTATTATATTTAATTAATTAATACATTTTCTGGCACGTTGTTTTAGTTGTTTTATGATAAAATTTCTAGGCAATATTTGCTCCATCCCTTTTGCCTGAGTCAAATCTTTTTAGATAAAGTTGTTTGTCTTATTAGCTGACATTATATTTTACTTTATCTGCTGTCAGTCCTTTATAGCCGTTAGACTGAAAAGTCTTCTTTTTGCTATAAAGAGTGTGTTTCTGATATGACTTTATTTAGTACTTTATTATCAGATTGCTTCCTGCAGCTTCCTAGAAAAAGGTTTATTCCTTTTATAGAATGTTTCTGCTGTAGAGATTGTTTTGTCTTCTTGATATTTACAGCCCAGGTCTCAAGTTTCAGAAGAAGACAAGTAATTCAAATTGAAGAGAGCCGTTGCTTGTTGCTGCTATAAAAAGGATCCTTTGAAGAAGGATTCAAGCTAGCTAACTAGTTACACAGTTATTCATTTAGGCATTCAAGTCTTCATCAAGATCAAGTTTTCTGCTCTCAGCAATTTCCATCCAACTGAGAAGTGTTAAGCTCTTCTACTCTTCTCCAACCTGAGTTCTCCTGCTTCCAGGAAGTTCAAACTCAGAGTTCTTTTGAAGAAGAAGACAGCTGCTTGAAGATTGCTAATTTTATTATTTATTATCTTCTTGTAGTTTTTCCTTCAGATCTTTCTGAAGAGTTTTCTGCACTGAAGCAAGATTTCACCTGGACCTCTTTGAGCCAGGGGGAGCCTTGATTCTTTAAGAGCTCTCTAGCTCAGTGCAAGTCTTTGTGCTTCTCTAATCTTTTTAAAATAGAGAAGACATCTTAACCTTCTTCCCCCTCCTGTACAGGGTTATTACTCCCTTCAAAAGTATCCCTTGGTGGCAGGGCACCTGATCAAAAACCTGTGCTTGGTTTTTAGACACCTGATCAAAAGTCTAAAGGGTTTCTGGATCTACCTGAAGCAGATCCTGTTGGTGGCAGGGCACCTGATCAAAAACCTGAGTGGATTCCTACCGTGTGGGTAGAAGAGTGGACGTACCCAAGTTGTTTGGGGAACCACTATAAATTTCCTGGTGTAGTCTGGATTCCCTTGTTTAATTCCTGCATTGTGGCTGTGAATAGATATAACTAGGATTGCTAGTTGCTGATTAGGTTTTCCAAGCCTTAACTGTAATTACAGTTAGCTTGAGTTTGTGCACATCACTTGTGTTAAGCTATAGGGTTAATTCTATATCTATAATCTTTTCATTCCGCACTTCACTCCAAGGGAGTTGGGTAGACCATTAAGTTTTGTCTAGTGCAAAATTTGATAACTCTATTCACCCCCCCCCCCCCTCTAGAGTAGTATCTATCCCTTCACTTTCAATTAGTATCAGAGCGAGGTTGACTGACTGAATAGGCTAACACCTAAGTCACAAGATCCTGATAGATACCGAAGCTTATAGATATTCACTATCATGGCCCAGTCCAAGGATTATTCTAGCACCAGACCTCCAGCATGCAACTTAGATAAGTTTGGCATCTGGAAGGCAAGGATAAAATTATATATGAATTATATTGATGAAAGCATCTTTGCTTCTATTTTGTCAGGACCCCCAAGAGCACCTGCTGCTGCTACTGCCTCATCATCTGATATGAGTGCAGTGCCTCCTCCAGATTACAACGATGAGTACAAGAAGGCAAAGATAGCAGATGCCAAGGCGATGAACATTCTGGCTCAGACAATGTCTGATGAGGTATTCCAGAAGGTTACTGACTGCTCCTCAGCAAAAGCCATGTGGGATACACTGAACCAGATTGTAGCTGGTTCAGCTGATGAAAGGAAGGACAGAAGGTCCAACCTGATCTCACAGTATGAGAACTTCAAGAAAACTGATGCTGAATCAGTTGAAGCCATGTACACCAGGCTCAGCTCAATCATCAATGAGCTGAGGACCCTGGACAAGGACATATCATTGACAGAGGTCAATGATAAGATTCTTATGTGCTTCCCTAGCACATGGGATCTAAGGATCTGGCCCATCAAGGAAGCCAGAAGTACAAATGAGATTTCAACAGAGGCCCTTCTCGGCAAGCTCAAGTCTTTTGAGCAAGTGCTGAAGACAAGGGAAGCAGAAGCTGAAGCAAAGACCCCCACTCCAACAAGAAAAGAGCAATCTCTAGCTCTTAAGGCTGCTGATGCTTCTGAAGGCAGCCAATCAAATGAGGAACTAATGGCATTGTTTGCCAAGAGGTTTCTCAAGATGGGGAGAAAGGAGTTCAGAAAGAAGTCTTCACGCTATGAAGACAAACCAAGGTATGATCGTTCTCCTGCTAAAGAAATTATTTGTTATGGTTGCAGGAAGCCTGGACATATCTTGCCAGAGTGTCCAGAGGAGAAAAACAAAGAAAAAAGGAAAGAAAAAGAACAACACAGGAAGCACTCCAAGCCATCCTCCTACAAGAACAAGAAAAAGGAGAGAGGTTTCATTGCTGAAACCTGGAGTAATTCTGATGAAGACTCCTCCTCCTCAAGCTCCAGTGAGGATGAGGAAGAGAAGAAGGCAAAAGAAGTTTGCCTCATGGCAATAGATGCCTGCAGCAACCACTCAACTGCAGAGAGTTCAGATTCAGATGAAGAGATACCAACAGAAGATGAGGTACTCTCTTCTTATGACTTCACTTCAGAAGAATTTAAATTAGATTTTAAATCTTTATGCTTAGATTTGATTAGCTCAGAAAAGGAGATAAAAGAACTTAGAAATAAGTTAGCTGACTCAGAAGTAATTGCTACAGAAAATATTAGGTTAAAGGAAGATCTCACTACTTGTAGTGAAGAAATTAAATTTCTTAAAATGGAGTTAGCTAAGTCTAAGAGGTTAGAAGAATCACTTAATGGTAGAAGCCTTAAGTTGTTAGAAATTACCAGCATGACTAACACTAGGTCAGCTAATAACAAACTAGGCTTAGGAGCTTCTCCCAGTGAACCCCCAGTTCTTCTTAAAAACAATCTTTCAACTCCAGTGAACTTCATTTCAGCTAGTGGAATGAAGAACACTGAGCAAGTAAATCTAGTTAATAAAACCTTAAATAAAGCTAAGAGAGAAAAGAGAAAGAAATTTTTTAAAGAAATGCAAAGAGCGTCGAACGCCGCTCGACGATCGGAAGCTCAATGGTCGAACGAAGCTCGACGATCTGAGCACCCATCGTCGAACGTCGATCGACGTTTTCAATATGATTTTCAAAATCATAATCAGTACCATAGAAACCTAAATGAAAATAGAAACCCTAGGTTTGTTGACCCATCATCTGTATGGAGAATCCCACCTAGGAGATCTCACCCACTAGGTTATCACCCTCAGCCTGCATTTTCATATATTTCCAGTTTTTCTTATGTGAAAAACAAGGAACCCAAGGTTACCTGGGTCCACACTGTCTAAATAAATGTCTTGCAGGTGAAGGTCTATCCAATCACTCAAAATAAGTGGTATTTGGATAGTGGATGCTCCAAGCATATGACAGGAAATAAAAATCATCTGTCAAAATTCAAAGCTAAGCTCGGCCCAAAGGTTATCTTTGGAGATTCCAGCTGTGGTCAGACAGAAGGCTATGGCAGGATCACAATTGGAGATGTCACTTTTAAGAGAGTTGCATATGTGACAGGACTGAAGCACAATTTGATCTCAGTCAGCCAGCTATGTGATGCTGGCTACCAGGTTTCATTTTCTAACTCCTCTTGCAATATTACTTTAAATAATAATATTTTTTTAGTAGGCATTAGAATAGGTAATATTTATTTAGTAGATTTCAATTCAACTCATTCTGAAATCTGCCTGTTTAATGAAGTAACACTTAATAATAATTCTTTGTGGCATAAGAGGCTTAGTCATGTTAACCTTAAAAATATATCTAGGTTATCTAAACACAACCTTGTTAGAGGTTTACCTTCTTGCCCCTACAAGAAGGAGATCCTATGCAAGGCTTGTCAGCTAGGCAAGCAAACCAAAAATTCTTTTAAATCTGTAAATAAAAGTGATTCTCCTAGAATCCTGTATCTATTACATTTGGACCTTTTTGGCCCAATAAATGTACAGAGTTTAGGAGGGAAGTATTACACCTTAGTAATTGTAGATGACTTCTCTAGGTTCAGTTGGGTTTTCTTTTTGAGAACTAAGTCTGATAACTTCAAAGCCCTTACATACTTTCTACTATGTGTGCAGACTGAGTACTCTACTCATATGGCCTTGATCAGAAGTGATCATGGTACTGAGTTTGACTCTCTTCTCATGCAAGAATTCTGTGAGAGAGAAGGTATCAAACATAGTTTCTCAGCTCCTAGAACTCCCCAACAAAATGGGGTAGTTGAAAGGAAGAATATAACACTCATTGAAGCTGCTAGTACATTGTTGGCAGATGCTAACATGCCTCTCTCCTATTGGGCAGAAGCTGTTAGTACAGCCAATTATGTCTTAAATAGAAGATTGATACACAAGCTTAAGTGTAAAACTCCTTATGAGTTGCTTAAGGGAAAGAAACCTAAAATTAATTATTTTAGAGTATTTGGTTGTATTGTTTATATTCATAATAATAATAAAGAATATATTAGAAAATTTGAAGCAAAAGCTTCAATGGGAATTTTTCTAGGATATTCCCAAGTAAGCAAAGCTTATAGGGTTTATAACAAATCAACCTGTAAAATTGAAGAATCTGTGCATGTGTCTTTTGATGAGTCTCAGATGTTTTACAAGGAGAAGGAAAATTCTCCTTCCTCTAGTTCATTGCAGGTACCTGATGCCCCTCAAGAAATTCTTCAACTATCAACTCTTCAGATCATTGAATCAGACAGTGATGAAGACATTGCTGAAGCTGTTGTTGTACCACCAACAGTAGATCAAATTCCTCCTGAGGAATTAATCCCAACTGTTGCTGAAGATCACATCCCACCTGCTGATATTGTCACACTTAGAGATCACCCGACATCTCAAGTGATTGGAGACATATCAGCTGGTGTGCAAACAAGACATCAATTAAGACAGGATGTGATGCACGGTTGTTTCCTCTCACAGGTTGAGCCCCTCACCTTTAAAGATGCAGAGCTAGATCCCCACTGGATCATTGCAATGCAAGAGGAACTCAATCAGTTTGAGAGATGTAAAGTTTGGACTTTGGTTCCAAGACCTAAAGGCCAACTGATCATAGGCACCAAGTGGGTGTATAGAAACAAGTTGGATGCAAATGGAATTATAGTAAGGAATAAAGCAAGGCTTGTAGCTCAGAGCTACAGATAGGAGGAAGGTATAGACTATGACCAAACCTTTGCTCCTATTGCAAGGCTAGAAGCAATAAGGATCTTCTTGGCCTATGCAGCCTTCATGAAGTTTAAGGTGTTCCAAATGGATGTCAAAAGTGCATTCCTAAATGGTGAGCTTAAGGAAGAGGTGTTTGTTGAACAACCACCAGGGTTTGTTTCTTCAACTCAGCCTTCACATGTGTTTAAGTTGCAGAAAGCTCTTTATGGACTAAAGCAAGCTCCTAGAGCCTGGTATGAGACCTTAGCTAGTTTCCTGTTAGAGCACAACTTTACTAGGGGAGTAGTTGATAGAACCCTTTTTGTCAAGCATCACAAGGACACAATCCTGTTAGTTCAGGTGTATGTAGATGATATTATTTTTGGCTCCACTGATCCCAAACTGTGCAAAAAGTTTTCCAACTTGATGCATTCCAAGTTTGAGATGAGTAGTATGGGTGTGCTGTCTTACTTTCTTGGTCTCCAAGTTAAGCAAGATGCTGATGGTATCTTCATCTCCCAATCCAAATATGCCAAGGAATTGGTAAAGAAATTTGGGATGGCTGATGCTTCAGCAATGCCTACACCCATGGCTACTAATGTAGTTATTGATTCTGATGATCACGGCAAGCCAGTTGATCAAAAGAATTATAGGGACATTGTTGGTTCCCTATTGTATCTAACTGCAAGTAGGCCAGATATAATGTTTGCTACATGCCTTTGTGCTAGATTCCAGGTCAACCCCAAGGAATCTCATCTGATTCTTCTAAAGAGAATCCTGAGATACCTGAAGGGATGCCCAAATCTAGGACTTTGGTACCCAGCTGAGTCAGAATTTGAATTAATTGGATATTCTGATTCTGATTATGCTGGTTGCAGAGTTGACAGGAAGAGCACCTCAGGAACTTGCCAGTTCCTGGGAGAGAGATTGGTCTCTTGGTTCAGTAAGAAGCAGGCTTCTGTCTCAACTTCAACTGCAGAGGCTGAATATATAGCAGCTGCCAGTTGTTGTTCACAGATCCTGTGGATTCAAAACCAGCTTGTGGACTATGGTTACTCACACAAGAACACCAAAATCATGTGTGATAGTACCAGTGCTATCTCAATTGCACAAAATCCAGTGCACCACTCTAGAACGAAGCACATTGAGATTCGGCACCATTTCCTGAGAGATTGTGTGGAAAAGAACAAGATTTGTCTTGAGTTCATATCCACTGAGTTTCAGAGAGGTGATATATTCACCAAGCCCTTAGATGAACAGAAGCATCTGTTCTTTTTAGTTCAACTAGGCATGATCAATGGACGAGACTAAGTGTGACTATATCTGCCAATATTGAAACTTGTTTGAAGATAGTCGAACGACGTTCGAAGATAGTCGATCGGGTCAAGCCCATCGTCGACCTATGGTTGATGAAAGTTTGTCTGATTGAAGATCATCGACCGGCGTTCGACCATAGTCGAACAAGTCGAGCTCATCGTCGATCTCTGGATGACGACAGCTTGTTGTTTGAGAAGCCAGAAATAGTCGAATGATTGTCCGACTACTCTGCTTCTGGACCGATCGTCGAACGACCGTTCGACCATCGGGTCTAGTATCTTTTTAATAGATCGACTATCTCCGGTCCAATATAAAGCCGATAGTCGACCTAGGTTAAAAGATCTTTTATTTTATCGTCGACGGAGTGTGACTTTTCGCATTCTGTCTTCCCGCTTGCGATTTTCTACCGCTTCGTCTCCTTCGTCTTCTCCGTCTTTCTCGCACATTCTCCAGCAATTCCATGGCGGTTTCTCCAGCAGTACTAGCTGTCGTGAAGTTCGATGCAGGCTTCAGCGTCGATTTTGACGCCTTCAGTAGCTGTGAAGCAGGAGTTGTAGAAATTCTTCAGTTATGCCGGGACCAAGGTCTAGAAAGATTAATGTCAACAAGGATAAAGTTAAATATTCCCGAAATCAAGGAATGGGCTTTCACTTCGTCATCCTCTGACGATTCGATGACTGACACCATCGGCGGAGAAGAGGTAATTTTAACTCCGGCCGTTCTGACTGATATTTTTGGATTAGTTAATGGTGAAGATGATTATGAGCAAGATGCTCAAGAGTTTGGAAGGATGCTGACTGAGCTGGGACATGCGGAGGGCATTCCCACGAAGCTGCTCAAGGTCAATTTTCCCTTTAAGATTAAATTTCTCGCTGAGTTAGTCGGAAAAGTGCTCCTTAGAAAGCACTCTGCTCATGACAATATCACAAGGCAACAATTTGCACTGATGTGTGCAATTGTTAATCGGAAAAAAAATGATTGGGCAGGAGTAATGTTTGATTTGATAAGGAAAAAGAATAGTAAGAAGGAAGTTACCCTCGGAAGGGTTATTGGAATTTTCCTGAAAGAAAAGTATCCTCAGCTGCTGGTCTCCGTTGCAACAACCATAAATGCGAGCAAGAAGATGGACCCAAATCTGTTCTCCAAGTGGAAGAGAATTTTTGTGAAACCCGCTCTCACAGGGGTTGCTCCAGCGACATCAGAGAGCACCAGGACTGATTCGGTCGCTCCTCACCCTCAAGAAGCTGGCTCAGCTCTTTCCCTTCCATCATCTTCTTCTGCTATGCAGTCTGCTTCAGTTGAAGTTCCATCAACTTCAGCTGAAGTACGACTTTCTCCTTCTCCTGTTAGAGAAACAACCACGGTTGTTCTTCCTTCCCCTCCAGCATCTCCTCTTCCTTCTCATCTGGCTAGGATATCTGCTCCTAGTTTTGACCTGTTAGGATCTGAGAGGATTCCAACACCACCTCAGTCCCCTATTCATTCTCCAGTTAACACTCCAATTAACTCTCCAGCTCCATCTCCCATTCGATCTCCAATTAACACTATAACCATCTCTGGTGCATCTCCATCCACTACACTTCCATCATCTTTTGAGATCACCCCAGCATTCATTTCTGGCATTCTGGAGTTGATTACCCCTTCAATCAAAATCATGATTGAAGAGGCAATTGCTCCACTTGCCTCCTCCATTGCCTCCTTGATTGCTTCCATCCAATCTCTTTCTAAGTCTGCTGAGCCCTCTTCTTCAAGGGGCCTGGTTTCAATTTCCACTGAAATCAGGCAGGGGGAGATGTTCTGTGAAGATGCCTCAGAGCCTCCAGCCTCCCTTCCAGCAGTTCAAGAAAAGTCTGATGCAGTACAAGCTCAAGATCAATCAGGTTCAGTGTTGTCTGACAAAGATATATCTGATGCTATTATGCTATCTGAATTTGCTGTGAAAGTTTGCTTAGAAGATCTCACCACTCCCGTGGTTGCCCATTTCCTAGAAGGGATTATTACATCCTACCTAGATGAATCTTGGGAGTTGGTCAAATATGAAGGTAATTCACTCATCCGCTTTGTTGACGAGTCAATTAATTTGCTAGCTTGTGAATTCCTAGAAGGAATGATTTTAGTTTATTTAGCAGATCTGTGTTCATAATTCTACAGATTATATTAAAGAAGATTTAGCTGCTCAGATTATAGTCATTGTTTCAGAAGCTGCTCAAGATATTCCTGATATTCAAGTAGATCCAGAATTGGATTCTTTTTTAGATGACATAGAAGATGTGTCTGAAATTCAAGAAAAGAAAGCAAGAGATGATTGGAATCAAAGAGTTCAATCTCTGTTAGAGGAAAAAGAAAAAGATTTGCGAGTTGAAAAGTCAACTGTTTGGGATGATTCCCCAGGTCTTGATTTAGACTTCCTTCTGGCTCAGGATGCCGTAGAAGAGGAAAAAGAGAAAGCTGCTTTGAAGAAAAAGGCTGTTTCTGAAGCCTATGATCCATATGATAATCCTCCATCATCTCACTCTGATGATAAAGATGATTCTGATTTGTCTGAAAGTTCAAAGAGAAAGAAAGCTGCTCAAAAGAAAAGAAAAGCCGTTGCTCCTCCTCCTCCCAATCGAGAAAATGATACTCCATATTACATTCTTAAAGGAATTGACCCCAAATCAAAAGAATTTCAGCATTGGATGTGGTTCTCCAAGAACCAGCAGAAAGAGAGAAAGAGAACTAAGAGATATGACTCTCCTGCTTCCAGATGGACACCCAGAGGTCCTCCTCCACCTCCCAGTGCAGGAGCCTCTAGCAACCTCTCTGCTAATCCATCTGCCTCTTCTGGAAAATCTGCACCTTCTCAGCCTCAGCCAAGGAAAAGCTCTCAAAGTTCCCAAGGCAAATCGTATTCTGGTTCTCAAAGACAAGTGAAGGAGGTTGTGTTTCAAAGACCAACTTTTTCTCCTCCTCCTTCTCCAAAGAAAAGAGTTCCATCTCCAATGCCAGTACAGTCTGAAAAAGTTGTCTTATCTAGTTAATCAAGATAAAGAATCAGATGCTACTCCTCCTGAGTCTGTTTATGAAAGTCCTGAGCTTGATCCTAACTTTAGGATGGCTCGTTTTCACGAATTGGTTGGAGCAGCTCAAATCAGAAAAGCAAAAGCTGAAGGAAAAGATACTACTGGTTTAACCACCATGTCTACATTCAGAAAGAAAGAGTTCGAAAAGTTCCATGTTAATCCTGATGTATTTGACCCCTCAAAGTATATGGAAAAGCACCCTGAAGCAGTTGTTCCAAGGGCTGCAGAATTGAAGATCATTGGTGTGCAGGACTTGAAGATGTCAAAGAAAGAGGCTGATGATCCTCTAAGGAAAATTTCTTTTGTTCCTAGTTCCTCTGACCCTTTGCCAGATTCTGTAGACTCTTAATAGTTTGATTGACTGCTGTGTTATATTTGTCTATTATCTATCTGTTTGATAACTGCTAGTTAATTGTTAACTATTTCCTGCATTAATTTTATTGCTCTTTAGCTAGCTTTATGTGTTAGTTTTTGAGAGACTTAACTCAAATAGGGGGAGATTATTGGTACCCTAGTTTGATTTGAGTTTAGTCTTGCCTTTTTAGTCCCTTGACCCAAGAAATATCTATGGTCATTTGTTAATGGTCTAGCTGTAGAGCCCTCACTTTTCCAGATGAAGAATTTGGTTAAGTAGTTTTTTCGTTCGACTATAGTCGAACGCCGCTCGACTATCGTCTATCGGCTGATCGACGATCGTCTATCAGTTGGTCGACGCTCTGTCTGCATTGATAGTTCGACTATCTGTTGATAGGTCGACTATCTGCTTGGCATGGTAGTTCGACTATCTGTCCTGATAGATCGACTATCTGATAGTTCGACTATCTGTTGATAGGTCGACTATCTGTTTTCTGAGGTAGGTCGACTATCTGCTTGATAGGTCGACTATCTGTTTGTGCTTGATAGTTCGACTATCTGTCCAGATAGATCGACTATCTGATAGTTCGACTATCTGCTCTGATAGGTCGACTATCTGCCGGGGTAGTTCGACTATCTTCTTCGATAGGTCGACTATCTGGATCGTTCGACTATCTGCCCGATAGTTCGACGATCTCCGTGCGTCGGTCGACGATCTCCGAGGGTCGTTCGACGCTTTCTGTCTGCCTTTATATTTTGTATTTATTTATTATATTTAATTAATTAATATATTTTCTGGCACGTTGTTTTAGTTGTTTTATGATAAAATTTCCAGGCAATATTTGCTCCATCCCTTTTGCCTGAGTCAAATCTTTTTAGATAAAGTTGTTTGTCTTATTAGCTGACATTATATTTTACTTTATCTGCTGTCAGTCCTTTATAGCCGTTAGACTGAAAAGTCTTCTTTTTGCTATAAAGAGTGTGTTTCTGATATGACTTTATTTAGTACTTTATTATCAGATTGCTTCCTGCAGCTTCCTAGAAAAAGGTTTATTCCTTTTATAGAATGTTTCTGCTGCAGAGATTGTTTTGTCTTCTTGATATTTACAGCCCAGGTCTCAAGTTTCAGAAGAAGACAAGTAATTCAAATTGAAGAGAGCCGTTGCTTGTTGCTGCTATAAAAAGGATCCTTTGAAGAAGGATTCAAGCTAGCTAACTAGTTACCCAGTTATTCATTTAGGCATTCAAGCCTTCATCAAGATCAAGTTTTCTGCTCTCAGCAATTTCCATCCAACTGAGAAGTGTTAAGCTCTTCTACTCTTCTCCAACCTGAGTTCTCCTGCTTCCAGGAAGTTCAAACTCAGAGTTCTTTTGAAGAAGAAGACAGCTGCTTGAAGATTGCTAATTTTATTATTTATTATCTTCTTGTAGTTTTTCCTTCAGATCTTTCTGAAGAGTTTTCTGCACTGAAGCAAGACTTCACCTGGACATCTTTGAGCCAGGGGGAGCCTTGATTCTTTAAGAGCTCTCTAGCTCAGTGCAAGTCTTTGTGCTTCTCTAATCTTTTTAAAATAGAGAAGACATCTTAACCTTCTTCCCCCTCCTGTACAGGGTTATTACTCCCTTCAAAAGTATCCCTTGGTGGCAGGGCACCTGATCAAAAACCTGTGCTTGGTTTTTAGACACCTGATCAAAAGTCTAAAGGGTTTCTAGATCTACCTGAAGCAGATCCTGTTGGTGGCAGGGCACCTGATCAAAAACCTGAGTGGATTCCTACCGTGTGGGTAGAAGAGTGGACGTACCCAAGTTATTTGGGGAACCACTATAAATTTCCTGGTGTCGTCTGGATTCCCTTGTTTAATTCCTGCATTGTGGCTGTGAATAGATATAACTAGGATTGCTAGTTGCTGATTAGGTTTTCCAAGCCTTAACTGTAATTATAGTTAGCTTGAGTTTGTGCACATCACTCGTGTTAGGCTATAGGGTTAATTCTATATCTATAATCTTTTCATTCCGCACTTCACTCCAAGGGAGTTGGGTAGACCATTAAGTTTTGTCTAGTGCAAAATTTGATAACTCTATTCACCCCCCTCTAGAGTAGTATCTATCCCTTCACTTTCAGATTACCTCATCTGTTACCGCGCGGCGGTAGGAGTTATCATACGGCGGTAGCTTTTGTTTAAAGGATGTACTTGACATTTTATTCTCATCTTCTAATAGACTTGCTCTTCTTTACTTCTGGAGAGGGAAGAGGAAGAATGTCCAGGAACTCTTGTGGAGGTCGATCCAAGATGTGCTTGTGATTGGAATCGCGAGTCGATGCTAGATCCGCGGAGAGGAAGTTGTAACGATCAATTCCATTAAGATCAAAGATCACGTCCATGGCTCTGAAGAGTACTACAAGGGTAACGATCTTCATTATTGGACAAGTGAAGTCCTTCTTTTGGCATATGCATAGAATCCCCCAACAAAAGGTGGAGAATCAAGGGAATTCCTTTATGTTGATTCATGAAATCCACAGTGAGTCTTGCAGATAGATCCGAAAATGTGTAGTACGGAATATGCATGATGTATGAAGCCCATTTAGATAGGTTGGTCTGGATTAGTGATGTTTATTTTACGTGCCGGAGAAGACTCTGAGTATAAACGAGTAATATACGGGGTCTGCGAGATACTGGAGTTGCATTCCAGGAAATACCCTAGAAATCCACGGTTGAAGACCAGTTGGATACCGCCAGGTGACGGTGATTATCGCCAACGGCGAGCTCTTGGTGAGCTATTTGTGTTGTATGCTATGGAAAGACCAGTGTTTTTGGCACTACAGGATGCTACAAGGTTTGGGTTGAGTTTGGGCGCAGAACGAGAGCTTTTGTTGGTCCTGCCAAGCGATCGTGATGAACGTTGTCATAAACTCCCTTTTTGATTGTGAAGCCTGTCTCTTGGGAGACTGTGAGGCTAATCTATGAGATGTGAGCTCTTAAAGTCCAGTGAGCCGAATGGATAAGGGGAAGCCAACCCGCATCAATCTAGACATTGAATTGACTATTTGAGAAACGGGCAATGGTTTAACTGTCTCCACATTATGGTTGTCTAACTTGAATGCCTAAGTTATTGGCATTCATTAGGATCACATAATGAGAGTCTTGGGTTGTACACCATCAAGACTAAAGTCTCCGGCCGTGGGCCATGGAGCATGAATACTCAAACTTGTTGTTATGTCTGGGACCATTGAACAATGGTTGGAGCCTCGTTTTCCGATACACTGATAATGTGCCCCGAGTACACAGAGCGTCGGGCCATGCGGCCGACGTTTGTGATAGATTGAACTATGCGCGAGTTTACGTTTTGTGATATATGTGCTTGTGAAAATGCTATGCCTAAAGAGAAGGAATACTACTAACCCGAGAAAGGAGTAGTGTCGTTATAAATTAGTCAGCTGAATGCTGACCATTACCTTATTTGCCACCTTCATGGTGGATTATCTTTATGCAGGTATTGGAGAGCCGAGCTAGAAATAGCAGGTTGTAGCCCTTGCTACTATGATGGCCCTCGAAGCCCGAATGGAAAAGTTTTACTATTTTCATGTGTGGCCGGCTTGAATGCTGATGTTTGTAATCCACACTATTGAAGTTTAACTGTAAGGCCTTAAGGCCAAACGCTTTTGTGTATTTCTATATACATTCATGTGATATATATATATGTGGTTGTTTATATATAGTAGACATTCATGATTGTTGAGTTCAAATTTAACCCCTGAAGCTTCCTCTAGAATGCTCTGAGTTAGGATGCATGTACTGGTTTTGATATTAATAAGTAACGTCGCTGACTATTTGTGGAATATGGCGTGGGACCCCGACTGGACCCTCTGCTATATGTCATGTGACAGATGGAGGTGTTATACCTGCCCTATCGACTAATGAGAGCCCGTTGGCGGAACCATCTTGGGGTAACTTTCCAAACTACACTGAGTGACTTCCAGCCTTGCCAGCTAATGGGAGCCTGGTCAGTGGAATCTGCTTGGGATCAACATATCAAAGCCACCACTAAGAGGTCTACCTGCTCTGTCGGCTAGTGAGAGCCCAGTCAGCAGAACCATTTCGGGGCTAACATGTCTAATTCACCTTCAAGAGGTCTACCTGCCCTTCTGAATAATAAGAACTCGGTTAGAGGAACCATCTTGGGGTTAACTTTCCAAACTATACTGAGTGACTTCCAGCCCTGTAAGCTAATAGGAGCCTGGTTAGCAAGATTTGCTCGAGATCAATATGCCAAAGCCACCTCCAAGAGGTCTACCTGCCATACCGGTTAGTGAGATACCGGTTAGTAGAACTATCTTATGGTTAACATGTCTAAGTCACCTCCAAGAGGTCTACCTGCCCTGCCAACTAATGAGAGCACGGCCAGCGGAATCATCTTGGGGTTAAATTTCCAAACTACACAGAGTGATTTCTAGCCATGCCAGCTAGTGGGAGTATGGTTAGCATGATCTACTTAGGATCAACATTTCAAAGCCACCTCCAAGAGGTCTACCTACCCTGCTGGCTAGTGAGAGCCCGGTCAGCAGAACCATCTCGGGGCTAATATGTCTAAGTCACCCCCAAGAGGTCTACCTGCCGTACAGACTAATGAGAGCCTGGTCAGCGGAACCCTCTTGGGGTTAACTTTACAATAACTTCACGATCTCCTACTACGTTCACTTAGATGAATTCTTTTTAATGGATTGCACCCTACCTTAATCGGACAGGGATAAAGTTTATTACAAAGAAGGGCTTACGCAGACAAACTCCTTTAGGATACATAATTGTATATTTCTTTCTTCCCTACATTAGGTAAGGTATCCAAAAACTGCACCTGCTACTACTGCTGAAACAGGCCTCTCGCTCTCCTCACCTCCTAGAATTCTGCACTGGAGGTTGTTGTTTGATCCTCCTCTAGAGGGAGTTCATTATAAGGTAACTCTCCTCTACCCTCTCTTCTTTTACCTGAGCGATTTCTTCTTTCTCTCCTCTTTTTGGATGTCGAGAACCTTGACATGAAATCCTGATGCAGGTTCTCAAAGCAATGGATGGAGTTGGAGGGCAATTGGTGGAACCAAATGTTCGCTCTTACCTTGAGAGTTACAACGAAGAGCCAACATTTGAAGGGATCAGTCATTTGCCTGATCGAGGTTGCGTCCTTAAACCGTTGGACATGCTATACAGGATCATCCCTGTCGGTATAGTAGGACATCTCAGGCTCACAAAACCCCTTCAGAACTAGGGCAGATGAAACCAACTCAATGAAGGGTTGTCATCCCCTGTTAGGCAAGCCAGGCAATCATGGGCCTCCATCTCATCATTCCGGACTCCACTCGTCGAACAGTGGAATATGACTTGCCCCGGGAGATCTTACTCCCTCCAATCCTCTGCCACCTCCTTCCCAGGTCGCCTATCGGGTACGTTCTTGCCCAGGGTTGGGGATGCGACAACTGGGACTGCTGGCATCGAACACTCGGCACGTGTGTGTATGAAAATGCAAAAGGAAAACAAAGCTATATCAGATTGGCTTGTTCGACAACTTGTCAAACCAACCTCTCTCTGATACCAACTATCACAACCCATATTTTTCACCGACAATAAAGGGTTATCAGAGTAAGGGAAAATACGCTTCATGATGCCACGCCAACAGGGGATAACTGCGGACGCTCATGCAACACTCCTACTGAACCATGAAGAAAAATCCTTTAAGTTTATGAGAGGTAAAATAAGTTTAAGTATAGTAGTTAGTCCTATCCCTCGGCTTAGTGGCTCATCTAGTACACAAGAAAAGTAGTTAAACACTGTGAAAAATACTTCTTTTATTAGGTTAGGCATCCTACAAGAGCTTGGGGGTCCCCACAGGACACCTCAAGGCTAGCAAGTTTTAAGTTTATAGTAGAAGTAAAAGCAGATTTTTTTACGGTCATTAAATATAGTGATTTATAATTTAAAAGTGTGCAATGCATGAGGTAAAAATAGTAGTTTTTATATTCGAAAATACCTACCATGCAATCCTAATATAAAACATCCCAGAATACAAGTAATCCAATATACAAAAAGAAAACTAAGAAGCTAGCAAGTATCCAACACAACAATCGTGTGAGCGTCAACAAACTGACACGAACCCACAAATAAATAATGTCGGAACAAGCAAAACAACTAAAACAACAGACTACCTCGCTACGGCAAGGCAAAAACCACAGCCAACACTACTGCCCAAGAACTCCACAACCAGCACCGCAATCAGCTACAGCTCTGAACCTGAGGCATTCCAAAGATAGAACACCTTAGCAAGAATGTATAAGAGATGGCAGAAAGTAAACCACAAGTAAATAAGGTCAAAGGGTACCAACCCAAGATCAAAGGAAATATACTTAAATAAAGTACAGCAGTAAGATAACATGGTAAAAAGAAAACACTTACGTGAAGCATCACGTACAACGAGAGTACCCCAAAAAGCACAGGACTATAAGGGGAAAAGCTCAAGATTAAACCATCGGGAGAGAAACAAACCCATATTAGCCACCTGTGATCAACTCCACCGAAACCAAAACAACAGGGGCGAGGTGGTCAACTCATTTGGGCATAACCCCAAGAATAATTTATCCATTTAACTGCGGGGGAGATTGGATACTCCACCATTCACCGTAAATACCCAGAATCCCGGTAGAGCCCCACAAAATACTAATAGGGAGAACAAACGTTGTGGCAGTAGATTCGTCCACTAAAAACACCCACAATAAAGAAAAACCATGAAGTCACACCTCGTAATGACCCGGGTTTTGGGCTCAGGGGCACACCACAACCCATCATTGGTCTGGCGTCTTGCCTCGACCCACAGCATCGCCACGAAGAAAACCATGATATAAATCTCAAGACAACAATGGCACATCAGATT
This sequence comes from Platanthera zijinensis, assembly GCA_039513925.1. Classification (NCBI taxonomy): domain Eukaryota; kingdom Viridiplantae; phylum Streptophyta; class Magnoliopsida; order Asparagales; family Orchidaceae; genus Platanthera; species Platanthera zijinensis. The sequence goes on from CM077093.1 coordinate 161,050,515, forward strand.
TTACTAGACAAATCTTGATTGAAATGGTTGATCAACCCTTAAGAAGAATTTACAGTCCTAAATAATCTCTAACATTTTCTACAAGAGGGTTGAGGAACGGATATAAGGAGTAGATATAACCACAAATAGCACTAACAGGATTAGGTAACAAAATCACAAACATGATAATTATAAACCAAACTAGACAAGGGATTTAAACAGCCGAAAAAATTAGCAATTACTAACAATCATGGTAACAATAAGTTAGAAATTTCTGCAAATCGGGGTAAAGAAGGGAAAAGAAGGAGGAAACCATCACTTGCTTTGATTTTTACCGGAAAAATTCTTTGAATCACTCCTTGACATAAATCGGGGCTAAAGAAGATGAGGGAAGCCGAAATCTAACAAAAATGGCCAAAAAAGAGTTAGGGCCAAAAACCCTAGCGAGGAAAACTCAAGAAATAGGGAAGATTTTACCATGATGACGAAGCTCTCGCTGAGATCTTTCATGATCTATGATCGGTTCCCAATTTCGAGCACTGGAGAACCGTCGGCGGCCACCGAAAGAAGCACGGAAGAACCTTCTCTCTCTCGCTCACGCTGCTTTGGTTTGGGAAGAAGGAAGGAAATTGGTCTCAGGAGAAGAAGAAAAGTACGTTAATATAGGGTATAATTAAAATTATTTTATAACATTTCTAGGAAAGGTACCGGGAATGAGGATTAACTGGACTGGACATCTCGAGAAGAAGTATGGATTTCTCGAGTGGAAAGTATTTCTCGGAAATAGAAGGAAGATAACTCGAGTAGAAGGAGCAGGTTTCTAGAGTAAGGGAGATGATATTTCTTGAGTACAAGAAGCATTACTTGAGAACAAGTAGGAGACTACTCGGGAACAACAATTCATGTTTTCAAGTATAAGGTAGAGCTTTCTCGAGAACAAGACATGGCCTTCTCGAGAACTGGGCAGATCTCGAGTACAGAAGAAGATTACTCGAGTAATATAAAACCTTCTCGAGAAGTAAAAAGGACTTCTAGAGAGCAAGACTGCACATCTCAGGAAGGATAAGGTACATCTCGAGAACAAACTAGCATTTCTCGAGAATCAACAAAATTATTACTCGGGTACAAAAACAGACCTCTCGAGAACTAGAAGCATTTATTGAGAGCTAGAGGAATTTTCTCGAGTACAAGAAAAGGCATTTCCAAGAAAGAAAACACTACTCAGGAACTAGTCCCAGCCACTTGAGAAACGAAGGGCCAAAACTCCCGAGTACACATCACAAATCTCTCTCAAGTACTAAGCAGGGTAATATCAAGAATCCTAATTTGGCTAGCATTCCGGGATAAAATATCGACCCTATGAATTTAGAATAATGATAACCCTAGAATCTGACGCACCAACTTTTGAGATATTATCATCAAATGCCTACTTAAGCAAAAAAAAGCATCATAAGGATCAAAACACGCGCTGAGACTCCAAGATGCTCGAATCGAAAAAGAACCAGACAAGTCCCAAAAACCTCAAGACTCAATATTTCAAACATGGAAACATTCAATCTCTTCAAAACCCCAAAAAACCGGTCAAACAGACTCAACGGATGAAAAAACGCACAAACAGAGCAGCGCCGATATTAAAATGAAAAAGGGTGAAATATGGTTTGGCAATACCACCTTGGGGGGTTAGATCAGCTTAGCTCTAGAGGGGGGTGAATAGAGCTTATAAAACCTTTTTACAGAATTAAAAGATGGTATTAAAATAGTGATATTACTATGTATAAAAGGTGAAGTGCAGAGAATAAAACTAAAGCACACACCACACAACACAATAAGTAAAAGCTAATATCACAAATGATACAAGAAATTTATAGTGGTTCCCCTAAACTTGGGTACATCCACTCTTCTACCACCCTGGTAGGAATCTACTCTAGTTTTTGATCTGGTGCCCTGCCACCAATCAGATTTTTGCTCAGGTGACATGTCATCACAAGATCTATTTCAAGGGAGATCTCGCAACCTTTTAGGCTTTTGATCAGGTGCCCAAAAATCAAATCAAGTATTTTGATCAAGAGACATGCAACCAAGATGGATAACTTTTGAAGGGAGTTAAGAAACCCTTTATACAGTGCGTGAAAATAAAATAAAAATAGTATGGAGTTCTTCTCTTTCTCAAACAACTGAGAAGACTAGTGGATTTTCTTGATGATATCAAAGCAACCCCTGAGATAGAAATTTTTATCAGGAAGATGGAAGCTTTGCAGGGTGTGTAGGTCTTCTTAAAAATAATCTCTAGAAAGCTTCAGAATAATGGTGATGGTTATCTCTTAAAATCCTTTGGAGATGCAAACTGACGATGAAGAATTGTTCTCAGTCTCTAATGTATTCTCAATTTTGTAACTCTACAACTTCTGTATTTCACAGCTTTTGAAAAACTTGTCTTATAATTACTATATTTTCCTGCATCAAAGTTTGAAATTCCTTCCTTAATTGATTGTTTATTTCTTGAAACTTTGACAATGGCTAGAAGGCCAATAAAATAATTCCTTAACTATCCCAAAGAATTAACTGTATATTGACTCTATGAAATCCAGTAATTAATGCTGCCATTTGAACGACTATATTCAGAGAATATAAGCATTAATTACTCAGAGTAAAATAAGACAGAATATAAGCCTTAGTCAATCTGAATTATTCTGCAGAGAAATAGAAAATGAACTGACAGTTATCGTCGATCTGGATCAAAAATAGTCGAACTCAAACCTCTCATTCGTCGAGCTAAGCCTTGAGAAATCTGAGCTAAATTATTACGTTCCATTCTGGGCTCCAAGTTCGTCGAACTGAGATAGAAGAACGTCGAACTCAATCCTGACAAAGGATCAGAATTCGTCGAACTCAGTTCATCTTTCGTCGATCTCAATTCAGAGAAGAGAATCTGAGATCATTGAACTGAGACGAAGATCATCGATCTCACTTCAGAGTTCGTCGCACGCCTTCTTCAATAGAGAAAATTATGCCATGATATGGTTTCTTCAGTCTTCTAAGTCTTCTGAGGGATTGGACTGATCAATATGACTAGTTGACCTACCCTATAATCTAATGAACACCTATGACCCTAGACTATACAAAGTGGGTCAATCTATGAAATCCTAATAGTGAAACTTAGCCCAAATCCCTAAAATAGGTGGGGTTCCAACAATCTCCCCCTATTTGGGTGAGGTCACTATGTACAATGCATAAAACAAAGAAACTACTAACATAAAACACAACAACAGATATGTGACAGAATTACCAGAAAATTTAGCAGATATAACTTTATATACAGAGAATGAAAATTATTCTAAGAGCTGTCTAAAGGAGGAGCAGAAGAAGATTTAATAAACACAATTTTCCTGAGAGGATTTTCTGCTTCATGCTTGGACATCTTTAGGTCTTAAGCTCCATGAATTGTTACAGTTGAAGCTCTTGGAACAATAGCTTCTGGATGTACCTTCATGTAAGTATTAGGATCAAAAAGTTGTTTATCTACCTCAAGTTTTTCCAGCTCCTTTTGTCTATATGTAGATATGGTAGTAAATTGATAGGGCTCAGCTTCTTCTTCCCAGGCATTATTCATTAGTGATAAGCCTATAGTCTCATAGAATCTTGCCATTCTGTAGTTAGGATCTAACTCAGGTTCATATACTGGAGATGGAGGTCTCCCTGGGTCAGCTTTGAAACATCTTAAGCAGATCTTTGAGCTTTCCTGTATATTATAGACTGTTATTGAAAGTTTGTAGAAGGATAATCCTTTGTAAATTTTTCAGCAAAGTAAGAGCTTGGAGTTCTACATTCATTATACTTTTCAACATATCTTCCTTGGTGCTGTCTTCCTCTCCTATTAGAGTAGCCACCTCTGGAATAAGATCTAGAGAATCTTCCTTGACTGTGAGGGGCATAGGGCTTTGGTTGCTGGGAAGAGGTTGACTTAGGTGCAATATTTCCTGAGGCACCTGGAGCAAGAGGAGGAGGAGGAGGAGGTGAGTCCTTCCTAAACTTCTTAGTAGGAGCTCCACCAAACTTCTTCCTATCCTTTAGCTCTTTATACTGGTTCTTAGATAGCTTCATCCAGTATGGAGTGGTTGGAGTCAAAGGAATATTATATAAAATATAATAAGGAATATCATTCTTAAATTTATCAAAAGGAGTTGCTGCTGCCTTAGATACTCTCTTCTTCTCCTTTAATTTCCTCTTCCTGGACTTGGTTACCTCTGAATAATCAGAATCCTCTGATTCATCATCATCATCAGAAGATCCTTGTAGATTCTCATACATTGAATCTATCTGCTTTAAGTTTTCTTCTGAAATTTGTTTCTTTGTTTGAAGAGGAGCTTGAGATGCTACAACTTCTAGAACATCAGTTTCATTAGCTATCTAAAAGTCTTATTCTATGTCAGCCAATAGAAAATCTTCCAACTCAGGATCATTCTGGACATTCTCTGAATATTGAGCAATGTCTTGAGCAATAAGATGATCTAGATTGGGAATAGAACTATCATCCATGATATTGGTTGGGCCACAGGAGCTTGGCTCAACTTCATCAGATGTAATACTTGAAGGTTCCACAATCCATTTATTAGAAAAATGTTCTTTAAGTTGATGAACAACTTCAGAACTTATTGGAGGAGTGTAACACACAATAGCCAAAGATGGCTTAATTGATGGAAGAAGATTATAGTAAACTGAATTAAAAGAATCTAATAAATCAAGAATATCTATTGTGGGATTGATACAATAATCACCAACAGTCAAAATTGATGGAAGAGCAACTTGCTCATCTACACTCAACATATCAAAATCAATTATTTCAGCTGTTGTTGTTGTCACTACTTCTGCTACTGCTACTGCTGCTAGAACTGCTAGAGGAGAGACTTCTTCATTGAACATCTCCCCCTACCTGGTATCAGGAATGTATGATGACAGTCCCCTAGATGAAGAAGGGTCAAAAATTGAAGCAATTTAAGTAGAGAGGGGTGATGGAAAGAATTAGAGGTGCAATGGCATCCTCTATGAGAGATTTGATGGTTGGGGTGAGAAGAGAGATGATGGTAGATGGATTAGATGAGGATGATGGGAGAGATGATGTCGTATTACCACATGAATTATAAATATTGAATCAAATGGATAGAGGTGGAGGTAGAATTGGATTGGTGATGACTGGAGGGATGTCAGGTGTGATATCCATAGGGATGTCAGGTGTGATATCCATAGGGATGTCAATATCAAGTGGAGATTGTGGAGGAGTTTATACTGGTGATGGGGATGGTGTTGGTGTTGGTGTTGAAATGAGATTGAAGGTGGGTGACATCTATATAGATATAGAGATGGTGGATGGGATTTCTTTTAGGAAGTGAGGTAGAGATGGAGAGGGAGAAGAAATGACTATAGAGATATCAGGGATAGAGGGTTATTGAGGGGATGGTAAAGGTGGTAGTCTAGGAGAAGCTGGAGGAGGAAGAATTTCTGGTGCCTCTTCATTAGTAAGTGGGGGATTGACTCTGGGAGTCCTTGTGTCCTCAAAAAGTCTAGAGTAAGAGGATGACATGGAGGGATTGTTGATGGTCCTCTCCCACTTCCCAAAGAGGGCTAAGGTCAGCCTCTTGGAAGCATTTATGAAAACTATTGGGGAGACCAACAGTTGGGGACATTTTTCCTGGAGGAAGATGCCCAATGTCCTCCTAAAACAAACTTCTCTTTTGTTATTTTTCTTCTTTATCGAATCAAACAATATACTGCTCCAATTAACTGATTTCTTATTCACCAGCGCACCCATCAGCAAGAACTGGTGTTTGGTTATATAGTCATGAGCGGTGTACTTCCCGAGCACCACCTTGCCGACCACATCAGCAAGAAACTTGTACTCCACCGACAAGTTCTTTTTCAGCATCTTATTAGGGTTTCCCTCGGAGTGACCCATCCTTGTAAGCATCTCAGAAAACTCAGTTGAGTTCATTTCAAAATCATCATTACCATTTACAAAACCAAAAACCTTAGATAAAACATCAGGAGTCAGAATAACCTCCTGTCCAGATATGGTGCTGACTAGAGTTTGTGCGTCTGGGGATGATGAAGTAAAAACCCATTCCTTTATTACTACAACTGGCAGCTTCATCCTTGTAGTCATAAATTTTTGAATGTGTGGCTCATTGAACAGTAATAGTATGTCCTGGAACATTTGAACGGTATGCTTGAAGGAATCTATATCTATATCAAAACTGCCATCAAACTTCATCCCAGAAAGAGTTGCCTCCGAAATCGCCATTGAAATTGCCTATAAGGAGAAACAAAGATCAAGTGCAAAAGGAATTGAAAGCGTGGGACGGATTTCATTTAATCCTTAGATTATAAGGTTTTTAGAAGATGAAATGACGTTCTCAGTCCTACGAAATAGAAAAGATCTTCTATCTGAGTTCGACGAAATATTTTAATAGAAAATGAGTTCGTCGATCTTAGTCGAAGGAAGACGAATAAATTGTTGATCTCCATTCGACGATAAATTCACTGAAGCAGGATCATCAATCTCCATTCGATGAAATCTGTTTCACTAAGAAGTGATCGTCGAACTCCGTTCGACAAACTCTTCACGAGGAGTTCCCAGATCATCGATCTCTGTTAGACGAACTGTCAACAAATCATCGAATGCAGACAAAATTTAAATTAACTCTTCTCCATTAATCATACCTAACTGATTTAAGAAGAACAGTTGTTTCTTCTCATCCAATGGCTTGGTGAAGATGTCTGTTCTTTGTAAATCAGTGGAGATAAAGACAAGATTAATTTTCTTTTTGTCTACACAATCTCTAATGAAGTGATGTCCTACTATGATGCATTGGATTTTGTGCTATGGATATATCACTGGTACTATCACAATATGTAGTTGAATTATTTAAGTTGAATCCATAATCCAGTAGTTGATTTTGAATCCACAAAATCTGTGAGCAATAACTGTCAGCAACTATGTATTCTGCTTCTATAGTTGAAGTGGACACAAAAGTTTGCTTCTTACAGAACCAGGACACTAGTCTATCACCAAGAAGCTGACATGTTCCTGATGTGCTTTTTCTGTCCACTCTACATCCAACATAGTCACCATCTGAGAATCCAGTTAAGTTAAATTCTCACTCTGATGGATAAATAAGTCCTAAATTTGGGCAACCCTTTATATATCTCAAAATCCTTTTTAGTAAAATATATTCTTTAGTGTTCACCTAGAACCTAGCACAAATGCATGTAGCAAACATGATGTTTGACCTACTTGCTGTGAGATATAATAGAGACCCAACAATGGCCCTATAAATTTTCTGATCAACAGATTTTCCATGCTCATCAGAATCTATCACAACATTTACAGCCATGGGTGTCTTCATTGTTGAGGCATCACATATACCTAATCTTTTAATAATCTCCTTAGTATATTTAGATTGGGAGATGAAGATACCATCAGGTGATTGCTTCACTTGGAGACCAAGGAAATATGAAAGTTCACCCATGCTACTCATCTCAAACTTTGAATGCATAAGGTCAAAAAACCTTTTGCATAGTTTGGGATCAGTTGAGCCAAATGTAATGTCATCTACATAGATTTGAACTAACAAAATTTTATCTTTATGATGTCTAATGAAAAGAGTCCTATCTGCAATACCTCTAGAAAATTTATGCTCTAAAGGAAGCTAGCTAAGGTTTCATACAAAGCTCTTGGAGCTTGCTTTAAACCATAGAGAGATTTATGCAATCTAAAGGCATAAGAAGGATGAGTTGGAGAGATAAAACCTTGTGGTTGCTCCACATATACTTCCTCTTTTAGTTCACCATTGAGGAAAGCACTCTTTACATCCATCTGGTAGACTTTAAACCTTTTATAGGCAGCATAAGCTAAGAAAATTCGTATGGCTTCAAGCCTTGCCACTGGAGCAAAGGACTGGTCATAATCAATTCCTTCCTCCTGTGAGTAGCCTTGAGCCACTAGCCATTCCTTGTTCCTTATAATGTTATCATTAGCATCCAATTTATTTCTAAACAGCCATTTGGTTCCAATAACTGGGTAGTCTTGGGGGATAGGAACCAAATCCCAAACTCTATATACCTCAAATTGATTGAGCTCCTCTTGCATTATAATGATCCAATGGGGATCTTGCTCAATATCTTTGATGGAATGGGGCTCAAGTTGAGAAAGGAAACAAGCAAACATCAAGTCAGGGTTGAGTTGATGCCTTGTTTGCACACCAGCTGATATGTCTCCAATCACTTAAGATATGGGATGATCTCTAAGTGTGACAAGATCAGTGGGAGGAGTTTGAGTAACAGATTGTGAGAGTAATTCCTCTTGTGGAATTGGGTTAGCTGTTTGGAGAGTGTCAGCAACATCCAAACTATCTTCTTCACTATCATCTTCAACAGCTTGTGGAGAGGGATTAGATGGAGCCTCTTGGGTGAGGTTTATATCATCCAATCTCTCACACAAGTGAGGTACCTGCAATGAGCTACTGGTAGAAATTTCTTTCTCCTTGTAATACATGTTAGCTTCATCAAAAGTCATATGGACTGATCCTCAATTTTTAAAGTGGATTTATTAAAAACCCTATAAGCCTTGCTGACTTGGGAATATCCTAGAAAAATTCTCTCTGTGGCTTTAGCTTCAAACTTTCTAATATGTTTCTTGTTGTTATTATGAATATAATATATACAACCAAATACTTTAAAATAAGTGATTTTAGGTTTCTTCCCTTTAAGAAATTCATAGGAAGTCTTATTCTTAAGTTTATGTATTAAACTTCTGTTCGATACATAGTTTGTTGTGCTCGCAGCCTCTGCCAAAAAGGAGAGGGGCATGTTAGCATCTGCAAGTAATGTGCATGCAGCTTCAATTAGGGTTCTATTCTTCTTTTCAACTACCCCATTTTGTTGAGGAGTTCTAGGAGTTGAGAAGTAGTGTCTGATACCTTCCTTCTCACAGAACTCTTGCATAAGAAGAGACTCAAACTCAGTACCATGATCACTTCTAATCAATACAACTGGAGTAGAGTACTCAATCTATATGGTCTTGAGAAAATCTGTAAGAACCTTGAAGTTATCTTACTTAGATCTCAAAAAGAACACTCAAGTGAATCTTGAGAAGTCATCTACAATAACTAGAGTATACAATTTCCCTCCTAGGCTTTATACAGCAATAGGACCAAAGAGGTCCATATATAGCAAGTACAAGATCCTAGGTGAATCACTTTTATTTATAGATTTAAACCTAGATTTAGTTTGCTAGCCTAATTGACAAGCCCTGCAAAGGCCTTCCTTCTTGTAGGGAGCAGAAGGCAATCCTCTAACATGGTTGTCCCTAGATAGCTTAGCAATGTTTTTCAGATTTACATGTCCGAGTCTTTTATACCACAAATCATTATGATTGCTAACCTGATTAAAAAGGAAAATATCTGAAACAGCTGATTGAAACTTTACTGCATATATGTTGCTTTGTCTATTTCCAATTAAAATAGTTTTGTTTTCTGTAGTTGAAATAATACAAGAGCTTGAGTTAAAAGATCCCTGATAAACTTCATCACATAATTGACTTATGGAGATGTGGTTATGCTTTAGTCCACTTACATATGCAACCTTTTTGAAGGTTACTGCCCTAACCATGACTTCTCCAAAGCCTTCAGCCTGGCCACAATTGGAGTCACCAAAGATCACCTTTGGTCCCAGCATGGACTTGTAATTAATTAATTTGTCCTTGATGCCAGTCATATGCTTGTAGCATCCACTGTCAAGATACCATTGTTGATTAAAAGCTGGACAGCACTTCACCTGCATAAACAGAAATTAGTTATTCTTGACCCAGGTTACCTCGGGTCCTTTATTTTTATGATAAGAAAAATTGGAAATAGTTGAGAATTCAGGTTGGTTTTTATATCCTAATATGTGATATCTCCTAGGTGGAATTTCCCAACTGGTAAAAGGATTAATGAGTTACCTTGTCAGATTAGAGTTTCTAAAAGAATTGAAAGTTTTGTTAACTCTGACTGGGTTCTGTTGGATCTAGTGGCCAACCATATAGGGGGGTGAATAAGGTTTTACAACATTGAATAAAATTTTACTAAATATCACGCACTAACAACAATCACAGATGAATGTAATCACGTTGCATTAAAATAATAATGAAATATAGTTCATGAACAGTTTACATCAATACTTGATCTTCATGACGTCGAAAATCGGAGACGATGAAAATTAAAAGCTCTTGGGTTATGTATACTGACCCACTACCCGGACCAGTTGGCTCTCTCACTTTCCTTCCTAGAAAGGACATTGAGCCGCTCTTCACCTCCTCATAAGGAAGGGTATTAAAGCCCACTCTTCACCTCCACACAAGGAAGGGTATTAGAGCTCACTCTTCACCTCCACACATGGAAGGCTCTTAGAGCCCACTCTTCACCTCCACACAAGGAAGGGTTTTAGAGCAAGACTAGATTCTCTGATCTAGACGTCCCAAATCTCGGGATGATTTACCGCAGAATCCTACCCGGATTCTGACGACCCTCACTGGTCGATTTTCCTCACCACCAACTAAAAAAAATAGAAAAAGATTACAAGGATTAAAAGTAAAGATGATAAGAAAATGAAGTTCTCCCTCTTGACGACTTCTCCGGTGTACGATCTATGGTCGGTGCTTGAGATCTTTGTTGGTGAGCAACTGGTCGCTTCACAGTGTCGATGAAGATTCTGGATCGCCGGAGTTTTTCGTTCATGAATGGGAGAGAGAAAGCTTCCTTCAACTTTGACGAAGACAAGTGGATACGGGCGCAAGGAGGTGGCTGAAATCTAGAGTTCTGAAACCCTTCGTCAAAATTCGACTGGCAGTCATAATAACAATAGGAAATGCAGCGACTTTTATACGTCTTCATGAAAACAAGCTACCGCCAGCGATAAGACTAGCGCATGCGGTAGTTTCGCGTGCTTGTTGTGCCAGCTGTCCTCCAAATCTGGAAAATAATCTTTCGAAACAATCTTTTGCCTTTTCATTTGAACTAGCACCGCGCGGTAGAGCTTACCGCCGCACGGTAACATAGGATGTGATGTTCCTGAATAGGAAACACCTGTTTGACAAGGCTAGCGCCTCGCGGTAGAGCTAGCATCGAGACCATCCAGAGCACTAGGCCCAAATAAATCGTCGAGTTAGCGCCTACGGTAGTACTAATTTCTGGAGGGAGCTAGTGTGGTGCGGTAGAGCTAGCACCGAGACCATCCAGGGAGCTAGATCCAAATAAATCATCGAGTTAGCACCTGCGATAGTACTGACGTCTGGCGGTATCCCAGCATCTCGAGTCTCGACACTTCTTCTCTAGACGTTCATCGAGTGGCTAGCGTGGCGCGTTAGTGCTAGCGCTGGGCGGTAGCTTTCATATATGCCTTTTTCTTTGCTTGCACCTGTAAACCTACACACTCTATCAACATACAATATGATCAAATACAACCTGGGAGTTGATATTCTCAAACATAAGGAATGTGAAACCACGGTTCCAACAAACTCCCCCTTTTGATAATATCAATTCTCGTTCATGACAACTAAACATGAGATAGAGTGCAAAATGAAGATAGGAAATATAAGCTAACAACAGGTTGCAGTGTATTGGAGAGTCTATACATTCTACTTGCTCCCCCTATCTATGTGTTGCTCCCCCTATCTATGAGCACACATTAGCATCATGCTCTCCTATAATTTACCTCTCCTAGCTGTGCTCCCCCTACATATGAACTCTCCTAACCCTCCTAACATGTAACCATACTCATGAACATACTCGTGAATAATATATCTCATTAACATACTCATGAACAATATATTCACCCCCTTTGATAATATCAAAAGGGCGGGCAAGGCCAACCAGTCAAATAGGATGAAAAGAGTAAATATATTAAGTATACGAGTGACCCAAAACATAATAACTATCAGAGAATTTGAAGTACCGGGGTCACACAATGGAGCCAAAATTCAGAATTAGAGAGGGCACAAAATGGAGCAAATAGTAAGAGTTAATAAAAATTGGACAACGCACACAATCAAATCACACAACGAGTACAGCAATAATGTTGTAAGAGATATGAAGGAAATTAATTTAAGCAAACATTGTAAACCGTCATGAGTGTAAATCAAGTGCTAGTACATATTGTGCTACAAAGAGTTTGTGCAGTTGCAGTCCAATTCTTTTGCACTGAAGTCTTAAATAAGACAATGATGTGGACATGAAAAATCAATAGAGAGAGCACCAATAAGAAATAGCAAGTATTACATGTGAGCTCTCGAGCTTTTAAAATAACTTACACAGAAGAAATATAGGGAATAATCACGTTACATATCTAACGATGCTATATCAGGATTGGAAACTAGAGGCACGTAGCTTAGTGTGGGTCTAGGCACACGATCGAAACGACTCTTTGAACCAAGGTGCTCATCCTCACAATGCTCATAAAGACTTATCAGGAGGAATTAGTAGTGCTTGGGGGGGTCCTTGAATAGAAAGTGAATAGCTAGCATAGAGTTTTGAGCTTATTTGCTTAGAGCTACCACATTGATAATTAATTTTTTTTGAATTTCAAGGGGCCCCAAGCCAATCGAAATCTATCAACCTAGATAGATGCACTTTAACGTGTATGCTTAAGACCTTAGCACTAGAGACGTTTTCCCAAAGTTTTATTCTTTATACAAGCACATATAGGTCGTGACATTGATTATTCAAAGTATTTCTAAAGTGTTAGGATACAACGTCAAGAGGTATAGCATGTTAGTCTTGTATTTGTACAAGAGTGCTTCAACTAGAGATGTGTGAAGTGTGATAGGTCATTCCCTTATCTAAATCCTCACACATACCTAGAGGCATAGGCAACATACACTCACAAGTATTTGCGAACTCAATAGCTAAGCACTTAGAGATTTAGCTCACTATGACCGGAGGACAATGTTTGAAAAAGATTAATCTAGTAAACTCAAACATTATGCATACACGTTATTGTCTAAGACGCAGTCACGTGAGCCCTTGAAAAGAACGATTCATAAATATATATATTTTTGGGTTTTTTTAAAAAAACTTAAACAATGCAAAGAAAGCATACAAAAAAACATGTCTGTGTTGTTTTTGCGATATAACACACAAAAAATGCATAGACAAAGAAAGAGCAAAAAAATAAATAAAATAATAAAATAGAACTAGGATGAGAGATCAAGAATGCCAAGCTCGAGTCAGAGTAGAGAAAAACGGGCATCCGGGAGAGGTTTAGTTAGAATGACCGCAAGTTGGTCATCGGTGCCAATAAAGAAGACACTCACGTTGTCCTTTTTGATATGATCACAAATGAAATGATTACGCACATCAATATGTTTTGACCGAGAATGGTGCACTGGATTATAGGTTAAGTCAATGGCACTCTTATTATCGCATCGAAGTGTTACCTTTCGATATGTGAGATCAAAGTCTTCTAACGTTTGAGACATCCATAGTGCTTGAGCGCAACAACTTCCTAATGATATTTACTCGACCTCAGCGGTTGATAGAGCAACTGAGTTTTGTTTGCGGCTAGACCATGAGACTAGTGTCGGGCCTAGGAAATGGAAAGTACCGCTTGTGCTCTTGCAATCGAGAGAGCATCCGGCATAGTCTGAGTCTGAATACCCGTGAAGAGAGAAATCGGAGGAGTGAGGGTACCAAAGTCCAAGGTTCTGTGTGCCTATAAGATACCTAAAGAAATGTTTTACCGCTTTCAAACGAGACTCTCTAGGGTCGGCTTGATACCTTGCACACATACCTACCGCAAATGTGATATCAGGCCTTGAGGCACGCAAATATAGCAACGATCCTATCATACCCCGAAACATAGTCTGATCGATAGTAATCCCACTCTCATCTTTTCCTAATTTAAGAGAAGCACTCATAGGAGTTTTGACTTGTTTCAAATTCTCAAACCCAAAATGCACAAGCATGTCTTTAAGATATTTTGATTGGTTGATAAAAATCCCGTCTTGGCATTGAGAAATTTGAAAACCTAAGAAATAGGTAAGTTCTCCAACTAGGCTCATTTCAAATTCAGATTTCATTAAGGTGACAATTTATTCACACAACTTCTCATTTGTGGCCCCGAAAATGATATCATCAACATAAATTTGAAGGATAATAAGATCATAATTCTTGGATTTAACAAATAGAGTGGTGTCCGCACTAGCCATCCTAAAGCCATGATCTAAGAGAAAAGTAGTGAGCCTATCGTACCAAGCACGGGGTGCTTGCTTTAATCTGTACAAGGACTTCACTAGCCGATAAACATGATGAGGGTAGGCGGCATTCAGAAAACTGGATGGTTGCTCAACATGTACTTCTTCCTTAATGTACCTATTTAGGAAGGCACTCTTAACGTCCATTTGAAATAGTTTAATTTTCTTATGACTAGCAAAAGCTAAAAACATATGAATGGACTCAAGACGAGCAACCGGGGAAAATGACTCTTCAAAATCCATGCCCTCTATTTGAGAGTACCCTTGAGCCACCAAACGGGCTTTATTTCTAGTTATCCTAGACTCACCATCAAGTTTGTTTTTGAAAATCCATTTTAAACCTATGACGGGATGGCTATCCGGACGATCCACTAACACTCATACCTTACAACGCTCAAATTAGCTCAACTCCTCATTCATCGCCAAGAACAATGATTCATCTCGTAAGTCTTCTGACACATTCTTGGGTTCAATATCGGATAGAAATCACAAGTTTGTGAAAGACTCATGAAGTGCGGATCGGGTTCTAACTCCATGGGATGGCTCTCCTATGACTAGATCACGAGGATGTTGTTTTGAAAAAATTAAGTCCTTAGGAGGCCTATATTCTTGATCAACACCTTGAATCTCACTCTCCACATTTTTCTCCTCTCCAAAATCCATGGGATGGCTCTCCTATGCCGATTCTTCAACAACTAAGGTTTTCTTATTGTAGATCCTATAAGCATGACTCTTGCTCGAGTATCCTAAAAAGATGCTTAGATCGAATTTTTCATCAAATTTTCCTAGATGATCTTTAGTGTTTAGAATGTAGCATGGGCATCCAAAAACTCTAAAGTATGAAACAGTAGGTTTCCTTTCGAAGTATAGCTCGTAAGGAGTTTGCTTAAGAAGAGGGCGTAGGATGACACAGTTCATCACGTAGCTTGCCGTGTTGACTGCTTCAGCCCAAAAACATTGAGGTAAGCCGAACTCGGCGAGCATCGTGCGTGCTAACTCTTGAAGAGTGCGGTTCTTTCTTTCAACCACTTCGTTCTGCTGAGGAGTACGAGGGGCAGAGAATTCATGCTTAATTCCTAATGAGTCACATAAATTTGAGAAATCCTCATTCTCAAACTCTCCTCCATGATCTGATCTAATACACTTTATCTTTATCTCTTTCTCATTTTGAAGTCGCGTGCAAAGGGTTGAGAATTCGCTAAAAGTGTCAGATTTGTTGGCAAGGAATATTGTCCAACAATAATGTGAAAAATCATCTATGATAACAAAAGTATACCGTTTCCCACCTAGACTACATGTGTTGAGAGGTCCAAACAAGTCCATGTGTATGAGTTCAAGCGGTCTAGACGTGGTAATCTCAGTTTTGCTTTTGAAAGAATTCTTAACAAATTTCCCTTTTTGACACGGAGCACATAGGACATTTAAACTACCGCTTAGGTTGGGAAGTCCCCTAACAAGTTTCTTTCTCGATAGTTTTACTATAAGCTTATTTCCGGTATGACCTAGTCTCCTATGCCACAGATCTAATTCTTCATTCTTAGTAATAAGGCATTTCAAATTTGAAGCAGAAATATCCTCAAAACTAACAGTGTATACATTATGATTTCTATGAGCAATAAGTAAAACACTGAACGTTTTAGCATCTAAAATTTTGCAAGAGTTTGTGGAGGATTCGAAAATCACATTTAATCCTTTATCATATAGTTGGCTAATTGAAATAAGGTTGTGCTTAAGACCATCCACAAACAGAACATTAGAAATTGAGATTGCATTGTTACCTATAGTGTCGATTCCCAGAATCCTTCCTTTACTATTTTCCCCAAAGGTCACCAAACCACCCTTCTTCTTTTTCAGGCTAAGGAACTTGTCTTTATCACCTGTCATGTGCTTGGAGCAACCAAAATCCAAGTACCACACGTTCTTTGTGTCCTTCGCCTGCCAATATACCTAAGAAGAAGGTGAGGTTAAAGATCTGGTTACCCAAGTTGTCCCACCCATATTGTAGGTAGAAGACTTTGGTAGCCAGACTTGTGTGTTTTTCTTGGTACCTTTCCTTAAACAAGAGCTAGATGAGTGACCAAACTTATGACAGTTTGTACACAAAGTATAGGCAGTGGAAACTGCTTTTATCACGTTGCTTGAGCTCTTGCTTGAGGAAGGAGATAGCCCTCCATAATTCTTCAGCTTATCATTTGATTTGCAAACATTGGACTTAGACTTAGAGACATGACCATTTCATCTTGGTGGTGATGATGGACTTCCATGTCCTAGTCCAAATTTTTCAGATCCATGGCACTGTGCACCCAATAGCATGTTTAATGATTTTTGACATATTCCAAACTTTTGTATGGCACAGTCAAGATCATGGATCCTCGCTTTCAAAGCGGTGTTCTCGGTCAGGAGCATCGCACACCGATTAGCAAATTGTTTTTGCCTTCCTCTACCTTGCCAAGAGATAAATTAAGTCTCTTCTCCGAGACATTCTTCTCATTTATGAGAGAATTCGTTCTCAAGGATGACTTGGAGAGACTTGCCTTATGTTCTTCCATAGTTGCCATCAATTGAAGGCACTCTAGATAACCAATCTTCTCTTTGTCAGTTCTAATTAACTCATATTTCAGTTTGTCTAAATCCTTGTTTTATTTCTTATTCTCAACTTTCAAAGATTTTTTGACAAAAATAACATGCTCTAACTTATCAACTAAATGTTCGTAAATTTTAAGAAGTTCAGAGTAAGTGGGTGGAGTTACCTCAGTGTCGCTTTGGACATTGGACTCATCATTAGATTCTTCTTGACTCTTTCCCATGAGGCATAGATTTGCCTCATATTCACTCCCTGAGTCTGAGGTACTCGAATCATCAGATCCATCCTCATCCCAAGTAAGTGCCTTCAGTACCTTCTTCTTTCCTTTGAACCTGTTATCCTTCCCTTTTTCTTCCTACTGGAGTCTCGGGCAATCTCTTTTCAGATGTCCTTGCTTGTGGCAGTGATAGCACTCTGGCTGGAACTTTTCATCATCGCTTTCCGTTTCTTTCACCATCTTGTTCCATCTCCTGCCTTCTCCAGCTCCTCTCTTCAATAATCTCTTGAACTGTCCCTACTTCTTGGGATTCTTCATGAATTTCTTGAATTCCCGTACATAGAGGCTCTCCTCCTCATCCTTCTTGGAGACTTCAGATGCTTTTCTCTCTCATGAAGCCTTCAACGCCAGTCCCTTCTTCTTCATTTCCTTGGGATATTCCTCTGCTTGAATCTTCAACTCCACTTCATGTGTCTTGAGATTTCCAATGAGGCTTTCAATCTCCAGGGTGTTGATTTCATGAGACTCAGCAATTGCAGTCACCTTGGGGTTGAAGCGAGGATGCAAAGATTGCAGAATCTTCCTCACTAAGTCAACATTTGGAAAGGACTTCCCGAGAGACCTTGAAGCATTGACGATCTTGGTGAACTGCGTGTACATGCTTTCCACATCCTCATCGATCTCCATCCAAAATTGCTCATGTTCAGATTCAAGTCGGAATATCTTTGACTCCTTCACCTACGAAGTACCTTCGTGAGTAAGCTCAAGAAGACGCCAAATATCAAAAGCAGTTTCACAATTACAAATTCTATTGAATTCAGTCTTATCTAAGGCACATAATAAGGAGTTCATAGCCTTGGCATTATTTGTGCATTTCATCTTATTTCCATCATCCCACTTATCGCGTGGTTTTTCTGAAACAGTATCCTCAACCGTGATAGTGGGTGGAGTGTACTTTGTCTCTATCATGGCCCATATGTCTATGTTGTGAGTCATTAGAAAAATTTTCATCCGAGTCCTCCAGTGACTATAGTCACTACCCATAAATAGTGGAGGTCTACTCACAACTTGTCCCTCAGTGAATGCGTGCACAGTGTTGGTCATATTACCTCAGGTTGTTAATCCTTTTTGAAGTAACCTGCTCTGATACAACATGTTGGATCTAGTGACCAACCTTAGGGGGAGTGGGTGAATATGGTTTTACAATTTTGAATAAAATTTTACTAAATATCACGCACTAACAACAATCACAGAAGAATGTAATCACGTTGAATTAAAACAATAATGAAATATAGTTCCTGAACAGTTTACATCAATACTTGATCTTCATGACGTCGAAGATCGGAGACGATGAAAATCAAAAGCTCTTGGGTTATGTATACCGACCCACTACCCAGACCGGTTAGCTCTCTCACTTTCCTTCCTGGAAAGGACTTCGAGCTGCTCTTCACCTCCTCACAAGGAAGGGTCTTAGAGCCCACTCTTCACCTCCACACAAGGAAGGGTATTAGAGCCAACTCTTCACCTCCACACAAGGAAGGGTCTTAGATCCCACTCTTCACCTCCACACAAGGAAGGGTCTTAGAGCCCGACTAGATCCTCCGATCTAGACGTCCCAAATCCCGGGACAATTTACCGCGGAATCTTACCCGAATTCCGTTGACCCTCACCGGTCGATTTTCCTCACAACCAACTAAACAGAAAATAGAAAAAGAGTACAAGGATTAAAAGTAAAGATGATAAGAAAATGAAGTTCTCCCTCTTGACGACTTCTCCGGTGTGCGATCTACGGCCGGTGCTTGAGATCTTCGTTGGCGAGCAACCGGTCGGTTCATAGTGTCGATGAAGATTCTTGATCGCCGGAGTTTTCCATTCACGAACGGGAGGCAGAAAGCTTCCTTCAACTTTGTCGAAGACAAGTGGAGACGGGCGCTAGGAGGCGGCTGAAATCTAGAGTTCTGAAACCCTTCGTCAAAATTCGTTTGGCAGTCGTAATAACAACAGGAAACGCAGCTGCTTTTATACGTCTTCATGAAAACAAGCTACCGCTAGTGGTAAGATTAGCGCCTGCGGTAGTTTCGGGCGCTTGTTGTGCCAGCTGTCCTCAAAATCTGGAAAATAATCTTTCGAAAAATCTTTTGCCTTTTCATTTGAACTAGCGCCGCGCGATAGAGCTTACCACCATGTGGTAACATAGGATGCGACGTTCCTGAAAAGGCAACACCCGTTTGACAAGGCTAGCGCCGTGCGGTATAGCTAGCGCAAACACCATCCAGAGCGCTAGGTCCAAATAAATCGTCGAGTTAGCGCCTGCGCTAGTACTAACGCCTGGCGGGAGATAGCGCGGTGCGGTAGAGCTAGCCTCGAGACCATCCAGAGCACTAGATCCAAATAAATCGTCGAGTTAGCGCCTGCAGTAGTACTAACGCCTTGCGGTATCCCAGTTTCTTGAGTCTCGACACTTCTTCTCTCGACGTTCGTCGAGTGGCTAGCGCGGCATGTTAGTTCTAGCACTGGGCGGTAGCTTTCATATATGCCTTTTTCTTTGCTTGCACCTGTCAACCTGCACACTCTATCAACATACAATATGATCAAATACAACCTGGGAGTTGATATTCTCAAACACAAGGAATATGAAACCACGGTTCCAACAGGTTCGATGAATAATCATAAGTTCGTCGATTTGCGTTCGACAAAATGGGATGAGATCGTCGATCTCTGCTCAGAGAATGAACATGTTCATTTTCTGTACCTCACGTTTGTCGAACCCTGCTCGAACAACCATATAAAGTTCTTTGATCGCAGTAAGATGAATTTTTATTACTATAGTTAGCGTTCATAGATCGTCAATCTAGGTTCTATGAACTATACACATTTCGTCGATCTAAGTTTGACGAAATCTGTTGAACATTGTTTTTATTCAGATTTTGATTTTTATTATTGTTTCTCTTTTGATTTTTGGAATTATGAGAAGCTTCTGTTGTTTGATTATTATATATTACCTCTTTTTCTTTATCTGATACAAATTTTATGGGGGTTGGTAATATATTCTTCTTAAGTATGGGGGTAAGCTTGATGAAGCGCCTAAGCCCAGCTTGCCATTTAGTCTGGCATTGACTAAGCTTGTGATGTCCACCAGCTTAAGGATTCTCCCATTAAGAGCTTCCTCAAGTTACTTGGCCTCACATAGTTCTATTTTAAGAGAAATAATTTGTTTATTTGCTAAAACTAAATCATCTTTAAGCTTAATGTTTTCAGTAAATAGATTATCAAATTCAGTTTATCTATCTCTAAGTATCTTGATTTCTTTTTCAGATTTTATTAAGTCATTACATAAGGCTTTGAATTCAATTTTAAAATCAATAGAATTAAAATCAAAAGAAGAGATTACCTGGTCCTCTTTTTACTCAGATTCCTCTTCTGATTCCTCAGATTGTATTTCTACTTTATCTTCGGCATCAAGACTGTTCTATGAGTCATTGATTGCCATGAGGCAGACTTCCCTTGCCTTGGCTTCTTCCTCATCTTCACTGGAGCTAGAAGATGAAGACTCTTCATCAGTATCACTCCAGATTTCAGCAATGAAACCTTTATCCTTTCTTTTATGTTTACTGGAGGAGTGTTTACTTGAGTGCCTGCTTGAATTCTTCTTGTTCTCCTTCTATTTTCTTCTGTCTCTTTTCTGAGCTTCTGGGCATTCAGGTAGAATGTGCCCAGGCTTTCTGCATCCAAAGAATACAATCTCCTTTATAGGAGTCTTGTCAAATCTTGGTTTGTCATCATTTTTGGATGACCTTCTCCTGAAGTCTTTCTTGGCCAATTTGTAGAACCTTTTGTCCAGCAAGCTCATCAGCTCTTCATTGGTAGGAAGGACTTCTGATTATTCATTAGCCTTGAAGGCTATGTTGTGCTCCTTCCTTGAGGATGTGGAATTCTTATGGTCAGCAGCCTCTCTGGATTTGATCAACTACTCATAAGACTTGAGCTTGCCAAGGAGATATTCAGTGGAAATCTCATTTAAACTTCTAGCCTCCTTGATTAGCCATATCCTAGAATCCTAAGTGTTGGGGAAGCACATTAGAATTTTATCATTTATCTCAGTTAATGAGATGCCTTTATCTAGGGTTTTTAGCTCACTGATGATAACACATAGTCTGTTATACATCTCAGCCACTGATTCTAATTCTTCCTTTTTGAAGTTCTCATATTGAGAGATTAGGAGAGATCTTCTGTCCTTTCTCTCTTCTGCTGAGCATGCCATCATCTGGTTTAGAGAGTCCAAGATTTGTTTTGCTGAAGTGCATTTAGCCACCTTTTGGAATATGTCATCTGACATGGTTTGAGCTAGTATATTCATAGCTTTTCCATCAGCTATCTTGGCTTTCTTCTGTGCATCAGTCCACTCAGGTGATGGAACTGCATGTGTGTTAGTTGTTGTTATAGTTACTGTTGTAGGTTAAGGAGGTCATGTTAAACTTGAATTGAAAATATCCTCATCAATAGAGTTCATATAAAGCTTGATTCTTGCCTTCTAGATTACAAACTTATTTAAGTTGCATACTAGAGGTCTGGTGCTGGCATAATCCTTATTTTGTGCCATGCTGTAACAAAATACTAGAAATAAGACAATCTAACAAGGATCTTGGTTCAGATGTTAATCTGTGAAACCAAAGAAACAGCCCCCTGATACTAATTAAAAGATGGTATGGCAATACCACCTTGGGGGGTTAGATTAGCTTAGATCTAGAGGGGGTGAATAGAGCTTATAAAACCTTTTTATAGAATTAAAAGATAGTATTAAAATAGTGATATTACTATGTATAAAAGATGAAGTGTAGAGAAGAAAACCACAGCACACAACACACAACATAATAAGTAAAAGCTAGCATCACAGAAGACATAAGAAATTTATAGTGGTTCCCCTAAACTTGGGTAAATCCACTCTTCTACCACCCTAGTAGGAATCCACTCAAGTTTTTGATCAGGTGCCCTGCCGCCAATCAGGTTTTTGCTCAGGTGACCTATCACCACAAGATCTATTTCAAGGGAGATCTCACAATCCTTTAAGATTTTGATCAGGTGCCCAAAAATCAAATCAAGTCTTTTGATCAGGAGATATGCAACCAAGATGGATAACTTTTGAAGGGAGTTATGAAACTCTTTATACAGTGGGTGAAAATAAAACAAAAACAGTATGGAGTTCTTCTCTTTCTCAAACAACTGAGAAGACTAGTGGATTTTCTCTATGATGTCAAAGCTCCCACCGAGATAGAAATTTTGATCAGGAAGATGGAAGCTTTGTAGGGTATGTAGGTCTTCTTGAGAATAATCTCCAGAAAGCTTCAGACTAATGGTGATGGTTGTCTCTTGAAATCCTTTGGAGATGCAAACTGATGATGAAGAATTGTTCTCGGTCTCTTGTGTATTCTCAATTTTGTAATTCGACAACTTATTTATTTCAAAACTTTTGAAAAACTTGTCTTATAATTACTATATTTTCCTACAGTAAAGTTTGAAATTCCTTCCTTAATTGACTGTTGATTTCTTAGAACTTGGACAATGGCTAAAAAGCCAATAAAACAATTCCTTAACTATCCCAAAGAATTAGTTGTATATTAACTCTGTGAAATCCAGTAATTAATGATGCCATTTGAACGGCTATATTCATAGAATATAAGCATTAATTACTCAGAGTAAAATAAGACAAAATATAAGCCTTAGTCAATTTGAATTAATCTGCAGAGAAATAGAAAATGAACTGACCGTTATCGTCGATCTGAGATCCAAGATCGTCAAACTCAAACCTCTCATTCATCAAGCTGAGCCTTGAGAACTCTGAGCTGAATTATTACTTTCCATTCTAGGCTCCAAGTTCGTCGAACTGAGATAGAAGAATGTCGAACTCAATCCTGACAGAGGATCAGAGTTTGTCGAACTCAGTTCATCTTTCGTCGATCTTAGTTCAGAGAAGAGACTCTGAGATCATCGAACTGAGAACGAAGGTCGTCGATCTCACTTCATAGTACGTCGAACGCCTTCTTCAATAGAGAAAATTTTGCCTTGATCTGGTTTCTTCAGCCTTCTAAGTATTTTGAGGGATTGGTCTGATCAATATGACTAGTTGACCTACCCTATAATCTAACAAAGAATTATGACTGTAGACTATATAAAGTGGGTCAATCTACGCAACCCTAATAGTGAACCTTAGCCCAAATCCCTAAAACAAGTGGGGTTCTTATAATGGGTAATGCCTTGACATCATAATCATGACATCAACAATCCAAATAATAATATCAGAAAATCGGGGGCGTTACAGTCATACCCCCTGAAAAGAAGTTTCGTCCCAAAACTTAACACAACCTTAAAATCATACCCAAACCAACACCCAATTATTAATGAAAACTTGAAGACATACTTGAACTAAAGGAAGAGATGCGGATGAGATTCTCTCATCGCCGACTCCAATTCCCACATCGCGTTCTCGACATCTTAATTTTGCCAGAGAACTTTAACCATGGGGATGGTCTTTCTCTGCAACACTCGATCTTGAGAATCCAAAATACAAACAGGTTCTTCCACATACTTAAGTTTGGGTTGAATCTGGGGTACCGAGTCAAGGACTTGACGATCACTACGAATACACTTCCACAACTGGTTCATATGGAACATATCATGGACACCAGGGAAGGTAGTAGGCAACTCCAACCTATAATCTGATACTCTGATGCGTTTGAGAATCTGAAAAGGTCACACATACCGTGGGTCTAACTTGTGATTCCTTCTAAACCATTTAACACCTGACATCGGAGAAACCTTCTGAAAAACTAAGTCCCCAATAGCAAACTCCATATCAACCCTATATTGATTAGCATATTTCTCATAATGTTCCTATATCACACAGAGCTTTTCCTGAATTTGAGTCGCGGTATAATTCATCTCTTCAAGGGCTTCCGAACCTAGCAACGATCTCTCACCAACCTCAGCCCAGAATAAGGGAGTCCTACAATGCCTCTCATACAAGGCCTTAAATGGGGCCACCTGTAGACTCTCTTGGTAACTAGCATTATACGAAAACTCCATGAGTCTAAGACGCTCATCCCAAGCACCACTGTGGTCCAAAATATAATATCTGATCAAATCTTCCACTATCTGATTAACCCTTTCCGTCTGACCGTTCGTCTGCGGATGATAGGCAGTGGAATACCTCAAATCGGTTCTCAACCCCTCCTATAAACTCTTCCAAAAATGGGACGTAAACCTACTGTATCGATCCGATACGATACTGACAGGCACTCCGTGCAATCTGATGACCTTCTCAAGGTATAATTCAGCTATCTTCATTATAGAATAATCAATCTTAAAAGGTACAAAGTGAGCACATTTGGTTAATCTATCAACTATCAGCCAAACAGATTCATGCCCACGGGGAGATTTCGGTAAACCCGTGATGAAGTCCATCGAGATACTCTCCCACTTCCAACTTGGAATATCAAGTGGTGTCAATTTACCTCCAGGCCTTCTATAGTCAGCCTTAACACGCTAACACATAAAACATTCTACCACAAACTTTGCGATATCATTCTTCATTCCTGACCACCAAATGATTTGCTTTAGATATTTATACATTTTAGTGGAACCAGGATGGTAGGCTACACTGGAACCATGAGCTTCAGTACAGATCTTATCCCGAATGTCACCAAAGACGGGAATACAAAATCTACCCCGATACTTCAAGGTATCCAACTCATCCAAGGAGAAATCGGGTAGCGCTCCCTTCTCAGCTCTACTCCGAAGATGTAATAAATCCGTATCATCCTTCTGATGAGCTCTAGTTAGGGAAATACAAGAGGGCTTCACGGCTTCTAAACTAGCTGGCACAGTACTACTCCCAACCTCAATTTCCATCAACAAGAATTCTTATACCAAGGACTGTACCAACAAATTAAAAATTTTGGCGGTCTTTCTACTCACAACATCAGCTACTACGTTAGCCTTTCCTGGATGATGGAGAATTTCCACGTCATAATCAGACACATATTCTAACCACCGATGCTGGCACAAGTTTAGTTCATTCTGAGTGAAGGCGTACTCCAAACTCTTATGGTCTGTATAGATCTTGCATAACGCACCATAAAATAAGTGTCTCCAAAGTTTCAATGTCTAGATTATGGTAGCGAACTACAAATCATGCGTAGGATAATTTCTTTCATGACTCTTTAGCTACCTTTATCCATACGCGATCACCTTTCCATCTTGCATCAAAATACAGCCATGTCCAATGTGTGATGCATCCACATACACAGCGTACTCTACTCCCACAATAGGTAAAGTCAAAACTGGAGCAGTGCATAATCTCTTCTTCAACTCTTGGAAGGATTCTTCATACTTATCACTCCAAATAAATGCAGTATTCTTCTGGGTAAGTCTAGTTAGAGGAGCAGACAACACTGAAAACCCTTCCTCGAATCTTCTATAATATCTAGGCAGGCCTTAAAAGCTCCTAATATCCTTAGGTGTAGAAGGTCTCTCCCATTCCATCACAGCAGAAATCTTGGTCGGGTCCACATAAATACCGTCATTGCTCACAACATGACCCAGAAAGGACACCTGAGGTAGCCATAACTCACACTCGCTCAACTTCGCATATAACTTATGCTCCCTCAGGGTCACAAAACCAATCGTAAATGTTGAGTATGCTCCTCAACACTGCGAGAATATACCAGGACATCATCTATAAACACAATAACAAACTAGTCCAAGAAATCCTTAAACACATTATTCATCAAATCCATGAAAGTAGAGAGTGCATTGGTCAAACCAAATGACATTACCAAAAACCCAAAATGTGCATGTCGCGAACAGAAAGCGGATCGTGGAATATCTCCCTCACAAATTCTCAACTAGTGGTTACCTGAGCGATGATCAATCTTTGAAAATACTGAGCTACCATGCAACTGATCGAACAGATCATCAATCCATGGCTGGTGATATCTATTCTTAATGGTCACCTTATTCAATTCTCTATAATTTATGCAAAGCCTCATCGATCTGTCTTTCTTCTTTATGAATAACACAGGAGCACCCCACGAAGAAGAACTCAGTATAATAAAACCACACTGCAGCAACTCATCGAGTTGAGTACACAATATATCTAACTCATATGGAGCCATACGGTATGGTGCTTTGGCAATAGGATGAGTACCAGACTTGAGGCCTATCACAAACTCTATCTCCCTCACCAGAGGAAGTCCTGGAAGATAATCAGGAAAAAATGTCTGGAAACTCTCGCACCACCGAGATATCCTCAAGATGTGGTGTAACAAAAGTTATTTCTAGAGTAGAAATAGAAACCAAATATGCCTCGCAACCAGACTCTATAGCATGACAAGCACGTACCGTAGAAATAATAAGGAAAACCTTGTCCTAGAAACCATAGACGCTCATAGGTTGGTCATTGTCCATCCTGAAGTCCAGTCGCTTAGCCTTGCATTGGATGACCGCATCATAATTGGACAGCAAGTCCATGCCCAAAATCACATCAAAGTCCGCCAAATCCAAAACCATTAGATCCACAAAGGCTAGGAAATCTCCTAGATAAATAGGTCATCTCAGAACTCCCTGATTAGATATCACCAAATCACTGGAGGGAAGCTTGACATTGAAGGAGTCTCCTAACTGATCCACATTCAAACGATATTTATCGACGAACCTCTGGGACCCAAAGGAATGAGTGGAGCCCAAATAAAAAAGAATGTGCGCCCACCTATTCCGCACCTTAAACACCCCTAAAATCATAGCATACATAACTAAACGAATGAAAACTAGGGCAATAATGAGGAATAGAAATAAAACTGGGGTCTAACCTGATATCACTTGCATAGAGGCTTGAGCTTCCTCCTTGGTCACCATGTTCAGCTTTCCTTTACCTTTTTCCTATTTTGGTGGCGGTGGCAGAGCTCGAAATGGAGCAAGCTGCAGTGGAGTCTGAGCCTGGGGCATGAAATCTTCAGGTGCCCCTTCTGTCCGCACTACAAGCAAGTCTTATCCTTCACCCAACATCGACTCACGTCATGACCCTTTCTTACATAATGCGTGCACGCTAGGTCTTCTTTAGGTGCACCCTGGAAGGCGAGCCCTTGCTGCTGTTTCAAGGTGGAAGTCCTCTTAAAACACCTTTCAAAAAAGTAGTCCGGTCGACCACAGAAGCTACATACTTCCTTACTTTTCTTCTTTGACGAAGGGTCAGATGCCCTGGAGCTCCCATCCTAGTCACCTTTCCTCTTCTCTTTCCCTATCGCGACACCTCGGTTCTTGGCATTCTCGATCGCCTCAACCTTCAGAGCGGCTTCCACTGCCTCAACATAGTTCTCAGCTCTATAAGCACATGCCAATTGTTTGATATCGCTTCTTAATCCTCCGAGAAAATGCTTCACCCTTCCCGTCTCTAAAGCTACCATATCAGGAGCAAACCTGCTCAGCTTACTAAACTCAATCTCATATTTGCTCACTGAGAGCTGTCTCTGCTCCAAATGTAGGAAATTGTTCATCAGACAGTCCCGCTCGACCGAGGGTTAAAACTTCTTCAGCAGCATCTGCTTGAAGGACTCCCAATAGTATCAATCTACCAAACTTTCCTTTTCTCAAATCCACCAAGTCTTTGTCAGGCCTTTAAGCTAGTAGGCCATAAGCATCACCTTTTGTGCTTCATAAATCCCCGAATATGTGAACATCTCATCCATAGTGATGATCCAATCATCCAAAACCATGAATTCGACACTCCCGTCATAAGTGGGAGGTCTCAACCGCTAGAAATGTGATATAAGGTTCTTCTCTGGTGGTAACATTGCTGGGGGCACCAGAGGAGTAGGATCAGCAGGTACTACATGACCTGCGACAGAATCTTGTGCTAA
Source organism: Platanthera zijinensis (assembly GCA_039513925.1). Classification (NCBI taxonomy): domain Eukaryota; kingdom Viridiplantae; phylum Streptophyta; class Magnoliopsida; order Asparagales; family Orchidaceae; genus Platanthera; species Platanthera zijinensis. Next base: position 161,078,486 of record CM077093.1, read on the forward strand.
GGGTTGTTGTGCGGGAGCGGCAGACAACAAGGACTGAATATGCGACTGCATTGCAACTAACTTCCTTGACAGAGCCTCATTACTCTGACGCAAACTCACGATCAACGCTTCGCTCTGCGCACCCGATGACTCACCCTCGAACTGGGGAGTTGACCTCGTTGCAGGATGCTTTGGCAGCATTTCTAAAATGTAACGAATAACTCATAAAAAACCTAGCTTACAACTAGGTCACATAACTAGTTCAGACCACACTTAAAGACACTTGCTTATGCTACAACTTGCTCTGGGATTTTATAATGATGTTATGTCCTTGTTAGGATGATCTCCTCCCATCCTATTTACTTATGTGCCTATGATATGAATACATGAATTCTTTATTCTTCTTAAAAATCATGTATGTATATGTGTATCATGTAAACCTTTACTTAGCACGTGTGCTTATGCGATGATATGTTATGTATGCAGTGCTATATATTCTAAAAAGGCCTTAATGCATGCATGAGGAGCGTACACATGAAATGTTATGTATACCATACTACATTACATCGCATGCAATGAGAAAAGAAAACGAGCTAATGGGCACCCATGTGATGATGGTTATTTATCTCATACTACATAATCATCACATGTTTCCTCCTATGGCGGATCCATATACAATCACATATTATGCATCTCATACTATATAATATGCCCTGTATACTTCTTATCATGCTATGAGTGTAGTAACTATGCTTCGGCTAAGACGTATTGATGGCACATCGGTGTGTGTATGAAAATGCAAAAGTAAAACAAAGCTATATCAGATTGGCTGGTTCGACCAACTTATCAAACCAACCTCCCTCTAATAACAACTGTCACAACCTGCATTTTCCACCGATAATAAAGGGTTATTAGAGTAAGGGAAAAATGTGCGTCATGATGCCACGCCAGTAGTGGATAACTGTGGATGCTCAGGAAACACTCCTACTGAACCATGAAGAAAAATCATTTAAGTTTATTAGAGGTAAAATCAGTTTAAGTATAGTAGTTAGTCATATCCCTCGGCTTAGTAGCTCATCTAGTCCATAAGAAAAGTAGTTAAACGCTTCGAAAAATACTTCTTTTAATAGGTTAGGCATCCTACAAGAGCTTGGGGGTCCCCACAGGATTCCTCAAGGCTATCAAGTTCTAAGTTTATAGTAGAAGTAATAGTAGATTTTTTTACGATCATTAAATATAGTGATTTATCATTTTAAAAGTGTGCAATACATGAGGTAAAAATAGTAGTTTTTTTATTCGAAAATACCTACCATACAATCTTAACATAAAACATCCCAGAATGCAAGTAATCCAACACACAAAAAGAAAACTAAGCAGCTAGCAAATATCCAACACAATAATCTTGTGGGCGTCAACAAACTTACACGAACCCACAAATAGATAAAGTATGTCGGAACTAGCAAAACAACTAAAACAACAGACTACCTCGCTACGGCAAGGAAAAAACCATAGCCTACACTGCTGCCCAAGAACTCCACAACCAACATCGCAATCAGCTACAGCTCTAAACCTGAGGCATTCTAACGACAGAACACCTCTGCGAGAATGTACAAGAGATGGCAGAAAGTAAACCACAAGTAAATAAGTTCAAGGGGTACCAACCCAAGATCAAAGGAAAGATACTTAAATAAAGTACAGTAGTAAGATAACATGGTAAAAAGAGAACACTTACGTGAAGCATCATGTACTACGAGAGTACCCCAAAAATCACAGGACTATAAGGGGAAAAGGTCAAGATTAAACCATCGGGAGATAAACAAACCCCTATTAGCCACCTGTGGTTAACTACACCAAAACCAAAACAATACGGGCGAGGTGGTCAACTCATCTGGACACAACCCCAAGGACAATTTATCCGTCTAATTGCGGGGGAGATTGGATACTCCACCATTCACCGTAAATGCCCAGAAACCCGGTAGAGCCCCATAAAGTACTAATAGGGGGAACAAACATTGCGGCGATAGATACATCCACTAAAAACACTCGCAATAAAGAAAAATCATGAAGTCACATCCCGTAACGACCCGGGTTTAGACCTCAGGGGCACACCATAACCCATCATTGGTCTGGCGGCTTGTCATGCCCCCATAGCATCACCATGAATAAAACCATGATATAAACCTCAAGACAGCAATGGCACCTCAGATTTTACTAAATAAATCTGGATTGAAATGGTTGATCAACCCTTAAGAAGAATTTACAGTCCTAAATAATCTCTAACGTATTCTGCAAGAAGGTTAAGGAACGGCTATAAGGAGTAGATATAACCACAAATAGCACTAACAGGATTAGGTAACAAAATCATGAACATGATGATTATAAACATAACTAGACAAGGGATTTAAATAGCCCAAAAAAATTAGCAATTACTAACAATCATGGTTACAATAAGTTAGAATTGTTTGATAATCGGGGTAAAGAAAGGAAAAGAAGGAGGAAACCATCACTTGCCTTTATTTTTACAGAAAAAATTCTCTAAATCACTCCTTGACGTAGATCGGGACTAAAGAAGACGAGGGAAGCCAAAATCTAACAAAAATGGCCAAAAAAGAGTTAGGGTCAAAAACCCTAGCGATGAAAACTCAAGAAATGGGGAAGATTTTACCACGATGATGAAACTCTCACTGAGAGCTTTCAGTATCTATGATCGGTTCAAAGTTTCGAGCACTGGAGCACCATCGGTGGCCATTGGAAGAAGCATGGAAGAACCTTCTCTCTCTCTCTCGCTTACGCCACTTTGGTTCGGAAAGAAGGAATGAAATCGGTCTAAGGAGGAGAAGAAAAGTACAAATACATATATATGGTATAATTAAAATAATTTTATAATATTTCTAGGAAAGGAACTGGGAATGAGGGTTAACTGGACCGGACATCTCGAGAAGAAGTATGGATTTCTCGAGTGGAAGGTATTTCTCGGGAACAGAAGGAAGATTACTCGAGTAGAAGGAGCAGGTTTCTCGAGTAAGGGAGATGATATTTCTCGAGTACAAGAAGCATTACTCGAGAACAGGTAGGAGAGTACTCGGGAATAATAATTCATGTTCTCGAGTACAAGGTAGAGCTTTCCCGAGCACAAGACAAGGCCTTCTCGAGAACTGGGTAGATCTTGAGTACAGAAGAAGATTACTCAAGTACTATAAAACCTTCTCGATAAGTAAAAAAGGACTTCTCGAGAGCATGACTGCACATCTCGGGAAGGATAAGGTACATCTCAAGAACAAACTAGCATTTCTTGAGAATCAACAAAATCATTACTCGGGTACAAAAACAGACCTCTCGAGAACTAGAAGCATTTATCAAGAGCTATAGTAATTTTCCCGGGTATAAGAAAAGGCATTTCTTGAGAAACAACACACTACTCAGGAACAAGTCCCGGCCTCTCAAGTAACGAAGAGCCAAAACTCCCGAGTACATATCACAAATCTCTCTCAAGTACTAAGCAGGGTAATATCAGGAATCCTAATTTGACTAGCATTTTGGGATAAAATGTCGACCCTACGTATTTAGAATGAGGACAACCCTAGAATCCAACACACCAACTTTTGAGACATTATCATCAAATGCTTACTTAAGCAAAAGAAATCATCACAAGGATCAAAACACATGCTGAAACTCCAAGATGCTCGGATCGAAAAAGAACCAGACAATTCCCAAAAACCTCAATACTCAATATTTCAAACATGGAACATTCAATCTTTTCAAAACCCAAAAAAATTGGTCAAACAGACCCAACGGACGCAAAAATGCACAAACGGAGCATCGCCGATTTTAAAACGAAAATGGATAATGCCCTGACGTCATAATCATGATGTCAACAATCCAAATAATAATATCAAAAAATCAGGGGCGTGACACAGTCTGAGACAACTTTTGTATCCCTTGAGTTCTACTTTTTGTAGGAATTAACATTAACTCATTTGGACTCCTACAGCTCTCTGTATGGCAGCTTTAGTGGGACTGATCCTTAAGAAGGGACAGACCATATTTAGTTAATATCTTTTAAATGGTTAGGGTTATGAACTTGGAATTTTGGACATGTATGCAAGTACCCAAAATACACCTCCTATCCAGAAATGAAAATTTTTGGACAACAAATTTCTATAGTTTTAAGAAACATGTGGTTTTTAATATTAATGAAATATATGTGGTTTAAATAACCCTGATGACCCAAATTTTGGGTATAATGTTTCTTATGGAATTATAAAGCACTGGTAAAAATTCAAGTCATTTGTACATTCGCATGTTGGTGGATCCAACTTGTATGTGAGATAGGGTAGAGAATTTTGGGTGCCTTTAGCAAAAATTGGAAAATCGAGATTTTAGCCCATTTGGCTTGTGGTATGCTAATGAAACTTTGGACATGCACTTATGATGATTAAATGCATCATCCATAGTGATGTTAGGTTTTTTTGGATAAAAACCCTAGGGTTTTAATTTATTTTAATTATGTAGCCTTTTTAAATTAAAGAAATAAAAGTGAGTAAATTAATTAGAAAACTTTTAGTTCTCTGCCACTTGTCTTATAATGGCATGTTAAACCTCTGGTAAAATTTTAAAGTTTTTGTAAATTACTACATAGGATGATTAGCAAAAAATTACAAATATGACCCTTAAGTGCTTTTGTGTAAATTATGATTTTTTTGGCCGTGAAAATTCTGAAATTTTTACTTGAACATTTTTATAGTATTTTTAAGCTTTGAAAATTTTGTTAGATATTTTGGGTGAATATTATGGTACTTCATTTGAATAATGGAATTTTGGTAATATTGTTATTTTATGGAAATCATGGGTCATTATACCTTGGAAAATTATGAATCTATGTACAATATGTTATTTGATCATTATGAACTCCTAGAAATTTAATTAGACTCATTGGATCTCTAGACTTGGTACTTCATGAATAAACTGATTTAGGTCATCTATTTAAATAATTTTAATTATGCCCAATTTTAATTAGAAAAGGTATGACCTTATGATAGTCCATTATATTCATCATGATGAAACTTTGGTACAAATTATAGATCATTTGCATAAAGCATTTGGCAGTCACCCTTATATGCTCAAAAATAGTTACTTTGAAAACCAGTGTTTGTTTAGTAAAAAATTGAAGTAGTAGATATGTCACCAAGATCACATTATGGATTTACCAACTCAAAGTAGGACATTGATAGTGTCATGGTGCATCATTGGTTTTAATATTGTGTTACTTAGAGTAATGAGCTTAAGTTAGCACCATAGTTAGTAAAGTAAGAATTAAGGGTAGAATCATTCAATAGATCGAGTGTTGTGGTAGACGTGATTGTGATCACAAGACGGGTTCATATCTAAATTAGAGTCATGATTTTATGGGCAAAGACTTTAAGTTAAAGTTTTAGGGCATGTCATTAAGTATGAGAAAAGTAATGTGTACGAGCACTAAGAGGCGTATTTATATCCGGAGTCCAACAAAAGATCATCCCTCACCCTTGAGATCATAAAACAATTAATATAAATCCAAGAGTAACCTTGAGAGAGGTTTTTGAATAAGGGTAGCATCAATATTATTAAATATCTTAAGAAGGGATATTTGGGCTTCAACCCATCTTATCTCCTAGTACCGCTACGAGCCCTTTACCTGGTAGACCTCGGGAAGTCCAAGATTAACCATAAATCGCTATGTACAACTAAAAATTAGACAAGAGTAGTCTAATAGGATGAAGGAATAACATAGCAACCACACCCGTGTATGGGTTGGAGTGATTCAAGACTCGTTAGTCCTGCGAGCTGGTGGCTCGAGGTAGTGATAAATTAAGGACGTAAGGTCCTGTGAGTTGAAGGCTCGATGATGTATAAGATTTGAGGATGGGATTGTCATATGGGTTGGAGGCTCAGATAGGTATTGTTATACCTGGATTGTGCTTATTGTGGTAGGTCATTCGATATTGGTCCAGTCTGCACACCGATGGAAGTACGTTGGCTCTAGTAAGGATAAACATTCTTAATAAATCATTCTTAATAAATATTCTAGTAATTGAATCGTTCATTCTGATTGTTTGTCTGGAACATTGTGTTGTACAACTTTGTCCACAATCGCTTATGTACAAGCCTCCAAGTATCGGACATGAATCGACCATCTTTGTCCGAAATAATTGTTCGGGGTATTCCATAGAGGTTAACGATAGCATCAATGTATTCATCTACCAATTTTTTGGTTGGTCCGCTTTGCTTTGGGCCAATAAAGTGTGCACTCTTTATCAAATGATCAATTATTACACAAACACCGTCATTTCTTTGCTTGCTTCGTGGTAAACCCCAAACAAAATCCATCACAATGTCATCTCATTTCCATTCTAAAATAGGTAATGATTTGAGATAGCCTCCTGTTTTTATATGTACCACTTTCACGACCTGGTGGGTATGATATTTAGCAATATGCGCAATCACATCCTTCCCTAGCCATCAGAAAATTTTATTTAAGTCATGATACATTTTTGTACGACTAGGATGAATAAAATATGGTGCATTATGTGCTTTATATAAAATATTAATCCTTATAATGTCTGTATTTGGAATACAAAGACTATCATTCATGAATAGTAGTCCCTCTTTTTCTGTAAAATTATTTGATTATCTCTTTTTTACATTCTCCATTAAGTTTACAAAGAAGGGATCCTGAGAGATTGCTTTCAAGGTTCTCTCTTTAATTGGATATTGGATCTGCATTTAAAATAACTAGGACTGTATTTGAAATAACTTGATGTAAACATAAGATATATTTTCATCTTCTGTGATTCTTGAATTAAATTTTGATTATACTGCCTTATTACTGAGAGTTAAACTGTACTCTCCCAGCTTAGTGCATCAGCTATAGTATTAGCTTTACCTGGGTAATAGTGGATATCAACATCATAGTCTTTAATGAATTCCAACCAACGTCGTTGATGGAGATTCAATTCTTTCTATGTAAAAATATACTTTGAGTTTTTATGATCCGTGAATATTTCACATCTGACCTCATACAAATAGTGACATCATATTTTATACGCGAACACTACTGCTGCTAATTCTAAATCATGGGTTGGATAATTTTTCTCAACACCATATAACTGTCTAGAGGCATAAGCAATAACTATTTTGTATTGTATCAGTACACACCCAAGTCCTTTATATGAAGCATCACTGAAAATTTGAAATCCTTCAGATCCTAAGGGCATTACTAAAATAGGAGCAGTTGTCAGTCTCTCTTTTAATTTTTCAAAAGCTATTTGGCATTCATCATTTCAATTGAAAGACACATTTTCCTGGTCAATTGTGTTAATGGAATGGCTAGTTTAGAGAAATTCTTGAAAAACTTTCTATAATATCCAGCTAATCCTAGAAAACTCCTCACTTCTATTATGATTGTAAGACAGGGCCATTGAATGATCGCCTCGATTTTACTATGGTCCATAACTAACTCTTGTGCATTTATAATGTTCCCTAAAAAATATACCTCTCTTAACCAAAATGCATACTTACAAAATTTAGCATATAGTTGGAGATACTTTAAAAGTCGCAACGCTAATCTCAAAGGTTGTGCATATTCTTCTTCAGTTTTGGAATATATTAAGATATCGTAAATAAAAACAATAACACATTTTTCAATATATTCTTTAAACACTCAATTCATTAGATCCATAAACACGACATGGGCATTTTTCAATCCAAATGACATGACGACAAATTCAAAGTGATCATATTTGGTACTGAACGTTGTTTTGAAAACAACTTCTTCTTTCACACTTAACTAATAATAACCTGACCTCAAATTAATATTGTGAATATATTCATGTGCACTAGTTGATCAAATAAATCATTAATACGAGGAAGGGGGTACTAGTTCATTACGATCAATTTATTTAGTTTTCTGTAAATAATGCAAAGATGGAGTGTTCCATCCTTCTTTAGTATAAATAAAATGGGAGCTCCCCAAGGTGAAGAGCTGAGCCGCATGAAATTTTTATCTAATAGTTTTTGAAACTTAGATTTCAACTCTATTGGTTCCGTTGGACCCATACGATATGTCGCTTTAGCCACTGGGATTTCTCCTTTAATGAGAGGAATTTCAAATTCTAGTTCTCAGGTTGGATGCACTCCAGGCAAGTCATTGGGAAATACTTCTAAAAGTTCTCAAACTATTATTACCTTAGTAATATCTTTTGTTTCTTCCTTTATTTTTTTATCATGATTAATATTGCTTCGCCTCCCTTTCAAATTGTTTTCAATTTCTTTATTGTCGATATCATTAAATGATACTAAGCTTTGATCTGGACAAATAATTGTAAGCCCTTTTGTTTTATAATTAATCACAGCTTCATGTCTTGATAACCAATTCATAGCCAATATAATATCATACTCAGAAATTGATAAGACTGCCAAACATACTTCCAACATTTTTCCATTAATTTGAATTTGAAGTTGAGCTCGCAATTGCGTGGTCATTATATGATTGTTAGGTATGATTACATGAAAGATATCTTGTGTTGTATATGCTTGTAGTTATAGAATGTTCAATACATGAGTTGAAATAAAGGAGGGACTTGCACCTGTATGGAATAAAACCTTCAATAGGTGATTGTATGCATAAATCATACCTGTGATGACTATATCATAAGCCTTAGCCTCTTGTGGTCCCAAATTTAAAACATGGGGTTGTATATAGCGTTCATCATGGATGGGACCACTTGTGCTGAAGTGGAGGCAATAGATTCACCTTCTTTCACTACTGCAATCTGAAACATTCTTTGAGGCTGGATTTCTGAGGCTCCCCTAAAGGCACCTTACTTTGTTGGCCTCCTTGGACATTCATGTTGTCGTTGCCCAGGCTAGCGATAAATATAGCACATGCCATCACCAAACAAGCATTAGCCTTTATGTACTTTTTGTATTTATCATGCGTATTCACAGAGGACTGAGTCATACTGTCGAGATAACTGAGGGGAAGGATGGGTGATTTCTTTCTCTTCCATGAAGACCTAGTTGATCTTCCTAAAAACCACTTACTTGATCCTTCACCTGATCATTTCTTCATGAACTCTCTCATGCTGTGAGTATTCTCCATGTCTATTTCAGTTAGATGTGTCTTCATAACAAGACTGTTATAGTTTGTAAGTTTGAATGACACTAGATATATACAAATATAATCTCGTAAACCTTGTTGGAAGCAACGACATCGATCCGTTTCAGATGTAATGAGGGCTCCCGCATAAAAGAATAAATTAGAAAATTCAGCCTCATACTGCAGTACAGTGTGATTTCCTTGCACTATATATATAAAATTTCTCTTGCAACAGTCCTTTTTTTGAAGCTAGGACTAACCAATTCATGAACTCATCAACAAATTTCCTTCCAGAAATGTCAGCAATTCCTTTAGCGGCAAACGTACCACTCATGATAGAGTCCCACCATCTTTTAAACTTCTCCTTCAAGTAAGAACATCGCTAATTCAATCTTCCTGTCTTTAGAGCAATGCATTACCCGAAAAATAGTTTCTATCCGCAAGATCCAGTCTTCAGTTTCAACTGAATTCAAGACTCCTCGAAAGATGGGAGGTTTTAACTCTAGAAATTGTTGAAGATCCACATCCACCAGACGTTATGATGGCTTCATGAAAGTGTCGATATGAGATAATATTGGCGATGTATCCATGGCTAGTCGAATAGCTTCTATCATTGCTCGGGCCATGTCTACTACTTGCAGATTCACACGCTCGTCAATCTCACTTTCAGCAAAAACCACCAGCTCTTATCGAGCTCTTCGACTAGAAAAATCAAGTTCCTGTGGCAAACATAAATTAGATTCCAATCTAAGGACATGTACGACAAATTAGTTACTAGTTTTGTATTTTGTACAATAATACAATACTATTGTAGCACTACTTTTATAAGAACATAGATTTGATACCATTTTCTGTAACGGTCCAAAGATCGCCATAGAGGAACAATATACATTGTAACTTTTCATAAACATGAAGGCCAAGCAATATATTATATCTCTATAACACAATAGTATTGAAATAACAGTACAGAAAGAAACTCTTATTCCAAATAATTTACATTATTTTACATGTCCAAAATACAAGTCTATAACATTTAAAACTTTGAACACTACTCATTTAAAAGTTCTTTTGGAAAGTGGGACACATTTTTAACACTGCAACAACTCTTTCGAGTGTTGGCCACTTCAAAATATCCCACTAATTTTCTATGCAATGTACTATAAAGCTCCATCTTATTCTGATTTACATTTTATCCCTAAAAATTTAGAATGGAAAAAGTTAGTCTTTAAATAAAAGATTAAATGATGATTTAAATTTTTTAACTCCTATACAGGAAAAATAAATGTTAAGATAACATAACATTTTCTAAACAGTTTATTAGTTCTTATATGCTAATGAAGTAGTCTATGTAATTTTACACTTGTAGGAAAAGAAATAAAGAAAATATCATTAATATTTAGGTAAAAAAAATTGTGTGCTACACCCACGATAGGGGTGCACAAAAAATAGTCCTAATCAGATCGGGTCGGCTAGAGACCGGTCCCGATTAGGACCGGTTCTATTCCGGAGCAGTCCTAGGGGTCCCCCTTTTCCCCTCAAAGACCTTTGTCGGACCGGGACCAGTAAAAGACAGGTCTTTTATCGGTCCTGGTCCGGGACCGGTCAAAGACCGGTCCGATAACAGCCATTCTTGTCATTTTAAAAAATACCGATGTTTTTGCTGGTTTAAAACAAGAAAAAATTTAATACTTTAGACAGCAGTTTTATAAAAAAAACCGATGTCTACAGTATTATTAAAAATGTATTTAAAATGGCAAAAAAAAAAAATTTAGGCAGCGGTTTTTATAAAAACCCGTTGTCTAAAGTATTAACAAAAACAAAATTTGACGTTTTATAATTTTATTGTTTTATTGTCATTTTAAACTTTTTTTATAATAATTTATACAATGGTTTTTTATAAAAAAAATGCTATCTGAAGAATTAAGAAAAGAATATTTTATAATACTTTAGAGAGCAGTTTAATAAAAAAACCACTGTCTAAACTCTAAAGTATTAATTTTTTTTGTAGTTTAAATAAAAAAATTATATGTACTTCTTTTAAATACTTTAGACAGCGGTTTAGAGTGTTTGAATTTTTTAAAATATAATTATTTGTCGTCTTGACTTGCTCGCCTTATTGTCGTCTAGACGTCATGACAAGAATGGTAACAACTCTAAATTCTAAAAAGAGCCATTAAAAACGGCTATTTTTATAGTCGTTACAATTAGTGGCAGTCATGTACCGGCCGGCTATGGCTGCCACTAATTGTTTTATATTTTAATTTTAATTTTTTATTTTTTTATTTTTAAAAATAGATTTTTTATAAAATAAAAAATAATAATCAAAAATCTATAAATACCCCCCTCTCTTAATCTTATCTTTCACTCTCTATATCTATATTTTTTTCTCACACACACTTCCCAATGGCTTCCTCTTCACCCATATCGGTGTCCTCCACTCCTGTCGCCCATGAGATAATAGAGCACCATCACAAAGCGGTAGTTTGGGAGAACTTTGATAAAGTGCAGATCGAAGGAGAAAAAAGGCGAAATGCAAACTTTGCGGAAAGGTTCTATACTTCTTGTTCCGGTAGATTCAAGAATCTCTCAGGTTAATATTCAAGGTTTCTTCTCCAAATCTGAAAGGGCTGCAACGTCAAGAGGAAGACCTAAAGAGATATATTGTAGATCTGAGATATTTTGTATTTACATCTTTCATATCTTTTGTAATACTTGTAGGAGATTAATCTCCGAGTGTAGGAGCATAGTTCTCGAAGTTGTAGGAAGAATTCATCTTCCGAGTGTAGATCCATTTGGATCGAGTTTGTAGGAACGTTGTTCCGAGGCGTAGGATTTGTTTGCAATTTGAGATAGTGGAGTAGCCGGATCTAGTGATTTGCTAGAACGATGAGGTAAAGTGGACGTACCCAAGGACAGGGAACCACTATAAATCTTTTGTGTCCTTCTGTGATTGCTTGATTGCGTGCGCTAGATCTCTAAATTTTTATTCCGCAAACAAACGCACGATTCACCTATTCACCCCCCTCTAGGTGATTTAGGTCAACAACTTTCCACTTTCAATTGGTATCAGAGGCAGGTTGATCGTTAAAAAGGTTAACACCTTGATCAAGTTCCTATTTCTGAAAGTTGTTACTCAATCTAGCAATGGACAAAGTCAAAGATTTCGCCAAGCTTTCCTTGTGCACAAAGAACAATTTTCCCATGTGGAAAGAAAGAATTAAATTCTTCATGGAAGCTGTGGACCCCCAGATCTTCATGATTGTTGAAGAAGGTCCCTATGTTCCTATGACCGTCTCCACCATAGATCCAACCAAAAAGGTTCCCAAGAAATTGATGGATCTGGACAAGGACGAGATTGCACTTGTCTCTTTGGACAAAAAGGCTAAAAACATTATAGCAAGTGCAGTCGATGACTCAATGTTGCAAAACCTGATTCACTGCCAATCGGCTAAAGAGGTGTGGCAATCTCTAGTTACTCTTATGGAAGGCACTGAAGAAGTGAGGGATGATAGAAGGTCCCTTCTGAACCAGAAATATGAAGCCTTCAGACAAGGACCAAAGGAGACCATTGCTGACACCTTTGAAAATTTCTTCAAGATAGTGAATGGCCTAAGAGTGTTTGGCAGAGTATTCACAAATGGAGAGCTGAACGATAAATTTCTGAGATCTCTCACCAAGGAATGGGACAACAAAGTCTGTGCCATTCGGGAGTTTGGGAGACTAGCAGAGACAGATCCACAAAATATATTTGGGAAGCTGATGTCCTATGAACTGCAAATAAACTCCAGGAAAGCTGAAGTAGAGAAAAGTCGCTTCTCATTGAAAGAGAAGCCTACTGCATTAAAGGCTGACAGTTCAAGGAAGGGCAAAGCTACCCAACCAGCTCTAGCTCAAGAAGTTAGTGAAGAAGAAAGCTCTGAGCCAAGCTCCTCAGGATCAGAACTATCTGATGGAGAGTTCTCACTACTTTCACGACAGTTCAAGAAATTCTTGAACAAGAAGAAGCAATGGAAAGGCAAGGATGCCTCATACCGAAGATCACGACACGACAATGATCAAAGAAAGAAAGGCTCGGGTAGCCATGACAGGTATAATTCTAAACAGAACAAATAGATTTCTACTGACATCGTTTGCTACTGTTGCAACAAGCCAGGTCACGTCATAGTTGACTGCCCCCACAAAAAGAAGGAAGGTGGCAGAAGAGAGGAAAAGAAATCCCCATACCATAAGAAGAGAACTGAGAAGAACCTGTTGGCCAAGAAGGGCAAAACTCTTAGTGACTCCGACTCATCTGAGTCAGGTGAAGAAGAGGAAGCCTACTTTGGCCTCATGGCCCAAGCAGATGATGAACAAGAGCCCCAGTTTACTGGGGAGGTAAATTATCATACTCCTCTCTCTCTGAATCTGAAAGTTCTAAACATGAACATGAGGACAGATCTTCTGACGATGAGTCTGAACTTATGGCCCAGTACAAGGAGTTAATCATAACTTACGACAAGTGTCGTCGAGTTGTGAAAACTCAGGCCAAAGAGATTAAGTCTCTAAAGGCTTTTGAGAGCAGCCTGAGAGAAGAAGTCGCTAAGACTAACACTCTTCAGGAGAACTTCAATCTTGCTATTGAGGAATACAATCAGGCTCTCAAGCACCTCGACCTTAAAGATGAAATCATCAAGGAGTTGGAAAAACAACTCGAGACTGAGAAGAAACTAGTTGAAAGTTTCTCTAAGCCTAAAATAGTTCTTCCACTCGTTGCTGAATTCTCAGCTAAGGCCCAAGGAGCTGGACTAGGCCATGTTGCCGCTCCTAGTAAATCTTCTAGGAGGAACAAGGCTCAAAGGAAGAATAAGGCCGCCAAGAAGGCCTTGGCCAAAGAAAAAGGGAAAGCCCCTCTAGATCAGACTGTGTTCAAAAAGTGATCTTCCCATCTAACAAGATTGATCTAGACTCATCCTATGGTCACTTAACCAGTCCTACCCATGTAGAGCCTAAGTCTTGGTACTAAGGATGGACTCGCCCTCAGAACTTTGGTGAGAGTGCCTTTAAGGCACCTTATGAAGAAGTGATTCTTCAGGGCTATGGTCCCTATGTTCATGGTCACAACTTCCAGAAACCACCAAAAGTAAAACCTATTATTGAAAGGCATCCAAAGGAGAAGAAATCGTGTGATTTCCATCACCATGAAGCGTCTTCCTCCAAGAATGTCATTCCTACAAGACCATCACCTCAGATGATCAAGCAGGAGTATCCAAGGCAAAGATACAACAGGTTCGACTGTTGGTGCTGTGGGAGAACTGGTCATTTTGCCATTGATTGTTGGTTTAATACCAGGAAGCTTGCTACCCCCCACATTGGCAACATGAGATTGACCACTCGGATTGCTAACGCTCGTAGGGGGAGCAATCTAACCCAAGACCAAGGACCCAAATATGTTTGGGTTCCTAAGGCTAAGTAATTATGATTGCAGGTATGTCCAAAGACCACCAAAATGCCAATCTGGTACTTGGACAGTGGATGCTCTCGGCATATGACCGGGATGAGGAGCCTACTCCAGAATTTTTCACCGGTGTTGAACGGACCAAAGGTCATCTTTGGAGGTTTAGACCGAGGAATTACCAAAGGCTACGGTATGATTATTAACGGTATCGTATCCTTTTCCGATGTAGCCTATGTTGAAGGATTGGAACACAATCTCATCAGCATAAGCCAACTATGCGACAAAGGATACGTGGTTGAATTCCACGCTGACAAGTGCTTGATAAAATCTGTTGACAATATGGAAACAATTCTATCAGGCACTCGAAGAAGGAATGTGTTTTGCTTAAATTTTATTTGTATAGATTCTTCCACACCAGTCTGTCTTTTGGCTAAAGATAGTGCGTCTCTTGTTGACCAATGGCACAAGAGACTAGCACATATTAATTTTAAAACTATTAATAAATTATTCTCCCAGAACTTAGTGCGTGATGCCCCGAATGTCAAGCATGTCAAAGAGAGACCTTGTCATGCATGCGTAAAAGGCAAGCAAACAAGGGCTACCTTCAAAAGCACTATAGGCAAAAACTCTAACAGGTGTTTACACCTGCTACACATGGACATGTTCGGTCCACTGCAAGTTAGAATCTTAGGAGGTAAGGATTATACGTTGGTTATTGTTGATGACTACTCGCGTTTTGCGTGGGTGTTCTTTCTGAAACACAAGTCAGATACCTTCGATATCTTTACTAATTTTGTCAGGAAAATCCAGAATGAATACAATTGTTCCGTAGTAAAAATCAGAAGTGATAATGGAACGGAGTTCAAATCTGGAGCCATGACAGAATTATGTGAAAGCCTAGGTATCTTTCATGAGTTTTCCTCTCCCCATACTCCACAGCAAAATGGAGTAGCCGAGAGAAGGAACAGAACACTCATAGAGGCCTGCAGGACCATGCTAAGTGATGCTTCACTACCAGAGTACTTTTGGGCTGAAGCGGTCAATACTGCATGCCACGTGCAAAACCGAGCCCTCATAAATAAGAACCATGATAAGACACCTTATGAACTTCTAAAAGGCAGGAAACCAATAGTTTCATATTTTAGAATTTTTGGCTGTAAATGCTGCGTGCTTAACAACGGCAAGTATCATACTACCAAGTTCAGTGAGAAGAGTTTTGAAGGTATTTTTGTAGGATATAGCAGCCATAGTAAGGCATATAGGATTTTAATAGAAAAACACTGGTCGTTGAAGAATCGATACATGTTGTATTTGATGAGACGAGCTTGCTGCAAAGCGAATTATCTAGTGTGTGTGTTGAAGCTGCAGGTACAAGAATTAAGGAAATCAACTTGGATGAACCCACCAAAGATAGAAATGAACAGTTCATCAAGATCACCACTCCAAACCCCATTGAAGAGGCAGTTGATCAAGATGAGGAGATTGTCTAAGATGATGAAGTCACACCAATGGCTGAATAACTTCCTGATACCAGAGATCCTGATCTCAGACACCTAAAGGATCATCCTATGGACCAAATCATAGGAGACCCCCGAGTCGGTGTCAGAACTCGTCGAGATAAAGCTAACGAGAATCTTCATCTAAGCTTCCTCTCGCAGGTTGAACCAAAGAAGTTTGAAGAAGCAAACGTAGACGCATCATGGATCTTGGCTATGGAAGAAGAACTGAATCAGTTCAAGTGCTGCAAGGTGTGGACACTTGTTCCCAGACCCAAAGATAAAAACGTCATCGGAACAAAATGGGTCTATATGAACAAGATGGGCGAGGATGGGATGATCATAAAGAACAAGGCCAGACTCGTTGCTAAAGGATATCGTCAAGAAGAAGGGATCGATTTTGACCAGACCTACGCTCCAGTGGCAAGGCTGGAGGCCATCAGACTGTTTCTAGCATACGCTGCACTGAAGGGCTTCACCATCTACTAAATGGACGTGAAGTCTGCCTTCCTGAATGATAACATAAAGGAAGAAGTGTATGTGGAATAGCCCCCAGGAAGCAAAGATGACAGGAAAAGCACATCAGGGACGTGTTAGTTCCTAGGAAGAAGACTCATTTCATGGAGCATATAGAAGCAAAACTGTGTAGCAATCTCAACGGCCGAGTCAGAATACATTTTTGCCGGTAGTTGTTGTGCACAGTTGCTTTGGCTGAAGCACTAACTGGAGGATTACAACATGAAGATCAAGGATATTCCCTTGTTCTGTGACTCCTCCAGCGCCATCGCAATCGCAAACAACCCAGTCTCACACAGCCAGACTAAACACATCGAGCTGTGATATCACTTCATCTGGGAGCATATGGAGCAAGGGGATGTAGATCTGAGGTATGTGCCTACAGACCGGCAGGTTGCAGATATCTTCACCAAGCCGCTGGACGAGACCAAGTTCAATTTCTTCAAAACTGAACTTGGGTTGCTGAATAAGGAGGATTAAGCCAAAGTAGTCAGCTCAAAGGCTCAAGAATCAAGGATTCACCTTAAAGGTCAGATTTTACTAAGTAGACGGGAGTTCTCAAAAACTCACTTAAATTTCTCGAAAAGTTGAAGTCACTTCTCGAAAAACTAAGTCAACTTCTCGAGAGGCAGAAAATTGCTCTCGAAAAGTGTCTTAAATTCTCGAAAAGTCCTTTAACTTCTCGAAAAGTTCACTGAAAGCTCTCGAGAACTAGTTCTCGAGAAGTCCATCAGTCCTTCGAGAACTATGGAGGCTAGTCTTCGAAAAGTCACTTTCTGTATCGAAAATGCTGGACCCCAGTTCTCAAAAACTTTCTAAACTTCTCGAAAACCTCTCGGCCACTTCTCGAAAAGTTAACCCTACTTCTCGAGAGGTGGACCGACCTTCCGCCGAAATTTCTCAACTCTGTAATTTCGTAAACTTCATGGTTTCTGCCCAAATTTATGGCTAATTAGACTTATAATTAACTTAATTAGGATACTATATATATCTAAATCCCTTTAGAATCGGAAATCAACCGTCATTTCAAAATTTCTCCGGCACCTCTTCATCTTCCGCCAACCGAAACCTCCATCTCTGTCGCTGTCTCTCCGCTCAGTTCATCGCCTTCTTCATTGTAAATGGCTTACAGTTCTAAGATAAGGATTGGGAGTGAACTCGTGGTTGCAGGCATGGCCAACATCTCCGACAACTTCAGGAATTTGCTGATACTTCTCGAGACAGCAGGTCTCATGTTCATTCTAACAGAGCCAGTGAAGATAGTATTTCCAGAGGTAGAGGAGTTCTTCAAAAATGCCAAGATAAGGAGGAATGGGAAGATTTTGAAGACTAAGGTCAAGGGAATTAAGATAAAGCTTGACAAGCATAAAGTTTCTCAACTTCTGAAATTACCTATTATGGATAAGGAAGATGACCTCACTCCAGAGGATTATGACAGGGCCTATTCCTTCTGTGGAATTCCAGAGAAATACAACTCTCTAAGGAGAAATTTGCTAAATGATGTGGGCAAACTCCTCACTGATATCCTTGGGAAAATACTATGGTGCATCACAGGTTCTGTAAGTTTCATCTCACACGATTTGTTTGGAGTTATGACAGCTGTAATCTGCAGGAAGAGTTTTCAGTTTGGAATGATGATCTTTGAAATGATAAGGGATAGCATTCATGAACCAAAGTTTGCAAGGATAATCTCATTGTTGTTGAGTGAGATTGATCCAATAACTTTCAAAATCTCCAAAGGTACACCAGTCCATCATCTGAAGAAAATCTCTGTCACCTCAATCCAAAGATGGGAACTCAAGTTGAAGAACCCTAGACAGCTAGCCAATGAAGTTGATGCTACTGTCACAGAGGTCAGGACTCCATCTCCACCTCAACATCATGTTGTTGAACCATCTGGTGCAGCAACAGAGGGGGAACCTGCACCTTCTAACTCAGTCCTAAGGATACCTACTCCACCAGAGAGCCCCAGGGAGGCTTCTCCAATATCTACCCACTCAGAACTACCAGCTCAAGAGGTACTTAAAGATACAAATGAAGCAATAGACAGAATGATTGAGGAACTCTCAGCTGAAGACCCACTTCCTCCTCATCCAAAGGATATCACTACTGATCTACCAAAAGATACTCCATCCCCCCACTCTTCACCTAAAGTTACTCCTTCTCCTCCACAATCCCCTGTACAAGTATCCACTCCTCCAGAAACCATTCTGCTATCTGGATAGGATGATCCATCTCCTGAGGAGGTAGAACCTCCTCTCAGGAAACTAGACTTCAACCTTCCAACATTCATTGATGAGGAGGGTGATCCAGTCTCTCGCACTGTAAGAGCTAAGAGCTCTGTTGTTCTAGAAGAACTGCCTCCATGGAAAGCCCCTCCACCTCCAGCTTCTCCTACCAGTGCTCCGGCCTCTACTGCCTTATCAGTTGCCCCTCCAGCTAAGACTATTTCCATCCCTCATACTACTATTGTTGCTGCTGCTGTGATTGTGAATACATATATTCTTTCCAAGATCGAAGAAATGCTCTCTGAATAAAGGAAACATTTTGATGAATCTCTTAAGGACATTCAGAAGCAAGTCGCTGCCTTAGCACAAGATATGAGCAGAGGCTTCGCAGAAATTCAGATAAACACTGATCAGATTAAAGAACTATTCAGAATAGGAGGAAAGGCTCTAGATCATACTATCACAAGTATTGGACAAGTTATGGACCAGTCAGTTACTCTTACAAACAATCAGATTCAACTGGACAAAAGAGCAGAGGAAAATGTTATGAAGGTATGCAATGAGGTTGGCACCTTCAAGGAGGATGCCATAGACAAACTAACTGTAGAAGTCAGAAAGGGGAAGGATATTGTCAAACAACAAGTTGAAAAGCTTAATGATGAAGCAAAAACTCTGTGGACTGCCAAAGTTACTGAGATCAATAAGGGTGTTCTAGAACAAATTCAATCTGTAAAATTCCATACTTATGATACAGCTATATGGATGCACAACCAGATATTCCCAGATTTTCAGGCAGACCCAAATATGATCCCTCACCATCTAAATCCTCTTGCTGAAGGCACATCTAGCCAAGTGTCTCAACCCCAAGTGCCTCAACCTCAATATCCCACTCTCTCCTAAGCCAGAAGACCAGGAACCTCCTCCATCTTCTTACTCTCAGGTCTGGGATGATGTGATACCAGAAGATCTACTAGAGATTCATATCCCAAAGAAATGGAAGTATGGGGAGGGACCCTCTGCCAGTAGATCAGCTCCTCAGCCTAAAGCAGAAAAGAGAAAAGCTTAAGAGTTTGCTGAAGTTTGCAGCCCAACCTCAAAATCTTTAATTCTTGATACATTGAAACTTGTAATGGATCTGAATGAGGAAAGAAGCCTGCACTACAGCTATTCGGAATGGGAGTTATATGAGAAGTCAATGACTAAAAGGAGACTATATGATAGAAAATATGGTAAAAATAATCCCAAAGCTCCTCCAAAGCCTCCAAGGTACTATCCCAAACCATTCAGCTACCAGAGGAGACAACAGGCTAAGCTGGACAAACAACACGAGACTAGAAATGATTCTTGATGATTATGGTGTTAAGAACTATGAAATGAATGTTGATTAAAACTCTAAAAGATTTTTGATATATATATAATTTCCTAGTTTTGCCTAATTATAAGTTCTAATTTTCTTTCTGTTTTTTACTACTTTTACTTTCCATTATTCTTGCTCTATTTTTATTATAATAATTCACCTTAGTATAAAGGGTTCTGACTTCTACAAATAGGGGGAGATTGTTGGGTATTGTCTCCACAATAACCAAGATTTGCATGAAGTCACCCTTTGTACTAAGATGAATTAAGGTGTATTTGACATGTGTATTCTAGTTGTGTGTTTGCAGATTCTCAGTTCTAAGTGTAGACCAATGTCAGTCTATAGTGGGTCAGGAACACAGGACCACTCAGTGTAATCCCTCACTAGGTGATCCAAGGTGTTGACTCAAGTGTAGCCTCTCAATTAGGAAACACTTCATATTCAAACTTTTGAGCACAAGATGGAGACAAGACCAGAAGGAGATCTTACATGGAATTCTTAAAAAGATTTTTTCTAAGTCCATCTCTCGAGAAGTACTCCTTAGCTCTCAAAAAGTTCTGCCCTTCTCTTCAGGTATTGAACTCTAGCTAAGTTCTCGAGAACTAGACTAGAAGTTCTCGAGAAGTCGATAGAGTTCTCGAGAACTGCATAGCAAAGTTCTCGAGAAGTCCAAGGACATTTCCAGAAGTTCAGTGATCGAGATCCTGCCATAGTTTTCGAAAGGTCAGTACATAGTTCTTGGGAACTATTTTGACCTCTCGAGAACTAAGTACTTCCTTTTCCAGAAAATTTCTCTAAGTCCAGAATCGGCCTAAATTTAATTCCACCCCACGGGATTGGTCCACATGTCGTTACTTATGATAATTTCGACCGTTAAGACATCCTATATAATGTCTTATCAGACATAACCCTAACAACAAGGGATTAAGAGATTGAGAGCGATTCTATACTTTCCTAAATTGCTGTTTCGGTCGTATTTCGTAAAAGCTCGAGAACCTAAAGACGCCGCCGTCGACGCTCTCGTTCTGATCGATCTTCATCGCTTCGATTGTTAGAAGAGATTTGAAACTTCGATCTAAGAAGATCTACTGACTCAAGAAAGGTTCTATACTTCTTGTTCCGGTAGATTCAAGAATCTCACAGGTTAATATTCAAGGTTTCTTCTCCAAATCTGAAATGGCTGCAACGTCAAGAGGAAGACCTAAAGAGATATATTGTAGATCTGAGATATTTTGTATTTACATTTTTCATATATTTTGTAATACTTGTAGGAGATTAATCTCCGAGTGTAGGAGCATTGTTCTCCGAGTTGTAGGAAGAATTCATCTTCCGAGTGTAGATCCATTTGGATCGAGTTTGTAGGAACGTTGTTCTAAGGCATAGGATTGGTTTGCAATCCGAGATAGTGGAGTAGCCAGATCTAGTGATTTGCTAGAACGGTGAGGTAAAGTGGATGTACCCAAGGACGGGGAACCACTATAAATCTTTTGTGTCCTTCTGTGATTGCTTGATTGCGTGCCCTAGATCTCTAAATTTTTATTTCACAAATAAACGCACGATTCACCTATTCACCCCCCTCTAGGTGATTTAGGTCAACAACTTTCCACTTTCAGGAGAGCTACCCAATTTCTCCTTTGATGAGTTGGATACCTTGAAGTATCGGGGTAGATTTTGTATTCCCGTCTTTGGTGACATTCGGGCTAAGATCTGTACTGAAGCTCATGGTTCCAGTATAGCCTACCATCCTGGTTCTACTAAAATGTATAAATATCTAAAGCAAAACATTTGGCGGTCAGGAATGAAGAATGATATCACGAAGTTTGTGTCAGAATGTTTTACGTGTCAGCGTGTTAAGGCTGACCATAGAAGGCCTGGAGGTAAATTAACACCACTTGATATTCCAAGTTGGAAGTGGGAGAGTATCTCGATAGACTTCATCACGAGTTTACCAAAATCTCCCCGTGGGCATGACTCTGTTTGGCTGATAGTTGATAGATTAACCAATGTGCTCACTTTGTACCTTTTAAGATTGATTATTCTATAAAGAAGATAGCTGAATTATACCTTGAGAAGGTCATCAGATTGCATGGAGTGCCTGTCAGTATCGTATCGAATCGAGACACTAGGTTTACGTCTCATTTTTGGAAGAGTTTACAGAAGGGGTTGAGTACCGATTTGAGGTATTCCACCGCCTATCATCCGCAGACGAACGGTCAGACAGAAAGGGTTAATCAGATAGTGGAAGATTTGATCAGGTGTTATATTTTGGACCACGGTGGTGCTTGGGATGAGCGTCTTAGACTCATGGAGTTTTTCATATAATGATAGTTACCAAGAGAGTCTGCAGATGGCCCCATTTAAGGCCTTGCATGGGAGGTATTGTAGGACTCCCTTGTTCTGGGCTGAGGTTGGTGAGAGATCGTTGCTAGGTCTGGAAGCCCTTGAAGAGATGAATTATGCCACGACTCATATTCGGGAAAAGTTTTGTGTGACACAGGAACATTATGAGAAATATGATAATCAACATAGGGTTGATCTGGAGTTCGTTGTTGGGGACTTAGTTTTACGGAAGGTTTCTCCAATGTCAGGTGTTAAAAGGTTTAGAAGGAATCACAAGTTAGACCCACGGTATGTGTGACCTTTTTAGATTATCGAACGCATCAGAGTATCAGATTATAGGCTGGAGTTGCCTGCTACCTTCCTTGGTGTCCATGATATGTTCCATATGAGCCAGTTGTGGAAGTGTATTCGTAGTGATCGTCAAGGCCTTGACTCGGTACCCTAGATTCAACCCAACCTTAAGTATGTGGAAGAACCTGTTCGTATTTTGGATTCTCAAGATCGAGTATTGTGGAGAAAGACCATCCCCATGGTTAAAGTTCTCTGGCAAAATCAAGATGTCGAGAACGCCACGTGGGAATTGGAGTTGGCGATGAGAGAATCTCATCCGCATCTCTTCCCTTAGTTCAGGTATGTCTTTAAGTTTTCATTAATAATTGGGTGTTGGTTTGGGTTTGATTTTAAGGTTGTGTTAAGTTTTAGGACGAAACTTCTTTTTAGGGGGTGTGACTGTAACGCCCCCGATTTTCTGATATTATTATTTGGATTGTTGATGTCATGATTATGATGTCAAGGCATTACCCATTATTAGAACCCCACCTTTTTTAGGGATTTGGGCTAAGGTTCACTATTAGGGTTGCATAGATTGACCCACTTTGTATAGTCTAGAGTCATAGGTCTTCATTAGATTATAGGGTAGGTCAACTAGTCATATTGATCAGACCAATCCCTCAAAAGACTTAGAAGACTGAAGAAACCAGATCAAGGCAGAATTTTCTCTATTGAAGAAGGCGTTCAACAAACTATGAAGTGAGATCGACAATCTTCATTCTCAGTCGATGATCTCAGAGTCTCTTCTCTGAACTAAGATCGACGAAAGATGAAGTGAGTTCGACGAACTCTGATCCTCTATCAGGATTGAGTTCGACATTCTTCAATCTCAGTTCGATGAACTTGGAGCCTAGAATGGAAAGTAATAATTCAGCTCAGAGTTCTCAAGGCTCAGCTTGACGAATAAGAGGTTTGAGTTCGACGATCTTGGATCTCAGATCGACGATAATTGTCAGTTCATTTTCTATTTCTCTGCAGATTAATTCAAATTGACTAAGGCTTATATTTTGGCTTATTTTACTCTGAGTAATTAATGCTTATATTCTCTGAATATAGTCGTTCAAATGGCATCATTAATTACTGGATTTCACAGAGTCAATATACAGCTAATTCTTTGGGATAGTTAAGGAATTGTTTTATTGGCCTTCTAGCCGTTGTCCAAGTTCTAAGAAATCAGCAGTCAATTAGATCATCTAGGCTTGGTATATGACAATCATCCATAATATAGGTTGGGCCTTTAGGTTCCACAACCATGTCAGTAACAAAACTGTCCTGAATAGCCTGAATAGTTGTTGAACTTGCTGGAGCTGTATTGTAGATGATGTCTTTACAAAACTTGGGAGAAATAAATAAAAGAATGTTTCTATACAAGATGTCAAAAGAATCTAGAACTGAATTTAGTTCAACTGCTGGACAGATAGAGCAATCTCCAGAAAGAATAATCAAAGAATCTACTGCATCTACAATCTCTACATCTGGTAAAACAATATCAACAGTTTCTACTGTTGTAGTTACTGTTGTTGTCTCTGATGTTACTGCTAGAACTGCTGGAAGGGGGACTTCTTCATTTAACATCTCCCCCTGCCTGGTATCAGGGATGTCTGATGTCAGGAACCTAGATGAAGAAGGGACAGAAATAGAAGCAAGTTGATCGATAAGAGTCTGAATGGAAAGAATAAGAGGTGCAATGGCATCCTCTATGAGAGATTTTATGGTTGGAGTGATAAGAGATATGATAGAAGATGGATCAGATGATGATGATGATGGGAGAGAAGATGTGGTGAAACCACAAGAAGTATAGATGTTGAAGGAAGTTGATGGAGGTGAAGGTAGAATTGGAGGGATGATGGTAGATGTGGATGGGATGACTGGAGGAGTGAGAGGAGGGATGTCAGATATGATATCCATGGGAATATCATTAGCAAGTAGAGATTGTGGAGGAGTAGGTATTGGTGATTGTACTGGTGATGGGGATGGTGTTGGATATGTGAGGAGATTCAATGTGGGTGGCATCTGAGTAGATATAGAAGCAGGAATGTCTTGAAGGTAGTTAGGTAGGGGGATTGAGGTAGTGATGTATGAGGTGAAGATGGATTGGAAATGACATTTGGAGTGGAAATGACTGTGTTAGAAGGTTATTATTGGTTTGGAGATGGAGGTAGTCTAGGAGAAGGTGGAGGAGGAGGAATTTTTTGTGCCTCTTCAGTAGGTTGAGGAGTGACTCTTAGAGTCCTGGTGTCCTCAGAAGTCCTTGAGGAAGAGGAGGCCCTGGAGAGCTTGCTGATAGTCCTCTCTAACTTCCCAAAGAGAACTGGG
This sequence comes from Platanthera zijinensis, assembly GCA_039513925.1. NCBI lineage: Eukaryota > Viridiplantae > Streptophyta > Magnoliopsida > Asparagales > Orchidaceae > Platanthera > Platanthera zijinensis. The sequence continues at coordinate 161,103,618 of CM077093.1, forward strand.
GTCAGTCTTTTGGAATCATTAATGAAGACTGTTGGAGAGACCAACAGTTGAGGACATTTTTCATGGAGGAAAATATTCAGAGTCCTCCCAAAACATACTTCTCTTTTATTGTTTTTCTTCTTGATTAAATCAAACAAAATAATACTCCAATTTAATGATTTCTTATTTACCAGCGCACTCATCAACAAGAACTGGTGCCTGGTTATGTGGTCATGAGTAGTGTGCTTCCCAAGCAGCACCTTGCCGACCACATCAGCAAGGAACTTGTATTGAACTGACAAGTTCTTTTTCAACAGCTTACTAAGGTTTTCCTCGGAGTGACCCATCCTTGTAAGCATTTCAGAAAATTCTGTGGAGTCCATCTCAAAATCATCATTTCCATTAACAAATCCAAAAATTTCAGATAAAATTGTAGGAGTCAGAATAATCTCCTGTCCAGATATAGTGCCTACTAGGGTTTGAGCATCTGTCGATGATAAAGTGAAAACCTATTCTTTTATTTCTGCTATTGGAAGCTTTATCCTGGTAGTCATAAATTTCTGGAGTTGCGGCTCAGAGAACAATAACAGTATATCCTGAAAAATTTGATCACTGTGCTTGAAAGAGTCCATGTCAATATCGAAACCAGCATCGAACTTCATTCCGGAAAGAGTTGTCGCTGAAATCGCCATGGAAATCGCCTGTACAGAGAAACAAAGGTGAAGTGCAAAGGAAATAGAAAGCGCGGGAGGGATTTCGCCTAAGACTTAGATTATAAAGTGTTTGGGAGTCGAAAAGATGATCAATATCCAATGAAAAAGGAAATTTCTTCGAGCTGCGTTCGACGAAATATTTTAATAGAAAATGAGTTCATCGATCTCAGTCTGAAGAAGACGAATAAATCATCGATCTCCGTTCGACGATCAATTCACTGAAGCAGGGATCGTCGATCTCCGTACGACAAAAACTGTTTTACTAAGAAGTGATAGTTGAACTCCATTCGACGCACTCTTTACGAGAAGTTTTCAGATCGTCGATCTCTGTTCGACGAACTGTCAACAAATTGTTGATCGCATACAAAATTTAAATTTTCTCATCTCCATTAATTATTCCTAACTGATTTAAGAAAAACAGATGTTTCTTCTCATCCAATGGCTTGGTCAAGATGTCTGCTCTCTGTAAATCAGTGGAAATTAAGACAAGATTAATTTTCTTTTTGTCTACACAATCTTTAATGAAATGATGTCTTATATCAATATGCTTGGTCCTACTATGATGCACTAGATTATGTACTACGGATATAGCACTGGTACTATCACAAAATATGGTTGAATTATTTAGATTGAAACCATAATCCAGGAGTTGGTTTTGTATCCACAAGATCTGTGAGCAGCAACTGCCAGTTGCCATGTATTCAACCTCAGCTGTTGATATGGACACAGATGTTTGCTTCTTGTAAAACCAGAACACAAGCCTATCACCAAGGAACCGACATGTTCCTGGTGTACTTTTCCTGTCCACTCTACATCCAGCATAGTTAGCATCAAAAAATCCAGTAAGCTCAAATGTTGACTCTGTTGGATACCAGAGTACTAGATTAGGACAACTTTTTATATATCTTAAAATTATTTTTAGCAAAATAAGATGAGATTCGTTAGTGCTCACTTGAAACCTAGCACAAAGACATGTAGCAAGCATGATGTTTGGTCTACTTGTTGTAAGATAAAGTAGGGATCCAACAATAGCTCTATACTTGGTCTGATCAACTGGTTTTCCATGTTTATCAGAGTCAATCACAGCATTGGCAGCCATGGGAGTTTTCATTGAGGAGGCATCAGCCATCCCAAATTCCTTAATAAGCTCATTTGCATATTTAGATTGGGATATGAATATGCCATCAGAGGATTGCTTCACTTTTAGGCCAAGGAAGTATGATAGCTCTCTCATGCTACTCATTTCAAACTTTGAATGCATTAAATTAGAGAATCTCTTGCATAGTTTGGGATCAGTAGAGCCAAAAATCATGTCATCTATATATATTTGTACTACCAAAATTTTATCATGATGCATCTTTGTAAAAAGGGTCCTATCTACCATGCCTCTAGAGAACTTGTGATCTAAAAAGAAACTAGCTAAGGTTTCATACCAAGCTCTTAGAGCTTGCTTTAGACCATAGAGAGCTTTATGCAATTTGAAAACATATGAGGGATGAGTAGAGGAGATAAAACCTGGGGGTTGTTCAACATAAACCTCTTCCTTTAGCTCTCCATTCAAGAAAGAACTCTTGACATCCATCTGGTAGACTTTAAACTTCTTAAAAGCAGCATAAGCAAGAAAGATCCTGATTACTTCTAGCCTTACAACAGGAGCAAAAGTTTGGTCATAGTCAATGCCTTCCTCTTGCATATACCCTTAAGCAACAAGCCTAGCCTTGTTTCTCACAATTACACCTTGGGTATCAAGTTTGTTTCTAAATACCCACTTGGTTCTAATTACTGGATAGCCTTTGGGCCTTGGAACCAAGTCACAAACTCTGCATCTCTCAAATTGATTAAGCTCCTCTTGCATTGCAATAATCCAGTGGGGATCTTACTTTGCATCATTTATGGATTAAGGCTCAACTTGAGAGAGGAAATGGGCATGCATCACATCTTGGTTGAGTTGATGCCTTGTCTGTACACCTCCTAACATGTCCCCAATCACTTGAGATCTAGGGTGATCCCTTAGTGTGACAAAGTCAGTGGGTGGAGTTGGTTCAGCAACAGCATTTGGAATTAATTCCTCTTGTGGAATAATGTCTGTTGTTGGATGAGGTTCAACCACTTCCAAAATTTCTTCTTCACTATCTATAACAGATTGTGGAGGAGGATGTGATATGACCTTTTGTGTAAGGTTTTACTCACCTAATTTCTCACATAAGTGAGGTACCTGCAATAAATCTGAGGTAGAAGAATCTTTCTCCTTATAATACATGTTAGCTTCATCAAATGAAATATGTATAGATTCTTTCATTTTTAAAGATGATTTATTGAATACCCTATAAGCGTTGCTATTTTGGGAATATCCAAGAAAAATTCCCTATGTAGCTTTAGCTTCAAATTTTCTAATGTGTTTCTTATTATTGTTATGAAGAAACATCTACACCTAAAGATTCTAAAGTTATCAATTTTTGGTTTCTTCCCTTTGAGTAATTCATAAGGGGTCTTACCCTTAAGTTTGTGTATCAAACTCCTATTCAGCACATAGTTTGCTGTCCTCACAGCCTCTGCCCAAAAGGATAGGAGAATGTGCGCATCTGCAAGCAATGTTCCTGCAGATTCAATGAGGGTTTTGTTTTTCCTTTCTGCTATCCCATTTTGTTGAGGAGTTCTAGGATCAAAACAACAGTGCCTGATACCTTTCTCCTCACAAAATATTTGCATAGGAAGAGATTTAAACTCAGTACCATGATCACTTCTTATCAATGCAACTGGAGTAGAATACTCAATCCTTATGCTCTTAAGAAAGTTTGTAAGGACTTTAAAGTTATCTGACTTATTTTTCAAGAAGAACACCCAAGAGAATCTAGAGAAGTCGTCTACAATAACTAGAGTGTAAGACTTCCCTCCTAAGCTTTGTACAGTAATGGTTCCAAAGAGATCCATATATAGCAAGTACAAAATCTTAGGTGACTCACTCTTATTAATTGACTTAAAGCTATTTTTAGTTTACTTGCCTTCTTGACAAGCCTTGCACAGGCTTTCCTTCTTGTAGGGGCCAGAAGGTAATCCTCTGACAAGGTTGTCCCTAGATAGCTTAGAGATGTTCTTAAGGTTAATATGACCTAGTCTCTTATGCCATAGAATATTATTATTACTAACTTGATTGAATAAGCATAGTTCTTAACTAGCAGAGTTAAAGTTTACTAGATATATATTCCCTTATCTACATCCTGTTAAAACAGTTTGGTTATTTGAAGAAATAATACATTTGGAATTAGTAAAACAAACCTGATAACCTACATCACATAACTAACTTATGGATATTAGGTTATGTTTGAGACCATTTTCATATGCCACTTTTCTGAAAGTGATAGCTCCACTATTGAAGTCTCCATAGCCTTCAATTTGTCCAAAACTGGAATCTCCAAAGATCACTCTTGGACCCAGCTTTGCCTTGAAATTAATTAGGCTATCCTTACATCTAATCATGTGCTTTGATCACCCACTATCCAGATACCACTTATTTTGAGTGATAGGATAGTTCTTCACCTGCAAGGAAATAGATTAGATGTTCCTGACCCAGGTCACCTTTGGTTCTTATTTCTTTTCATAAGAAAAACTAGAAATGTAAGAACATTCAGGTTGGCTTTTATAACCTAAGGGGTGAAATCTTCTGGGAGGAATTATCCATTGGGTGAATGGATTGATATTCTCCCTAGGTTATTTAAGGTTATTATTAAAATTTCTATTAGAGTTGAAGTTTCTGTAAAATTGATCTGGGATCGACAAACTCTGGTAAGTTCGTCGAACTGAGTTCGACGAATTGGGATAAGATCTTCGATATCTGCTCGAAGAATGAAGGTATTAATTCTCAGGGCACCAATATCGTCGATCTCTGGTCGACGAACCAGACTGGTTTCATTAATCATGGATTGAAGAATAACTATTATTGTAGTTGGCATTCGGAGTTCGTCGTTCTGAGATCGACGAACTGTACACATTTCGTCGATCTGAGTTCGACAAAATCTATTGAACATTATTGTAGTTATTTTTCTTCTTGTTCTTAGATTTTTGTTTGAGTTCCATTTGTTTTAATACTTCATTTACTTTGTCTACTTATTCAGTATTCTTCTTAACCTTATCTAAAATGAAATTTATAGGTTTAGATATGTGATTTTTCTGGATTATAGGTGGTTCAGTAAATGGTGCACCTAGTCCTAGTTTACTGTTATTTGCCCTAGCATTTAGAGTACTAGTTATGTCTAACAGTTTTAAGCTTCTACCATTAAGAGATTCTTCTAATTTCTTGGCTTTGCTTAATTCAGTTTTTAAGAAAGCAATTTGTTCATTTACTAAGTTAAGTTCATCTGTTAGTTTAGTGTTTTCAGCAATGTACTTATCTTGTTCAGTTAATCTTTCTCTAAGAAGTTTGATTTCCTTCTCAAAGCCTATTAGATCTAAGCACATATTTTTAAATTCAGTTTTAATTTCTTCTGAATTAAAGTCATAAGATGGTATTACCTGGTCCTCTGCAGATAGAGCTTCTTCCCCTTCTGAAGCTTCAGCCTCTAACTAACTGCTGGAATCATCTATTGCCATTAGGCAAACTTCCTTTGCCTTCTCTTCTTATTCATCATCACTAGAGCTGGTGGATGATGACTCTTCCTTAGTATCACTCTAGGTTTCTACAACAAACCCTTTCTCCTTCCTCTTGTGTTTGCTGGAGGAGGGTTTGATGTGATGTGTCCTTCTGGAATCCTTTTCTCTTCTCCTGTCTTTCTTCTGAGTTTCTGGACATTCTGAGATGAAATGTCCAGGCTTCCTGCAACCAAAGCAAACAATTTATTTAGATGGAGTCTTGTCATACCTTGGCTTGTCATCTTGCCTTGATGACTTTCTTCTGAAGTCCATCTTTGCCATCTTGAAGAATCTTTTGGCAAAAAGGCTCATAAGTTCTTCATTAATTAGATTCCCTTCTGACACTTCAACAGCCTTAAATGAAATGTTGTGCTCCTTCCTGATAGGTGTTGGAGTCTTCTGTTTAGCTGATGCTTCTCTGGTCTTCATTGATTGCTCATAGTATTTGAGTTTTCCAAGAAGTGATTCAGTAGAGATTTCTTTCATGCTTCTGGCTTCTCTGATTGGCCAGATCCTTGAATCTCATGAGCTAGGGAAGCACATGAGGATTTTATCATTGACTTCTGTCAAAGTGATATCCTTGTCCAAGGTCTTTAGCTCATTGATAATTGAGCTAAGCCTGTTGTACATATCACTTACTAACTTAGCTTCATCCTTCTTGAAGTTCTCATACTGAGAGATGAGATTGGATCTCCTATCCTTTCTCTCATCGGCAGATCCAGCCACCATCTGATTTAGAGAATCCCAGATGGCTTTGGCTGAAGTGCACTCAGCCACCTTTTGAAATATATCATCAGACATAGTCTGAGCTAGGATATTCATGGCTCTGGCATCTGCAATCTTAGCTTTCTTGTATGCATCTATCAAATCAGGAGGTGGAATATCACTCAGATTTGTTGAAGTAGATGGAGTGGAGGCCACTGGAGTTGGTGGTCCTGTCAAAATTGAATTGAATATTTCTTTATCAATAAAGTTCATATATAGTTTTATTCTTGCCTTCCAGATGGCAAACTTGGTTAAGTTGCAAACTGGAGGTTTAGTGCTAGCATAATTCTTGTATTGTGCCATGATATAAAATATGAAAGGAACCAGATTTAATCAGACATTATCTTAGGATCTTGGTTAGTCCAGGTGTTAGCCTGTATAAATAAAAATGACTAACCTCCCCTCTGATACTAATTGAAAGAAAAGGGAGAGTAATCTTTTATTAACTCTAGAGGGGGGTGAATAGAGTTATAAAAATTCCTTTACAACTTTTTACAAATATAAAGTTTAGGTGATAAAATATGTGATATAGTAATAACTAAGAGATGTTAACAAAAGCAAAGAAAAGCTATAATAAGCTACCACAACACAAGACAAAAAAAAACAGCAAACACATAGACAACACAAGAATTTTATAATGGTTCCCCAATTGGGTACATCTACTCTTCTACCACCTTGGTAGGAATCCACTACAGGTTTTGATCAGGTGACTACCACCACAATATCTATTTATAGGAAGATATTGTAACCCTTTGAGCTTTTGATCAGGTATCCAAAAACCAAACTCAAGTCTTTTGGAAGGTGACTTGTGAACCAGCCTAACTTTTGAAGGGAGTTAAAACCCTGTACAGTGGGGGTGAAGAAAGATAAAAACTATCTGTTGTCTTTTCTTTTCTCAAAATAACTGAGAAGACTTGTGGATTCTTGATGGTGTCAAATATCCCCCTGAGATGAAGTTTTTGTTCAGGAAGAATGAGAGCTTTGCAGGGTGAGTAGGTCTTCTAGAAAAGATTCTCCAGAAGGCTGTGGACAAAAGCAGCTGATTGTCTCTGAGAGCTTGCTGTAAGAAGAACACTAGAAGAATGGCAGAGCAGAACTTATTTTCTCTTTTATAATTTTTCGTCTGTCTTGGTGTCTGAAGTTTTCCATAAACTTGATTATATTCTCTGCAGCAAAATTGGACTTGAATTTGAATTCAATTGCCTTGATTTACTGCTGAAATCTTGGAACTTGGACAACGGCTAGAAGAGTAATAAAAGAATTTCTTAACTGTCCCAAGTATTAGCTGTATAATAACTCAGTGAAAACCAGTAATTAATGCTGCCATATAAACAGCTATATTCTGAAAATATAAGCATTAATTACTCAGAGCAATATAAGCTATAAAATAAGTCAAATCAATTCTGAAAAACTACAAAGAAGGAAATGTTGAACTGGCAATATTCGTCGATCTGAGATCCTGGATCGTCGAACTCATCCTCTCTTTCGTCGAGCTGAGCCCTGAGAACTTTGAACTGAAATACAGCTTTCCATACTGGGCTCCAAGATTATCAAACAGAGATAGTAGATCGTCAAACTCAAGATCTGATAAAATATAAGAGTTCGTCGAACTCAGTTCAACTTTCGTCGATCTTAATTCAGAGATGTGACTCTGAGATCATCGAACTGAGAATGAATATCGTCGATCTCTCTTCATAGTTCATCGAACGACTTCTTTAACATGAAATTTCTGTCTTGTTTTGATCTCTGCAATCTTCTAAGTCTTCTGAGGGCTTGGTCTGATCAATATGACTTGTTGACATACCCTTAAAACTAATGAAGACCTATGACCCTAGACTATACAAGGAGGGTCATACATAACCTAATTTAGTGAACCTAGCCCAAATCTAACTAGGGATCCAACACAGTAGCTTTAGATTCTGTGTTTTCTTTGAGTGGCAGAATTCTAAACGAGCGAAGAAGTTGTTTGACCGAAGAATTTTTAGAGATTTGCATTTGCTATAAAAATCATTTGGATGCTCTGAGGAGGAGGCAACATGTCTCGTCAATTGAAGATAGCGAGTCTGAAATTGAAGACGGGCTGAATAACCTAAATCTGGGCTGCGCAAAATAAACTAACAAAATATGTTTAACTTTCATTTTATTTCATTGTGAAATAAAAAAATTGTAATTTAATTTTATTTTGAATGTAATTTTCTTTTTATTTCATTTTAAAACTAAATGTAATGTTATTTAATTTTTCTAAAATGTTTAGTAAATTAGTAATGTTATTTAATTTTTAATAAAAACAAAATTTATTTCATTTTGAGTTTTTATTTTCATTTTGAAATTTGAAGTTTTAATTTTTTTTCTTTTTAAAAATTAAAAAATATTAAAAATTAAGTATTCAAGTATTAATTATTAAGTATTTATTATAATAAAAATTTTATGTTTTTTAATTTTTTTAAAAAAATTGGTTCGGGACCAGTTAGGACCGGTCCCATCCAGTCCTCTTCAAGAGGAGGAAAACCGGTCCAGGACCATGACTAGTTTGAGCAAGAACGGTTTGGGACTGGTAGGCAAAAGGATCGATCTTTTAAAAGACAGATCTGGGACCGGACCGACAGTATTTATGTGCACGGCTAAATTACGGGGAAGACCATGAGGGAAATACAAAATCCTCCTATGATTTTTATTTTTTTCCACAAAGTAAGTCACGAAATAATAATATATGTATTTTACGCTCATTTTAAGTACTCATATGACTATAATTAAATACAACTGTTAAAAGGTCCTTTTTTGAACGAAAAATCTACTCCATTTTTTGAACTAAAATCCACTCCATTTTTACAATCAATGAAATCCAGCTATATTTTTGAACTAAAAAAGGTCCCCCACTGGTCTCCCATGTGTTACCGGTAAAAAAAGCAGCTATCATTTCTTGCATCAACATTCATGTGTTTTGTTTTGCCTTTTTCTTGACATTCAACATATTTTCTTTCATGTAGTTAAGGAATTCTGTATATAGTAATCAATATTGGACCCACTCTACTGGTCGAACTTAGTGTGCACAACTCACTTAAGGCCGATTAAAGCCCAATTAAGTTGACCCAAGTATTTAATCCAGTACGCACACCTCGCTTAAGACCATTAAGGTCCAACTGGATTTAAAATAGTCTGCATATACCTTATATTTTGCATCGATGCAGTTCTTATGATTTTTCATATTATCATTTTTACTTTATGTTTTCAACTTTTTATTCAAGCATACGGTACAATATCATAGGAAATAAACTTTGATAATAAAGTACATGTAAATAGAACATAATTAAAAAAACTCACACATTGACTTTTTCTTTGTCTTTTTCTATCCTCGGATCATCAGTTCGTCGATCTAGCGATTACGTCCTTATGATTATGTGACAATGCATACTAAGTAAATTATGGTTCTTCATAAAATGGAAAGTTGAAAGTAAGGGGAAATGAAAGGTTCATGAAGAAATTTATGTTTACATTCCTAGCTTCCTCACCTTAGTCTAAATCTGATTTCTACGCTCGCTTCTATAACTAACTAATCGTCCTCATAAGTTAATAAGCTCTATTCATAACTTAAAAAAGGCTCACCATATACATCATGTTTAACTTTTAGAATCAGCAAACCAAATTCCTAACAATTTAATATCATATTCACTTATGATTAATATTGAGGGTGAAAAAGAGCAGAATAAACCCAAAGAGGTAAATAAACCGCAAATTTTATTGCTTAAAAAAGATAAACAATACATAGGTATGCCCCCTTGTTTATAGAAACTGGGGGTGATGAGAGAACACAACACAAGATGTGGGACTAAATACTAACTGTGTGGCTAGTGTGGTATGATACAGTCAAACAGCCAGGCTATATAGAATACAACCAGGGAAGCCACTGAATTCCAGCAATGAATATCATTCAGACAGTAGTTGCGGTTAACTCCCTGATTGTTGATGTGGCTAGCCTCCTAACCGCTGATGCGGCTAATCACCAGACCGCTGTTGTGGCTAACCATCAGACCGCTGCTACTGTTAACCTTCTGACAGCTTATTGAGGTTCATCACCAGACTGCTGAGTCAAACCGCCAGACCGCTATGACAAGCTGACCAATGTGGCTAACCATCAGATCACTTCTGTTACTAACCAGCAGACCGATGTTAAGGTTCACCGCCACATCCCTGAGCTAAACCGCCAGACCGCTGTGACGAGCTAGCCGCTCGACTAGACTACCAAACCACCAAACTCTAACATTCTCCCTCTATCTGTAGTGTATATATCTATCATGCCCAGCTTGCTACAAACCTTCTCAAAAGGAGTAACTGGTTTGGTGAAGAAATAAGCTAGTTCTTTCTCTTAGGTAATAAACGGTGTGCATATTTGATTCATCAGAATCTCCTCTCTGATGAAGTGATAATATACCTCGATATGCTTCATCCTCTCATGAAATACTGGATTTCTCGAAATATATATGGTCATCTTATTATCACAGAACATAGGTAGGGGATTATTATAAAACTCTCCCAGATCAAGCAAGAGTGTCTGTAGCCACTTCAACTCATAGGCAGTCTTAACCATTCTTCTATATTCAGCTTATGCACTTGACCTGGCAATTACAGCTTATTTCTTACTCTTCCACCTGACTAGATTACCTCCAATGAAAGCACAAATACAAGATGTAAACTTCCTATCTTCCTTGTCATCTGCGTAGCTAGCATCAGAATAAGCCTCAACCTTCAAATTTCCTCTTTTTTGAAATAGGAGCTCTTTTCCTGGAGCACCTTTTACATGCTCTAAGATCTTTATAACTGACTGTAGATGATATTCTCTGGGGGCATGCATAAACTGACTCACTTTCCCTAATACATAATAAATATCATGTCTTGTGACTGTCAGATAAATGAGTTTACACACAAGACGTCTGTATCTGGTGACATCTTTAAGAATAGGAGAATTCTCACTTCAGCATTTGTCATCTCCAATAGACATAGGAGTCTGAGCGAGTTTAGCCCCAAGAAGACATGTCTCTTTTAAGAGATTTATGGCATACTTCTGCTGTGAAAGAATAATAGAACCAGGTTTTCGAGATATCTCAATCACCATAAAGTATTTAGAAGATCCTACATCCTTGGTAACAAAATGTTAAAGCAGATGTTTCTTTGTCATGTCAATGATGTGTCTATCATCCCATGTAAGAAGATTGTCATCCACATATACTGCAAGAACAATAAGGCCAACCGAGGTTTTGTGAATGAACAAAGAAAGATTTGCAGTACTCCGAACAAATCTAATAATAAAAAAAACTTCATTGAATTTGTCAAACCAGACCCTCGGGCTTTGCTTGAGACCATAGATAGCCTTACGCAATCTACAAACCTGAGACTCCCCTTGAGCAAAATACCCAGGTGGTTACTCCATATAGACTGTTTCATGCAAATCACCATAAATAAAAGAATTCTTCACATCCAACTAAGACATTTCTCAGTCTCTGTTGACAGCCATAGAAAAAAACACGAATTGTAGTAATCCTAGCAACATGAGAGAAAGTATCAAAGAAATCCACACCATAGGTTTGCTTGAATCCTTTGGCAACAAGCCGGGCTTTGTACCGATCAATAGTACAATCAGGAATAAATTTGATGACAAAGGCCTAGTGACAACCAACCACATCAGCTCCTGGAGGGTAGGAACAAGTGTCCAAGTACCCCATTCAGTGAGAGTTGTCATCTCTTCATCCATAGCAGCTTTCCAATAAGGAATAACAAGAGCATCTTGATAGAAGGCGGGAAGAACATTCACTAATAAAGCAAGTGCAAAGCTCTTAGACGGAGGAGATAGTTGCGCATAAGAGACCACATCCCAAAGAGGATGTTGCGTGCAAGATCGAACACCTTTCCAAAGAGCAATTAGAAGATCAAGGTTTGTCATGTCAACTATATCAATTCCTCCTGTAGGAGAGACAACTGGATCAGTAGCTGTTAGCAGCAACTCAGTAGAAGAATCAGAAATATAAGGAGAATAAAAAAAGTGCAGGCTCTGGATGGGGTGCCAACACAAGAGGAAAAGAAGTAGAATCATTAGAAGAAGGGATAATAGAAGGAGAAGAAAAGAACGGAGCATCCTCAAAGAATGTGACATCTGTAGAAACATATTATTTCCGTAGAACGGGATCAAAACACCTAAATCCTTTCTGTGTCGGGCAATAACCCAAAAGATGCACTTAACAGAACGAGTAGATAGTTTGTCATGACTAGAAGAAGGAGAGTGAACAAATGATGTGCATCTAGAAATACGAGGAGGTAAAGGAAATGGAGTCCCATCAGGATACAGGATAGAAAATGGAGTTTTGCTATCGAGAACCAAAGATGGAACTCAATTAATAAGAAAATAAGAGAGAATAACAGCATGACCCTAATAAGATCGGGAACATCCATATGAGTGAGAAGGATACGAGGCACATCCAGAAGATGACAATTTTTACATTCAGTAATGCCATTCTGTTGGGAAATGTAAGCAAAAGTTGTTTGATGGACAATACCATAATTCAAACAAAATGACATAAACTGATGACTAAGATACTCCTTACACTACTAGAAAATTGACTTTTAGTGAAGAAATTTTTCGTCACTAAATATTTAATTGTAGTCACTAAAGACATTTAGTGACCAAATTCAGCCCGTCACAACGTGGTCACAATTGCCCCGCCACTAAATGTCTTTAGTGACACCCAAAATGTTCGTCACTGAAAGTTGTTTTAGGGACCAAATTAAGTCAGTCACTAAAAGAAGTTCTAGTGACCAAAAAACAACAGTCACTAAAACAACTTTTAGTGATGATGTATGACCCATCACTAGTCCTCTTCAGTGACCAAAAAACGTTTGTCACTTAAAGTGCATATTTTGTGACAAACGCATTCCCGTCACTAACAGTTCTTGTGACCACAACACACTGGTCACTAAAACAATTTGTGTGACGAAGCATGCCTCGTCACTAAGTTTCATTAGTGACATACCAATTTCATCACTAATTATACGTATGTAGTGACTACATTAACTTAGTCACTGAAGAGAATTTAGTGACCAAACAAATTTAATCACTATATTAATTTTTAGTGATGGAATTTTCGGTCACTTAAAAGATGAGACAATAGTGATAATTTGACATTAAAATTTGTTCAATTTCTCACAAAATATCATATAATATTTCATTTGTTATTCACTAATATTTGTATTTACTCAATTGCAACAAGAATATTGTTTAACATAAATAATTTCATTAATAGGAAAAAAGAGGGTGGGAGATAGCCCAAACCCCTCGATACATAGTAAAATTACTTTCAATTATAATTAAACTGAATAAATGAACAAATATCTATACATAAGGAAAAGGTCCCAAGCCCAATGTCTCATGGCTGGCGAAGGTCTTGCACTCGTTCATCATCAATTGAAGGTTGTAACTAAACTCATCCTTCTTTTACGTCTTCGGCCAATCTTCCATCCCCTCCCTTCGACCATCTATAATCTCCATCAGTAACTCATCCACATTAAGCCATGCAACTACACAAAGGGAGCATCAATCAATAACGAACATTATAAATATAAAGAGATTTATGTTTATAAAGCCCCAACCACTTTACAAAGCAAGAGAAGCATAGTCATGTTCTCCACCGCCACCTTCATGATTTCCTGAGGAGATTGTAGAGGAAAAATCTCCTTTCTATTCACCAAATTTTTATATTTTGAATGAATTTCAATAATGGATATTAAGATGATATGACTAAACCATATAATTTAAGAAAGAAGTTCGGTGATCCTGATCCACTAGCAAATACAGTATTAACAAAAGATATTAACTAGGATAGCATTCCCTTCAACGTTAAAAGAGGATGCCAGAGTTTAAAATCTCGCACAATCAAAACTATAACCTGAACCCAAATAAGGAAGGCATACCTGATGAAAAATGCCCAACACCTACACCGAACAAGAGCTGAGCAGTCTCGCCAAAGAGGAGAGACCCCGCTCCAAGAAACACCCCATGTCGGGCGGCCACAGAACTAGCACCCCGCCGAGCCCTCCATTTAGCTTCCGCCACGCCAGGTGCTCCTCCGGCAGTTTTCGGCAGCAGGCGGCAACTCATCCACATTAAGCCATGCAACTACACAAAGGGAGCATCAATCAATAACAAACATTATAAATATAAAGAGATTTATGTTTATAAAGCCCCAACCACTTTACAAAGCAAGAGAAGCATAGTCATGTTCTCCACCGCCACCTTCATGATTTCCTGAGGAGATTGCAGAGGAAAAATCTCATTTCTATTCACCTAATTTGATATTTTGAATGAATTTCAATAGTGGATATTAAGATGATATGACTAAACCATATAATTTAAGAAAGAAGTTCGGTGATCCTGATCCACTAGCAAATACAGTATTAACAAAAGATATAACTAGGATAGCATTCCCTTCAACGTTAAAAGAGGATGCCAGAGTTTAAAATCTCGCACAATCAAAACTATAACCTGAACCCAAATAAGGAAGGCATACCTGATGAAAAACGCCCAACACCTACACCGAACAAGAGCTGAGCAGTCTCGCCAAAGAGGAGAGACCCCGCTCCAAGCAACACCCCATGCCGGGCGGCCACAGAACTAGCACCCCGCCGAGCCCGCCATTTAGCTTCCGCCACGCCAGGTGCTCCTCCGGCGGTTTTCGGCAGCAGGCGGCAAGGATATGGAATACGGCAAGTAATGATAACATTCTCTTCACCTTCTACATTCTGCAAGAAAAACTGTTTATAAGAAGATTAGTGTTGGAAGTTAGGCTACAAAAAGTAATTGCACTAGCAAAACATTAAACAAAATTGAAATCAGTTATAATTATGAACTATATTCACACATGTAAAAAGAAGGCATAAAATAATTTTGTTCATACCCCACCAGTCACCATCTTTCTCCACACCTTTTTTGAGTCTTTCTACAATAGACACCCTCTATCTAATTGTTGTAACCACCGTGAGTCCAAATATTTGACGAACAATTCAGTGGACGAGAACATCGGTTGCAAATGCCATCACACTTTTTACAAGCTTTGCGCCTTTTCTCTGCCTCCAATTTTGCCGGTGCTATGTCAGCCAAACACTGCGACTCAAATAAAACATAAAATTACAAATAAAAATGACAAGAGACATATGAAAGGTAGGGTGGGGTTTTAGGCAGGGTTTCAAAGTGATTGAGGTTGCTATAGGGATTATGTGTGCTGGTGCAGGTGCTGGGAGGAGATTGGATAGCATTCATGCTAACTGGAATTACCCAACAGGGGGTGTAAAGGGGTTGGCAAGCAGGCATATGAAATTTTGAGTGCTGGGATGAAATTCTAAAATATGAAATTGGTTTTTTAGGCTGTCCAGACCCTAAACAAGGTAGATAGGAGATGGGAGTGTACTGCAATGAAATTCCAGAAATCAGAAATTGGTTTTGGGCTGTTCCAGGATGTGAACAGGGGGACTGATCAATATTCTAGAGTAGGAAATTGGGGTTGGACGTTTGTAGTAGGCGGTTACTAGGTGGGGAAAGGGTGGTTTGTGGTAGGAAGTGGTGGAGAAAAGTTTCACAATCTGCTCTATGCCATCTACATCATGAACACTCTTTTCACTTCCTTCCAAAAGTTTGGTTCTCCTTTTCACTAAATTACTACAGAGAGTTGATGCAGATCCAAAATTACTGCTTCCAGCTTTGTTAACAGCACTAGCTTCACAGAATCGATTACTGGAACAGAAGCTCCTACTAGATTGAGAACTGCTGGATTGCAACTGTTGAGGACCACAATCTTTCTTCCGAGTTCTTCTCCCAGCCTGGGTTTTAGGTGTAAAACCTTTAGGAGCGGATACATTAGTACCAGAAAATTGCACTTCTTCGAGGTCATCTTCTTGAAAAAGATCCTGAAACTGTTATAATTGAAATAATGGAGTACTTCAAAAATGTCAATAAAGGGTAATGCGGATGCAGTTGCCCATAAATACAAAAAATTCTGTGTAGCAAACTATTCAGTCCTAAAATCTTTAATGGGTGAAACTTTGTACTTTAGAGAGTAGTAAGAACCAAGAACTGATTCTCTAGTTAGAACATTTCCATAATAGACATATTAGTTTGAAAATGCAGTTAGCTAAACATCATAAAAATAAAAGAGGTAAAAGTTCATGAAGATCCTTCCCCGATTTAACAACATAACAAGAAGATCCTTCCAAAGAGTCAAACAATATAAAAGTGCAAGAAAAACTTGAAAAAGACCAACATTTGTACAAAATATAAAAGTACTTAAAAAAGATAAAACATAAAGTAAGAAAACCAGTATCAGGAGTCAATGTCAAATGTTAAGTTAAAATTTTTGGTTTCAGCCCCAACTTAAATGGATTAAATATTAATTATTGTTGTCTGCTTGATCTTCAGGTTCCCTTTGTTTCAGAAGAGCCAATATCTTAGACTCCATTCTGCGTGCCATCTGATCTTCCATCTCTTGAATATGATTCATTCTTTGCGTCATCTGATCTTCCATCTCTTGAACACAAGTCAATCTTTGTGTCATCCGATCCTCCATCTCCTGAATACGATTGGTCATCTCAACTTCAAACTCAGCTCGAATTTCTGCTCATAATTGGTGTACATTAGTGCGCACACGCTCTGAAGGTCATGGTCCCGGTCCCATTCCAAGAATATAACCTGAACGATGTCCAAGTACGGCGGTGTAAGCATCTTCTAGGGTCAGCTTATCTTCATTTTTCTCCCTCATTTGAGTGTCATGAAGTTCCAATAATTTTTTATATATTTCCTCTATTGTTTCATCTTGCCACTCATTATTTTTCCCCTTGTGAGTTTTCTCCCACAACCTTATGTACATGGGTAACTCATCTTGTTGTTTCTGTGGAGCTTCTCTCTACATATAAAAAACAATAAAACATTAATTATTAGTACTAATATTATTGTTAAGTTTAGTCAACATTATAATTGTTAAGAAAAGTACTTGCCATTTCGTATATTGTTCTTGCAATAGATTTGGTTCCAACATGAGACTTCATTTTTTGTTGGCTTCTATTTTGTTTATTGATCTCGCTAATCCTCTATATTAGCAAATCAATAAGAAAAATAGTGTATGAGCAATGTACATACATAATTTAAGAGTAATTAATGTATTTCATACCTTGAATCGGGCACTGCTCCAGTAACTAACTATCCAATTCCAGTGAGTAGGATCGATGTCTTTAGGGCAATTTGCACGTCGTTGTGCATCAGTATTCCATTTCAGGTAATAATTAGCATGCAAATGAAAATGCCAAATATTATAGTGTCGACGAAGTGAAGATATCAGATCACCACGAACATGAGACTCATTTGGGAGATTGAATTCAGTCTAAAAAAATATTAAACACCTAAAATAATAATTCAAAATACACAGCTATTATTAAATTAAAATACAAATTTAAAATATAATACTTACATAGATGACATTAATTAATTTGTCAACAATATCGGTTGGAATGTCAGACCATTTCTCCACATTCAGAGGAGCATGGTTCCTTACATAGCGCCCACATTTTGTAATAAGTTCTTGAGCTCTATGTCCAACCAATCTTCGAAGTTCTGTTGGAAGTTGCACATCCACCCTCTCCGTATTTTTTTGTCTCCTCTTTAACCACTCAAGCCCAATGTGTTGGTACCCTAGTTTGATTTGAGTTTAGTCCTCTCCTTTGTGCTCCTTGACCCAAGAATTATCTATGGTCAATGGTTAGTAGTCTAGCTGTAGAGTCCTCACTTTTCCAGATTGAGAATTTGGTTAAGTAGTTTTTCGTTCGACTATAGTCGAACGCCGCTTGACTATCGTCTATCGGCTGATCGACGATCGTCTATCAGTTGGTCGACGCTCTGTCTGCGTTGATAGTTCGACTATCTGTTGATAGGTCGACTATCTGCTTGGCGTGGTAGTTCGACTATCTGTCCTGATAGATTGACTATCTGATAGTTCGACTATCTGTTGATAGGTCGACTATCTGTTCCGCTTTGATAGGTCGACTATCTGTTGATAGGTCGACTATCTGTCGTCTTTGATAGTTCGACTATCTGTCTTGATAGTTCGACTATCTGTCTTGATAGTTCAACTATCTGATAGTTCGACTATCTGTTGATAGATCGACTATCTGGTCTCTTTTGATAGGTCGACTATCTGTTGATAGGTCGACTATCTGTTTTCTGAGATAGGTCGACTATCTGCTTGATAGGTCGACTATCTGTTTGCGCTTGATAGTTCGACTATCTGTCCTGATAGATCGACTATCTGATAGTTCGACTATCTGTTCTGATAGGTCGACTATCTGCCGAGGTAGTTCGACTATCTTCTTCGATAGGTCGACTATCTGGATCGTTCGACTATCTTTCCGATAGTTCGACGATCTCCGTGCGTCGGTCGACGATCTCCGAAGGTCGTTCGACGCTTTCTGCCTGCCTTTATATTTTGTATTTATTTATTATATTTAATTAATTAATACATTTTCTGGCAAGTTGTTTCAGTTGAATTATGATAATATTTCCAGGCATATATGCTCTATTCTTTTTGCCTGAGTCAAATCTGTTTAGATAAAGTTGTTTGTCTTATTAGCTGTCTTTGTATATTACTTTATCTGCTGACAGCCCTTTATAGCCGTTAGACTGAAAAGTCTTCTCTTTGCTATAAAGAGTATTTCTTTGATGTGACTTTATTTAGACCTTCTGTTATTTGATTTGAGCCTGCAGCTTCTTAGAAAGAGGTTCTTTCCTTTTATAGTATATCCTGCTGCAGAGTTTGTTTTGCTGTATGTTATTTGCAGCCCAGGTCTCAAGTCTCAGAAGAAGACAAAAAATTTAAATGGAAGAGAGCCGTTGCTTGCTGCTGTTATATAAAGGACCCTTTGAAGAAGGATTCAAGCTAGTTGAGAGCTAATAGCTAACCAGTTGTTCACTTAAGCTTTCAAGCCTTCAAGCTTTCTGCTCTCAGCAATTTCCATCTAACTGAGAAGTGTTAAGATCTTCGACTCTTCTTCAACCTGAGTTCTCCTGCTTTCAGGAAGTTCAAACTCAGAGTTCCTTTGAAGAAGAAGAAGAAGAAGATAGCTGCTTGAAGATCTTTTGATTTTATTATTTATTTTCTTCCTGTAGCTTTTCCTTCAGAACTTTCTGAAGAGTTTTTCTGCACTGAAGCAAGACTTCACCTGGACATCTTTGAGCCAGGGGGAGCCTTGATTCTTTAGAGCTTTCTAGCTCAGTGCAAGTTTTTGTGCTTCTCTAATCTATTGTAAAATAGAGAAGACATCTTAACCTTCTTCCCCCCTCCTGTACAGGGTTATTACTCCCTTCAAAAGTATCCCTTGGTGGCAGGGCACCTGATCAAAAACCTGTGCTTGGTTTTTAGACACCTGATCAAAAGTCTAAAGGGTTTCTGGATCTACCTGAAGCAGATCCTGTTGGTGGCAGGGCACCTGATCAAAAACCTGAGTGGATTCCTACCGTGTGGGTAGAAGAGTGGACGTACCCAAGTTGTTTGGGGAACCACTATAAATTTCCTTGTGTCGTCTGGATTCCATTGTTTAATTCCTGTATTGTGGCTGTGATTAGATATAACTAGGTTGCTAGTTGCTGGTTAGGTTTTCCAAGCCTTAACTGTAATTATAGTTAGCTTGAGTTTGTGCACATCACTTGTGTTAGGCTCTAGGGTTAAATCTATATCTATAATCTTTCATTCCGCACTTCACTCCAAGGGAGTTGGGTAGACCATTAAGTTTTGTCTTGTGCAAAATTTGATAACTCTATTCACCCCCCCCCCCCCTCTAGAGTAGTATCTATCCCTTCACTTTCACAATGGTCGGACCATGTTTCTTTTTTTTGGTTACATTTATACCTGTCATTGAAAACTTGTGTTAACATGTTTTATATATATATCGAAGTAAAAAATATATATAAGAGAGTTTTACCAATATCAGTATCATGCTCAAGATTTGTTGGATTTACATGTACAAGATCAGCACCAGCCTGAATAGAAACGTGTTCAACTACACTTTCAGTATATGCATGTGGATTTTCATTTATCAAACCTCGATCCAAATGTAACGATATTGGTGTTTCTGGTTCTTTTGCTTGATCCTTGTTGGAAGGTTCACAATCCTGTTAAGTAAGAGATCTAACAAAGGAACGAGCTCGTGCTGCAGTGGATCGCGGATCTAAAGTGGTAGAGTCGGTTTTCCAATCATGCGGATTTCTTCTAGCACTTGTGGCAGGTATTGGTGAATTATTTGTAAGGCTTTCAATGCGAGAAGATTTAGTATTACCACCATAAGTTGCACTCCTCTTCATTTTTTTGATTTAAATAACCTGGAAAAAAATACAATTACAATTTATAGTAAACATTGCAAAATGAAAGAAATATTTTAAACTACAGTTAATTATATTTCATAGCAAATATGGAGAATTTACAAAACCCGGCAACCAGATACATTAAAGGTTTGCAGTTTATGTATCACCCGCATTCTCAAATTCATCAATATCATCACCATCTTCTTTTTCTTCAGTCATAACTCTTCTTTGAATGGATTGGTTTTTCTTCTCAATAGTTATAGCTGCAACATCTGTTCTTTGTAATGAAAGCACAAAGTTATCGTTATCTAAAGCATTATCAAGCGTCGATCCTAACCCAACATTTAAATCATACAACTGAATTTCATCTTCAACAAATTCTTCAAATTCTTTGGTTGGAACATCATAAAAGTGGCGTGCAACTGTCTTTATGATCACTCGCCACTCTTTGTTTTTGTTATCAGGTACGTAATACACTTGTTCAACTTGGCAAGATAAGACATAAGGTTCGTTGCTTCTTAATTTATGTTTTGTATTAACAGAAATAACTCCATTGTTTTCCTTTTTGTAACCTCTACCTTCATTGTATGTATCCCACCATTCACATTTAAATAAGATAATTGCTAGTCCAACATCATACTCAAACTGAAGAATATCTTTTAGAATCCCGTAATATTCTCTGCCACCTGATTGCTCATCCCCTTTAACAAAAACACCACTGTTTTGAGTTTTGCGTCTGATTTCACGCTCATAAGTATGAAACCTAAAGCCATTGACAATATAGCCAGAGTAATGTATCGCCCCTCTTTTTGGGCCACGAGCTAACTACAAAAGTTCTTTGCTAGCTTTTGAGTCTCCCTTATAATATAACTCATATATCTGTTCAAAACGTAATGTAAGCACACATATTAAATATAATAACAAGTTGATGTTTAAAAACTAGATATTATACTTACCAGTGACTCAAACCATCTAACAAAAGTAGCCTTGTGTCTTTTTCCAATATCTTTAGAGTGTACATGTTGAAGCTCTTCATGATGTTGCCTATTAATCCAAATTTTATTAAATTAATTACATTACATAAAAATAATACAACTATAAAGAGTAATAATTTGAAACTCACTTTATAAATGGTTCTACTTCTAGACAATTCCTTAGTATATACAGTTGAGCCTGATGCCAATCTTCATAATTAAGATCTTTTTCTATTCCTTTACCTAATGACCTCCCAGTTTTTTGAAAAATGGATAATTTTGAATCTTGCCCAAAATTTCCTTCTTCATTTCTATTTGGGAGAATAAGCTTTGTTTCAATTTTATTTATATATCTCGAACAAAATGTCAAACACTCATGTACAAGGTATCCATTCGCCATTGAACCTTCTGGGCGTGCTTTATTTCGAACAAATGATTTGAGTGTACATAAATATCTGTTGATTTCAAATATTTTAGTATACATAACATGACAAAGTAAAAAAAATTAATTAATTAATTAACATACCTCTCAATTGGATACATCCATCGATATTGTATTGGGCCAGCGATTCTTGCTTCTTGTGCAAGATGAATTGGTAAGTGCATCATGATTGTAAAAAAAGAAGGAGGAAATATTCTCTCAAGTTTGCAAAGTGTGATAACAATATTTTTCTCGAGTTTATCCAACACCTCTGTACTTAGTACCTTAGAGCTCAACTCCTTGAAAAACACACTTAATTCAACTAGAGGGTCATAAACTTCTTTGCGAACAATGCCACGAAAAGCAGGAGCAAGTTGATCCAACATGAAGACATGACAGTCATGAGCTTTCATTCTTGACACTTTACCCTCTTTTACATTTACACATCTCTTTATATTTGATGAATACCCATCTGGAACTTTCAAATTCTCTAAAAAACTGCATATTGCCCTTCGTTCAGCCAATGTCAATGTATAACATGCCGGTGGAATGACGAAATGATCATCTTTTTCTATCAGGTGTAATTCTGATCTCAACCCCATTTCCATAAGGTCAAGTCTAGAATTCAAATCATCCTTTGTCTTTCCATCAATGTTTAACATAGTACCCAATATATTATCGGTAATATTTTTTAAAATATGCATGTAATCTAAACAATGACATATCTCAAGTGTACTCCAATACGGTAGTTGAAAAAAAATACTTAACTTCTTCCAGTTGTACGGGAGAGAAGTTTCATCCCGCCTTCTTTTCTTTTGCAGCTTTCCAAAAATCACATTATCATAATCTTTTAGTAGCCCTAATATATCATCCCCTGATAAGACTTTTGGAGCGGACCGGGTTTCAATTGTTCCATCAAAAGACTTTTTATCTTTTCTCCATCTATGATTTGAATCCAGAAAACGTCTATTTCCCATGTAGCACATCTTAGAACCATTTTTCAACCGACAATACCATGTATCTTTATTACAACATGGACAAGCAAGCTTACCCTTTGTGCTCCAACCTGAGAGGTTAGCATAAGCTGGAAAATCATTTATCGTCCACAACACAGCAGCGCGCATGTTAAAGTTGCACTTACTATAGGCATCATAAGTGCATACCCCAACTTCCCATAAAATTTTTAACTCATCAATCAATGGTTGTAAATATACATCTATATCATTCCCAGGTTGTCCTGGACCGGGAATAATCAAAGATATGATAAAATTAGGCGTTTTCATGCATAACCATGGTGGCATATTATATGGAACTAAAACAACTGGCCACACACTATAATTTGTGCTCATAAGACCAAAGGGATTAAACCCATCACTTGCTAAGCCAAGCCTAACATTTCGTGCATCAGATGAAAATCCTAGGTGTTTCTCATCAAATGACTTCCAAGCAAAGGCATCAGCTGGATGTCGCAAATTTCCATCATCGCAACGCTTTTCTTTATGCCATCTCATATCCTCGGCCGTCCTAGAACACATATACAATCTTTGAAGTCTAGGTATCAAAGGAAAGTATCGCAGAATCTTGTTTGGTATATTTTTACTCTTTCTTGACAACATGTTACTTTCTAAATTATTATTTATCTTGCTCGATTGCCACCTGGACGTACCACAAGTTGGGCAACTTTCAAAATCTGCAAACTCACCACGATAGAGAATGCAATCATTCAAGCAAGCATCTATCTTCTTAGACTCCATTCCAAGCTCATGTATGTAATTGTTGGCTTCATAAAAACTACTTGGTAGTTTTTCACTACAAGGAATTGCTCTTTTTAAAACTTTAAGTAATTCAGTAAAAGATCGATCAGTCCATCCATAATCAGATTTAAGTGCAAGTAACGGAACCATAAATTGAAATTTTGAAAATTCTTTGCAACCGGGATATAGTTCTTGTTCAGCGTCATTTAACAAATTATAAAAAAATTTTGCTGCTTCATTGGGGTCATCATGATCTTGTTCTTGCCTAATCTCATTATTGTCAGTTAATCCAATATTAACATCATGTAGCAGATCATGCATATCATCATGCTCTAAAATCTCTTCTTCTTCATCACTCACACCAGTTGGGCTAGTGTAATAATCTTCTCCATGACATGACCACCATTTATATGTCTTTATAATTCCATTCAAAATAAGATGCACAAAGACAATCTCTCTAGTGTGAAATTTACAATTTCCACATTTATAACAAGGGCAGCGAATATTGTTTCCTCTAGCAGAATGAGTAAAGGCAAAATCAAGAAATGAATTCACTCCATTGATGTAAGCAGGTTGTCTTCGATCGCTAAGATCCATCCAACTCTTATCCATTGCGCTATACATAAAAACAAAGAAAAACAAATTGCATTAACATAAATAAACTTCAAGAAAATTAATATAAAAAATTATTACATTGGGGGGTTTAGGATTTCCAGGATCATCTGACTTCACTCTTGTCTTGTCGGGTGATATAATTTTCTAAGTGTAATTAGGTTTTGATTATGATTGATAAAGGAGTTAGTAGAAGGGTCCATGGGTATGCATTATACAATTATGCATTTATTAGATTCTAGGTATCTTCTTTCACCTGCTTCCCATTTATTTACATCATTCTCCATCGAATCCTTTTTTTCATAAAAATTGGATTTTTCTGCCAACTAGTTAAGTAGCAGTTAATTAAAATAATATTATGAATTGAACTACAATTTGGAGTTCTGAATTAAGTGAAGAGAATGACTTTTTATTACTAGTAATGGTTTTAGCATTTTTTGCCATGGTATGTTTTTGGGGTTAAAGAGTTGTGTCAAATTTTTTAAATTGGTCACGGTTAGTTGACATCGGTTCAAAGGATTTTTTAATAGATTTTACATTCTTTATCATGCTCCTGCTACTTGATTTGCGCAGTATTCTTATTTCAAATTATTTAAATTGGTCCCAATATTCTTGTTTGCGCAATTAATCCAATCTGTTTAACGGATATTTCTTAATGCAGAGGAGCACCGTTTTAGTGTCGACCCATCATCATTATCGGATGGTTTAGGACTCCTGACAACTTCAGATAACTGAATAGGCCTCCACATTATAGAGGTACTAAATTGATTTTCTAGTTTTAAGTAGTCTTTATTATTTGTTTTTATTTCATAGCATTTGAGTTCTCATCGATGATTGCCTTTTCTACACTTTAGTTTATATTGTAAAGGAACTTAATATAACTAAGAATATCACTTGATATAATAAATAATTCTGGTAAATTTGATGGAAATATGTTAAAGTTGGCAGAGGTATATGGGATGAGTAGTTGTGGAGGAAACAAAGGCTTTCAAATTTCTGTTCTTAGACAAGATTTTCGAAGTGTTTGTAAAATTCTTTTTGAAGATGTCATGACCTTACTATGGTTTTTTCTCCGGTGAGTTTGGACAAAAACACCACAGTCATAGAAAGTATGTTTGACATGACAACGGTTATGATGGCCATGAAGAAAAGAAAACTTGTTTTAAACATAAAAGTACATGAAGTTCCCTAGATGGGGTTGGGCGTTCACGAATAACTATTTATAACCACTGCGTTCATGATCGCCGCGGCAAACAGAGCTTGAGTATATGATTAGTGGGACTGAAATCCATACATTATCACTCGATATTATTTGATACGAAATGATGTCTTGCTAGATATATAGTACATTGGATTAATTACATAGAAGAATACGGACATAGATTGAAAATACGAAATTTAAAGTAAAGGCGGGCCGATTAAAGTGGAGAACTGTTTGAGAACTATTATAGGGTTAAACATTATATTAGTGATGTCTGACCTCTATTCTATATGGATATATGTAATGTGTGTTTAATATTCATTGATAGTAAATGGAAATTGTGAATAAGATGATGGATTTATGGAAAAATAATCAGAGATGGATTGATAAACAATTATATTTAAGACAAATAGTGAGTGTAATATATTGTAGTTTAGATTTGAATGGTTTAAACATCTACAATGAAGATAAAATTCATCAATATTATACAATGAAGATAAAATTTAAGTCATTGACAAAATTGATGTCAATGACTTTGAAGAAAAATTAGTATGGATCCCATGGGGTGAGATTGGAGGGTTATAACTTTTTATCTAAATATTTACTTTTATCTTTTGATTTAATATAATTATGCTTTCTGATGTGTTTGATTCCTAATGGTAGGCACAGTTACTTACTCAAGTAGATGAAAAAGTCATCTTTGACCCGACGGAAGTGAAATATCAAAAATAAGGTCCAAACATGATTAAGCATACAAAACTAAACTTAGCAGCATTCTAAAATTACATAACTTAATCATTAACCCTCACATTTCAAGGATCAGGATCATAATATCTATTAAAACTGACTGGAGGGCCAAGAACATTGATGACACCGTGATTAACGAAAAAACATCCTTGAATTGTCGTGGATGTTACGTCGTATGTTGGTGACACCATAATGTTTACTCCTTGCATTTTTTCCCTCACCACTATCAATGCTTTTTTGCTACAAATCAAAGCAGGAGATGCCTCTACTATAATGTTTGATAGAGAAATTTTCATTCTCTTTCTATCTTTTTGAACAATCTTCTCACAGTTATAAATTGACAGAGGAATGATTGCAGAAAGAAAAAGAGTTCGCATTTTTGGTTACCTAATCGTCCGAAAACTGTAGGATCTAGGCCGTCGGATGCAGACAGGGTGCGAGGTGCGAGGATTTTCCGTTGAAGGAGAGGCAGTGGCAGGTGTTGCGAGTTATGGATATGTTGTTGCGGCAGTGGAAGAGGAGCGGCAGCGGCGGAGTAGATGGAGGCGAGTAGCGACGGAAGATGGAAGTGATGGAAGTGGCAGGGGAGATGGGGGGAGGAGCGATGGGGGAGATGGAGACGAGGAGCGACGGGGAAGATGTAGGCGAGGAGCGACGGGGAAGATGGAGGCGATTGTATCGGCGTAGGAGATGTATGCGAGGAACGCCGGTAGATGGAGGCGAGTAGTGGGCGACCTAATTTTTCGTGGAGATGATAAGGAGCGATGGCGGAGTATTAGGAAATAGGAACCGTTTGCAGTTATATTTAATTAATTACATTTTAACAGTAATGCTTAATTAGATAAATAGTGGCGGAAATCCCCGGAAAGGTTTTGGATTAACAGTTATATGTACTTAATTATTTAAATAGTGGTGGAATATCAGAAAGGTTTTGGATTATTATAAACCATGATTATGATTGCAGTTATATATTTTTTATTATTAAACAGTAGCGAATATATACATATTAATGCGGAAAGTTTTTGGTCCGTATGAGTTTTTTTATCCGCATCTCAATTTTTTTAAAAAAAATTATATGTTTTTTAAAACTTTACTCGCAACCCTAAATCTATTCACAGCTCCGCGTGTTCCTCCTCGCCGATCGAGTTGCTCCTGTCCTTGAAGCCGCCCGTGCCTCCTTCCTCCCCTGAACAATCTGGCACCTCCTTGTTCTCCCTTGAACAAGCCGACACCTCCTTCCTATCCAGCGTGGCGTCGTGATCGAGAGTTAGGAGAAATTGGGCATCACCCACTTGCGAATTGTGAATCGCCGGCAATACAGTCTCTCGTTACCCCGTCTCCGCCTCTACGGACCTCCGGCTCCAGCATTTTTGAATTTTCCTATTTCTGAAGTTTTCGGTATGGTTTCTATCTCTGTCTCTATGATCTTTCGATTTCCATCTCGGTCTTATTGCTCTCTCCGATCTCATGCAAGTTTCTAAACAGAAGAGCTTTGGGTCATTATAGTGGTGAGGGGGGTTTGGAAGGGGATGAGTTGGCAGAGGCAATGTGGAGAGCACTTGAATGATTTTGTGTAATGTCTGGATGTATGAGTTTTTTTTATCCGCACCCCAAATAAAACTCTATATTAATTTCTATTTGTTTAATTTTTTGTTTGAAAAAGCAGCTAGTAAGTAATGCGTGTTGTTTGGACTGCTAATCTTGTCTGTTTTTTTTCACATTTTGACACATAAAAACGCTTCTCTACAGTAGATTAAATTAGAAACTGTGCGTGCGTAACCTAAAATCAGGATTTAAGCTTTGCCAGCAGGTGACTATTGCAATATGTATTATCAAATTTAGGCATAATTATTATGCATATAGCAGGTTGGAGAGATCATAATGAACTGGGAGTGATGGTCAAACTTTTAAATCCTTCATAATGACACTTTAAATACAAATTGTTGGAAGAAATTTGAAATTATTGGGTCAGTTTATGAAGATCGATAATTCATCATGATATTTATGACAATGAACACTGTTATGTACAATAACAAGTTGTAGTTTTGCTGATTCAATTTTAAAATTGTTCAAATTGAAAAAAAAAAGGGTGCAGATAAAATTTTAAAAAATTTTGGGGTGCGTTTAACACGGGGTGCGGTTATATTTTCGGGTTAATTGCAGTTAACAATGGAGTGCGAACAGCCAAATCCGGATTGCGTTAACATTCACCTTTATTTATTAGAATCTGCGATTTAAATTTTGTAGGACCTAATTATATTATTATAAGGAACAATTAAAGATATATAACTCAAATTATTGAAGAATCATTGCAATATTATGTACAGGCCAATAGATTATATAAACTGGAAGCAAGATTATCATTATCAGCTTCGTCTGTCTCTACAACTATACAATCCCGAGATATATATAGGATTATATTCAGTCATGTATATTCAGGCTTGTAATTACCAATAAGCTTATATTATAATATTAAAGTTGTTTCTTTAAAGACCAAACTTTATTGTCATTAAAAATATGTCTGTAGTGACGAATCTTTTACTTCGTCACTAAAAATGTGTTTTTAGTGAATGAACTTTTAATTTGTCACTAAAAAATTCATTTAGTTACAAAATATATTCTGTCACTAACAATTCGTCACTAAAGTTTTGTCTTCAGTGAGAAAGTTTATTTTATCACTAAAATTTTCTCTTTAGTGATCAATTTTTAATTTTGTCACAAAAAATGGGTCTTCAGTGTCTATCATTTTACTTCGTTACAAAAGATGAGTCTTTAGTGACTAAATTTTAACACGTCACTAGAGATATGTCTTTTGTAACTAAACTTTTACTTCGTCACAAAAGATGTGTCTTCAGTGTGTAAACAATTACTTCGTCACTAAAGATTTGTTTTTAGTGATGAAAAATATTTTGTCACTAATTTTTCGTCACTAAAAGTCTGTATTCTTGTAGTGTTAGCATTATTAGTGTGAAGAATTTTAATGGGATTATCAAATTGTGTATGAATCTCATTATAGAACACAGTGAAATAGAAAATATTTCAGAGCAGTCGTATAACAAATACAACCACGTATAACGAGAGAAATCAACAATAAAAGTAACAAAATACATGCTACCTCTACAAATAGTCAGAAGGGGAGCAGGACCCCAAACATCCGAATGAACAAGATCAAAAGGACGAGAAGAACTACATCCATGCTTAGCAGGAAAAGTAGAGCGGTGATGTTTGTCAAATTGACAAGCCTCAAATTAAGAGAGGAATCCTCTCGAGAAAAATCAGGTAGAAGTTGATAAAAATCCCTGGGAGGAGGATGCCCAAGGCGAAGATGCTACTGAAGTAAAGAGGGGGATGAAAAAGCCGAAGCAGTATCAAGGTTATTGGGTACATTGATCCCAATGACCTTGATTTGATGATGCCAAATAGGTCAATGAGATAGACATAGTTGTATTTGATGTGTGTGTAAGTTCATGTGTGCAAGATAGTCCTTGTGATAAAGATCAGGCAGGTGGACACAAAGAAGTGGCTGAAAGGGCAGAAGATTTGCCCAAGTCCACAGGCGTTGAATGAAGTTCATTCCCTCAATGCTAGGTAAGTAAAATCGTTTAGTATAGTCAGTCAAACAATTGGCAGGCAGAAATGTGGCTAAGTCCATAGGCATTGAGTGAAGTCCACTCACTCAATGCCATAACATCAAAATCGTTGAGCACTGCCCAGTCAGTCAAAGCCACAGAAATTCTTTGTTGAAATTTGACTAAGTTCACAGGCATTGAGTGTAGCTCACTCACTCAATGCCATGAGATAAAATTTGTCTAAGTAATTAGGCATTGTGTGTAGCTTACTCACTCAACGCCATGAGACAAAATCTGTCTAAGTAATTAGGCATTGATTGTAGCTTACTCACTCAATGCCATGAGACAAAAAATCTATCTAATTAATTAGGCATTGAGTATAGCTTACTCACTCAATGCCCTGGGACAAAATCTACCAAAGTAGTTAGGCATTGAGTGATGCTTACTCACTCAATGCCAAGGGGCTATAACATTGACTGAATCCTAGTCAGTCAGAGACACTGCGTTTTTAGAAACAAAAAATTTGGCTAAGTCCAAATACGTTGATTGATTTTACTTTATTCAAGCTGAGCTCTAAGTTCGTCGAACTGAGCTCTGAGTTAGTCGAACTGAGCTTTCACTTTTCATTGAGCTGAGCACTGAGTTCGTCGAACTGAGCTCTGAGTTTGACGAACTGAGATTTCACTTTTCATCGAGCTGAGCACTGAGTTCGTCGAACTGAGCTATGAGTTCGTCGAACTGAGATTTCACTTTTCGTCGAGCTGAGCTCTGAGTTCGTCGAAGTCTTTTGGCGATGAGCAATGGTCATTCACTCAACGCCTACGCTACTAATGCTTGATTTTGTCTAAGTTCAGAGAGATGGTTACGTCAGCAAAGTCAACAAATTCAAAGCAGGTTCAAATATTGCAGGAATGCTGCTAGAGGAACTGGGGGCCAGCTATCATGATTTTTTGTACAAGGAAAGAGATTTCTTATTGGGGCCCACACAAAGCAAAGAGCTGTTGAATCAGCCGTCAAAGGGAAGTAGGTAGATGAATGGCAAAATCACAGCCACCAATTCTAGTGGGGCCCACTTCTCAATGTTGCGTTGATTGAGAGATGATAAAAGGAGTAGGATCTGATCGAAAAACCAAAAACCACATTTAGAACAATAATCAACACCAATAAGAGACGTAATTAGGGTTGAAAGTCTTGTTTTCAAGGTTAGCTAAACACTTAGAGAGGGGTGAATAGTTTTTTGTCTCTATTTAAGATTTCTAACATATTTTCTATTTTTTGTGCATGCGCTTAGGTTAATTATCATCTTTCAAGAACATTCACAGACGACACAGCAAGTTTATAGTGGTTCCCCAATCTTGGGTACATCAAATGTCCCTCTGCGCCTATCTAACAGTGTGTTAGATTCGGCTCTCCCTCCAAAACTCAGCTACTTAATAGCTTACAACACAGATCCCGCAGGACCACACAGGTCACATAGACCTAACACTTAGGCACTAAGCCAATCCACAAGTCACAAAGACCTTTCACCAGGCACAAAGCCAAACACAGGTCACAAAGACCTTTGCCTTTATAATTGAGGCTTACAACTCTAGATTCACCAAGAATCTTTACACAAGAAGAAATAAACAATGAAATGATTAGACATCAGAGCAAGATCTCTGTGTCTCCTTCTTCCTGAACTAAGCAGATATCAATCCAATCAATTATTGTTGAAGATAAAAGGTAGGCAGTAGATTCTTTCTTCAAACAGCTAACCTTTCTTCTACAGAACCTTGTAGATCTGTGATCTCAGAATGAATTCTGATCCTGCTATTGCAGATGGAAATTGCTCCAGCTCTCTTTTTCCCAGCAAGGTTCTCTATGATGAACCACCTCTTCAGGCTCGACGAAAGTGGAGAGGAAGAAGATGATGATCGGTTGCCCTTCTTTTTGATTTCATAAAACCTAGATGGGGAATCGATTGATTGATCGATAATTGTACTGGCTGATTTCTTTCCTTTTATACTCTGAGGGCCAATTGAGCAGTGGGTCTCACAACCAGGATTGATGGCTGAGATTAAGCCATCCAGTGCATGATTTCTCATTGATCTTGATTTAATGACTCCTTATAGTGTGTGGGCCCCAGCATTTTATGATGGAAATATTCCTTAGAAAGTGCATAGGATGATGACAGCTGGTCGTCAACGTCTCGAGCAATTATGAACATTTGAATTTTGGTTGATAATTTGACTTTGCTGATTTTAGCATGACTCAGCATCTCTAGACTTAGACAAAATTCAATTATCAGAACCAAAGGTGTTGAGTGAGTATGTATCACTCAACACCACAACACTTAGACAAAATTCTGTCTAAGTATTGAGCTCGACGAATGCTGAGCTTCGTTCGACGAACGGCAAGCTCAGCTCGACGAAAGCAAAAAAAATCAGCTCGACAAACTGCAAGCTCAGTTCGACGAAAGCACAAGTTCAGTTCGACGAAAGCATAAGTTCAGCTTGACGAAAGCACAAGTTTAGTTCGACGAACTACAAGCTCAGTTTGACAAATGCTAAGCTCAGTTTGACGATCTTTATCTTGTCGAAAACATAAGTTTAGATCGATGAACTCTAGATTTAATTTGACAAAAGACTAAACTTGGTTCAACGAATGCTAAGCTCAGTTCGACGAATGTTGAGCTCAGTTTGAAGAACATGAGCTCGACGAAAACCAAACAGTCCACTCATTTGGACTTAGCCAAATTTCGGCTCCAAGGCGTTGAGATCTTCGAGAGCGTTGAGAGCATTGAGTGAGCTTGCCTCACTCAATGCTATTTGCCTTAACAAATATTTCTGTGCCTTGGCCTTGAGAGAGTAAGCTCCACTCAATGTCAAACTCCTTAACATAATTTTTTTGTATCTGGCATTGAGTGAGTAAGCTACACTCAATGCCTGTGGACTTGGCCAAAATTTTAGCTAATTTCTCTAGGCTAAGACTGACTCAACTCGACTCACAGCCTTTCTATTGTATGGCGTTGAGTGAGTAGACTGTACTCAATGCTTTTGTACTTAGCCAAATTTTTTGGTTATCTGCCAGTTAGGCTGAGACAGACTCAACGTTAAATGTTATATGGCGTTAAGTGAGCTGTCCTGACTCAATGCCTGTGGACTTAAGAAAATTTCTATAAGGAATTATTGAATTCATACCTATAGCGTTGAGTGAGCTTGCTCCACTCAACGCTTGTGGACTTAGGAAAATTTTGCTATGTCCAACAACTACTTATTGTGTACACATGTCCAATCAATGTGATATGGACAACATGCACTCATTACCTCAAAAGCACATCAAATACAGTAGATGCGTGTGACATTGACCTGTTTTACTTCTCACAAATCAGTGACATTGGGAACAAGGGACCCAAAAATCTCCCCCTATTTATAAGAAGTCAAAACCTTTATAAAAAATGTTTTCTTTCCATGGTCAATGATAAACACAACCTATACATCAAAATAACTGTTAAAATTCTGATAGGCTATAAGTAGATGTACCTCATTTCCTGTATGGTGAGCATCACTTACTCCCCTTATTTTGTTGCAAGGTTGCTGCAAGGTGTTTGCTCTTACTTGAGTGGCATCTTGCCCACTTGTTATGTCTCCCCTTGCTTTGTTATGACTCCCTCTTCCCCTTGCTTTGCTATGACTCCCCCTTGCTAAGACCTTCGCTCTTTTCTCCGCCTTTTTGACTTATGTAGATTAGGTAGATGGGGGCTGGTCCTTTCATTGGCTGCACTTCTCTCTTCTCTCCAGAGTGACTTACTCCCCCTCAGTAGAAGAAACAGTGAACTGATACTACTAGGGAGTCTGTATGTCCAGCAAGAGGAACAATATCTGCACAAAAAAATGCAAAAGGGAGTGTCTAAAGCTATGCCAAGTTCATCATACCCAACTCAAATTTGAGGGTGTTGAACTTTGCTTCATCTAATGGCTTAGTGAAGATATCAACCACTTGCTTGTCTGTAGGGACAAACTCAAGACTAATGTCTTCCTTTTTCACATGCTCCCTAATAAAATGATATCTTATTTCTATATGCTTAGTCCTGTTGTGTGAGACAGGATTCTTAGTAATAGAAATAGCACTTGTAGAATCACAGTAGAGACAAGTTCTACTTACCTGAAGGTTGTAATCCTGGAGCTAATGTTGGATCCACAGCAGCTGATATATATTCTGACTCGGTTATGGATATAGCCACACTAATTTGCTTCTTACTGCTCCAAGAAATTAGCCTTCTTCCTAAGAACTGACAGGGTCCAGTAGTGTTTTTCCTGTCTTCTTTGCAACCTGCAAAATCTGTATCAAAAAATCCAATTAGATCAAAATCCTTATTTCTAGGGTATCATAGGCCAAGATCTAGTGTGCCCTTAAGATACCTCAAGATTCTCTTTGCAGTAAAGTAATGAGATTCTTTAGGGCATGTCTGATACCTAGCACAAACACATGTGGCATACATGATGTCAGGCCTACTAGCAATCAGGTATAAAAGGGAGCCAATTATCCCTCTATACAAAGACTCATCAATAGATTTCCCTTCCTCATCTTTTCCTATAGGAATACTTGATCTCATGGGAGTTCTAATGGTGGAGGCTGTTGCTGTATGGAGACTGGGCGGTCTGGCCGTCTGGCAATGACGGTTTAGAGACCGGGCAGTCTGGCACTAGCGGTTTAGAGACCGGGCGGTCTGGAGGGTTGTATCTAGTGGCTTGGTAGCTGGACTATTATTGTATTGAAATCGGGCGATCTGGCGATTTTTCTCAGGCGGCTTGGAGACCGGGCGGTCTGACGGTCTCCTATAGCGGCTTCTTCTCTCCTTTTGGTGGTTGCCGGGCGGTTAGCCTATTTGTCTAACTGTGTGGCTTGTTCGGCTTGTGTCTATTAAACATGTAATTATTTAGTCCCACATTGGTTATCTGTAATCTCTCTCATCCCCTCCATTCTATAAAAGGGAGGTCATACCTTTGTAATAAGTATTTTTTTGGATAATAAAAATTTCTGTTATTTTAATTTTCGGTTTCTTCTTATCTGTTCTAACATGGTATAAGAGGACTCGATCTTTTCCTCCTGATTTTTGAGCCCTCTCTGTCCGCGCGGCTTGTTCCTCTTTTCGCGACCTGTTCTCGCGACCTGTTTCTTCTCTTGTCATGCCCTGTTCACGTGGTCTCTTTCTTGCCTTATGTGGGCGACCTCTCTGCCCCTCCTTTCTAGCCTCTCCCGCCTCTTAGTTTTCGCGACCTGCTCCTAAGTTACAGCGACGTATTCTCCTTTGTGCAACCTCCTTTTCTAGTTTTTTATTTGTGCGGTTTGTGTTCTGTTCGCACGACCTGCCTGCTTTTCTTGCAAACTCTTTCCAGTTTGCGCGGTCTTCTCTATCTCCTATTCGCGCGGCCTTCTCTCTAGCCATGCGACTTCTTTCCCTCTACTTTGTTCTGCTTCTTGGTTGTGGCCTTCCTTTCTGCTGGTGTGTTGACACCGTGACCGCTACAGAATCTTGTCCTTGGTCCGTTGCGGCCTTCCTAGCCGCATGTCCTGCTTGCCGTTTGTGCGGCCTGGTGTTTCTTCTCGTGTAGCTTCTTGTCTGCCCTTTGGCCGTTGTGGCCTCCCTAGCCGCTCTTCCTGCTCGATGTTCACGCGGCTTGTTGTTTCCTCTCGAGCAGTTTACTGTCTTCCCTCCAT
Source organism: Platanthera zijinensis (assembly GCA_039513925.1). NCBI lineage: Eukaryota > Viridiplantae > Streptophyta > Magnoliopsida > Asparagales > Orchidaceae > Platanthera > Platanthera zijinensis. The sequence goes on from CM077093.1 coordinate 161,139,059, forward strand.
GGCTCTTTCTAGTACCTCAACCACCACCACTACTCATGTGGCCAATCCGCCTCCTCCTCCTACTCCTTCCGGGAATCTTGGCACCGCCTCCAAACTCATCGGTCCCAACTACCCAGATTGGAGTATCTCCTTCACCTTCCTTCTCCGCTCATAATGCAAATTCCACCATCTCACTGATGACCCATCCCCTCTCAATTCTGCTGAGTTTGACGACTGGGATGCTAGCGATGTGTTTGTGCGCACTTGGCTATCTAACAGCCTTTCGGATGAATGCCTTCCCGTCATCCGTCAAGATGCAATGATCAAGATGGCTTGGCTTCATCTTGCTGCTCTAAACTCGAAGGGGGCTCAGATGTCCCGCATCTATACTTTATATATGGACCTCTTTTCCCATCCTTCCATGTCTCCTGCTGCCGCTTATCAACAAGTTTAGGCTCTTGGGGCTGAGATTCTTCAAAATCTCCCCTTCTCTGCGGATTTGGCCGAACAACAATAACACTTCCGGGAACTTCTGGTTGTATGTTATCTTCTTCGACTTCCTGAGTCCTATGACATGATCCGCCAGCAAATTCTGTGTGAGACGGACTCTCCTACCTTGGATGCCACAGTTGCACGCATTGTTGTAGTTACCTCTCTTATTTAGTGTCCCCTTCTGTCCTCTCCTTCTCCACCAAACATCTATGCTCACCAGACTCAATGGAGTGGCTCTGGTGGCCGTCATCACTAGTCCGGTGGGCGTGGCCCTTCTCACTTCCTCTGCTCTCATTGTTGCTACACAGGGCATACTGTGGAATGATGCTGGATGAAACATCCGCATCTTCGCCCCTCTGGTGACTCTTCCACCTCGTCAAAGCTGTCCGCCACAGTGGCCCCATCATCAGGTACTGCCTACGTAGTTACTCAAGGTAAATGGTTGATATACTCTGGTGTGACCAATCACATGACGGGCAATCCTCAATGCTTTTCTCTCCTAGAAAAACATGATCGGTTGCCCCCGGTACACATTGCGGACAGCTCTCCCTCCCCAATCCATGGAATGAGAGTGGTTCATGTAACTCTGTCTCTTCTCTTGGTGGACACTCTCTATGTGCCAAAGTTTCCATGCAATTTATTATCAGTTACTTCTTTATGCAAAGCAACTCCAGTGCTCCGTCACATTCACTCCAACTTCTTGTTCTTTTCAGGATCCGAGCTCCCAATGGATGATTGTTACTGGGACTGAGAGCTGATGAGTCCTATTTATATAGTTATTTTCGGACTCATCTGGGCTAGTTTTATTTCGTATGCACTTCACTTTTAGTTCACTATCGTATATATTGCATCTTATCCTTATTTCCATAGGAAGTGCACACTTAGGTCCGTGGTTGTGTATTTTTGTTACTTGTATTATTTGTACTCCTTTTATGATCGCCTGGAATGTCTGCACATATCAGTAATTGTTTTTCCTAGTGGTATAGGGGTTGTGTGAGTGTTCTGGGAGTGTTTGGAAGCAGGAATACTGCGCACGATCATCGGATCTATTGTGCACGGCCACTGGTCATGCGCCACTGATCGTGCGCTCTGGTATTCAGTTTTCCAAATTCTTCCTGGGGCAAATGTACGACCACTAGACATAGTGTGCACAACCATCGGTCGTGCGCCACTGATCGTGTGCATTAATTCTAGTTTTCCTGGAGTTCTGTCTGGGATAATCGCACGAATACTGGACATAGTGCGCACGACCACAGATCGTGCGCCACTACTCGTGCTCATTATCCTAGTCTTTCCTGAGTTCTGTCATGCCAATACACACAATCACTGGCCATAGTGCGCACGACCACGGGCCGTGCGCCCATGATCGTGTGCATTGTTTTATTATGCTGTCTATAAATACGTAGGTTCCGCCCTAATTTGGAGATCGACATTTTCTCCGTCGTTTTCATCTCCGAGGAGGGATTCCCCCGTCCTCCTTCATCTTCCATCGTAAGGAGGTGCTCCGGGCAAGCTTTCACCGCCATATCCAAGCTGGAGCTTCCTCTCGGTCTTCTCCTTCATCCTTGAGCTTCAAGGAAGGTCTTGATGTTGTATCCAACAAGCAAAGGGAAGCTTGCAATCTTCTTTCGCAATTGTAACATGAAGAATACGGGTCTATTGGGAGTTAGTGATAGCCTCCTCTACCCCGGACGCAGTTAAGGACCGAGCTAGGATGCGGATTGATAACCCGGCAATTCCTTCCGTGAACCCTCAGCAAGACTTCGGATTAGGTAGATCTCTTGACTTGTTCTTGCTTTCTTATTGTACATTTGTGTTAAAACTTGATTTATATATGTTGTTTCACTTTAGTTATATGCTTTATTAGATTCATGTCTATGTGATTATGTATTGCTTTTCTTCTCTAGTTGCTTGAGAAGCGCATTTATTTCCATCCACCGCCACCATTCATTTTTGTCGTTCTAGTAATTGCTAGAAGAATGTGTAGCGAAGAGGTGCTCTCGACCCACATTCTCCAGGCCTACTTGTCCATCCACCCAGCGATTTGGTGCATAGCAGCCCGACTAGTCTTCCATCCCGTCTGGCGAAGCATTGCATAGCGACATTGCATAGGAGTAGTTTGTAGCATTTTACTTTCTTTTTAGAAACAATAAAAAACCCCCTTCGTTAACCACGGCCTAAGGACTTTAATCTCAAGTCCTCAAAATTAACTTCACCTTACTGTGTTCCCTCGAGATCGATACTTGGGAAAATTCGCACATTTTATATTACTTGTGCGACCGGTACACTTGTTGTCCAACGCATCAATTTTTGGCGCCGTTGCCGGGGAGCACAGTCGTGTGAGTTTTTAGAGAGGGTGATAGGAGATAGAAGCTCCTTTCCATTTGTTCATATCATGTTTATCCTTTTCTTTAGTTTTTAAATTTTGTTACTTATTTTTCTTTGTTCCTTTTCTAGTTTTAATTTTTCAGTAGAAGGCATTCCTTTTTATTTATCTGCTAGTGTGTAGTTAATTTTTGCTTAGAATATTCTTGTGGTGAATTCTTTTGCACCATGTTTTCTTATATGAATATCCATTATAGATGGTGCGGGGATTATAGGCATGGAAGTGATGAGTGCTCCAATGAAGATAGTTAGCATAATTATTGTGCTTCAGTATATGGAGCACCGTCCTCTTATTGTACTTCATACACAGTACCTCAGTCCTATGGTCACTTCTCTTCTACGGCTTCACCTTTTTCTTATTCCTCTCTGGTCCCACAAAGACTGCGGAGTAATGGAAAATGGTGTTTGTGTTGTCATAGCACCGAGCACGCGTTGAAAGATTGTGCAGAATTTCAGTGCCTGTTGGAGGAAGATGATGAAACGGTTATCCGATTCGTTCCATCCACTCTCAATTGGTTGCTCCTTCTGGTTCTGATGATATATTCGCAGTACCATCTTGTCTATGGGGGACTGCTGTGGATATACTCATCATACTCTCTGCTGATCATTGTGATGACATTGTGGTGCTGTCTCTCCCTAAGCATTCTTCACCTCTTTTGGATTCACACCCGGAGGAACCTGAATATATTCTGCCTGATGATGTTGTTCCTCCGCCTTCTTTGCAAAAATTATCTATACCTATTTTTTGTGAGTCGGTTGATGATGTTATGCCGGAGTGTGATTCCGAGCCTGAGGTTGCGCCAATACGGGACAAGGACGTTATTCTCTCCAATGGAGAGAGTTATACCTTGGAACATAATGACGCACCGAGGTGGGATGATGAGGAGATCCTTTCTAATGAGGAATTTTTCACTTCCTTGTCGAATAAGGAGGTCCAAACCACCACTGAGGACCTCGAGCTCTCGGATTCCCCTTGTTATGACTCATATGATACCGACGGTGATCTATGCTTGGATCCTACTGGGAGTGAGGTCGGGACCACTCCACCTATTGTTGATTAGTTTAGTTCTTCATCTCTTTTATTACTTGATCCCCCTTTTCTATCTGAGCCTATGCAGGCTGAGTCTCCATAGGTACGTTGGGATGATGATGAGACTGGTGTTCATGTCATTGCCATCGCTTCCTACACATCTGTGGGTGATGATGCCTTGCTAGGCGAGGATATGTTTTGTGATAAGATGAGCGAGGACCAGTGCTCCTCCTCTTCTTAATTCCTATTTCCTCTACCTATATTGAGCAGGTATTATTATTTAGGTAGAGAGGTAACTATTTTATCACTTTATCGGTACCCGTTACTGAAATGGATAATGGAACAGTTACCTATGCACTTTTCTTTTCATAGGCCCATTAGCTAGAAATGTATAGAATTTAATAAATCGTGCTGGGAGGACAATAACCCCAGTAGTTATCTTCCATTTCTTGCATTTTTATTTTTCATGTCTATCTTACTTTTGTATTTCTTTGTATTTTGTATATTTTTCTTTTATTTTTGCGGAGCTCTCCTCTGTAGGTATTATTGGCAACTTCGTATTGGCGTGGTTGTGATTCTTCGTATGGCAGGCCTGTCTCAGTTTTTCAAGCGTCTTTCGGTATGCTCACTAGTTGAGTATTGGGTAACCTCTTCCCTTAGCTCTATCTGATTTTAATTTCTATATCATATGTTGTGTAGTTTAGTTTAAGTCTGTGAGAGAGATGATGTTTGTTACCTTCTACACGTGCACATTTCATTTGCATACTAGAAGCTTTTATAGTTTTATTTTGATTAGTTCATTGCATGCACACCACTGCACCCACATGAGCGCGTACTTAGCTGTTAGCGTGCTGCAAGTTAAACTCATTTCTTTTATATGATTTGGGAAAATTATTGTGCTGCATATGATTGTGAGACGGAGTAAAATGTTGACTCATGTAGTGCTCCTAGTCGAGTGCTCTCGTCTCGTGTAAAAATTGGAGTAGATTTAATTTTTTTATAAGCTGATAGTTTTATGTTTTTCTATTTGCGTAAATAATTTTTATTCTACTCAAAAATTGGTGAACCCGGTGTGAATCAAACGGTGGTGTAGGGATGTGTGTATCCGTCACTAGACTCATTTTGCTCGAGTTGGGAGGAATGATCATCTTTCTCGGAGGCTAAGAACTTGCCCCAAGCTACTCTCGAAGCATTGATGAGTGCTTAGTCAAGCGTGATTGTGATGTAGGCTATCATTTTGGCCCGGTTGAGCTTTGTGTCGTTCCTAACGTCTTATCCTCACTAGCCCCATTGTGCCTACCCATTCCTTTAATTCAGCTCCACCATTATTTCACCAAAGCCTCATAGCCGATCCTAGTCGCACACCCAAGTCGAGCTATTGTGTTTTATATTTTCATTTTGGGGTGTGATGTGGTGGAAATCAGTGTGGAAATGTGTATGTGCTCCAAGTTTTATATTTGCTAAGATTTTGGAAAGAAAAAGATGATAAAAAAAGAAAATATTTGTAAAAAAGTGAAAAGAAAAAGTTTGATTAAAAATCCTATTGGAGATGTGATTATATTTGGAGTAGGCGGTCCACACACCCATATGTTAAAAGTTAAGTCTGGGGGTGTGGTGTACTCATATGTATTTTGGATTAGCAGATGGATTCTTTTTATGATAGCCCATTTGCATTAGGTGTATAGTCTTCCTGTTTATTAGGTGCATAGTCCCCATCTCTTATACTAAATTCCTACGGATTCACACTTGAGTCGAACCAGTACTGTGGAGAGAGTGTGAACGGGCAAGCGTATGGTCCCTGATATTGGTGGATTCCTTTGGAGGTGATCCTGAGCCTCGGTCTTTGGCAAAGCTCGCCTTAATGGCCTGCCTACTTTCTTCATACGCATGACTGGAAGATTCAATGTGATTCTATTTTTGAGTAGTAATAAAATTTTGATACGCATTGTGAAAAGTATAAACTATTTTATATACTTAAAAATTTCCTCTATTTATATTTTTACGCGTACGAGCATGGGCCATCGCATGGTACTCCATATTACAATTTCTATGTTAGCTAAGTCATTTTTTCTGTCTACATAGATTTTGTTTGCACGGGACGCGCAAACAGGTAAGTCTAGGGGTGTGATGAGTCATATTTATATAGTTATTTTTCGTACTCATCTGGGCTAGTTTTCTTTCATATGCACTTCACTTTTAGTTCATTGTCGTATATATTGCATCTTATCCTTATTTCCATAGGAAGTGCACGCTTAGGCCCGTGGTTGTGTATTTTGTTACTTGTATTGTTTGTACTCCTTTTATGATCGTCTGGAATGTCTGCACATATCAGTGATTATTTTTCCTAGTGGTACAGGGGTCGTATGCGTGTTCCAGGAGTGTTTGGAAGCAGGAATACTACGCACATTCATCGAATCTATTACACACGACCACTGGTCGTGCGTCACTGATCATGCGCTCTGGTCTTCAGTTTTCCAAATTCTGCCTGGGGCAAACGCACGACCACTGGACATAGTGTGTACGACCATCGATCGTGCTCCATTGATCGTGTGCATTAATTCTAGTTTTCCTGAAGTTCTGTCTGGGATAATCGCACGATCACTAGATATAGTGTGCACGACCACTGGTCGTGCGCCACTGCTCATGCGTGTTATCCCAGTCTTTCTTGAGATCAGCCATGCCAATACGCACGATCACTGGTCATAGTTCGCACGACCACTAGTCGTGCGCCCGTGATCATGCGCATTGTTTTATTATGTTGTCTATAAATACGCAGGTTCCGCCCTAATTTGGAGATCGATATTTTTTTCCATCGTTTTCGTCTCCGAGGATGGATTCCACCATCCTCCTTCATCTTCCACCATAGGGAGGTGCTCCGGGCAAGCTTTCACCGCCAAATTCAAGTTGGAGCTTCCTCTCAGCCTTCTCCTTCATCCTTAAGCTTCAAGGAAGGTCTTGACGATGTATCCAATAAGAAAAGGGAAGCTTGCAACCTTCTTCCGCAATCGTGACACGAAGAAGACGGGTCCATTGGGTGTTAGTGACAGCCTCCTCTACCCCGGACGTAGTTGAGGACCGAGCTAGGATGCGGATTGACAACCCATTGATTCCTTCCGTGAACCCTCAGCAAGACTTCGGATTCGGTCGATCTCTTGACTTGTTCTTGCTTTCTTGTTATATATTTGTATTAAAACTTGATTTATAGATGTTGTTGCACTTTAGTTGTATGCTTTATTAGATTTATGTATATGTGATTCTGTATTGCTTTACTTCTCTAGTTGCTTGAGAAGCGCCTTTATTTCCATCCACCACCACCATTCATTTTTGTCGTTCTAGCAATTGCTAGAACCGTGCGTATCGAAGAGGTGCTCTCGACCCTCATTCCGCAAGCCTACTTGTCCATCTTCCCAGCAATTTGGTTCATAGCGGACCGACTAGTCTTCCATCCCGCCTGGCAAAGCATTGCATAGCGGCATTGCATAGGAGTAGTTTGTAGCATTTTACTTTCTTTTTAACAACAATCAAAACCCCCCTTCGTTAACCCCGACCTAAGGACTTCAATCTCAAGTCCTCCTCAAAATTAGCACTACCTTACTGTGTCCCCTCGAGATCGATACTTGGGAAAATTTGCCCATTTTATATTACTTGTGTGACCGGTACACTTGTCGTCCAACACATCAAGAGCGGCGGCCTCTACTTCCTCGACAATATTTCTGCGCTGTTTTCCTTCTCCTCCTCCCTACAGATCTTCTACAGTGGCACCTCTGCCTTGGTCATCCTCCTCCATGGCTTCTTCGTCAGCTTCGGCCCCACCTCCCTCCGCACAGTTATCCGCTCAACTGCGACGCCTGTCAGCTTAGTAAGCATCACCGTTCCTCCTTCCCTTCAAAGCAAGGTCGTGGTTCTACCCATCCGTTTGATCTCAATCACTCTGATGTCTGGGGTCCTACTCTTACCCTCACCGTTGGTCGGGGTAGTTCTTATTTTGTAACCTTTATTGATGACTTCTCTAGATGTACTTGGGTGTATCTCTTACGAGATCGGTCTGAATTATTCAATGTATGGACATCCTTTTATCATTTAATTCAAACTCAGTTTGGTGTATCAATTAAATTCTTTCGCTCTGATAACGCTAATGAGTATATTAGTCAAGTGTTTTCATCTTTCTGTATGCAACATGAAATTGTCCATCAAACTAGTTGTGTCTATACCTCACAACAAAATGGAGTGGCGGAACTCAAAAACCGTCACCTCCTTGATGTTACTCGCACTCTGATGATGCAGATGCAGGTCCCTCACTCCTATTGGGGCTATGCGGTTCTCATTTCCTGCTATCTCGTCAATCGCATTCCCTCTATGGTTCTCCATGGTCAAACCCCATTCTCCATTCTCTATCCGGGCAAGGAACCTTTCCATCTTCCTCTACGTATCTTTTGGTGCACCGCCTTTGTGCATGCTCCCTCCACCATCTGTGACAAACTCTCCCCTCGCTCCACCAAATGTGTCTTTCTGGGGTACTCAACCACCCAAAAGGGCTACTGTTATTTTGACCCTGTTCTCCGCAAGCAGTTCGTCTTTACTGACGTTACCTTCTTCGAGAATGCTCCCTATTTCTCTACTGACTCCTCTCCTCTTCCTGAGGCTTCTGATTCTCCTATTATTCCCTCCAACCCATCTACCCCTACTATAATTTTTCCACCGCCACTGTCTCCATTGTGTCCTCCTCTCTCCACTCCTCCGATATATTCCTCTTATCCATCGTCGTCACTCTCTACACTCGGTCCAGCTCTCTCTACCACGGATGCTCCGGATACTGAGGAACCAGTTGACCTGGATCTTCCCATTGCTCTTCGCAAAGAGGTTCGGGCATATACCCAGCACCCGCTTGTTACTGTTATTTCCTATGATCGTCTTACCCCTTCTCGCAGGGATTTTACACTTGCTATCTCTGCCACTACCACCACCCCCCCCCCCCCCGTTCCTACCAGGAGTCCCTTACTATTCCTCATTGGAAGGCTGTCATGGATAAGGAAATTGCTACTCTCACTGAACGGGGTGCATGGACCCTTGTTTCTCCTCCCTTCGGCACTGATGTTGTTGCCTGTAGCTGGGTCTTTGTGGTGAATTTTAATACAGATGGCAGTGTGGATCGTTACAAGGCCCGCCTTGTTGCCAAAGGATTCACCCAGACTTATGGGGTTGACTATTTTGACACCTTCTCTCTAGTTGCTCGTCTCAACACTATCCGGGTCCTCCTCTCTGTCGCTGTTAAAAGGGATTGGCCCATTTCCCAACTAGATGTCAAGAATGCCTTTCTTTATGGGGATCTTCAAGAGGATGTCTACATAGAGGAACCTCCAGGGTATGTTGCTCAGGGGGAGACACAGGTATGCAAGCTAAAGAAGGATATATATGCCTAAAGCAAAGCCCTCGGGCTTGGTATGACAAGTTTAGCGGGATTGTGGCAGTCGTGGGCTTTACGAGAAGTTCTGCGGATATCTCTTTGTTCGTCCGCAAAACCTACTTAGGTCTATTAGTTCTTGCGGTTTTTGTTGATGATATTCTTCTCACTGGAGATGACCAGACTAGGATAACCCTTACTAAGAAACATCTTCGTCAACACTTGGTCACAAAGGATATGGGCTCCCCAAAATACTTTTTGGGGATAGAAATCTCTCGGAAGCCCAATTCCTTAGTCCTCTCTCAATGCAAGTATGCTCTTGATTTGCTAAAAGAGGCATGGTTGACTGGGGTTAAACCTGTTTGATGTCTGATGGCAACTAGAGAAGATAAAACCTGGACGGATGACTCTCCTCCTCTTTATGATGTTATAAGGTACAGACGTCTGGTTGGTAAATTCATATATCTCACAGTGACGAGACCCGACATCTCCTATGCTATAGGAAAGGTTAGCCAGTTCATGCAAGCTCCAAAGGAGTGTCATCTACAGTCTGCCCTGAGGATATCAGAGTATGTTAAATCAGCACCTGGGAAAGGACTACTCTTTCCGAAGAATGGTCATTTAAGGGTTGAAGCGTACTCAGATTCAAGCTATGCTGATGACAAAGGAGACCGCAAGTCAACATCGGGCTTCTACACCTTTGTGGGGGGAAATCTTGTGTGTTGGAAGAGCAAGAAATAGTATGTAGTCTCCAGGTCCAGTGCAGAAGCAAAATATCAAAGTATGGAGTCGACCACATGTGAGTTGAAGTGGTTACGGGCTCTCATACTTGACCTAGGAGAGGTCCACAACCATCCTCTACCTATGTTTTATGATAACAAGGCCACTATATACATCTCCAAAAATCTGGTCTTCCATGAGAGAACAAAGCACATTGAAGTCGACTGCCATTTTATTCAAGAAGAGATTTTAAAGGAACAAATTTGTACTCTGTTTGTCACCTCCGATAAAGAGTTACTTGATATTTTCACCAAGTCGGTGTCTGCCTCTTTTCTTCATATTTACGAAAAGCTGGGCATGATCGATATATATGCTCCAGCTTGAGGGGGAGTGTTGCTGTATGGAGACCAGGCGGTCTGGCGGTCTGGAAATGGCGGTTTAGAGACCGGGCGGTTTGGCGGCCTGGCACTAGCGGTTTAGAGACTGGGCGGTCTGGCGGGTTGTCTCCAACGGCTTGGTAGCTGGACTGTTATTGTATGGAGACCGGGCGATCTGGTGGTTTATATCAGGCTGCTTGGAGATCGGGAATTCTGGCGTTCTCCTATGGAGGCTTCTTCTCTCCTTTTGGTGGTTGCCGGACGGTTAGCCTATTCGTCTAACCGCGCAGCTTGTTTGTCTTATGTCTACTGAACTTGTAATTATTTAGTCCCGCATTGGTTATACGCAATCTCTCTTATCTCCTCCATTCTATAAAAGGGATGTCATACCTTTGTAATAAGTATCTTTTTGGGTAATAAAAATTTTTGTTATTCCAATTTTCAGTTTATTTTTATCTGTTCTAACAAAGGCATTCTCCATACCATACTTTTTGATTAGTTCTCAGGTGAACTTGGACTGGGGTATGGACAAGCCATCATCAGTTTGTCTTACTTGGAGTCCCAAGAAGAACTTGAGCTCACCCATGTTGCTCATTTCAAACTTCCCTTGCATAAGTTTAGTAAACTTCCTACAAAGGTTATCATCAATAGATCCAAAGATAATGTCATCAACATATATCTGGACTAGGATAAGCTTGCCCTTTGATTCCCTTAGGAATAGGGTCTTTTCTATCTTCCCCTTGAGAATTTGTTCTCAATTAGGAAGTTGGACAAGGTTTCATACCAAGCCCTAGGGGATTGCTTTAGCCCATATAGAGCTTTTCTAAGCTTATAAACAAAATTGGGAGAGTTAGGATCTACATAACCTGGTGGTTGATCCACATATACTTCCTCTTTTAGGTCCCGATTCAGGAATGCTGACTTAACATCCATCTGGTAAACTCTGAATCCCTGATGGGCAGCAAATGCAAGGAAAATCCTTATGGCTTCCAATCTGGCTACTGGGGCAAAGGTCTGGTCAAAGTTTATGTCATCTTCTTGCTTGTAGCATTTAGCCACCAGTCTAGCCTTATTCTTGACAATAGTGTCATCTTGATCCAACTTGTTCCTGAAGATCCACTTAGTCCCTATGACATTTTGTCCTTGTGATCTGGAGACCAACTTCCAGACCTTACATCTCTTAAATTGATCCAATTCTTCTTGTATTGCTCCAATCCAGAACTGGTCCTTGATTGCTTCTTCAAACTTCTTTGGCTCTTCTTGTGATAGGAAGCTTGAATAGAGAGTTGTATTCATGCTCCTGCTTCTGGTCTGGACTCCATGATTTGTATTACCAATAATTTGGTGTACTGGATGGTCCCTTAGATGTCTGATAGCTGGAGGCAATCTAACTACAGCTTGTTGATCTTCAGGGTTTTCAGCCAACTGGTCTTCATCTTCTTCAGGTATATTGTCCTCTTCTCTTGGAGTAGGCAGTCCATCATCATTTCCTTGGACTGTGGGGGTAGCTTCCTTGATGGTCAACTTGTCCATCATCTATTCTGTACCTGAAATACTATAAGATGAGGAACTTGGCAGCTCACAGTTAACCATGTCAGATTCATCAAAAACAACATGCATTGACTCTTCTATAACTTGGGTTGTTAAGTTATAGACTCTATATGCCTTACTATGAGTGTTGTACCCAACAAAGATCCCTTCATGGGACTTGGCAGCAAACTTAGTTAAATGGATTTTTTCATTGTTGAGCACATAGCACTTGCAACCAAAGATCCTGAAGTAGCTCAGGTTTGGTTTTTTGCCCTCAAGATTTCATAGGGAGTCTTCTTGTGGCTTTTGGTGATAGAAGCCCTATTAAGAACCTAGCATTTAGTGTTAACTGCCTCAGCCCAGAAGTATTCTGTGAGGGATGAGTCACTTAGTAAGGTTCTGCCAGCCTCTATGAGAGTCCTATTTTTTCTCTCAGCAATTCCATTTTGCGAGGGTGTTCTAGGAGAGGAAAATTCTTGATGAATCCCTAGTTCTTCATAGAACCTTGTGATGCACTCAGACTGAAATTTAGTGTCATGGTCACTTCTAATTTTGACCACAGTGCTGTTGAATTCATTCTGAATTTGCTTGACAAATGTCTGAAAGACATTAGGGATTTCAGATTTCTTCCTAAGAAATAACACCCAGACAAATCTGAAAAAGTCATCAACAATCACAAGAGTGTAGACTTTCCTACCTAGACTTTGAATTGGCATAGGACCAAATAGATCTATATGCAAGAGGTATAAGCACCTCACAGAATCTTTAGTGTCAATGCTCTTGAAGGAGGTCTTAGTCTATTTGCCTTTTTGGCATGTAGAGCAGATACCCTCCTTAGTGCATATAGACTTAGGCCCATTCCTAACCAGGTCATTGCTGAATAGCTTTCTTATGGTCCTATAATTTAGATGGGCTAGCCTCTTGTGTCACTGGACACGGGAAGAGGCTTTCTCATCTTTAATAAGGCATACAGGTGAGTCTTTGCTAGAACATAGGAATCTAAACATTACACATTTCCACTCCTAGTGCCTGTTAAGATGACCTCTTGGTCACTTAACCTCCTAATTTGGCACTCAACCTTGTGGAATACTATGTCATAACCAAGATCACAGAGTTGGCTAATGCCTATCAGTTTGTGTTGCAACCCTTCCACATAGGTTACTCTAGTAATGGTGACTATGCCATTATAGATCTTACCATAACCTCTAGTCACTCCTTTTTCTGACCCACCAAAGATAACCTTTGGCCCATTCTTTACTAGAGCATAATCCTTTAGCATGCTCCTTGTTCCAGTCATGTGCTTGGAACATCCACTGTCCAAGTACCATATAGGGGTATGAATACTTGGACTAACCTACAAAACACATATCAGTTAACCTTAGGACCCCAATTTTTATTGGGTCCTTAGTGCATGTTAGGCTGAAAATAACTATGCCTTCCTGCAGCTTTTATAACAGGCAAGCTGACATTTGCTCTCTGCACACTATGATTGTGCCAGCAATCAACAACAAAGTGGCCTACCTTCATAGAACCAACACTCATAGATGTTGTACCTTCTTTTCGGAGCAGGTCTAGTGGTTGTGTTAACAGCATCTCTGGGTCTAGAAGGAGTAGCAGTAGTCTAGTTCCATAGTTTTCTAGCTCCAGTCTGACAAGTGGTGGGTCTGGTAGTAGAAGTGCTTGGGATATCTTGAGCCCTTCTAGCAATAGCTTCCTTTTCAGAAAGCATACCCTTTATAGCCTCAGAGGTGCCCAGGTTAGGTCTACTAATAGTCTTGCCCTTTGTCTTACAGTGGGTTAGAGGAATTTGAGAACAGTCAACAGATTTACCCTTGACTGAAGTGGCTGTTGCACCAAACACAAATGGTCCAGGATGGGACATGTGTATTTTCTCATAAGCACTTGCATAATTGCCACCATATTGTGGAACATCTTTGTTCACACAAGATGGTCTAGCATGATTCCAGTGACCATAAATACTCTCATGGTTATGGCTGTTGGAAGGAAATTGTACTCTAACAAATTTTATAGAAGGCTTAGAGGCTAGTGGCTCCACTTGAGCTTTGCCCTTTCCTTTGGGATTAGCAGCTCTTGTACTTCTCTTGAATCCCAACCCTTTCTTTCCCTTTTGGTAGGAGAATGAGTCTATCAAGGGTAACACTGTGTTAGGCTTGGAGTATCTAGCCACTAGTTCCCTCTCCTTTTGGAGATTTTCTTCAAGATTCCTGATATGGTTATTCTTAAAGGTTATGGTGCTCATCTGAATGATTTTCACATTCTTCAGTTTGCTAACTTCCTGCATCTTCTGATCCAGCAATTTTGCTGATTCTAAAGCAGCAAGCTTTAAAAAGACAATTTCTTGAGCCTATTGTTTGGCTAGGAGCTTGCTCTTCTTTAGATCCTGCAGAAGTTCACCATATTTATCAATCAATTGATTGATGTCTCCCTCAAATTTTGAGCAATCATCATCACTTGATGCAAAGGCACAAGAATCTGGAACTGATTCATAATCTAAACATGCAGAGCTAGTAATAGAATTTACCTTTCTTGGACCAGGCTGATCCTGGCTGGTTTCTTCATCTGACTTAACCATTAGCCCAAGGCAGCAGCTATCATCTTCTGAATCCCCCTCTAAATCACCATCAGATTGTGATAGAGGGGCCTTGTCTTCTATCCTGGCAGCAGGATGAATCTTCTCAGCCTCTTCTTCTAAAGTAGCCAGCCTTTTGAGGCAGTCTGCTTCTACAGCTCCTTCTTTAGTAAAGTACAGCCCAATATAGGCTTCCTCTTCTTCTTCTGACTCTAATAAGGATAAGTCAGTCCAGCTTTTTTGCTTCTTGGCAATGAGTGATTTCTCCTTCCTGCCCTTTTGCTGGTGGTCTTTTTTCCTCACAGTGTTCTTTTCTTTTGACTGGGCAGTCAGCTATCACATACCCAGGTTTTCTGCAATGATAACAAGTCATGTTAGAGGAAACTTGTTTACTAGTTTTGGAACCATACCTGTCCTCCTTAGAGGATTTTCTTCTGCCCTTGTAGTAGTAATCCTTGGGATGAGATGAGGTGGAAGGCATGCCTCTCCAGTGCTTCTTCTTTAAGAACTTCTGGAATTATCTAGTGAAGGCAGCAAAATCTTCATCAGACCATTGGCAATCTGATGTGTTGATTTCTGATTTTCTAGAATCAGATTCAACATCTCTCTTTGGTGGAGATGGAGACTTTCTTCTACTCTTGTTGGGTCCTTCAGCTTTGAATGTTATAGCCTTGTCACTGGCCTGAGACTTGTTGTTGTTCTCCTCTTCTTTCTTTGCAGCCAGTTTCATCTCATATGATAGTAGCTTCCCAAAGAGGGTGTGAGGAGCAGTGTCACCCAGCTTTACCACCTCTCTGATGGCATAGATTTTTTTGTCCCACTCTCTAGAGAGAGATCTAAGGAACTTGTCATTCAAATCATAGTGACTGAACACTCTTCCACATGCCTTTATCTCATTCACAATCCTGAAGAACTTTTCATAACAGGTGGTTATGTTGTCCCCCTTGGATTTCCTGAGAGCTTCATACTCTTGGTTGAGCATGGACTTCCTATCATCTTTAACTTCATCTATCCCTTCCATATAAATCACAAGTGTTTCCCACATTTCTTTTGCAGTTGTACAATGGATTAGATTTTGTAGGGTAGAGTCATCAACAACACCCATGATGATATTCTTTGCCCTCTTGTCTATTAAGGCCAGGGTCAACTCATCCTTGGTCATCCCATCATATGTCTTGGGGGTCTTGATATTTGCGTCCAGTGCTGAGACCTTCATTGGGATGAATGGTCCTTCTTCAACTGCAATGTACATTCTAGGGTCAGTAGCTTCCATGAACTGCCTCACCCTTGACTTCCAAATGCCAAAATCTTCCTTCCTACAGATTGGAAGTCTCACAGCACTCAGCTCCCTATTGGTCATTCCTACCCATGGAGACAGACTTATTGCTAAACTTGGAGGTCTACTCAGACTATTAAGCCTATCATAAGTAATCTCCCTCTGATACCACTTGAAAATCGTATTTTCAAGGTTAGCTAAACACCTAGAGGGGGTGAATAGGTTTTTGCCTCTATTTAAGATTTCTAATATGTTTTCTATTTTTTGTGCATGTGCTTAGGTTAATTATCAGCTTTTAAGAACATTCACAGACGACACAACAAGTTTATAGTGGTTCCCCAATCTTGGGTACATCCATGTCCCTCTACGCCTATCTAACAGTGTGTTAAATTCGGCTCTCCCTCCAAAACTCAGCTACTTAATAGCTTACAACACAAATCCCGCAGGACCACACAGGTCACACAGACCTAACACTTAGGCATTAAGCCAATCCACAAGTCACAACGACCTTTCACTAGGCACAAAGCAAAACACAGGTCACAAAGACCTTTGTCTTTATAATTTAGGCTTACAACTCCAGATTCACCAAGAATCTTTACACAAGAAGAAATAAAGAATTAAATGATTAGACACCAGAGCAAGATCTCTGTGTCTCCTTCTTCCTGGACTGAGTAGATATCAATCAAACCAATTGATTTTGAAGATAATAGGTAGGCAGTAGATTCATTCTTCAAATAGCTAACCTTCCTTCTGCAGAATCTTGTAGATCTGCGATCTCAGAATGAATTCTGATCCTGCTATTGCATATGGAAATTGCTCCAGCTCTCTTTTTCCCAGCAAGGTTCTCTGTGATGAACCACCTTTTTAGGCTCGACAAAAGTGGCGAGGAAGAAGATAATGATCGGCCGCCCTTCTTTTTGATTTCAGAAAACCTAGACGGGGAATCGATTGATTGATCGGTAATTGCTCTGGCCGATTTGTTTCCTTTTATACTCTGAGGGTCAATTGAGCATTAGGTCCCATAATTAGGATTGATGGCTGAGATTAAGCAATTCAGCGCATGATTTCCCATTGATCTTGATTTAACGGCTCCTTATAGTGTGTGGGCCCTAGCACTTTATGATGAAAATATTCCTTGGAAAGTGCATAGGATGATGACAGCTGGTCGCCAACGTCTCAGGTAGCAATTTCGCAATATTTGAATTTTGGTTGATAATTTGACTTTGCTGACGTCAGCATGACTTAGTATCTCTAGACTTAGACAAAATTCAATCATCAGAACCAAAGGTGTTGAGTGAGTATGTATCACTCAACACCACAACACTTAGACAAAATTCTATCTAAGTATTGAGCTCGACGAATGCTGAGATCCGTTCGACGAACGACAAGCTCAGCTCGACGAACTGCAAGATCAGTTTAACGAAAGCATAAGTTCAGTTCGACGAACTGCAAGCTCAGTTTGACAAATACTGAGCTCAATTCAATGATCTTGATCTTGTGGAAAACATAAGTTTAGATCGACAAACTCTAGATTTAGTTCGACGAAAGACTAAACTCAGATCGATGAAAGACTAAACTCGGTTAGACAAATGTTAAGCTCAGTTCGATGAATACTAAGCTCAGTTTGACGAACATGAGCTCGACGAAAACCAAACAGTCCACTCATTTTGACTTAGCCAAATTTTTGCTCCAAGGCGTTGAGTGAGCTTGCCTCACTCAACTTTATTTACCTTAGCAAATATTTATGCGCCTTGGCATTGAGAGAGTAAGCTCCACTCAATGCCAAACTCCTTAATAGAATTTTCTGTTATCTAGCGTTGAGTGAGTAAGCTACACTCAACGCCTGTGGACTTAGCCAAAATTTCATCTAATTTCTCTAGGCTTAGACTGACTCAGCCTGACTCACAACCTTTCTGTTATATGGAGTTGAGTGAGTAGACTGCACTCAACGCTTTTGTACTTAGCCAAATTTTTTGGCTATCTGCTCGTTAGGCTGAGACAGAATCAATGATAAATGTTACATGGCGTTGAGTGAGCTGTCCTCACTCAACGCCTGTAGACTTAGGCAAATTTCTACAAGGCATTATTGAATCCATACCTCTCACGTTGAGTGAGCTTGCTCCACTCAACGCCTATGAACTTAGGCAAATTTTGCTATGTCCAACAACCACTTATTGTGTCCACATGTCCAATCAATGTGATATGGACAACCCGTACTCAATACCTCAAATGTACATCAAGTACAGTGGATGTGTGTGGCATTGACCTGTTTGACTTCTCATAAATCTGGGACATTGGTAATAATGAACCCAACAAGGGTTCTCTGGATTCGCAATCTTGCGGTTGGACATCTTCTTCCTCGTTTTTACCGAGCCAGAAGAAGAAGTTCAGATCAGAGAACCTAAACGCGAAAAGAGTTAGTTATTGTAATACTCATCTGCGATAGTAAGATCAGGATTGCCTCCTGAAAAAGAAGAAGCAGAGTTTTCGGTAAGTTGCTTCTAGAACAAACCGTGATTCAATTGAAGATTTATTTCTCAACTTGTTGCTGTTAGGAAGAAGTTACGGTTGATATCTGCTCAGTCCAGAAAGACAGACACAAATAACTTTCTATGGTGTCTGAGTATTTCATCTTTTTAACATTCTCTATAAGATCCAATTTGGGATCTAAGGGTAGGATTTTTTTATGGAATCTGAGTGTAGGTCTGTGCTATAAAGGTCGAGGTAAGATCTGTTGTAGATCTGAGAGTAAGATCCATTCTGGGATCTGAGGGTAGGATTCTTTAGGGAATCTGAGTGGTAAGGCTTAGCGCCTGAGTGTAGTCCTATATTATAAAGGCAAAGGTAGGATCCAGTTGGGATCTGAGTGGTAGGGCTCAGTGCCCGAGTTGTAGGTCTTGGATAAGACTGAGTGGTCTTGTGTGATCATGCTATAAGATCTTAAGGAGCTGAGGAATTGGTGAAGAGCCTTGTCTAACACATTGTTAGAAAAGCGGAGAGGGACAGTGGACGTACCCAAGATTGGGGAACCACTATAAAAGTATTTGAGTCATCTGTGATTGTTCTTGAAAGCACAAATAAATTAATCACTAAGCACGAGAAATCAGATATTGGTCAAAGTATTTAAAAAGAAGTCCTAAAACTTATTCAACCCCTCTAGGTATTTAGTTGACCTTAAAAATAAGACTTTCAAGTTATATCAGAGGGAGGTTGCTCGTTAAAGACTCAACAGTCTAAGTAGATCTCCAAGGTCAACAAGGAAAGACGGCCCTTATGGGTTTAGGAGTGAACTACAAGGAGCTAGGGGCCATGAAGCTTCCTATCGGTAGGAAGGAAGGGTTTGGCATATGGAATGAGAGGGTTAGGCTGTTTATGGAGGCAGCTGACCCTAGAATTTTATTACTATCAAGGAGGGATCATTTATCCCTATGAAGGTCTCAGCTCTGGATATTAATGTCCAGACACCAAAGACATACTCTGAAATGACTAAGGATGAAGTCATCCTTGCCGCAATGGACAGGAGGTCACAAAATATAATAGTCAGTGTCATTGATGACTCCACCTTCTAAAACCTAGTTCACTGCAAGACATTTAAGGAGATATAGGACACGCTAGTTGCCTACATGGAGGGGACAAAAGAAGTGAGGGATGACAGGAAGTCCATGCTCAATCAAGAGTATAAAAGCTTCAGGTAGAACAAGACAGATGACATAGCTGAGTGTTATGAAAAGTTTTTCAGGATTGTAAATGAGCTGAGGTCATATGGCAGAGCCTTCAACACATATGAATTAAATGACAAGTTCCTCAGGTCTCTAACTAAATACTAGGACACAATAATCTGTGTCATCAGATAAGTGGCAAGACTTGCAGACACACTACCACCAACTCTATTTGGAAAGCTACTGTCCTATGAAATGCAGCTGACAGCCAGAAAGGAGAAGGAGAAAATCAGCAAGTCTGCAGTCAAGAACAAGTCAGTGGCCTTCAAAGCTGAAGCCACAAAGAGGAGCAGGAGAAAGACACCTTCTCCACCAAGGAGGGATGTTGAATCTGATTCAGAAAGTTCAGAAACCAACACATCAGGCTACCACATGTCTGATGAAGACTTTGTTGTCTTCTCCAGGAAATTCTAGAAATTCATGAAGAAGAAGCACTAGAGAAGCAGGCCCTCCTCTTCTTCTTATCCCAAAGAAGACTACTACAAGGGCAGGAAGAAAACCTCTAAAGAGGACAGGTATGGCATTAAACCAAAAAAACTTGTTTCTTATAAAATAGTCTATTATTATTGCAGCAAGCCAAGGCATGTTATAGTCGACTGCCCTATCAAAAGTAAGGGTGCTGGTGAAAAGAAGGAACACCAGCAAAAGGGCAAGAAGGAGAAATCCTTCATTGCTAAGAAGCAAAATAACTGGACTGACTCCTCATCATTAGAGTCAGAAGAGGAAGATGAAGATGAAGCCTACATTGGGCTATTCACTGCTGAAGAAGAAGATGTAAAGGTAGACTTCTAAGAGATGTTGGCATCTATTGCTGGAGAAGCTAATGATGCTATCAGGACTAAAGAAGGAGAAGAAGATAGCCATTGTCTTAGGCTGACGGCTTTGACTGATGAAGAACTCAGCCAGGAGCAGCCTGGTCCAAGTAAAGTACATTTTCTATCCTTTGGGTTAGATTATGAGACAGGTCTAGAGTCAGAGACATCTGCATCAAGTGATGAAGATGGCTCTAAATCTGAAGGAGACATCAATCAATTGATTGATGACTATGGTGAACTCCTGCAGGCACTGAAGAGAAGCAGGATCCTAGCTAAAAAACAGGCTTAGGAGATTGCCTCTCTGCAGCTTACTGCTTCAAAGTTAGCTAACATGTTGGAACTGAAGCTGAAAGAAATATGCAAGTTGAAAAACATCACCATTATTCAGATGGGCACAATAGCCTTCAAGAATGACCATATTAGGAATCTTGAAGGTAAACTCCAAAAGGAGAAGGAACTTGTGGCTAAGTTTTCAAAGTCATGTTCTATGTTGCCTTTGATAGATTCCTTCTCCGCCCAAAAGGGTAAGAAGGGGTAGGCTTTAAAGGGAACACTAAACATGCCAATTCCAAAAGGAAGGAAAAAGCTCCATTGCATCCACTAGCTTCCAATCCTCCTATTTCTTTCAGGAGAGTGTTGCTACCATCTAACAGGTATGACCAAGAGAGCATATATGGTCACTGGGAGAATGGTGGATCCACAAATGGGAACAAATATGTTCACCACCTTGGTGGTAGGAATGGAAAGGGTGATAGTGCCTACAAGGCAGCCCATGAGGAGATCCAAATGGCCCATCCTAGACCATTTGTGTTTGGTGTACAAGCCCCAACACTCAAGAATAAGGTTGCAATCCCTTCTCAAAATATGTCAGTCCACAATCAGACTAAAAGAAAGTTTGTTAGCAAACCAGACTTGGGCATATCTGAAGCCATCAGGAGTATGCTCTCAGAAAAGAAGGCAGCTGCTGGTATGGTCCAAGATACCCTAAGTACCTCTGCTGCCAGACATATCCAAAATCAGGCTGTGGCTGGAAGACATAAGAAAAAGGCTGATGTTGTACCTACTAGGCTGAGAGCTGTTGGCAGTACTACTATAAAGCCAGCCCTTAAAAGAAGGTACAACATCTATGAGTGTTGGTGTTGTGGCAAAGTGGGCCACTATATCATTGATTGTTGGCACAATAATAGTGTCTAGAGAGCTAATGTCGGCTTACCTGTCAAAAGAGCTGCAGACAGGCATATTCATTTTCAGCCTAACATGCACCTAGAACCCAATAAGAATTAGGGTCCAAAGGTTAAATGATTTATGTCTTACAGATAAGTTCAAGTAGCCATACCCCTATATGGTACTTGGATAGTGGTTATTCCAAGCACATGACTGGAATAAGGAGCATGTTGAAGGAGTATACTCCCGTAGAGAATGGAGCCAAAGTCATCTTTGGTGGTTCAGAAAAGGGAGTAACCAATGGGTTTGGTAAGATATCAAATAGCATAATCACTATCACACAAGTAGCTTATATGAAAGATTTGCAACACAACCTGATAAGCATAAGCGAACTATGTGATCTTGGCTATGACATTTCTTTCCTCGAGGATGAGTGCCAAATTAGGAGGTCAAGTGATAAAGGGGTCATCTTGACAGGCACTAGGCAAGGAAATGCCAATTTTCTAAATTTTGTTTGTGAGAGTAAGGACTCTCCCATATGCTTAGTTACATATGAGAAAGCCTCACACTGTGCCCAATGGCATAAGAGGCTAGCTCACCTAAATTATAGACCATAGGCAAACTCCTTAGTTAAAAGTTAGTGAGAAATGGACCTAAGGTAAACTCCACTAAGGAGGGTTTCTGCTCTGCATGCCAAAAGGGCAAGCAGACCAAGACCTTCTTCAAGAGGCTTGGTACCAAAGACTTAGTGATGTGTTTATACCTCCTACATATGGATCTATTTGGTCCTATGTTAGTTCATAGTCTAAGTAGGAAAGTCTACACCCTTGTGGTTGTTGATGACTTTTCCAGATTTTCCTAGGTGTACTTCCTAAGGAAGAAATCTGAAACCTCTGATGTACTCCAGACATTTATTAAGAAAATTCAGAATCAATTTAATAGTATTGTGTTCAAAATCAGAAGTGACCATGGGACTGAGTTTTAGTCTAAGTGCATGACAAGGTTAAGTGACACGTCTCTCCTAGAATATTTCTAGGCTGAGGTAGTAAGCACTACATGTCATGTCCTCAATAGGACTTTCATCACCAAAAGCCACAAGAAGACTCCTTATGAGATTCTAAAAGGCAGAAAACCAAACTTATCCTATTTTAGGATTTTTGGTAGCAAGTGTTATGTACTGAACAATGGTAAGTCTTATATGACTAAGTTTGATGTCAAGTCTCAAGAAGGGATATTTGTTTGGCACAACAACAATAGTAGGGCATATAGGATCTACAACCTGATTAGTCAAGTTGTAGAAGAATTAGTCCATGTTGTCTTTGATGAGTCAAACTTGATTAATTATGAGTTGCCTAGCTCCTCTTCTAGTTTTGCAGGTTTAGAGGAGGTGATGGACATGCTTACCATCAGGGAAGGTGATCCAACAGTACAAGATAAGAAAGAAGATGAGTACTGTCTAGGGCGAGCTCAAGACTAACAAGTTAAGGATGAAGAACAGCCAGCTGAAGACAAGGAAGAACAGCCAGCTGAGGATAATGAAGAACAGAAAGATGAAGCAAGATTACCTCCAGCTGGTAGACATCTGAGGGACCATCCAGCACACTAAATCATTGGTGATGAAAGACATGGAGTCCAGACCAGAAGCAAGGGCATCAACACAGCTCTCTGTTCAAGCTTTCTATATCAAGAAGAGCCCAAGAAATTTGAAGTGGTTATCAAAGACCCATTCTGGATTGGAGCAATGAGGAAGATTTGAACCAATTCAATAGGTGTAGTGTCTGGAAGCTGGTTCCCAAACCTAAGGGACATAATGTCATAGGAATTAAGTGGATCTACATGAACAAGTTAGATGAGAATGACATTATTATCAAGAACAAGGCTAGACTTATGGCAAAAGGATACAAGCAAAAAGAAAAATAGACTTTGACAAGACTTTTTCCCCAATATCCAGGCTAGAAGCAATAAGTCTATTCCTTGAATTTACTGTCTATCAAGGATTCAAAGTCTACCAGATGGATGTGAAGTCAGCATTCTTGAATGGGGATTTAAAATAGGAAGTATATGTGGACCAGCCACAAGGTTTTGTAGACCCTCACCTTCGTGATTTTGTTTATAGTCTTTGGAAAGCTATATATGGGTTGAAGCAAGCCCCTAAAGCATAGTATGAAACATTGTCTAGTTTCCTCATTGAGAACAAATTCTTAAGAGGAAAATAGACAAGATCCTATTCCTAAGGGAATCTAAGGGCAAGATCATTCTAGTCCAGATATATGTCGATGACATTATCTTTGGATCTACTGAGGATAACCTTTGTAGGAAATTTGCTAAACTTATGCAAGGGAAGTTTGAGATGAGCAGCATGGGTGAGCTCAAGTTCTTCTTAGAACTCCAACTAAGATAGACTGATGATGTCTTGTCCATATCCCAGTCAAAGTTCCCCAAAGAGTTGATTAAGAAATATGGTATGGAGGATGCCTCCACCATGAGAACTCTCATGGGTTCAAGTGTGCTTATAGGCAAAGATGAGGCAGGGAAACCTGTTGATGAGTCTTTGTATAGAGGGATAATTAGCTCCCTTATATACTTGACTGTTAGTAAGCCTGACATCATGTATACTATATGTGTTTGTGCTAGGTACCAGGCCAGCCCTAAAGAATCTCATTATGGCAAAAAGATACTCCCTAAGGTATTTTTTGGTACAGGCTTATTCTTCTTGCAGGTGATGCAGACCTAGTGGAAATCAAGAACAAGATAAGAGCAGATGCTCCTACTGAGGGAGAGCAAGTCTAGCAGCTGCAGGACTAAAGTCAGCCCTATATAAGGAGCAAGCTGGCAGTTGCACTTCTGGCCTCATCTACATCAGCTACGGAGAGAACACAAGGGGAGAAAAAGAACTGCTACACCTCTCTAACTATCTGAAGAAGTCAAAAAGGGGTGAGAAAAGATTGAACAAGTTCAAGTAGTATCCAAGGGAGAGAGATAAGCTCAAGAAAGGATCAAGCCCCAATATGGCAAAAAGATAGGGGAGAAAGTCATAGGAAGAAGAAATTGATCAAGAAAGGATCAAGCTGAGAGGTAAACCTCTAAGATAACACACACCCTGCGACAATACAAGGGGGAGTAGGTAAAACTTCATCTAGGTAAAAATTCATCTCACTGAATTTAATAAGTTTTTTTTACTACCTATGTGATGTGTATCTCATTAACTAAGGAAGTTGATCAATGGTTTTGATATCTTCAAATAGTGGGAGATTATTGGGTCCATTGATTACAATGTCCCTGATTTGATGATGTCAAATAGGTTAATGAGATAGACATAGTTATATTTGATGTGTGTGTAAGTTCATGTGTGCAGGATAGTCCTTATGATAAAGATCAGGCAGGTGGACTCAAAGAAGTGGCTAGAAGGGAAGAAGATTTTCCTAAGTCCACAGACGTTGATTTAAGTTCATTCACTCAACACCAGGTAAGCAAAATCATTGAGTATAGTCAGTCAAACAATTGGCAGGCAGAAATGTGGCAAGTCCACAGGCATTGAGTGAAGTTCACTCACTCAATGCCATAACATCAAAATCGTTGAGTACTACCCAGTCAGCCAAAGCCACATAAATTCTGTGTTGAATTTTGACTAAGTCTACAAGCATTGAGTGTAGCTCGCTCACTCAACGCCATGAGACAAAATATGTCTAAGAAATTAGGCATTGAGTGTAGCTTACTCACTCAACGCCATGGGACAAAATCTATCTAAGTAATTAGGTGTTGAGTGTAGCTTACTCACTCAATGCCATGAGACAAAAAATTTGTATAAGTAATTAGGTGTTGAGTGTAGCTTACTCACACAATGCCATGAGACAAAATCTATCTATGTAGTTATGCGTTGAGCGATGCTTACTCACTCAACGCCACGGGGATATAGCATTGACGGAATACTAGTCAGTCAGAGCCACTATTTTTTCAGACACAGAAAATTTGGCTAAGTCCAAATACATTGATTGCTTTTACTTTAGTCAAGATGAGCTCTAAGTTTGATGAACTGAGCTCTAAGTTCGTCGAACTAAGCTTTCACTTTACGTCGAGCTAAGCTCTGAGTTCGACGAACTGAGCTCTGAGTTCGTCTAACTGAGCTTTTACTTTTCGTCGAGCTGAGCTCTGAGTTCGTCGAACTGAGTTCTGTGTTCATCGAAGTATTTTGGCACTGAGTGATGGTCATTCACTTAATGCCTAGGCTACTGATGCTTGATTTTGTATAAGTCCAGAGAGATGGTGATGTCAACAAAGTCAACAAAGTCAAAGCAGGTTCAAATATTGTTGGAATGCTGCTAGAGGCATTGGGGGATAGCTGTCATGATTTTTTGCACTAGGAAAGATATTTCTCGCTTGGTCCCACACAAAGCAAAGAGCCATTGAATCAACCATTAATGGAAAGTAGGTGGCTGAATGGAAAAATCACAGCCACCAATTCTGGTGAGGCCCACTACTCAATGAGACGTTGATCGGGAGACGATAAAAGGAATAGGATAAGATCGAAAGACCAAAAACCACAATTAGAACAACAATCAACACCAATAAGAGACATAATTAGGGTTCTTTGGATTCGCAATCGTGCAGCTGGATGACGTCTTCTTCCGCATTTTTGTCGAGCTAGAAGAAGAAGTTCAGATCAAAGAACCTGAACACGAAAAGAGTTAGCTGCTATAATACTCATCTGCGACAACAAGATCAGGATTGCCTCCTTAAAAAGAAGAAGCGGAGTTTTCTGCAAGTTACTTTCAAAACAAGTCGTGATTCAATTGAGGATTTCTTTCTCAACTTTTTATTGTGAGGAAGAAGATAGGGTTGACGTCTGCTCAGTCTAGGAAGATACACACTGAGAACTTTCTCTGGTGTCAGAGTATTTCATCTTTTTGAAATTCTCTATAAGATCCAATTTGGGATCTGAGGGTAGGATTCTTTAGGGAATTTGAGTATAGGCATGTACTATACAGGCCAAGGTAAGCTCTATTGTATATCTGAGATTAAGATCCATTCTGGGATCTGAGGGTAGGATTCTTTAGGGAATCAGAGTGGTAAAGCTTAGTGCCTGAGTGTAGGCATATGTTATAAAGGCTGAGGTAGGATCCAGTTAGGATCTGAGTGGTAGGGCTCAGTGCCCGAGTTGTAGGTCTTGGATAAGACTGAGAGGTCCTACGGGATCGTGCTACAAGCTCCTAAGAAGCCGAAGAATTGGTGAAGAGCCTTGTCTAACACACTGTTAGAAAAACAAAGAGGGACAATGGATGTACCCAAGATTGGGGAACTACTATAAAAATATCTGAGTTATATGTGATTGTTCTTGAAAGCACAAATCAATTAATCACTAAGCACGAGAAATCAGATATAGGTCAAAGTATTTAAAAAGAAGGCCTAAAATCTATTCACCCCCCTCCAAGTATTTAGTTGACCTTAAAAACAAGACTTTCAAAGGTAAAACAAGCCATCGCTTGCGGTCCCAGTAACAATCAACTCCTTGGAGTGAGGGACTCGAAACATGCAAGTAGAAGCATTAAAAATAGCTTAACAGTTCAAATGTTTGTGGAGAGTAGTGATAGAAAGAAGATTGCATGGAAAACTCAGGACATAAAGAGTGTCCTGAAGCTCAAGAAAGTGAGTAACATGCACCGTGTCAAACCCACTAACCAGAGACAGGGTGTCATCCGCAATAAGAACCAGAGATAAATGGTTACCCGTATCAAGAGAAGAGAAAAGACGAGAATTTCTCATCATATATTTAGTAGCACCAGAATCAATGAGTCGCCTTCCGGTAGTAGCCAACTGAGCATCAGCAGAAGTAGAAAGAAAAGAAGAAGTGGACATAAAAAACAATTGCAAACTGCACGGTTTAGCAGAACAAATTGCGTGAACAAAGGGCAACGAACAGGCGACCAAGAAGAGCTCAAGCCGAGAAAGATCAGACCGTAGAACGAGCAGATCGGTTAACCGATCGGTAAATAGGTTACAGAAAGAATGCGAACAATAAAGGAAGGCCGGTAGAGAGACTCAAATCGCAAGGTTGAGTGAGAAGTCGGGAGAACAAGACATAAAGAGGAGAGACCGCGCGAGTAGAGAAAACAACCTTCACGAGAAGATAAAAGGAGAAAGAGGAAAAGGCCGCGCGAGTAGAGAAAATAACCCGTGCGAGAAGACACAACCTGCAGGTGGAAAGAAGTAAGAAGAAAGCGCGAACAGCAGAGAAGCAAAGAAGGTCGCGTGAATAGAAGAAGTCGTGCTAACAGAACATGCGCAAAGAAAGAAGTCGCGGGAGCCACGGCAAGGGAGTGATGGGAGGGAAGCAGAAGCAAACCGGAAGAAGTTCGGAAAAAGAAGTCTGCGCGGTTAGTCAAACAAACCACAATCTAATTGGAGCAAATGATCGGTTCACTCTGATACTATGTGAAAAGGAGCTAAATAAACCCAAAGAGGTAAATAAATCGCAAATTTTATTACTCCAAAAAGATAAAGAATATATAAGTATGCACCCTTATTTATAGAAAATGTGGGAGATTGAGAGAATACAACACAAGATACGGGACTAAATACTAGCCACGCGGGTAGTGTCATTTGACACAGTCAAACTACTAGGC
This sequence comes from Platanthera zijinensis, assembly GCA_039513925.1. Taxonomy (NCBI): domain Eukaryota; kingdom Viridiplantae; phylum Streptophyta; class Magnoliopsida; order Asparagales; family Orchidaceae; genus Platanthera; species Platanthera zijinensis. Next base: position 161,167,157 of record CM077093.1, read on the forward strand.
TATACAAAATACAACAAGGGAGCCTCTAAACTCCAGCGATGACTATCATCCAGACTGCAGGTGTGGTTAACTCCTTCACCGTTATACGGCTAGCATCTTAACCGCTGCTGCGGCTAATCACCAGAATGCAGCTGCGACTAACCATCAGACCACTACAGCGACTAACCTTCTGACCACTTGCTAAGTTTCACCATAAGACAACTTAGTCAAACTGCCAGACCGCTACGAGTAACCATTAGATCGTTGCTGCGGCTAACCAGCAGACTGCTGCTAAGGTTCAATACTAGATCGCTGAGCTAAACCACCAGACCACTGCGACAAGCTAACTGCCCGACTAGACGACCAAACCACCAAACTCCAACACTGAGAAAACTTCATATTATCATACTTTATCATTGTGTAAATCTGAAGTATCATTTTCCTAAATAAACAACCTTCAAATGGAGTAAAAACAGTAATCTCCTACTAAAATCCTAGACATTCAGGTCATATAATATAATGGACAACAAGAATATATAGTGGACTGTGCGAATAAGAAAAAGAAGACAGAAAATTTGGACTAACAGAATTTTATTATCCAAAAAAATATAATGTTTACAAAGGTACGGCCTCCCTTTTATAGAATGGAGGAGAGAGGAGAGATTAGAAATAAGTAATATGGGACTAATAATTACAGGAACAAGAAACTATACAAGCCGTGAGGTTAAACTAACCTCCCAGCAACCACAATGAAGAGAAGATAAGCTTACATTGTCTTCAAGTTGACTGTGTTAAGTCGCCAGACCGCCCGGTCACCAATCAGCAACAACCAGCTAGCTAAATGCTGGAGAGAATCGCCAGATCGCGCGGTCTTCAAGTCGCCAGGGTCAGACCGCGAGACCATCTGGTCTCCAAGCTACTTGGGGCAGACCGTCAGACCGCGCAGACACCATACATCAACACTTCCCCTCAAGCTGGAGCATATATATCAATCATGCCTAGCTTGTTGCAAATGTGAAAAAAGGAAATAGACACGGGCTTAGTGAAGATATCTGCTAACTTGTTGTCGGAGGTAACAAAGGGAGTACATATCTGTTTCCTCAAAATCTCTTCCCAAATAAAATGGCTGTCGACTTCAATGTGTTTTGTCCTCCCACGGAAGACAGGATTTTTAGAGATATATATAGCAGCCTTGTGGCAAAACATAGGTAGAGGATGGTTGTAAACCTCTCCTAAGTCAAGCATGAGATCCTGCAACCATTTTAATTCGCATGTGGTCGATGTCATACTTCGATATTCTGCTTCTGCACTAGACCTAGAGATGACCGACTATTTCTTGCTCTTCCAGCTCACAAGTCTTCCCCCTACAAATGTGTAAGAGTCTGATGTGGACTTGCAATCTCCATTATCATCGGCATAGCTAGAATCCGAGTATGCTTCAACCTTCAAATGACCATTCTTTTGAAATAGTAGTCATTTACCTGGTGTCGCTTTAACATATTCCAATATCCTCAGAGCATATTGTAGATGGCACTCCCTAAGTGTTTGCATGAATTGGCTAACCTTGCCTACAACATAAGAGATATCGGGTTTGGTTACCGTGAGATAAATGAGTTTTTCGACCAGACACCTGTACCTCGTAACATCATATAGAGGAGGCGAGTCATTTGTCCAGGTTTTATCTTCTCCAGTAGTCATAGGGCATCAGGAAAATTTAGCCCCAGTCAACCCCGTCTCTTTAAGAATATCTAGAGCATACTTATGTTGGGAGAGGACCAAGGAGTTCGACTTTCGAGAGATTTCTATCCCCAGAAAGTATTCTGGGGAACCCATATCCTTTGTGACCATGTGTTGGCGGAGATGTTTCTTTATCAAGGCTATCCTAGCCTGGTCATCTCTAGTGAGAAGAATAGCATCCGTATATACGGTAAGAACCACCATACCCAATGAGGTTTTTCGAATGAACAATGAGTGATCGGCGGAACTCCTGGTAAAACCCACGGCCGCCACAATTCCATTAAACTTGTCAAACCAAGCCCGAGGGCTTTGCTTTAGGCCATAGATGGCTTTCTTCAGCCAGCATACCTATGTCTTCCCCTGAGCAACATACCCAGAAGGTTGCTCCATATATACATCTTCCTGAATATCACCGTATAGAAAAGCATTTTTGACATCTAGTTGAGAAATTGGCCAATCCCTGTTGACAACCATAGTGAGGAGAATCTGAATAGTGCTGAGACGAGAAACGGGAGAAAAAGTGTCAAAATAATCAATACCATAAGTCTGATTGAAGCCTTTGGCGACAAGACGTGCCTTGTAATGATCCACACTGCCATCTAAACTAAACTTCATAATAAAGACCCACCGACAGCCAACAACATCGGTGCCAAACAGAGGAGGAATAAGGGTCCATGTACCCCGCTCAGTGAGGGTGGTAATTTACTCATCCATAGCCGCCTTCCAATAAGGAATAGCAAGGTCTTCCTGATAGGTGTGGGGAGTGGCAGTGGTAGTGATCGCCAATGCAAAATTCCTACGGGAAGGAGTAAGACGAGCATAGGAACTAACAACAGCTAGCGAGTGCTAGGTACATATTTGCACCCCTTTGCAAAGAGCAATGTGAAGATCTAGGTCGGCGTGTTCCTCAGTTTTCGGTGCATCTGTGTCATAGAGAGATGGCTACGGAGAAGAGGAAGATAGCAGAGGTAGAGAGAGGAGGAGGAGATGGAGGACACAGCGGAGGAAGAGATATCTTGGTAAGTGTAGACGGGAGGAAGGGGACGGCATGAGCAAGAACATCATGAAGAAAGGAGCAGTCGTGAGAGAAGTAGGATGCATTTTCGAAGAAGGTTACGTCAGTGGAGATGAACTGCTTGCGAAGAATGGGGTCAAAACAACAATAACCTTTCTGAGTAGTAGTGCAACCCAGAAAGACACATTTGGTGGCACGTGGGGAGAGTTTGTCACAGGTGGAGAGGGAGCGTGCACAAAAGCCGTGCACCCAAAGATACGCAGAGGGAGAGGAAATGGATCTTTGCTCGGATAGAGAATGGAGAAGGGGGTTTGACTGTGGAGAACCGTGCAGGGAATGCGATTGATGAGATAACATGATATGAGAATGGCATAGCCCCAATAAGAGTGAGGAACCTGCATTTATGTCATCAGAGTGCGAGCAACATCAAGGAGGTGACGGTTTTTGCATTCCGTCATGCCATTTTGCTGTAAGGTATAGAAACAATTAGTTTGATGAACAATTCCATTTTACATATAGAAAGAAGAAAAAATCATGACTAAGATATTCCTTTGCATTATCAAAGCGAAAGATTATTATAAAAATATCAAACTAAGTCTTAATTATAAAATAAAAGGAAGTCCATATAGTAAATAATTTAGAACGATCTTTTAATAGATACACCCAAGTACAGCGGGAGAAATCGTCAATAAAGGTTACAAAATATGAACTATCCCGACCTATGGTGAGGGTAGGAGCAGGACCCCAGATATCAGAGTGAACTAGATCAAATGGATGGGAAGATCCACGACCTTGCTTCGGTGGGAAGGAGGAGTGGTGATGCTTGCCAAGCTGACATGCTTCACAGTTACGATGAGGACTCTACGGAGGAAGCTAGGGTAGAAGCTGACGAAGAAGTCGTGGAGGAGCATGACCAAGGCAAAGGTGCCATTGGAGAAGATCAGTAGAAGAAGAGGAGAAGGCAGACATAGCTGACACATTGTCGAGGAAGTAGAGGTCATCTCTCTCAGTCCCAATAGCAAACGTCTGTTGGGAGCCCGGATCCTGAAAAGAACAAGAAGTAGGAGTGAATGTGATGGAACACTGTAGTTGCTTGCACAGAGAAGTAATAGATGATAAATTGCAAGGGAACTTGGGCACGTGGAGGGTATCTACCAAGCAAAGAGATGGAGTGACTTGAACCATTCCCGCCTCATTGACTAGTGAGGGAGAACCGTCCACAATAAAGACTGGTGGCAACCGATCATGTGTTTCTAAGAGAGAAAAACACTAAGGATTGCTAGTCATATGATTTGTATCACCAGAGTCGATCAGCCATTTACCTTGAGTTACTTTGAAGAAGAGGTGGAAGCGTGCCCAGTGGGTCGTAGATGAGGATGCTTCTTCTAGCTGCGATCAAATATGTGGCATGTGTGGCCACAGTTAGAGCAGAGAAAATGGTAAGGGTCACGCTCGCCGGATTGGTGGTTGTGGCCACCAGAGCCACTCCGCTGAGTCTGGTGAGCATAGTGGTCTAGTTGAGTAGGGGAGGATAATAACGGATGTTGTAGCAGAGAGGTAACTACGGAGATGTAGGTAGTAGTGGCATCCATGGTGGGAGAATCCACCTCGCCAAGGATCTGTTGATGAATCATGTCATAAGACTCAGGAAGTTGTAGAAGATAACACACAACCATAAGCTCCTGGAAGTGCTTGTGTTACTCAGCCAGATCCACAGAGAAGGGGCGATTCTGGAGAATCTCGACTCCGAGAGCTTGAACCTGTTGGTAAGCAGCGGCAGGAGACATGGAGGGATGAGCAAAGAGGTCTACATATAGAGTATAGATGTGAGATGTCTGAGCCCCCTTTGAGTAGAGAGCGGCAAGATGAAGCCAAGCAGCCTTAACCATTTCATCATGACGAATGATGGGAAGACACTCATCAGAAAGGTTGTTAGCCAGCCAAGTGCGAACAAGGGCGTCACTAGCATCCCAATCATCAAAGAGAGCGGAGTCTCGAGAAGGAGGGTCATCGGTGAGATGATGGCATTTGCGTTGTGAGCAGAGAAGAAAGGCGTAGGAGACACTCTAATCCGGGTAGTTGGGACCGATGTGTTTGGAAACGGTGCCAAGGTTGCCCGAAGGTGTAGGAGGAGGAGGAGGAGGAGGGTGTGCCATGTGAGTAGTAGTGGTAGTGGTATCGTACAGGGCCATAGAATAGAAGAGAGCAAAAAATAGAGGAGACCGCTCGAACAGAAGAGACAAGTTACGCGAACAGAGAGAAGATACAAGGTCGCAGCGACTAAGAGTAGGGCGCAGCTAGACAAAACAGGTCGCAGCGAGAAGAACAAGTCACGGCGAGAGGAAGAGGACGCGGCGACTAGAAATAGGTCGCGGTGAGAAGGACAGGTCGCGGCGAATTAAGAGCAGGTCGCGGCGAGAAAAACGGGCAAACAGAGAGGTCGCGCACACAAAGGGAAATGACCATGATAAGAAAGAAGCCATGCTAACAGAGCGCAAATAGGATAGAGAAGCAAGTCGCGAAGACAAGTCGCGAGAAGAAGGAACAAGCTGGGAGAACAGGTCACGAGAAGTCAGGTCGCGTGGTCAGAGGAAGCTCATAGAATCTGGAGGAAAAGATCAAGTCCTCTGATACCATGTGCGAATAAGAAAAAGAAGAACGAAAATTTGGACTAACAGAATATTATTATCCAAAAAATGTAATGTTTATAAAGGTATGACCTCCCTTTTGTAGAATGGAGGAGAGATGAGAGATTACAAAAAAATAATGTGGGACTAATAATTACAGGAACAAGAAACTACAGAAGCCACACAAGCCGAGCGGTTAGACTAATTGCCCGACAACCACAATGAAGAGAAGATAAGCTGACACTGTCTTCAAGTCGCCTGTGTCAAGTCACCAGACCACCCGGTCACCAATCAGTAACAACCAGCTAGCTAATCGCTGGAGAGAACCGCCAGACCGCGTGGTCTTCAAGTCGCCAGGGTCAAACCGCCAGACCGTTCGGTCTCCAAGCCATCTGGGGCAGACCGCCAGACCACCCAGACACCATACATCAACATGGACAATAATCATAACACTTTTAAGACCAAGACTAATGTCAATTTCAGCAAGGTTATATCATGAAATAAATTCCCAACAAAATCCCTAACTTTAAACGAATTTTTTAACCAAGTCCAATCAGGTTTACATAAATCTTATCATGCAAAATTGATGTCATCCCAAAATCCTCATAATATTAGGACAGAAGTGTGCATGTAAGTTAATAATCAACATGAGTTCAATTTCCTAACACAACCCCCGAGAACAACTAGTTTGCATGATAGTAGTATTTTTTGTTTAAGTTATAATTTGTAACAAATCCATGAAATTAAGAACCCTAAACAATCAGTTTTCCGAAACAAAGTTAATTCCCAAAATCATTATCCAATACCGCAAAGGAACTAACCAAATGAAATATATATATACTTACAATGAGATTTATGAGAAGAAATGAAGAAACTTACGAGCCTTTGCTCAGTTAAGGCTCTGAAACTCACGGTGAGACATAGAAGTAGTGGCGAGAGACTTCTTCTCCTTGGTACAAGAAGATGCAAGCTTCCCCTATGATAATTGATGCCAGAAAATAAGAAGAAAGATGGGGGAACATCGGGCAATAGTCGGTGTTCTGAAAGACCTAGGCAAGAGAGCACGCGGTAATGGGGGAGAAAATGTGAAAGAATGGCTCCAGCGGCTCACACTCACGATATTTATTTCTCCACCACTCAATTGTTGCTGGTCCAACCTATTGGATCATGCAGCGCCTTTGAGGGGGGGGGGGTAAATAATGGTTAATTAATTTTTCCTTAAATTTAACAAACTTTACTTGTTGAATAAAATAATGCAATTAGAAATGAAGACTAACTTTACATGAGCAAACTTAAACACTCTTAAATGTATACCAACAATAATAATATTTTTCAAACATGCTAAATCTGAATACAAAGCATCTTTATAGATCTAGAGACAAGGCTTATGAAAAATACTATTTACTTATGTTTTCGTCGGTCCTTCTACCAAGAACCGACAAGCTAAAGTGTATCTCTTCCTAGATCTTGCTTACAGCCTCCCCTAGATCTACCATAATCTAGACGCTTCACACAAGGCAACGATTTCTCCCTAAGACACATAAGGACTTCGATGCCACACACAAGGCGACGATTTTCTCCTAAGACACTCAAGTACTTAGACGCCACGCACAAGACGGCGATTTTCCCTCTCGGTTACAATAAGATAATAAAAAGAATAAGAACAAAACAAATTGAAAACTTTAGACTTGAAACTCCCTTCAAACAATGTGCTGAAGATACCGACAAATTCTTGCGAGGGTTGCTTTGAATGCTACAAATGTGTCGTCAATCTTATGTGCTTTAGCCTTCTTGAGAGTATGGAGTAAATCTGGAATCTGGAGCTCTATAAATCATCTAAACAGGAAGGTACACTCCAGGTAATGAAATGTGTCATCTCCTCAGAAAATTGAATGGTTTTTATACTTTGGCGATATCGCCTAGTGACACTGGGTATCGCCACCTAGCAATATCGGTAATGGCTGCCATGTTTCCCATTAACTCCTCATTTTTGCATCGCAGATCCATCGATCATCGAACGTGCACTGTCGCTTGGCAACACTGAGTATCGCCACCTAGCGATATCGATAACGAATGTCATGTGGCCTACGAACTCTTGATTTTCGCATTGCAGATTTGTCAAACGTGATTCGTTGATCGTCAAATGCAGATTCGTCGATCGTCTCAATTGCTAGTGAAAGTGAGGGTAAGATCTACCTTTACTCTAGAGGGGGGGTGAATAGAGTATATTAAAATAATTTTCCAATTTAAAAATTATTTAGCAGTGGAAGACTTAATTTATATATAAGTGTATTGTGCTTGCAGTAAATAAAGGATAAGTAAGCAATAAACAAAATCACAGCAAATCAAACATAGCAACCAGATGACACAAGAACCTATAGTGGTTCCCCAATCAACCTGGGTACATCCACTCTTCTACCACCTGAGGTAGGAATCCACTGTAGAAATAGTTAATCAGGTGTCCTGGACACCAATGAGCTTTTGATAAGGTGCTCAAAAACCAAACCCAGATTTTTTGATAAGGTGTCTTGCCACCACTGAGTTTTGACAAGGTCTCAGAAACCAGTCACAAAACTTTTGAAGGGAGTTTTGAGAAACCCTTTTACAACAGAATAAAGAAAGAAAGAAAAGAGTTTGTTGTTCTTCTCTGTCAACAGTCTAAGAGAAGACTAGTGGATGATGTTGTCAAAGCTCCCCCTGAGATCTGCAATTGTTCAGGAAGAAGAGCTCTGCATAGGGTGATAGGCCTTCAATAACTTTAGATCTCCAGCAAGAGATGATTTCAGCAGTTGCTGAAATGTGATGTGTCTGGAGTCTTTGATGAAGAAGCCTTTGAACACTTGAATCAAGAAGATCTTGAAGGAGTAGAATAGAAGAAATCTTTTCTGTTTGATGATCTCCTTCACAGTATTATTCCTTGTGTTCTGTATGAATTCTAACTCAGTAATCATGTAGACTTGTGTCTCTTGATTCTATTACCTGAATTTTCTTAATTCTTGATTGATATCTCTTGTTATTTCTTTCTCAATAATTCTCTGGAGATATACTGAAAATCTGTCTTTAAGATAGTCGTTAACCAGTCATAAATGACTGCCTTAAATGACATCTGTCTCTGGAGGAAAGTCCTAAGAAGCATTCCATATAGTCTTCCTTGAAACTTGCTCCAGATTGATTAAAACGGCTACAAAATCCTTTGAAATAAATGCTGATAATAAATCAGATTGAATTCCATAACTGTCTGAATTTGAATTCCTGAAATCGTCGATCTCTTCAAAAAAATCACCGATCTGAGCTCAACTATCATCGACCTGAGCTCAGAGACTGAAATTATACTTGAAACAGAAAACGTCGATCTGAGCTCAACTATCGTCAACCTGAGCTCAGAGACTTGGATTATAGCTAGAGACAGAAACGTCGATCTGAGCTCGAAGATCGTCGAACTAAGTTCGACGACTCGTTAAACTGAGCTCAGAGATAGTCGAACTGAGTTCGACGTTTCGTCGACCTGAGCTCGACAAAAATTGTCCTAGTCTTCAGTACTTGAATTCTGATCTTAGAAGGTCTTGGGGGCAGCTTTCAAACCTAAGTTCTAAGCCTTAGACTCATTCTAGTTGACCTTTAAGACTATACAATAAGGTCAAAACAATTTCCTAAGAACATAGTGATCCTTGCCCAAATTAGTAATAGGGTGTTCCAACAATCTCTCCATATTTGGGTTAGGATTACTATTTACATAACAAATAGGAAATAACAAGCATACAAGCAAAATTAAAAGGCAGAAACAACAATGCAGAGAAAAGAATTTGCAGCATTGTAGAAGCACAGAAAGAATCACAACAGACAGTCAGAATTAGATATATATTGTCAGCTTACACAGTTACTTATTTTCATTGCCCTTCTTGAATAAGATTTCTCTGTTAGGGTTGAGAGCTTCCTTCTTGGATCTCATGTCATCAGCAACACCTAGAGAGGTTTGATATTTAGGCCTAGGAACCACAGCCTCTGGGTGCAGCGTCATATAGCTTTCTGGATCAAAGAATTTTCTGGATGAGTATCTTTCTAGTTACTTCTTTCTTTGCTCAGATAAGGTTGTGATGTTTGAAGTGTCTTTTCCTTGTTCTCTTGCCTTCTTTATCTGATCCAAAGCAGCTAGCTCTTTCATTCTAGCAGTCCAAGATAGTGGATTATTTTCTGGATCTTCAAAAGGGACAGGAGGTTCATATCTATTCATTGTATCATCAGAAGGAGGAGTTCTTGAATCAACAGTATCTTTCAGCTTATAAGGGAAAGGACCAGAAGTTAAGTCAATGGGTCCTTGTCCTTCCCTTTGATATGGATGTTGTCTAGATTGATCTCTGGAGTATACTTTATAATCTCTTTGGCTTCCTCTATACCGACCTCTCCTTGATTAATAACCTCTATGTTGATATACTCTAGATTGAGAGAAGCTTTGATTTGCTGCAAATGAGATCTGAGAAGGAGAACCTCCACCAGTTCCTGTATCTGGAGGAGGAGGAGGAAGAAAATGAGAAGATCCTTTATCATACTTATCATATTTCCTCCTTTTCTTCATGGCCTTGAGCTGGTTCTTTGAATATTGCATTCAGGGTTCAGAGATGGGGCAATCATATAGAATGTAGTATGGAATATCATTGTCATCTTTCACTTTCTCTAGAGGTACCCTCTTCAATGCTTTGCTTCTAGCTTTCCTCTTCCTTGCAATGGTTGTATAGGAGTCATCAGAATCAATTTGGAACTTGTCACTATCTGAACTCTGAGGATTGTCATATAATTCATCAGTCCTTTTAATGTATTCTTTTTGTTGTTTTGATTGATCAGATGAAATAACAGCAGTAGCAGTAGCAGTGACAGAAGCAGCACTAACAGATACAATAACAACAGCAGACGCAACAACAGCAGAAACAATTGGGGCAACAGGAGCAACAGAAATAGAAACTTCAGCAGCAAATTCTGGAACAACATCATCAATATCAGCAGGTTCTGAAACAATATCATCAGTATCCACAACATCAACAGAATGAATACTTTCCACAGCCTTGAATGACTTGATATATGAAGAAATCAGGTTGGGTTCACAGCTGGCAATAGGCACAATGGCCTTAATGAGATCTTCAATGTCCTGAGCTGGAAGACAGCTGAAGTGAAGAGTATCAAAAACTGATAACAGTGACCTGAGGTCAACTGTTAGAACTGGAACTGGATCTGTAACTGGAATCTCTGGCAGGAAATTTTCTGAGGCAGGCACCATCTCTTCTTCATGAGGCATCTCCCCCTGCCTAGATTCAGTATACACTGGATCAAGGCACCCTACAAAAGGGATTGCCTGAGGAGGAGAAAAGGAAGAGAGCCTGGAAGATAACTCCTGGAGGGATTTTAGAAGTGGAGCCATGGAGGTCTCCAGCAGGAGTGCTAGCCTGGGAGCCAACATCCTATACAGCCTATCTGCTAGGGCAGGAAGGTCTACTTGCTCAAGTGAAACTTGAGTAGAGGTAGAGGAAAGAGTGACAGATATTGGTGTAGAAGGGGCTGCAGATATGGGAAGAGAAGTTGTGGATGGTAGGACTGATGGTTGAGAGATGGGAATGGTGGAGATGGAAGTTAGTGGAGTAGAAATGGATGGGGTGAAAGATGTTTGTGCAAGAATGTCTTGGAGTAGTTGTTGGTAGGAGGTAGAGGATGATGGGGGCTCAAGAGGTGAGGAATGGGAATCATCCATGTAGGAGTCCTCCATTAGATTAAATGATGGAAAGGATGAGGCAATGTCAAGGGGTGGATAATAATGTAGGGGATGGAAATGGTCTTCTTTTGTTGCTGGTGGTGGTGAAGGAGTTGAGAGTGGGGATGAGATGATGATGGGGGAGGAGATTGAGGTAGTGATGGTGGAAGGAGTGGTTGAAGAAACAATGGGTGGAGATAGTGGAGATGAGGAGGAGGCAGGCAATTCTTCCAATGGGGCAGTTGCCTGTGGGGAAGTGACTTGAACAGTCCTGGTGCCTGAAGTTGAGATAGCTGTAGGAGCTCTGCTTGGTTTGACAATCTGCCTGTCCCATTTTCCAAATAGGACACAGGACAACCTCTTAGAGGCATTAATGTGCATCCCACTGGAAACAAGCAACTGAGGGCACCTGTTATGCAAAAACAGCCCTAGTATCCTCCCAAAATTAACAAAATTCTTATTCACCTTTTTCTTGATTAAATCAAAGAAAATCTCCCCCCAGTTCACATGTTTCTTATCCACTAAAGCAGCCATCAAACAAAATTGATACCTTGAACTGGTATCATGAGCAGAATGCTTGGCTAACAGCAACTTTCCACAACATCAACTAAAAACCTATATTCAACTGAGTACCGGCTAATGTACCAACCACTGTATTTTGATCCAGGTTATGAGTCGTATACACCCACTCCTTGATTTCATCGGCAGCAAGTTTCATCCTTGTGGACATGATATACACCAACTGCTGTTCCTTAAAAAATTCTAGAATGTCTTTGAATATTTGGTCACTTCCTTCAAAGGAATCCATATCGATGTCAAATCTAGTGTCAAATTTCATCGCGGCTAGAACTGCAACAGAAATAGCCATTGTATACCTGCAAAAGCGAACAAACGAGACCAAGTGCAGAGAAGTTTGGAGGGAATGAAAAGTTCTGCAGAGAGTATGAAAGCGCAAAAGGTGAACGACGGCCGAAAAATGAATTTTATATTAGGGTTCGACGCCGAAACGGAAAGATCGTTGAACTCCGTTCGACGATCTGGGCTTCTAAAGGAATCTGAAGAGTCTGTAACATCGTCGATCTCCGTTCGACGGTATTGGAGAGCGTCGAGCTCCGCTCGACGATCTTTGACCGGAAAGAGATAGCCTAGCACTATCTGGAAAACGCTGAGCTCCGTTCGACGCATTCTGAGAACGTCGATCTCCGTTTGACGATCTTGGGGAAAAACGTCGAGCGCAGTTCAGAGATCAGAACTAACCTATTGACACTAGAAAAAAAACAAGTTTTTAGTCTAGTCTTGGTCAATTTTAGGGTTTTAAAATCTTGGATCTTAATTTAAACTTCCTCCATCTAACATTCCTAACTGATTCAGGAAGAAAGTGTGTTTCTTTTCATCCAATGGTTTGGTGAAAATATCTCCCCTTTGCAAATCAGTTGGGATATATTGAAGTTCAATTTTATTTTTCTCAATATTATCCCTTAAAAAGTGATGCCTAATCTCTATATATTTTGTCCTACTATGGAGGACTGGATTTTGTGCTATAGAAATAGCACTAGTGTTATCACAAAATATTTTTGACTTATCTAAGTTGTAACCATAGTCTAGGAGCTGATTCTGAATCCACAATATCTGTGAGCAACAACTACCTGCTGCCATGTATTCAGCTTCAGCAGTTGATATGAACACATATGTTTGTTTCTTACAAAACCAGGAGACAAGTCTGTCACCAAGAAACTGGCAAGTTCCACTGGTGCTTTTCCTGTCTACTCTACATCCAACATAATCAGAATCTGAAAATCTAGTTAATTCAAATCCTGAATCTTTTGGATACCAGAGATCTAGATTTGGACAACTTTTCACATACCTGAGAATCCTTTTTACTAATGTTAGGTGTGACTCTCTAGGGCTTACTTGGAATCTAGCACATATGCATGTAGCAAACATTATGTCAGGTCTACTAGCTGTAAGGTACAATAAAGAGCCAATCATTGCTCTATATGTTGTCTGATCAACAGGTTTCCCATGTTCATCATCATCTAATACAGCATTAGTAGGCATAGGTGTTTTCGTGCAGGATGCTTCAGACATACCAAATTTCTTAACCAACTCCTTTGCATACTTGGTTTGAGAAATGAATATGCCATCAACATGTTGTTTGACTTGCAATCCTAGAAAGAAGGAAAGCTCACCCATGGTACTCATTTCAAATTTAGAATGCATTAGTTTAGAGAACTTTTTGCACAAATTTGAATCAGTAGATCCAAAGATAATGTCATCTACATAAATTTGTACTAGTAGGATATTGGCCTTATGGGTTTTAATAAAAAGAATTTGGTCTACTCTACCCCTTATAAAATTATTTTCCAAAAGAAAGCATGCTAAGGTCTCATACCATGCTCTAGGAGCTTTCTTGAGACCATATAATACTTTATGCAGTTTAAAAATATAATCAGGATAAGTTGGAGAGATAAAACCTGGGGGTTGTCTAACATAGACTTCTTCCTTGATATCTCCATTGAGAAATGCACTCTTTACATCCATTTGATAGACCTTGAATCCCTTGTGAGCTGCATAAGCTAGGAATATTCTTATGGCCTCCAACCTTACAACTGGGGCAAAGGTCTGGTCATAATCTATTCCTTCTTCTTGTGAGTATCCTTGTGCAACTAGCCTTGCCTTGTTCCTTACAATGATTCCTTGATCATCCAATTTGTTTCTGAACACCCACTTTGTTCCAACAATGGAGTGATCCTTAGGCCTTGGCACTAGCTCCCAAACTTTGTTCCTTTCAAATTGATGTAATTCCTCTTGCATTGCAATGATCCAGTGTGGATCTTGTTCTGTATCTTGTATGGATTGAGGTTCAATTTGAGATAGAAAGCAGGTAGGCATCAGGTTTTAGTTGACCTGATTTCTGTTTTGCACACCAGCTGAGATGTCTCCAATCACTTGGGAGATTGGATGATCTCTTGATGTTACTAAATTAACAGGGGGTGTTGATTATTCACCAACCTGAGTTGTTGTTTCCTCTTGTGGAACAACAACTGGCTTTTCAAGATGGTTCTCTCCAAGATGTTGAACATCCTCTTCATCTTCATTATTTTTACCTTTTTATTGGATAGGTGAATGTGTTGTATCCTTTTCTATAATTTGTAATCTGTCCAAATTTTCTGAAAGAGAATGTACCTGCAAAGGTTCTATGGTAGAAGTATTCTTCTTCTTATAAGACATGTTAGTTTCATCAAAAGATACATGTATAGATTCTTCAATTTTAAGAGAAGTTTTGTTATACACCCTATAAGCTTTACTGATCATGGAGTATCCCAGAAACACTCATTCATCAGCTTTGGCTTGAAATTTTGCTATGTATTTCTTGTCATTATTGTGTATGTAACAAATACAAACAAAAATCTTGAAATAATCTACTCTAGGTTTCTTCCCTTTGAGTAATTCATAGAGAGTCTTGCCCTTCAACTTATGTATCAAACTTCTATTCAACACATAGTTTGAGGTGTTCACTACCTCTGCCCAAAAGGATAGAGGAAAGTGAGCATATGTCAACAATGTAGTAGCAGATTCAATAAGGGTTCTATTTTTCCTTTCAGCTACCCCATTTTATTGAGGAGTTCTAGGAGCTGAGAAAGTGTGCATGATCCCTTCACTCTTACAGAACTCTTGCATAAGAAGAGAATTAAACTCTGTCTCATGATCACTTCTGATCAGGGCAATGTGAGTATTGAACTCAATCTGTATGCATTTGAGAAACTCTGTCAAACACTTAAAGTTATCAGACTTCTTCCTTAAAAAGAACACCCATGTTAATCTAGAGAAGTCATCTATAACCACTAAAGTGTAAGATTTCCCTCCTAGGCTTTGTACTGTAATGGGTCCAAAAAGATCCATGTGTAACAGATACAAGATCCTAGGAGAATCACTCTTATTAAGTGACTTGAAACTATTTTTAGTTTGCTTGCCTAATTGACAAGCCCTACAAAGTCCTTCCTTCTTGTAGGGGCCAGAAGGTAGTCCTCTAACAAGATTGTCCTTGGATAGCCTAGCAATAGTTTTAAGGTTTACATGTCCTAATCTCTTATGCCAAAGTTCATTTGGTTTACTAAGAGAACTGAATAAACAAATGTCTATCTTAGTTGAAAGAAAATCTATAAGATAAATGTTACCTTTCCTTTTACCTATTAACACAGTTGTGTTATCCTCTGATTTGATTTTGCATGAGGATTTGTTGAATGTCACCTGGTAGCCTTCATCACATAGTTGACTGATGCTGATTAGATTGTGCTTCAGTCCTTCCACATAAGCCACCTTCTTGAATGTGACTGAGCCAATCTAGACAGCACCATATCCTTTTGTTTGCCCAAAGTTTGAATCTCCAGATATTACTTTGGGTCCAAGTTTGGTTTTGAAGGATGTGAGATTCTCCTTGCTTCCTGTCATGTTCTTTGAGCACCCACTATCCAGATACCATTATTGGTTCATTGCTGGATAGGTCTTCACCTGCACATAAACAACTTATATGTTTTTGACCCAGTTTACCTTGGGCCTAGGTTGATAACCTTTAAATTCTGAAATAAAAGACATCCCTGGCTGACTCTTATAACCTTCAGGATGATATCTCCTAGGAGATATTTTCCATTCAGTATAAGGGTTGAAGCTCTGGGATGTAGGACCTCTAGGATTGAATTTTGATTTACCTTTAAAAATTTGTTCATAACTCTGATCTCTGTTCGACGATCTCTGAGCTGAGTTCGACGATCTTGGGTCAGATCGTCGAGCTCCATTCGAAGATCGATTTTGCCAGAGTTCAGAGTTCAGCAATCATCGACCTGAGTTCGACGATTCAGCTTGAGATCGCCGAGCTTTGTTCGACGATCGTCGAGCTCTGTTCGACGTTTTCTGTTGAACTTTATTTTTCTTAGGTAAATCAGGATTCTTCCTAGCTACCTCTACAACACTCTTTCCTTTATCTGAGATAAATTTAATTGGGGTTGTTAATACTATAGGTTGGCTGGATGAAGAACCCAAGCCCAGTATACTATTAAGTCTTGAGTTCACTGTGCTTGTGATGTCCATCAGTCTACTTCTCCCATTAAGGGATTCTTCAAACTTATTTGCCTGGGATAGTTCACTTTTTAGTGAAGCTATCTCCTCCCTACAGCATTCTAACTCCTCAGAGAGTTTGAGGTTATCTGATTTTAAAGTACTGTGTTCAGACAATTGATTTCTGAGAGAGATAATCTCTTTCTCAGATTTTAACAGGTCTAAACAAAGTGCCTTAAATTCAAATTTAAAGCCCTCTGAATTAAAATCAAAAGAATCTATTACCTGGTCTTCTTCAGTTTGAGTTTCAGATTCAGACTCTGACTCTTATTCTGCATCAGAATTATGTTGAGAGGCATTGATAGCTATCATGCAGAACTCCTTCTCTTCAGCATCATCTTCATCATCACTTGAGCTTGATGAAGCCTCTGATTCTTCTTCAGTTTCACTCCAGGTTTCAGCTACAAATCCCTTCCTGGTGTGTTTATTCTTGTTAGAGGAGGGTTTGTCATTGTTGTTTCTCCTAGAGTCCTCGTCTTTTCTCCTATCTTTCCTGTCTTCTTGTCCTTATTCTGATTTTCTGGACAATCAGGCACAATGTGGCCTGGTTTCCTACATCCAAAACAAATGATTTCTTTGTTACTGGACTTGTCATACCTTGGCTTCTCATGCCCTCTGGATGACCTCTTTCTGAAATCTTTCCTGGCCATCTTATAGAATCTTTTGGCCAGTAAACTTAAAAGCTCATCATTGCCTGTGACTTTATCTTCAGGCTGGTCTTCTATAGCTTTGAATGTTATTGTCTTCTCCTTCCTGATTGCTAGAGAAGCAACCTTTTGTTCTTCCTCTCTATTATTGATGAGCAGCTCATAGGACTTGAGCTTGCCCAAAAGAGCCTTAGCGGTGATCTCAGTTAGGCTTCTGGCATCCTTGATTGGTCAGATCCTTGAGTCCCAAGTGCTAGGGAAGCACATTAGGATTTTTTCATTGAGTTCAGTTAGTGAGATCTCCTTGTCCAATGTTTTTAACTCACTGACTATTAGGCTGAGCCTGTTGTACATGTCAGCAACTGACTCAGTTTCTCCCTTTTTGAAGTTCTCATACTGGGTTATGAGATGGGATCTTCTATCTTTCCTTTCATCAGCAGATCCTGATACAATTTCAGATGACTTATCCCATATTTGTTTTGTTGAGTTACATTCAGCCACTTTCTGAAATATTTCATCAGACATAGTCTGAGCCAGAATATTCATTGCTTTGGCATCTACAACTTTCCATTTCTTAATTTCTGCATCTGTTCCTGAAGGAGGTGGAATAGTACTTGTACTTGTATTTGCTAGAGGTCTTGGACACACTGTCAAAATAGAATTGTAGATGTCCTCATCAATAGAATTCATATATAATTTTATCCTTGCCTTCCAAAGTGCAAACTTAGAAAGGTTGTACACTGTAGGTCTGGTGCTAGCATAATCTTTGTTTTGTGCCATGGTTTTGTATAAAAATAAGTATAATAAAAATAAAGACCCTCTATTAAAGATTGATCTTATCAGAGATCTTTTGGTTCAGGTGTTAGCCTGTAGAACAACCAATCTGATGAAAATTCAATTGTTGAATAACAAACCTGGCTCTGATACCAATTGAAAGTGAGGGTAAGATCTACCTTTACTCTAGAGGGGGGGTGAATAGAGTATATTAAAATAATTTTCCAATTTAAAAATTATTTAGCAGTGGAAGACTTAATTTATATATAAGTGTATTGTGCAAATAAAGGATAAGTAAGCAATAAACAAAATCACAGCACACAGCAAATCAAACACAGCAACCAGATGACACAAGGATCTATAGTGGTTCCCCAATCAACCTGGGTACATCCACTATTTTACCACCCTAGGTAGGAATCCACTGTAGAAATAGTTAATCAGGTGTCCTGGGCACCAATGAGCTTTTGATAAGGTGCTCAAAAACCAAACCCAGATTTTTTGATAAGGTGTCTTGCCACCACTGAGTTTTGACAAGGTCTCAGAAACCAGTCACAAAACTTTTGAAGGGAGTTTTGAGAAACCCTTTTACAACAGAATAAAGAAAGAAAGAAAAGAGTTTGTTGTTCTTCTCTGTCAACAGTCTAAGAGAAGACTAGTGGATGATGTTGTCAAAGCTCCCCCTGAGATCTGCAATTGTTCAGGAAGAAGAGCTCTGCATAGGGTGATAGGCCTTCAATAACTTTAGATCTCCAGCAAGAGATGATTTCAGCAGTTGCTGAAATGTGATGTGTCTGGAGTCTTTGATGAAGAAGCCTTTGAACACTTGAATCAAGAAGATCTTGAAGGAGTAGAATAGAAGAAATCTTTTCTGTTTGATGATCTCCTTCACAGTATTATTCCTTGTGTTCTGTATGAATTCTAACTCAGTAATCATGTAGATTTGTGTCTCTTGAGTCTATTACCTGAATTTTCTTAATTCTTGATTGATATCTCTTGTTATTTCTTTCTCAATAATTCTCTGGAGATATACTGAAAATCTGTCTTTAAGATAGCCATTAACTATTCATAAATGACTGCCTTAAATGACATCTGTCTCTGGAGGAAAGTCCTAAGAATCATTCCATATAGTCTTCCTTGAAACTTGCTCCAGATTGATTAAAATGGCTACATAATACTTTGAAATAAATGCTGATAATAAATCAGATTGAATTACATAACTGTCTGAATTTGAATTCCTGAAATCGTCGATCTCTTCAAAAAAAAATTGTCGATTTGAGCTCAATTATCGTCGACCTGAGCTTAGAGACTGAAATTATACTTGAAACAGAAATCGTCAATCTGAGCTCAACTATCGTCGACCTGAGCTCAGAGACTTGGATTATAGCTAGAGACAGAAACGTCGATCTGAGCTCGAAGATCGTCAAACCGAGTTCGACGACTCGTTGAACTGAGCTCAGAGATAGTCGAACTGAGTTCGACGTTTCGTCGACCTGAGCTCGATGAAAATTGTCCTAGTCTTCAGTACTTGAATTCTAATCTTAGAAGGTCTTGGGGGCAGCTTTCAAACATAAGTTCTAAACCTTAGACTCATTCTAATTGACCTTTAAGACTATACAATAAGGTCAAAACAATTTCCTAAGAACATAGTGATCCTTGCCCAAATTAGTAATAGGGTGTTCCAACAGCTTGTCGGCGATACTCAATAGCGCCTGGCGATATCTCCTAAGCTCAGTTCTGAAATGATTGCAGATTTTTCGAACGAGATTCATCGATCGTCAAACGCAGATTCATCGATCGTCGCTATCGTCTGTCGGTGATACTCAATATCGTCTGGCGATATCTCCTAAGTTAAGTTCTAACCCTATTCATTACCCAAAAGCCATTAGAGCTAGACATGTGATATATGCACATCATAAACACCCAAAGATCAAATACAAACAAGATTTGTTATTAGCAAACCAGAAAGCGTGTAAAGTATACTCCAATCATCTCCCCCTTTTGATAATAACAAATCCACTGAGAAAGAAATCATGAATAATATACGAGGTGTTAGAAAACTATGAGTATCAAGACTAAGTATTTGTAGGTGAATAAATTTTTCTTGGATGAAACAGTCCCCTACAGGTGTACTCCCCCTAAATCTAAGCATATTGAACCTTGAAATTTTAGTTAGCGTAAAATTTAGTAGTACACCATGAGTATGAGTGTGAATGATTTCTTTAGTAAATTCTCCCCCTTTGGTACTGTTAAAAGAAATATCAGAGTGGTGCGGAAGCTAAAGAGGAAAAACACAAAGGAGAAATCAAGGATAGAATATGTGAATCAATGTATAGTAAAGAAGTAAATGAGTAAACACGAATAGTGGCAGTGTTCATCCATTGATATCGCAGACACATACAATAGTGAAGATTACATTAGAAATAGTTTCGGTCCAATTCTCATAAGAAGAAATTTTAGAGAAGATAATGTTGTGTACATGTGATAGTTTTATGAAAAACACATATGCAGAGGCCTTACAAATACATGAACATGTGGAATATGAAAAAAAAACATAACATAGAGGTATACATGACGAGATGTGCATATACCTAAGAATTTGGACCACATATAAAAAGAATATCCAAATACATAGTTGCACAAGACACTTTACAATTCTTTCCAAGGTGCTCAACCTCACAATGCTTATGAAGACTTATCAGGAGCGTAAGTAGTGCTTGGTGGAGATTCCTTGTCAGGCCCTTCTATTTTGATGATTTGTTTTTTTTGAACATGTCGAACATTTTTTTTGAATATTTTTGTGTGGCATGACAAAGGAGTCCAAATTCACTTGTGAGCATACAGGATAATCAAATACGAGCGGTGCAAAGAATAAACTAGGATAAAGCATTAGCAGTAGCATGCAACTCTACTGGTTATGATAGAACATTCACAATTCACATATGTAGTAAGGTTACACCATATGAAGAGTTTCACAAATATGGGTGAAAGACCATTATCATAACTAAAATATTTCTCATACTTAGAGGCATGCGAAAACAGTTTCAAAGGTATAAAAACACTAGTAGTTTTGTATGTAGAAAAACATACGTGATGGTGAACAATTGATTCATGCTAGTAGGAACCCAAAATCAAAGAAAATACACCAAACCATATCTAAACTAGAGAAATGAAGGAAAACAGGCGTAAAAAAGAATTCACTGTTGCCCGGTGATACTGGGTATCGGCAATCGTGCAAAAATATAAAAGACCATCGTTTCTGGTCAAATTCACCTTTCCCAGCATGTTCTTCTGAAGACTCGACGCGGAAGACGAAGCGAAAACCGGAGAAATCCCCAAATCAAGGTAATTTTCATGGAATTTTTCTTTTATCTTGTAGATTTTGTAGATCCAAATGTTTGTGGGATTGTTCATGGTATTTTTGATGAAAAAATTTCAGGTTTTCAAGTATATGTTATCATGGTTAGGGGTTTATTCAAAACTAGTTTGTTTTTGAGAAAGTAGACTATAATCTTATGTGTGTGAACTATTGATTACGTAGATTGATGAATTGAACATCCTAATCTCAGATCTAGTTGTTCTGAAGAAAAAAAAATTTAGTTGAGGTATGGTGTTAGGGAAGAAGAGAATGAATGGTTTTTTGAGTAAAAATTTCTCAAAATGCTTTAGAGAATGTGTTAAATAGTCTTAGAAATTTCAAATCTGGTATTTAAAGTAGGAGAAAGTGTATATCTGGAGTCGGAAATTGGATTAGAGTAATTTTCGGCATCGCCCGACAAAATTGGGTGTTGTTGGCCGGCGATACTAAAACATTTTGTTTGTTTTTAAAAAAAATTCCTCTTTATCTACAGCAATGGCTTCCAGTTCTAAAGCTCGTAGAAGTACGGCAGTGATTCATATTCCTCCTACCAAACATTTCCTGGGATAGAAAATGCTAATATAGGGATTGAACGGGTGATCGAATTTGATCTCGTCCGTCACGCACACATTCATGACATGTTAGCAATGGCTAGAATAATATCTATCATTATCCCGGATACATTTTCATCTGTATTAATTAGAGAGTTCTACAATTCTCTAAAAGATCCTCAATTCACGGAATTAAATGGTGGAGTTCGATCAAGGATACAAGGACAAACATTTGAGATAACCCATTACGATCTCAGAGAGGAATTTGGGTTAATAGATCATGAAAATAACATAGATATAGTAGAGAATTATTAGAAGGATAGAGACTGGACACTCCTGAATTTAGTTTTGCATGGAAATTCCATCAAAACACTCATTCAATCTACGTCCACTCTCACGAAGGATGCACAACTAGTGCAAGATATATTGAGGCACACTATTTTACTCAAGTTCGGTGATACACGGAAGATAATGGCTCAATTGAGCTATGTCATATATATGATCTTGGAGCGGGAGCCGTTCGATATGGAAGATTTAATACTATCGATAATACGTTACACATTCAGGCAAAAGAGTCCTACTTTGAAAAAATTAAACACACTACCACCTGGAGTTGTCATCCAACGCATTTTATATAAGAAATACACTTAGATTGACCCAGAGTTGTATTTCAATGATTGTGTGCCCTTAATATTTTCTATGAGTGGAACACCTTCCATCGACGGATCAACATGAGGAGGGTTAACAAGGAGTAGTGAACTTGTGTCCACTATCCATAACACGCCAATTCTAAGAGGTGGATTGGTGCGAGAAGGGTTGGACGACTTGCGAGAGTCGTTCGAAGAACATACGAGGGAGGTGAAGAAGAACTTTCTGGGAATTCAGAAATTCTTTAAATTTCTGACCAAAAGCCACAAATTGAAGCCCACTCCAGCAGAAGCGACAGAATTGGAGAATCCGATTATGGAGCCTCCCCGAACATCTACTCTCCGACCTCGCCGGACGAGAAGTAGTGAACACAATTCAGCTGATGATCAAGGAGACCCAAGTACAGGTGACAACAGGAATTTCTGAAGATTTCGGGGTGATTTGAAAAGTTGACGTTATCGCCTGGAGACAATCACTATCGCCGGCGATAATGAAGTTATTTAAATTTTCATTTTATTGTCTAAGATTTCTATGTTGTAATATTGTGAGACTTATTATGTGATGTAGTGCTGATGTAATTTACTTATTGACTCATAACATTTATATTTTACTTAATGCTTAATCATCATTTTCTTGTTAATTAAAGTCTTTTTTTCGTTTAGTTATTATGTCAACTCATTAGCTTGAAATGTCCAGGATTCCTAGTTCTAATCTTAATAATGAAAAACAGGAATCTGGAAGTAGTTTTGTGAAAATATCAACAAGCTGTGAATCGGTGCCTATAAAACTGACTTTAATTATATTTTTTATTTATGTTGTCTCTAATGAATTGATGACGTACATCAATGTGTTGGACCTAGAATGATGAACTGGATTATATGTTAAGTCAATTGCACTCTTGTTATCACATTTTAATTCAATTGTTTCATGAATAATTTCAAAGTCTTCTAATGTGTGTTTCATCCAAAGATCTTGTGCACAACAGCTACCTAGTGCAATGTACTCGGTCTTGGTGGTGTATAAGGCAACATAATTTTGTTTTCTACTCGATCACGAGATTAGTGAAGGGACTAGAAGGTGATATGTGCCACTTGTGCTCTTACGATCTAATGAACAGTCAGCATAATCAGAATCAGAAAAACCATGTAAAATAAATGTATCATTATGAGGATACTAGAAACCTAACTTTGATAGACCAATAAGATATCTAAAAATACATTTAACCACTTTTAAATGAGATTCTTTGGGAATAGCTTGAAATCTTGCACATAAACATACAGCAAACATAATATCAGGTCTAGATGCAGTCAAATATAACAGTGATCATATCATTCATCTATATAATGTTTGATTTATAGAAATATCACTTTCATTCTTTCCTAATTTCAATGAGGCACTTATGGGGGTATTTGCTTGTTTTAGATTTTCAAATCCAAATCTTTTTAAAATATCATGAATATATTTAGATTTACAAATAAATATTCCATCATGCTTTTGAGTAATTTGAAAACTAAGAAAATAAGTGAGTTTGTCTACCATGCTCATTTCAAATTTATTTTTCATAATTTTTATAATATTATCACACAATTTTTCATTAGTGGATCCAAAAATAATATCATAAACATATATTTATAAAACTATAAGATCATCATAAACATGTTTAATAAATAAAGTACAATGAGCACTACCCATTTTGTAATCATTCTTTAATATATAAATAGTCAATTTATCATACCATGCCCGGGGTGCTTGTTTCAAACCATAAAGGGCATTTTCTAATTTAAAAACATGATCAGGAAATTTAACATCAACAAAGCCTGGGGGTTATTCTACATAAACCTCTTCCTTAATATACCCGTTAAGAAAAGAAGTTTTAACATCCATTTGAAATAATTTAAATCTTTTAAAGCTAGCAAATGCAAGAAATATTCTAACTGCTTCTAACCATGCTACGGGTGCAAAGGTTTCATCGAAATTTATTCCTTCAATTTGTGAATAACCTTTTACTACAAGTCTAGCTTTGTTCCTAGTGACCATAGATTCTCTATCAATTTTATTCTTAAAGATCCACTTAACACTTACAATAGTATGATTTGGTGGCCTTTCTACTAATTTTCAAACCTTATTATGTTCAAATTGATTAAGCTCTTCAGTCATAGCTAAAAACCAAGAATTATCATTCAAAGCGGTTTCAACATTTTTAGGTTTTATATCAGAAATAAAGCACATATTTGCGAATAAATCATGTAATGATGAACGAATACTTACCCCTCTTAACGGTTCTCCAATAACTAAATCTTGTGGATGATCTTTTGAGAATATTAGCTCGCTTGGAGGGATATATTCTTGCACTTCTTCTTCTTGTTGTTCATCTTCTTTTTCTTCTTCTTTGTCTCCAAGGATTGCATCATCATCTGACCTTTGTATGGGGAAGGGCTCTTCATCTTGACTTGTATTATTATATTCTACACAAGGGAAAAGCTCATCAAATTTAACATGAATAGTTTCTTCAAACATTTTAGTCCTTTTGTTGTAAACTCTATAAGCCTTACTAGTTGAAGAATAGCCAATAAAAATGCCTTCATCACACTTTTCATCAAATTTGCCTAAATTATCCTTAGTGTTCAAAATAAAACATTTACAACCAAAAACTTTAAAATAAGATACATTTGGTTTCTTTTAGAAATATAATTCATAAGGTGTTAATTTCAAGAAGGGTCAAAGCATAACGTGATTAATAATATAACAAGCAGTACTAATGGCTTTTGCCCAAAATGATTTAGGTAATTTGCATTCTGATATATAGTACGAGCTAGTTCTTGTAAAGTTCTACTTTTTCTCTTTACCACACCATTTTGTTGTAGTGTGCGAGAAGCAGAAAATTCATGTTTAATACCTAACTCATTGCAAAATGATACAAATTTTTCATTATCAAATTCACCTCCATGATCTGAACGAATGCATTTTATTTTTAAATCTAGTTCATTTTGAATACGTAGACATAATTTGGAAAATTCTAAAAATGCATCAGATTTAGATAATAAGAAAATTGTACAATATAAACGAGAATAATCATCAATTAAAACAAAAGTGTATTTTCTACCACCTAGACTTAGTGTATTAACAGGACCAAATAAATTCATATGAACCAACTGTAAAGGCCTAGTAGTGGAAGCAACATTTTTTCTCTTAAATAAAGATTTTGAAAATTTTCTTTTTTGACATGGTGAACATAAATAAGATAGATTTCCATGCAAAATAGGTAAACCTTTAACTAGTTTATTTTGAGACAATTTTACAATTAGCTTGGAACTAGAATGTCCAAGACACTATGCCACAATATCATTAAATTTAATCATGTGACAAATGATGAAATTTAATCATGTAAACATTTTGAAATCTATGAGCAGTAAAAATAATATCGTTTGTTTTGGAATCAATAATTTTGCATAAATTTGAAGATGAGTCAAATAAGACATTTAAGCCAACATCACACAATTGACTTATAGAAATTAAATTATTCTTCAAACCTTTAACATACAAAACATTACAGATAGTAAATGATTTGTTACCTACTACTCCAATGCCGATGATCTTTCCTTTTCCGTTATCATCAAACGTAACTACTCCACTTTTCTTCATCTCTAGGCTAAGGAACTTTGATTTGTTGCCTGTCATGTGCTTGGAACACCCTGAGTCAAAGTTCCACATGTCTTCTTTGTCCTTAGCCTGCCAACACACCTAGAAATAGGATGAGAGTAAAGATCTGGTTACCCAAGTGGTTCCTCCCATAGTATAGGTGGAAGTCTTAGGTACCCAGATTTGTTTAACATAACAATGATCCCGTCTTTTTACAAATGTGTGTAATGTAACCAAACTTATTACATTTGGCACACGTGATGAAAGAAGTTGACGGGTTTGTCAAAATAGGTTTTGAACTTTTGCTGGGAGCAATAGTGACAGTAGATTTATTATTTTTAATTTTAAAAAAATGATTTTCTGGATTTTCCTTATCATCAGCGACAGTGGATGTCGCTGGAAGATAGTGTTCTGGAGAGTAACCAAGTCTGAATTTTGCAGAACCATAGCACTGGCTCGCCAAAATCATATTCAGTGATTTTTTGCCCATTCCAAACTTGTTAGTGGCCATTTCTAGGTCACGGACTCGTCTTCTCAATGCAGTGTTTTCAGCAACTATGGTGCCGCATCGGTTTGCGAAGGACTTTTTACTGCCTTCTACTTGAGATTGAGAAAGTTTTAGAGATCACTCTAAGACCTCTTTCTCTCTTGTAAGAGATTCAATCCGAGACAGAGACTTAGAGAGATCTTTCTCAAGTTCTAGTATCCTTATCGAATAGGTACAATCCTCTTGACAATTGTTTTTCCTTCCCAAGTATTTTTACTTCATTTTTTAATTTTTTAATTTCTTTTACTAAATGTTTATTTTTCAGATTTAAGTATCTGAATTTCATCCAATTTTTTATCTAAATATTTGCAAGTTCTTAAAAATTCAGAATATAAATCATCATAAGTTTCAGAAGTTACCTCAGTGCCCCTCTGGACCACTGCTCTCATCATCATATGATGAAGTTCTCTTTCCCATCAGGCACATGCTGGCCTCCTCTTCAGTTTCTAAACCTGAACTGCTTGACTCCTCAGAAGTGGCGTCATCCCATGTTTCTGTCTTCAGAACTTCCTTCTTATCTTTCCTTATGTGTCGCTTCTCCTTCAGCTCTTTTAGATACTTTGGGCACTTGATATTTATGTGGCCAACTCTTCTGTAGTGATATCACTTGGGTGGTAATCTCTCTTCGTCAACCTCTCCATCAGCTTGGGCTTTTCCTTTCCTATACCAAGATTCTTGCTTCTTGAAAAAATTTCTTCTTTCAGGATTTCTCATGAACTTCCTGAATTTCTTTACAAACCGGCTCTCTTCATCTCCATCGTCACTCTCATCGGACTCACTTTCCAATTCTTTCTTGGACTTTAATGCCAAAGCTTTCTTTCTTGGCTTCAGGCTATACTCCTATTGTTGAATCCTCAATTCTAATTCGTGGGTTTTCAGATTGCCTATCAGATTCTCAATTTGGAGAGACTTTAGATCGCGTGACTCCGAAATGGCAGTCACATTTGGATTAAACTTTGGGGGAAGTGATCTAAGTATCTTTCTCACCAAGTCTCCGTTTGAGAAACTCTTTCCAAAAATCCTCGAGTCGTTCATTATCTTGCTGAATCTTGGTACATAGAGTCTATATCCTCATCAACCTCCATATTGAACTTCTCAAATTCTGACTCTAACTGGAATAGCTTCGACCTGCGATGTACCTTCATGAGTAACTTCAAGGAGATTCCATATATCATATGCAGTTTCACATTCACAAACACGATTAAATTCAGTCCTATCTAATGCGCAAAATAAGACGTTCATTGCCTTAGCGCTATTCTTACAGTGAAGCTTATCGGCTTCATCCCATTTATCCTTGAGTTTTTCCATTATGACACTTCCTACTATAGTTATTGGATAAGTGTAGCATGTTTCTATCATGCCCCAAACATGGATATCTAGCGCTATTAGAAAGCATCGCATTCGAGCTTTCCAATAGTTGTAGTCTATGTCATGAATAAGGGAGGTCTACTTATACCTTGCCCCTCAGAAAACGCATGAGTGTTTTGTGTCATTACTCCCGATGGTGAAATTGATTTCGGAGTAACGTGCCTCTGATACCAAGTGTTGGATAGTGCAGCGCCCTTAGAAGGGGGGGTGAATAAGTGTTAATTAATTTTCCTTAAATTAAACAAATTTTACTTGTTGAATAAAAAATGTAATTAGAAATGAAGACTAACTTTTCATAAGCAAACTTAAACACCCTGAAATGTATACCAACAAAAACAATAATAATATATTTCAAACGTACTAAATCTGAATACAAAGTATCTCTATAGAGCTAGAGACAAGGCTTATGAAAAATACAATTTACTTATGTTTTCGCCGGTCCTTCTACCAAAAACCGGCAGGCTAACACGTATCTCTTCTTAGATCTTGCTTTTAGCCTCCCCTAGATCTACCATAATCTAGACGCTGCACACAAGGCAACAAGTTCTCCCTAAGCCGCACAAGGACTTGGATGTCACGCACAAGGTGACGATTTTCCTCTAAGCCACACAAGGACTTAGACGCCACGCACAAGACGACGATTTCCCCTCTCGATTACAATAAGATAATAATAAGAATAAGAACAAAATAAATTGAAAACTTTAGACTTGAAACTCCCTTCAAACAATGTGCTGAAGATGCCAACGAATTCTTGCTAGGGTTGTTTTCAATGTTGCAAACGTGCCATCAATCTTATCTGCTTTGGCCTTCTTGAGATTATGGAGTAAATTTGGAATCTGGAGCTCTCTGAATCGTTTAAAAAGGAAGGTACACTCTAGGTAATGAAATTCGTCATCTCCTCAGAAAATTTAATGGTTTTTATACTTTGGCGATATCGCCTGGCTCACTTGGTCTCGCCACCTGGCGATATCAGTAACGGTTGTCACGTGTCCCACGAACTCCTCATTTTCGCATCGCAGAACTGTCGATCGCCAAACGTGCACTGTCGTCTAGCAAAAATGGGTATCGCCACCTGGCGATATCGATAACAGATGCAACGTGACCCATAAACTCCTGATTTTCGCATTGCAGATTCGTCGAACGCGATTCGTCGATCGTTGAACGCGATTCGTCGATCGTCGAACGCAGATTCGTCGATCGTCGCTATCACCTGTCAGCGATACTCAATAGCGCCTTTCGATATCTCCTAAGCTCAGTTCTGACCCAATTGCAGACTCGTCGAACGCGATTCGTCCATCGTCGAACGCGATTCGTTGATCGTCAAATGCAGATTCGTCGATCATCGTTATCGCCTGTCTGCGATACTCAATATCGCATGGTGATATCTCCTAAGTCAGTTCTGACCCGATTCATCATCCAAAAGCCATTAGAGCTAGACATGTGATATCTGCACATCATAAACACCCAAAGATCAAATACAAACAAGATTTGTTATTTGCAAACCAAGAAGCATAGAACGCATGCTCCAACACAACCCCCTCTCACCGAATTAAAGTAATAGTCGGACCAAGTTTTTTTTAATTTTATTTCACCGCCTAGGGGGTGGGGGCAGTGCAAGCCTTTCCTTATGTACTGAATCCAAAATATAAACCAATTTTCTCATATATGCAAAATTTGCTATTGACACAACCATGCATGAATATTTTGTTTGTCTACACTTAAAATAAATGGTACGCTCATTATTCGTAACCCAAAACCTTTCTATTAACTTAAATTTCGTTGCGATGATCATTTTAAAATTATTTCGTCTATCAAATTTTATTTAGATTATATTGTGAAGACATTTGAGCATCAGATCCTGCACGGCCTGCGCCCGCCCACATGCGGTCGCGCCCCGCGCACGCACAGGGCACCCGACACGCGCGCCGTAGGAGGCCCTGCCGCCTCTGGCCGCCCTGCCGCCGCCTCTGGCCGCCGCCTCTGGCCGCCGCCGCTGCCTCTAACCGTCGCCGACCGCCACCACTATCTGACACGTCGCCTGGGCCGCCCAAACCTCCCGGGGTGGGGGAGAGTTCTGTCATTTCGCTAAATTTGGTGATCTAAGTGAAGTAAACAGAGCGACGTCATCCACCAGCACAAATTCTTCCCCGACCCAATTACCAACGTATCCCTCCAGAAAACTATAAGTAGACCCGCAAGCCTTCAGTTTAGGACAAGCAACACCAAAGGCTAGATAGAGCTCTAAGATTTTTTAGTGAGATCGTGAACTAAGACCGATCCTCCGCTCAGGAATTCACTCTGCTACTCTTCTAGTGCAAAGAATCCAACAGATTTCAAGGCACACCACTCTTCCCCGCAAGCAGTGGCAGATCAAAAAAATTAATAATGGAGGTGTACAAATTGATAATGAGGGTGCACGTACTTTTTTTTGAATGCGTCACTTGGTTCTAAAATTTTTAAAATAGTAGGTCAGACATCAACTTCCTTTAAAAACAAAATTTGAACGTTTCAATCTTATCAGAGCTGTTTCTCCATCATCTGACCACCGTTTTTGATGTATAAGTAGTCAAAATTCATTCTCTCGACAAGAGAAATACAAATACACTAACCATTTTGAAAAAAAATTGGAGTGTTAGTGTCCCTCGGGCTCCCCTCTGGATCCGCCCTACCCACAAAAGCATTCTCATAGAGTTTCCGTGGATTTAGCCAAATTTCCAGGCCGGAATGCTTCCATTGAGATTATAATACCCCAAATCACAAGTTAGAGTCAGGGAAGGGCGACACGGCCTGGGATACGGGCGTGTCACAGGGCGTGTCCTGCTCTATGTTAGGGCATACGACCAAGTACACGGGCGTGTCCTAAACCGTGTCCTCCTCTGGTTTTCCACACGGCCAGGACACGGGCGTGTCCTAGGCCGTGTTCTTCTCTGGATGCCCCACACAGCTAGTGACACGGGCGTGTCCTAGGCCGTGTCCTTTTTGGGCAATGGCCAGGGGAATGAGGCTTGGTGAACACGGGCTAGACACGGGCGTGTCTGAGGCCGTGTCAGGGCATACGGCCTGTGACACGGGCGTGTCAAACGGCCGTGTTGTAAGACCCCTTTTTTTTTCTTTTTCAAACACCGGGGTCTTAGCCCAGAACTGCCGCTTTGCGGTGGCACCGACTCACGGGAAGGTCTCCACTACAAATCGCCAATTCTGCCGGCCCTTTTCGATCGCAGAATAGTAGCATAATGCAGTAAAAGCAAGTCCACAACAATCACATGTATATAAATAAATCTCCACGAAGGGAGTGTCCACAATATATCAGAGTACTGCAAATACGGGCTTAAGCCCGGTACATCATATCCTCACTACAAGTCACTCGCGGAAGCAAAACTAAAACTAAGCGTCACCGTAACTGTCACTGAACCGAGAGCACCCAAACTGGACTGGCCCAACTCCACCAACTCTGTACTCTGCTGGTACTGCATCTCTGGGTGCTTCTTTCTTTTCGGCCTGCCGTCGCCGCCTCGCGATCCACGTCTGCGTCTACGTCTTCGGCCTCCTGGCTGCCGAGCTGGTGGGGTCCCACCCATCAAGGGGCATTTGACCCATGCATGACCCGGCTGGTGACAATGGTAACACGGTTGTGGGGCCAACTCTGTCAGGAACTGCAACAGCGGTGACCCTTCCATATGGTACACCTAAAATGTTGTGGTTCGAAAACCATTAGTCATAAAGACTAAGCCCTATCATCCCCTACCCCTTCCCCCATGGCTCCTAAGTACCGAGCGGAGAGGAAGAAAGGGAAGGACATGAAGGTGGAGATTAAATCAAATAAACAGGTGACAGCGGACCTATACTAGCAATTCTGTAATAAATATGATGGAAACAGAAAGTAAGAAATGTAACCTTAACTTATGCGTGGAAGCGCATAAGCCGAGGGATCTTTTGCAGGGCTCCCATCGTATAGAGTGTCCCATATCACTTATACGTTGGGGTGTCGGTTGTCAAACAGCAAAGAATGGCAAGTAAGTGAAAATACAAGAAATATAACCATTGATTTATAGGGATTACCCCTATAGACCAAGGGGTCGTTTTGCAGAGCCTATCGTATAAAACGTCCCATACCATTTTATACGTTAGGTGGCATGTTTATGCTATGACACACAGTTATGCTATGAAATGCACAAGCAAGTGCAACACACCCACACGACTCTATGCGCACAGACCTTTAGTTCCCCCTGTTCGGGAGGCTAGCTTCACCCCCAGGAACCTCCGTTGTGGCAAACGGAGACAGTGAGTCGGGCCCCCACTCCTAGGCGGGTAACCACACTACCAGGCCTAGCCCTTCCGTACGCCCCTAGAAGAACACAACCTAGAGTATCCGCGTACTTGTGCTGGCTGTACACACCAGGCTTTTCGCCGAGTCAACGTACCGCTGTCGGTGTGATCGATCGCCTAGTACCGATGACCCACCACTTATATGCACACGCAACCATGTCAATTATTATATTTGTACAAATTCTTATATTTCCGAGCCTCCAGCTCTCTAGGCTACTAAGCCTATACCAAGTCCCCGAGCATCCCGCTCCCTGGACTTCCAAATCACAAACCAACCACCATCACTACTAGTAGGCCCTTAGACCACGGACCTACTCTACCCATTCCATGCCATTTCTTCTTCCTAAGTGTACAAGTGTAGGTGTGAGGTACAACTATTATTAGGGTTACTCTTGATCATTTTATTCCTAAGATTTAAGGTTAACCTTGGACTTCCCGAGATTTACCCGGTGAAGGGCTCGCAGCGGTACTAGGAGCTATGATGGGGTGAATCCCAAAACTCCCTTTCCAAGGCACTTATTATACTTGATTGGTTCCCTTAACCCATTCCCTTCTCGCATTACAGTGGGCTATTCCTAGGGTGGCTTTGACTCTTCCTCTTCTCGGGGAGGACGGTCTTCCGTCGAACCCAAACACTACCTATCGCTAGTCAACCTCACCCCCTACCCATCCCAACTGTCTTCCAAATCCCATATAATATTTACTGGAGGTCTACCATGACCTAATTAGTCTAAATCCAGAAATTTATAATTTTCCTAATTACTCTGATATTTATTTAATATTTCCCAAAGATTGGCCACGGGTAATTTTAAACATGAACTACATGATATTCTTAAGTAATGGACACCCAAAAATTATTATCACTAAATAACGGTAAGATAACCTCAAATACAAATTTCCAGAATTTTACAGGAAGTATTTAGCCTCTAAATAATTTATCCGGTATAACCACGTTAATTCGACGTAATGAAGGAAGTACTGAAATTACTCATAGGAAAATTATAGAAAAATTACTAATCAGTAGTATGATATATAAAAGATCTTTGTGCAGAGAATCATAATTTTACCAGCTTGCTAAGCACCAAAATAGATTTAATCCAATTTCCATGATAAATAATACTTAATGAAGCAAGCCTTAGAATTAAACATCCAAAAATCCCATAAAAATTCACAGAGATTTAAAACCATAATAGACGTTCTCTGCCTAAATCTCATCAATTTCCAAGAAGTATATAGTTCATAATAAATTTTCTAAGCAAATCAGACAAGCTACTATATCGTTAATGAAGTATCCAAAATAATGATCTTAAAATTCATAGAAAAGTATCCAGAGCTTGTACCATCCCTATAATGCACTCTACCCAATTCTTATTACTTTTCAATGTGATTTAGTGTCATTTCCTATCTCTACAAGTTTTGCACCCTAAACAAGGGTTAGATTTTTAGGTATCCCAACGGTCTCCAAATCTACTAAGCTTTCATCCAGAGCACTATATTGGCCCTATGGTTCTCTTCACCCAATTTCGGGTCAATCCAAGGTCATTTGACCACATGACCTTCACAACCCACCAAGATCCGTCCTTAGGGTTTGGTCTTGGTCCTTAGGGTAAACTTACCCCGATCCGCCTCAAACTCTATGAGAGGGTGCTAGAGAATATTACTAGCCAGTGGTAAAAATTTCAGCCTCTGTTGAGGTGGTCAAACCACTCAAATCTCAAAAGCGCACTTTTGACCTAAGACCCCTTATTAGGGCAAAACTTAGGGTTGATCATTTCGAATCCAAACCATCTCCAAATGAGATGAAAAATTATACAGAACCTCATGGTGAACCCAGGGACCACTCACCAAAATTTGGGAGGGTTTGGAAATTATTTAACCATCTAAATAAATTCGGCTAGGATTATTGAATTTTTCTAAAAACTATAGAAAAATATTCTCCAAAAATTCTCATTTTTGGATAACACCTAGATATAGGTAATATTAGGCCACACCCCCAAATTTCAAGTCATTTGATGACTGGATTGGAGTGGGGAATTTTTCTAAGGGTAAGACAACCCTCTGGATAGACCTCACCATAAAGGGTGCTGTGGTCTAACCAGGATTCCAAATCGAGTAAAATTAATTTTGAATTAAAGTAGACTTCAAGTGCTACATTTCCTATGTTGAACATTTTTCCTGTAGGAGTCTCTAGGTATTTTTCCCAATTTATTTAACAAGACAGATATTTCATTCAGAAATTATTTTAAAAATAGAATTTATTTCTCATGCCACTGTTCATCTTCTTCAACAGCCCGCAACTAGAAGCCTGAAAACTCATTTTCCTGTAGCTTTTCCAAAGCTATTTTCCGGCCAACCAGCCATCTCCCTGGCCGGCCACCACCACCACCACCTCTGTTGAGGTGAGGGCTACCGTCGGGCGGCAGCACGACCGCCGGAGAGGCGGTTTCCGGCGAACCCGCCACCATACAAATTTCGGAAAAGCATGGAAACGCTCACCCAATCCGGCTCTTTTGAGCCCGATATCTCTCCTAATGATTTCTAAGATCTATCCATAGAAGAAAGAGTAGAGGAGGACATTATTCATGGTTTGACGGCGAGATGGACGTTGGACTGTCATGGCGCGGTGGTGGCGTCGTCGGAATTCTTCTACAGCACAGTAGGCGGCTCGAAACTTCAGGTAAGGGCTGGGAAACTTCATCCTTGAGCCTAAGGGGCCTTTTTAAAGGGAAGAAAGGAGGGAGGGGAAAGGTTGAAACGTTGGCGGCCATTAATAATTCCCTTAATGACGTTTCGGTTATGACGAATTTCAGTTGAAACGCTGGAGATGAAGAGGTGCTCGCCAGGTGGCGATTTCCTATTGGACCAACATTTCCTTAATTATTTAAATAATTAAAGTAGGAAACGGCCCATAAATACCCTTGGTTTTCATTCCCATAATCAGAATTTATTATTGCGTCGGTTACGGAAATTTCCAGTCTGGCTGTCGTTTCGGCCTTGGTCACGGGCGTGACACATAGGTCACGGGCGTGACAGGCCCGGTTAGCCAATTCTGGGTTCGACGATCGTCGACCTGAGATCGACGATCGTCGAAGGGTGGTCACGGGCGTGACACCCGGGTCACGGGCGTGACTGGCCCGTATGGCCAAATTCTGGGTCGGCGAGCGTCGAACTGAGATCGACGCTCGTCGAGCGTGGTCACGCCCTATGTCACGGGCGTGACATTGAGGGTCACGGGCGTGACTGGCCCGTGTGGCCAAATTCTGGATCGGCGAGCGTCGAACTGAGATCGACGCTCGTCAAGCGTGGTCACGCCCTATGTCACGGGCGTGACACCTGGGTCACGGGCGTGACTGGCCCGTGTGGCCAAATTCTTGATCGGCGAGCGTCGAACTGAGATCGACGTTCGTCAAGCGTGGTCACGCCCTATGTCACGGGCGTGATACCTGGGTCACGGGCGTGACAGGGTCATGAGGCAAATTCCGCGCTGGCGATCGTCGCGCTGAAATCGACGATCGCCGAAGGGGGTCACGCCCTTGGTCACGGGCGTGACACCCGGGGTCACGGGCGTGACACCCGGGGTCACGGGCGTGACAGGGCCGGGTTGAAAATTTTGCGTCCGACGATTGTCTACCTGAGATCGACGATCGTCGAGGGAGTCACGCCCCAGGTCACGGGTGTGACACCTGGGTCACGGGCGTGACCAACCCGTGACCCGAAATCCTGGTCGATTTATTTCAACTTTTGGGCTCCCTAGGGTTCTACCGCAGCCAACTGACTCCTAGGGGTCTAGCCGGAAATGGGATGTTACACGTGTCCTGCTCGGGTTGAGTTGGTTTGTGTACCGCTTCCAATACACGGCCTGTGACACGGGCGTGTCAGCCCAAAAATTAGACTATTCAGAGCGGTTCTGAGCCGTTTGTTTCCTTTGATGGAGATCCAATGGCCCTGGGTGTTTCCTAGCTGGATAAGTGCGGGAATAATGAGTTCTTTCTCATCATACTCTTCACCAATCTCTTTCTAAGAAGAAGAGAGCGAAGGGAGCAAGGGAAGGGAGAAGGAGAGAACTCCGACCGCTGGTGGTGCTACGGTGGTCCAGATCGTGAGCCGAGGCTAGCTCTGCGAAGGCAAGGCCATTGCGGTGACGTTCATCCGGCTCGTTTTTCTCCATGGCTCCGAAGCATCCACCTAGGGTAACGATCTCCTACTTTGATAAGTGTTGCATATGCATGGAATCCTCCATCAAAAGGTGGAAATCAAAGTGATTCCCTTGGGATATTGTGTTTCATCCTTTGTTGTAGTCGAACCGGAAGCGGGTAGTACGGTTAGACATGTTGTGTGAAGCCCATCTGAACATGTTGGTCTGAATTGGTGATGCTTGTTTGCAATTCGGAAAAATTCTGAGGAAATTGTGGAGTTGATGCTTGGTGTCCAACTCCTGTGGTCGCGGGTGCCATTCTGTGTGAAGTTGAGTCGTGGGGCTGCAATTGTGAATTACTTGTGTGTTGAACGGGCAAAGTGAAGCTGTACCCGCGTCAGTCCAGTCTTGAGTCTGACGACTATGAGCAACGGGAAATGGTGGATCTATACCCGCGTTATGGTTGTCTACCCGTGGGGGGTGCTTAAGGCCCCGGTAGGATCACATAGCGAGAGTCTCTAGCCCGCGCGCCATAAAGACTAGGAATGCTCATAATGGACCGTCATGTCTAGGACCTCTGAACGGTGGTGGGACCCTAGTTTTCCGGTACACCAATAATATGCCCTGAGTGCACGGAACGTCGGGCCGTCGGGCCGTCGGGCCGGCATTTGTGATATGTATGAACCTGTGCAATTATGCACGTCATTGGTGGCTTGTTATACATACATGCTGTGTGATTTAAATGCTTTGTAGGGAAGGAATTCCGCTGCCCCGTGCTAGAGACAGAGTCATTATAATTGGTCAGCTAGTTGCTGACCGTTGTTCTGTTTGCCACCGATTGATGGATTGTTCTTGCACAAATAATGAAGGTCCAAGCGGGAAGTAAAGGGCTGAAGTCTCTGCTGCTGCTGCCGCTAGCCCTCGAAGGCTGTGTTTTGTTCACTCTTGTTCATGTGTGGCCGGCCTGCGCGCCGAAGTTTGTAAACCACACTCTTGTTAAGAGAAACCTGTAAGGCCTTAAGGCCAAACCTTTGTTGTGTACATTTCTTCTTCTTGTATAGTGGACACTTCTTGTAATTCTTGAGTTCAAGTTTTCTACCATGAAGCTTCCGCTAGAATGATCTGTGTTAGGGTTCGATGGTCTGTGAAATTATTTCGCAGCTTCTTCGCCTGTTTGTAAAATATGGTGTGGGGCCCCGACCGGACCCTCTATTATATTGCACGTGACGGGTAGAGGTGTTACAGAGGTGCTATGGGCTTAGCCAAATTTCAAGACTGGAGCGCTTACATCGAGACTCCATGGACTTGGTTATTTTCCATCATTCTTGTACTTTACGTTGTAACAGAGAGGTGACCGGTCACCATCCGAGAGATCATCCCAAACTCTTGTAAATTCCATCAAAATAGTGGATTTTGGCTCGCATGTCCAACGACGTGATTTTTCATCATTTCTGGATTTTCTATGTCAAAAAAGCCCTTTGTCGTTTGCTGCTATTTCTCTTTAACTATTTGCGCGCCCAGTCCAATTTCGAGTTAGAGCCGGTGACCCGCAACAAAGAGTATTCCCATGATAAATTGAAGTTTTTGTTCTATGTTAAAATTTAAAATTTAGAATACTAATCCAAAATTCCAAACTATTAATTAATATTTAATTAAAGGATTTTAAGTGATCATTTTTTTAATTTGCACTTAATAATGACGGCAGACTCGGAATCCTCTCCATCCCCTCGCTTCTTCGCGAGTTCGATGGAGCTTCGGCCCCTTAGGTGGCTTTTTGGCAGATTGCACCCCCAAATCACCCTCTTTGACACTTTGCACTCCCAATTCATAAATATTGCATTTTGCACCCTCCATTTGATATTTTTTGGCACTTAGCACCTTAAGGTGTTTTCATGAAGGGCCAAGATCCGCCGGAAGTCCAGCCTCCCACTTGCTTCCCGTCAAGTCTCCTGCCTGCATCCCGCCGGAAGAGCCGCATCAATTTTATTTGTAAGGTTTGTGATTTCAGCAAAATCCGGACTTGGAGGTTTGCTTCAAATGGATTTGTGAGTTCAAAAATCTTTGTCAGGTTTGGGGAGTGATTTAGAAAATCTTATTTGTAAGATTTGGGGAGTGATTTCTCTAAGCCCTAACCAAGGAGTAGAGAAGAAAATTTTTGAAACCATTGCATGCGAGAGAATGATAACATTTAAAATCATTTTGAATGCATAATGTTCTGAAAACAAAAACTTGATAACATTTAAAAATACTTGGTAGCATTTTGACGCATAAGAATTTCCCCTCAATTTGGACTTGGTTTTGCATCAATTTTCTTCTCTACTCCTCGCCTCCCACCTGTTTTCCAGCTTCCCCCAGGCGGAGATTCTTGATAATATATGTGATTTCAGTAAAATTCGGACAAAAATGTCCCTTTGAATTAAGCCTCTGTGCAAAATGTCAAAAAAAAATAAAAAAATAAAAGGAGATGCAAAATGGAAAAATGCAATATTTATGAATTAAGGTGCAAGTGGCAAAGAGGATCATTTGGGATGCAATATGCGAAAAAGCCCCCCTTTGGCCAATGTTCGCAGCAGCAGCTCACTCTCCTCCCTCGCGAGCTCGCGCCATGGTGGCCACCGTCCCATGGCATCGCCCACTCTTCCTCACGATAAAACCCCACCTTCCCTCTCAACGTTCAACAAACTCCACGTTGCCGCGGCCTTCAGTGATGATGATTCGGGCATTTAGTCGCAGCGACTTTGACGTCTTTGCCCGAAGGGTGGCCTCCGGAGAGGCTCTGCAGGATGCTTGGCGGAGCGCTAACGATGGAATCGAGCAGCTTGCGTTTGAGGCTAGGCGTGCGGCGGAGCGCATGGATCGCCAGTACGCCGTCTCTAATCACTTCCGATCAGCTGCCCGTGCGGCCACTGCTAGGGCAAGGGAGATCGAGATCGAGCTTGGGATCGGACGGCGGTGGCGATCTCTCTCCGTGGACTTTTCCAGGAATTTGCCTAGGGTTAGAGCTTTCGCCAGCCTTCCTCTTTCTCCCACTTCAAGTTTCATTGTTGATCGGGATTTCAATTTAACTGATTTTACTCTCTCTGTCTATTCTTTACAGTATAGAAAGGAGTTGAGCGTGTTCCTTGGAACGCCAATCGGCAGAGGATCTTTGGTTTGCTCTCCTTTTTTATATTCCTCTATTTTTTTCTAGCAATTCTGCAATTTCTATGTTCTTTTAGGCTTCTTTTGGCATGGTGGTGGAGGTCGCATGAGTTAAACTGTCATTTGTTAAGGATCACGTAACAAACATCATCCGTTTGAACATAAAAGTGCATGGAGTTCCTTAGGTGGGCGTTAACGAATGTCAATTTAACCCCATGTTCATGACCGTCACCACTGTGCCAAACGGAGCCTTAGTGAGGGGAAATGGTCTTGTCTCAAATGAGTATTTTATCTCATTTGAAACATTAAAAAAAACTTTGGTTTCTTTATCGGGATGTATGCTGCACCATTTACTGGTTAGTTCTTGGTTGTTGCGACAAATCATTATTTTGTTGTTCAATACTTGTATTCAAAACAAAATCCTCATCGCCATTATCATCAGCAATAGTCTTAGCGTAATTTTTGGGGTCGGCTTCGTGAATTTTCATTTTTCTTTGTTTATGTCGAGTGTTATCTTGCTGCCTTACATTATATAAATCACCTTGAACAACTTTCATTATATTGCTTCAGGTTTACCTTTCTTCTACTTAATCCTTCGACACTTACTCTCTTTATTTGTATAATTGGTGCATTTTCTAACCTTTATTGTGCATGCCTAAACCATGTAAGTCTATTTTTTTTTCTATTTTATTATATTTGATGAATAACACTTCCACCGTTTCTCTTATTTTTTGTAGTTGGGTTACACATAGATCTTAACATTCTCGTTTTCCATGCACAACTTAGGTGCCGATGAATTTTTATTACATAATGCTAATGTCCATACAATATTGTAGGCCTAATTGCATTTGCATAAACTACATCTCTAAGTGCTTATGCCCATGGTGTACTCTTTTGCATGATATTCACATGACACTTTTCTCATTTTAACACGTTATCTTTAACTCTAGAGTATCCTCATATATCAAATATACAATATATCTTCATTCATCTGAATAATTACACAAAGTGCTCGAGCATTGCACATTTATGTATCTCTTTATCTTACTAAAAATGTATAAATAGTTCAATATTGCTAAAATTGCATATCATGTACTTGATTTTTGTTCTAGAATTTGAAGCTTGCAGTATATTTATTATTTTGATTTTTCACTTAACGCAATAAATATCTCACTAATTATGAACTATGCCATTTGCAAAAAACATATATCAAAACCAAGGTTGTCAGGATCGAGATCCTAGATGAGATCGTTTCGAGGTAGGATCAGATCTGATAGTAGGGTCGGATCAAAGATCGCTTTATAAAATTAGGATCGAATTTCAAAATTTGGATCGTATGATCGTAAGATCCTATGATCTGGATCGCGATCCTGACAACCTTGATCAAAACACGTCACATTGTTATTTTTTGTAAGCATTTTTATAACTATTACAAAAATATATGGACTCCTTATTAATCCTTATATCTCCTATAATTGGAAATTCTTTGGTCACTCTTATTAGTGCTCTTATATCTTTAATAGCTTAAACATTCCTTTTACACTCACCTTTCTTTCTTAATGAACACCAAATCACATTTTGTGTTCAGTTGTGTTGTACCACTTCAAGATTAATAAACAAATTATATACCGATCTTAACTTTGATCTCTATATTTTTATTTATAGTTCTCCTAACACAAAAATAGCTTCCATAGTGAATCTTTTTGGCATTAAACCAAGTTAATTGTATGAAATTGGAATGTTTTTCTATGGGTAAGTATATTAGAAGTTATTGAGTTTAATATGCCTTACAATTTATGCTTGGGAATTTAGGGGAAAAATTTAGAAGCAAAATATTGTTTCAGTTTATTTGTCAGCATGATCAGTTCTACATTAAACACTAAATATCATTTGGAAAAATCATGCGAATAAAATTGAAACTTTATAATTATGTTTTAAAATTTTATGCTAATTTTGTAATTTATTTATGGCAGCACAAAAAATTCAACTGGAAGAATATCTTACATGCAACAATTTTTCATTGTACTTTTGATGATGATGGTAAAATTTTATCAAATTTCCATGTGCAAGTTGACATCACACATATTACGCATGTGATTTTTTCAGTTTGATTTTTGGTGGTCTTCATAAAAATGATTGAACTATCATAGAAAAGAAAAACATAATAATCTTTCTCTAATTTTCAAGTGACGGTGGCTAAGTCGTAAAGTAGACTAAATTTTGATGATTTCTAGAGTAGTTTATCATTATAGATATGTATGTATAGATACATTACTATCTAATCAATTATAGAACCCATCTCTTTCCACATTTTTTACCTTCCATCAAAATACTCAAGTGCATAAAATTGAAGTAGCGAAAAGTTGGAGAATTAGATGAGAGTCGGC
Organism: Platanthera zijinensis; assembly: GCA_039513925.1. Lineage (NCBI taxonomy): Eukaryota > Viridiplantae > Streptophyta > Magnoliopsida > Asparagales > Orchidaceae > Platanthera > Platanthera zijinensis. The sequence goes on from CM077093.1 coordinate 161,208,885, forward strand.
TCTTAACTACCTGATGCAGTGGTAGGTCGACTCAGGGTGGATGCTCTAAATGCAATCCTATATGTGATGAAGATGCAATAGTAGGTCCGCATGAATATTAGCAACAATAATTAATTAATATAAAAAAATTATTGGAGGCACAAGCAATTAAACAATAATTAGGGAAAAACAATTTTCAGTTCATCAAACGATAGAGGCGCTAATATTTTAAGCTTGCACGGAATAAACCCTGTAAATCAAATGGTCGCAAATACTAATAACATATAAAATAAACATCCACTACAGATTAGGTTGTCGAACACAGAACAATAGAAGTTAGAACTCCAAACACAACTTACACGCGCAGACGGAGTTGACTGACGGTTGAATGAGGGCATCCAAGGTCTCCGCGGGCTGGGGAAGACGCCGAGAGAGAAATCTGGATGAGTGGGTGAAGGATGGGGGCGGTTAGTGCATATAGAGGCAGAAGGGAAGTGGTTGGCTGGTGTAGGGACTCACAGAGGGGAGTTCTAGGTAGGGAGAGGGCGGCTGTTGGCAGAGGAGGGAGTAGGAGGTGGATAGTTGGTGACTGGTAGGTCTGTTGATGAGGGAGGAGAGGTTGGGACGCTGTCAGAAGGATGCGATAGGGCTGGGAGTGCTCGACAGGGAAGCCAATGGGACGAGCTACCAGAATGGGAAACGATAGGGAGTAGCTGAAGTGAAGGAGATGGGTTGTTGAGAATGCATGGGATAACGAGAGGAGAGGGCTAGACGAGGGCTAGACGCACGGTGGAGGGCATCAGTGAGGAAGAGGATAACTTGGCGTCTCACCAAGGCAGGGCTCCCGGAATCGCACCGTGATTGCGCACGACCAACGGTTTCTCCAACTTCAAACAACCTTTGATGCCTCAACCGTGAAACACACGCCTATATATATACTTAAACAACTTAGGGCACCCGAAACAGACAACTCATATTGTCCGGTCCTATCGAGTGTCAAATACAACTTAAAATAAATGAAATGATACATCAAACTGACTCAGAACGATCATCTAGGCGCAATCGTGGACTCGGATCGCCCGAACGGGTAGCAGTTCATTGTCTCCCGCGGGAATAGACCCGTGTAGGGCCTCGCGCGCCATCACTACCTCAATTATTATGCATGTATTGTAACGAAGGGTGAAAATTGGATATATGCATGCACATGTGCGGGTTGGTGTGCATGCGTGTGTGGGTGTGTTTGTGCGCACGCGTGTTTGACACACATACAACACTGATGCACCCTTCGTCGCATCGTAATTCTTACCCGCATATTTATTTTTATTTTTGGTATTTTCATTTCGTGTACTCATTCTCATTTCATGTACTTGATTTGGCTCGTCGGTTTGACCGGCCGACGAGACCCTGAATAAATAGGTATGGTAATTTAAGTAGTTAAGACGGTGAATGCAAGCTTAAAATTAGTTAATTATGCGTGAAATTAAATAAAAGGAAAATTCCAATAATCGTACAACGCAATCAAGAGAATATGAACATCATTTGAAAATTCCGAAACATTCCGGTTATGTTTAGTGGAGTCATAATTGGGAAAGCATTTGAAATACGTTTAGAACTATAGTTGGAAAAACCTCACTTGGAGACAATGTTTTTATTTTGGAAATAAGTTGATTAAAGGGAAATGCCTGATTGAGCATGAGAAATTAATTAGGTATTAAATAATTTTGGGAAAATCATTGATTAGAAAAGATAACCAGTGAAAATCTCTTTTAAAAGGACCGAAGGTAATGAAGATGAGGAGCCCGGATAGAACAAAGAAGGAAATTGATTTTCCTTCCTCTGTATTGTTGGTCAACTCCTGTCTCCAAAGCTACAACGCTGCCCCCCCTCATGTTCGTCCTCGCTGGAAGCTCTCGTGCCTCCATTTTTCTTCCCCAACGGTCCGTTGTCGCACCACCTAGCCCGTCGCTCGCACCATAGGAGAATTAACAATATAAAAACATGCAGAGACGGCTCCTGTCCATATACAACTTCGAAAGGGGTCATCTTTATAGCACTGTGAAAGGTAGTATTATACCACCACTCAGCTAATGGTAGTCACACCGCCCAACTACGAGGTTTTTCGAAACACATACAAAGCAAATATCCCTTTCAGTTTGCTCATCCATTTGAGGATGGTATGCTGTTTACAACTTAGGCTCTGTTTGGTTGGACTGTGCTGATGGAAAGTTGCTGATGAAAAGCTGCTGATAGAGAAAGTGCTGATTCTGAAAAATGGAGTTTTGTTAAAAAACTATTTGGGTGAAATGGAATTTGCAAAATAGAGTTTTGAAAAAGTTGTTTGGAAACAAAAAAGGAGTTTTGAGTTATTTTTTTCCATATTTTTTTAAATCGCAAATTTTGCTAGCGGTCTGATCATTGATTGCTGACATTAGTGAGATTATGACACAAGACAGGGCACAATGGCGACAAATGATCCATATAGCCGACTCCACTATAGTGGGAATTCAATTAGCATCAATTAACATCAGTAATAAACTAATAAACATCACTTAGCACTTGATGAGAATTCAATTAGCATCAATTAATCAGTAATAAACTAATGGTTGGGGGACCCAGAAGATAAACTAATAGTATCAATTAACATCAGTAATAAACTAATAGCATCAATTAACATAAGAAGAAGAAGGATCGGGGGCCGAATGGAAGAAGAAGCGCCGCCGGGAAGAAGAAGGATCAGGCGATGTCTGGAAAAAGAAGCGTCGTCTGGAAGAAGAAAAGTGGGCTTTGCCTGGAAGAAGAAGGATATCCGCCGCCTGAAAGAAGAAGAATCGGGCACCACCTAGAAGAAAAATTGGGCGCCGCCTGGAAGAAGAAGAATTGGGCGCCGTCTGGAGGAAGAAGAATTGGGCGCCACCTGGAGGAAGATGCATCGGGCACCGCCTGGAAGGGGATCCAGAGCGTCAGGGATAGGGTTACGGGAGAAGCGGGGGCGTCTGCGGTTGTCCGCAAAAAATTCTCGCGACTGGGTATAAACAGAGAACGGCGGAATTTAATAAACGCAGTTTTGGGTATAAGTGCAGCCAAACCCTGCTTTTAACCAAAATCACGGTGCGTTCTGAACTGCCGAAACAAACACCACCTTAATCTAAACTTGCTGAATTCTGAACAATTCTTGCCAAAATTGACTAACAAAAACTGTGCCCCGGTCATTAATAATTGAATCGGGTATTCCATGCAAACGAATTATCGAATCTAAGAACACCTGCGCTACTCTCTCAGCTATATTGGGATAAGACAGACATAAAATGTGCCTGCTTGCTTAAACATTTTAATACAACCATGATCGTCGACTTACCAATACTCTTTGGAAGCCCATCAATAAAATCCATCGTCACACCTTGCCAGAGTTTAGAAGGAATAGGTAGCAGCTGTCACACCTTGCCAGAGTTTAGAAGGAATAGGTAGCAGCTGTAACAACCCCACCGGTACTGATTTTTTAGATTTGCACTTTTGACATATTTTGCATGGCTGTATGTAGGAATACACCTCAGGTGTCATTTTTTCTAGGAAAATAACCGCTTCAATCGATGATATGTTGCCATTATTCCCGAGTGATCCCCCAAAGCGCCGTCATGATACAATTGCATTAGCTTTAACTTGAGTGCCAGAACATAATCAATGAGAAGTTTTCCCTTCCTCTTTAACAACCCCTGGCTCCCTGAGACAACTGATACTTGGGTTTGTGTTTTGGGTTAATTTCTTTCTCAACTATTAGCTTCCTCAACTCTTCATACTGATTCCACGCCTCCTTAATTTCATTCAAAATTTCAGACAAAACAACCACCTTTTCCTACAATTCCCCTGCTGCGAATTCTCCCACTACTAATTCTCCCTTCCTGGACAGTGCGTCTGCTCACCAGTTCCGCTTCCCTTTTTTGTACTGATTAACATAATCGAACCCCAACAACTTAGATAAATATTTATACTGAATGGGAGTTGCAAGACACTGCTCCATTAACCATTTCAAGCTTTAATGATCCGTTTTATTAACAAAATGAGTACCCATCAAGTAATGTTTTCAATGTTGAACCACCATGATTATAACAAGTAATTTCTTTTCATATGTAAATAATTGAGCATTTTTATGCCCCAAAGATCTACTAAAAAGGTAATAGGATGATCCTTCTGCATAGGCACTGCTCCTACCCCTATCTCACAGATATCTGTCTCCAGCATGGAGGTTTTGTTAAAATCTGGTAATTGAAGTACAAGAGGTGCTGAAGCTGTTTCCTTCAATAGTCCAAAAGCTTCCTCAGCTGCTGCATTCCACACTAAGGATTTATGTTTCAGGAGATCTGTCAAGGGTTTAGCAATCAATCCATAATTCTTGATGAATCTACGATAATATCCAGTTAATCCCAGAAATCCCCTCAACTGCTTCAAATTTTTAGGATCGACTATTCCTTGACGCTCTGTATCTTAGCCAGATTAGTGGCCACCCCTTGGTTGAGATTACATATCCCAAATAATGTACCTCCATCATGCCGAAAGAGCACTTGCTCAACTTCAATACCAACTTCTGCTCCCTTAGGATGTTAAACACTAAGCGTAAATGAGTCACATGCTTGATGAGTCCAATTTTTATAGCGTTTTTCAGACTCATCCGGGCTAGTTTTCACTCACGTGCGCTACACTTTAGGCTCATTATCGCTCATATTTAATTTAATCTGTGTTTGTAAACATAGTGCACATTTTTAGGCCCGTTGTGGGGCGCAATTGCACACTTCTTTGCTGGGGGTAAGCACTTGGTGCTCCACATCGTTTTACTTTGCTCTTCTGTTTTTTGTAAGTGCAGGAGGCCCGTGCCCCAGCTGTGATTTTCTTGTGCTGGTGGGCAGAGCCCAATTCTAGTCCAGTTCTTTCCTGTATGAATCACAGGGTCGTGCGTTTTTCTTCACGCATGATCAGTGCGATCGTGCGGTGCCTACAGTTTCGTTTTCTGTTGCTCTGCCCCGGGCCGTGCGATTTATTTGCGCACGGGCTGTTTTGCCCGTGCGTGACCAAATCGCACAACCTCCTCTTTTTGTTTAAAATTTTATGAAATTATTGTCTGTGCGTTTTCTTCACGCACGGTTGGACTCAACCGTGCGCGAAGGAAAACAGACGATCTGCTTCTTTGTCTGGGTTTTCAGTGTCCTGTCCCTGCCCGTGCTTTTTGTTCATGCACGAGTTGTTTTGCCCATGCATGTTTAAAATTGCACGGTTGGCTCTTCTTCCAGGCTGGGTGATTCTGCGCTCTAATTATCGCACGATGAACGCATAGTCGCACGTTCGACCGTACGTTCCTTATTTTCTGACTGGGTACTATTTGCCGCAGGTTTTGCCCTATTTTGGGAGACATTCATTTTTGCCGCTCCAGAGCTCCTGTTTCGCGCCAGCTCACCGCTCCACCACCACCCATCATCCAGGGGGGCTTCGACCACATTTCCCTTGCAAATCTCAAGCTAGAGTTTCCTCTCGGCCTCCTCCATTATTCGCAAGCGTCCAAGCCTTGTTTCATTGGATTTCTCGCTGCACTCGGAGAGTTATCCGGTGAAGAACGTGACCGAAGACTATTGACGAAGAAGACGGGTAACGTGGAAGAAGGTGACAGCTGTTCTGGACACCAGACGACATTCGAGGCCCGAGCTCGGAGGAGGATTGACAACCCTCGACTCCGACCGTGAACCTTTGATGAGTCTTTGTGCATCGGTTGTATTCTTCCCTCATCGCTTGTAGTAAACTTCTTTTTGTCTATTTGGGTGTTTCGTGTTTGATGATTGTATGAACCCTAATTTTGTTTAATTGCATTTGTTCACGTCTATGTGAATTATTTGTGGTTTATGCATGTGAGGAGCACCCCCATTTCATCTCGTTACCCCCGCAGTTGTGTGAGTGCCGCACTAGCAATTGCTAGTGGCGTGCATTGCGAAGAGGGTGTTTGCGACCCTCATTCATTTCCCTCCATTAGCCTACTATTCCATCCAACCTTGCGAAGCGGTGAAGGCGACCCGCACTTTTAATTTAGTGTTTTCTTTTCGTTCACTACCCAAACCAAGCCCCATATTTTCTTTTTACCTTTATAATTAATTCTCTAAACAGTTGAATCACACACTCACTCTGCGTTTCTCAAGAGATCGTTACTTGGGGATATTCTCCCATTTTATATTACTTGAGCGACCGGTGCACTTGCTGAACGCGCATCAGGTTTTTGGCGCCGTTGCCGGGGAATGCAAGCGTGTGTGAATCTTTGGTTTAAAGGATTAGTCATGACTGACAATTGTTTTGAAATTTCTGTAGAATTTGTTTCCTGTATCTCTCAAGGGAAACTATTCAGTGGCGCCCCTGGCGCAGATGCACTATCATATTTATAGGATTTTCTTGAAGTTTGCAGTACATTTTAGCATATGGAAGGAGAAGGAGACATGATCAGGATTCTGTTACACATTTTCTTTGGCAGGGAAGGTGCGGATTTGGTACCGGGAAATTCCGATTAATCCAATGCATTTCTGGTGCAATGTGGAAGAGTTCCTTGAAAAATTCTATCCGCGCGCGCACTTATTTGAGATGCATCGCAGGCTGTTGTTGTTTAATCAGGAATAGGAGGAAACCCTGTTGGAAGCTTGGAAAAGATTCCTCCTCCTACAGAAATTCTGCTTTGTGCACACCCTTTCTTAGCCAACGCACCTCCAGATATTTTACTTCGGGGTTTTGTCTTGTTATAGATCATACTTTTGACATGGAGGCTAGGGGATCTCTGTTGAGTTAGTCAAGTTCTGACGCATGTCAGATTGTGGATAGAATCTCTCGCACAAGCAGGATGTGGCACCCATCTATTGTGGATGTTGGTGTTGTGAACGTCAGGGGTACTGCATGTGTTCTCGATGAACTTCAGACGTCTGATCGTACCATGGATAAGTTCTGCACACTCACTGAGTGTATCATGGTTTGTTTTAACGCCCAAAATTGTGCTTTTCAGAGGTTGCAGACTGTGGCTAATAGTGTCATGACAATGATCTCTGCGTTGTTGTCCTCCCCGAATGAGACACTGAATTCGATGCAGCTCAGATGTGGCAAGTCCACTTGGGAGTCCCGTGGACGATGCGATTTGCCTACAGAACTATGCGGCCCTTCTGAGGGTAATGAGCCATTGGTCGATATCAGCGCATGTCAGCCCTATCTCGTCTCAGTTCTAACCCAATCTATGACCCGTCCACACTTCCCTCATCGGTTGAAAAATTTAAGGAAAAGGAGTATCAAAAATTTCAAGACCTGATGGTGTCCAGATTAATATCCCTCTCATGGACGCCCCCACTCAAATTCCGAACTATGCCAAATATTTGAAAGGCCTATTGGTTCAGACTCGATGAGTGGAAAACTCCAGTGCTATCTCCACCGTGGGTGACTGTGTAATTTTTTCCATGGAGCATTGGCCCGAGAAATTGCAGGACCCCGACAGTTTCACCATTCCTTTTACCACCGAGCACTCTGGCAGCTACCGCGCTTTATGCGACTCTTGCACTTCTATTAATCTGATGCCTCTCTCGTTTATCCGGCAGTTGGGGTTTGGTGATCTGAAATTTGGTGTTTCCTACAGACATTGTCGTCATGGATATGACCTCTGATCGGACAGTCCCACTCATTCTGGGGAGGCCATTTCTCGCCACGACGCACACGGTGATTGATGCCGAGAAGGGGGTATTGACGCTTCGTTTAGGTGATATTACAATGACTTTTGATATGTACAAGGTGACGGGACGAGACGAATGTGCTGATGTGGAAGTCTCAGATCTCTTAAAGGACGAATCCTGCCCATTGCCCGTACTCCCGTGGGCTGGTGGTGACACAATGACCTATGTGGATTTTGATAGCGAAGCTTTGGTGACAATAGAACATCCACCAAAATCAGACTTGGAGTGTGTGTCTGCAGCTTATTTCTCGACACCACCGGCCGTGGCACTCAAGCCTCTATCGGTCAACTTAAAGTACTTGTTTTGGGGAGAGAATCAAACTTACCCCATCTTCATTTCTGCTTCGCTTCGATCTTTTGGGGATGCATATGGGAGCATTTGGGTGGGGAATTTCTGATCTGAAAGGAATTAGCCCCACTATGTGCATGAACAAGATTTTGTTGGAGAAGAGATTTAAACCTGCCGCACAACCTCATGGGATCATTTACCCAATTAGTTACAGTAAATGGGTGTGCCCAATTCAGTTAGTCCCGAAAAGAGGAGGATCACTGTCGTGAAAACTGAGCATAATGAACTTATACCAACCCACGTTGTTACAGGTTGGAGAGTATGCATTGATTATGTTACGCGTATTGAGGAAAAACTTAGTACCTCCATAGAGGTCACCTTGTCTATATATACTTATTAAGAAACATCATAAGGAAAAGATACACGATGTGGGACTAATATGACATGCGCCTCACAACACTCCCCCTCAAGTTGGATCGTGGGAACTTCCCAGACCCAACTTGTTACATATAAAGTTCATTCTAGTCCCCGTAACCCTTTTCGTAAGAATATCTGCAACTTGATCTCCGGTCTTCACATGAGTAAGAGAAATTAGGCCTTCTTCATACTTCTCCCTAACAAAGTGGCAGTCGACCTCTATGTGTTTTGTGCGTTCATGGAACACAGGATTGGTGGCTATCTGGATTGCAGCTTGATTATCGCACCATAGAGGAGTGGGATCCTGAACTGGGTACCCGATTTCACAGAGGATTTGCCTTACCCACATGATCTCAGCAACAGTGTGAGACATAGCCCGATATTCCGCCTCAGCACTAGATCTAGCAACTGTAGTTTGTTTCTTGCTCTTCCAGGAGACAAGATTTTCACCCATAAAGACTGTGAATCCCGTGGTTGATTTTCGGGTAGCTAAGCATCCTGCCTAGTCAGAGTCACTGTATGCCTCTAAATTGGAATGACCTCTATCCTTGTATGAGATTCCCAGACCTGGATCTTTTTTCACGTATCTGACAATCCGGTTAACAGACTCCCATTGAGACACTGTTGGAGCAGCCATGAACTGACTGACTTTACTTACTGTACATGCAATGTCCGGACGAGTCATGGTAAGATAGTTTAATTTTCCAACTATCCTACGGTACTTCTCGGGTGAATCAAAAGGTTTGCTTTCGGCATGAAGGCTCTTTTCCCCAGGTTCAAGCGGGGAATCCACATGGCCACAGTTAGACATTCCAAGATCAGATAGAAGATCAAGAGTATATTTCCGTTGACAAATAAAGAGAGAGTGATCATCATGAGTAACCTCAATCCCAAGGAAATACCGTAAAAGACCCAGATCTTTTGTTTGGAAATTGGAGTGTAAGAATGCTTTGAGATTTGATATCCCTTCAACGTTGCTGCCTGTGATAACAATATCGTCGACATAAACCAGTAGAAGAATAGTACCGGCCGAGGAGTTCTGATAAAAGAGGGATGAGTCTTTAGTACTCTTGATAAGTCCAAACTGAGTAACCACAGCTCGGAACCGGGCAAACCAAGCCCGAGGGGATTGTTTCAATCCATATAATGATGCTAGGAGACGACACACCTTGGTACGCTCCCCCTCAGCAACGAACCCAGGTGGTTGCTCCATGTAAACCTCTTCCTCCAAGAGGCCGTGAAGAAAAGCATTCTTAATATCCAACTGGTGTAAGGCCCACTGACGGGAGGCGACCAGAGAAAGAAGAATACGAAGAGAGGATATCTTGGCAACCGGTGCAAACGTTTCATCATAATCCACACCATAAGTCTGAGCATAGCCTTTGGCTACCAAGCGAGCTTTCAAGCGGTCAAGAGAACCATCTGCATTCACCTTTACAGAATAGATCCATTTGCATCCAATCGCCCGCTTGCCGGCAGGTAAGGGGACCAGGTCCCAGGTGTTGTTGAGCTGAAGAGCTGTCAATTCTTCCTGCATGGCTGCCGCCCAGCCAGGATGAGCTTTGGCCTCTGCCACCGTGGAGGGAAGACGATATCGATCCAGAGTCGAGTGCAGGGCCGTATGAGAAGCAGACAATCCCTTGTAAGTGCTAACATAAAGAGGAGTCTCCCGACAAGTGCGACTGCCTTTCCGGACAGCAATAGGAACATCTGGACTGGCTGGCGTGAGGGTAGTAGGTACACTCGCAGGTGCTTCCGTAAGAACAGTCGTTGTATCATTTGAGACGGAGGTAGGCTGAGATGGTGGCATCCCTGTACTATCAGAAGGGCGACGAGAGTAAACGTGCCCCCACAGGGGGGTCAACAGGTCAGTCGGAGAAATGATAGCAGGTTCATGTCGAGGGACTAAAAGAGCATCAAGAGAGGGGTCAGGACTGGGTGATCCATGAAAGGGGTAATTTTCCGACTCCAGGAAGACAATATCGGAGGAAATAATGTATCGTCGGAGATCAGGAGAGTAACACCGATACCCTTTAGTAGTCCGAGAATACCCGAGAAAGATACATTTCAAAGCACGGGGATCAAGTTTGGAGACAGAGGGACGAGCATCCCGAACATAGCAAACACACCCAAAAACCCACAAAGGGAGGCAGGAGGCATCATGTTCAGGATACAGAGTGTGATATGATGTCTCCCCCTGAAGGATGTGAGTGGGAAGATGATTAATAAGATGTGCAGCAGTAAGGACTGCATCACCCCAGAAGTGTTTGGGTACGTGCTTGTGGTGAAGGATGGCCCGGGTGACTTCAAGGAGATGTCGATTTTTTCGCTCGGCAACACCGTTTTGTTGAGGGGTATCTGAGCAACTGGTTTGGTGAAGAATGCCTTTCTCTGAGAGAAAAGTAGACATAGACTGAGACAAGTATTTCCGGCCATTATCAGTACGAAGACATTTGATACGAATAGAAAATTGAGTAAATATTGCATTCCAAAATTTTTGAAAAATAGAAGGCAACTCAGAACGATTTTTCATTAAATATACCCAAGTCAAATGAGAAAAATCATCGATGAAAGTGACATAATATTTGTGTCCTAACAACGTAGGGACAGGACACGGCCACCAAACATCTGAATGAAGTAAATCAAAAGGTGCAGAGGCACAAACATCAAGATGAGGACTATAGCTAACTCTGTGGAGTTTAGCAAACAAACAAGACTCACAATTGAGATGGGAGACTTTCCCAAACTCAGGATACAGACGACTCATGACCTGCATAGATGGATGACCATGACGATAATGAAGATCCAAGAATTTTGGGGAGGCAGCAGAACAAGCGAGGTGGGAGACTTCATCCAGCACATAGACGCCACCTCGCAGCTTTCCTCTACCAATAATACGGCTCGTCGACTGTTCCTGAAAAATGCAACCAGAAGATGTGAAAATAGCAATACAATTCAAATCATTTGTAAGCTTACTAATAGATAAGAGATTGTAAGCAGATTGAGGGACATGAGCCACAGAGGAGAGTGTCATGTCAGGGGTCACACTGCAACTACCAAAACCAACAATAGGAACAGAGGAGCCATCCGCAACTTTAATTGAAGCTCCACTATGGGGTTTGTATGAGTGTAAGATACCTGAGGAACTAGTCAGGTGATCAGAAGCGCCAGAATCAGCCAACCACTGGACCGGACGTTGTGAGGTACAAACAGGCTGAATGGTTTGAGCCACAGCCGCACTATGAGTCGGGGAGTCAATCTGGAGAGCCTGCAGTCGACGGTACTCATCCTCAGATATTTCTACAGTTCTTTGATCCGGAGAGATAGAAGTGGCGTCGGCCAGGTGCGCCGACCGAGATGGAGCAGAAGGTTTGGAAGCCCAGTCTGGCTTCCCATGAATCAACCAACATGTATCCTTTGTGTGTCCCCGACGCCCGCAATGGGCACAATGTCTCGTGTCAGTGTCACGACCACGCCCAGATCGGCCCCCCTACCAGTTCCCCTGCCACCCCGAGACGCAAGAGCCATCGACTCTCCGGAGGAAGTATGTAAAGCAGAGGAAGAAGTACCAATGGATCCAGCTTTAGTAAGGCGATGGTACACACTAGCCGTTTGTAGGGTCGTAGGACTCGCCAACATTTCAGTCTTCGTTGTTGAGAAATGTGGGTCCAATCCATTTAAAAGCCAAAGGAGCACGAGGTGTTCACGTTGGGCCTGATGCCCTTCCCTGGTAGAGGGTATCTCCCACAGATCCAAGATCTCATCAGCTAGAACCTGCCATTCAGCGAAGTACTCTGTAACAGGACGTGCCCCTTGCCTCAGCTCGGCTATTTTTGGGAAGAGTTCACCAAGACGAGAGAGGTTGTTCGCTTGAGAGAACATCATGTGTAGGGTATCCCAGAGTTCTTTGGTGCTGTCGCAGTTTTTGCACATTTGCTGGACAGATGGGTCCATGGAACTCAGGAGAAGAGCAAAGATGCGGCAATCATCACTATACCAATCATCGTATTCTGTACTTCCCACGTCATGAGTTGGAAGTCGAGTAAGGTGGTGTGTGCGTCGGATACCTGACAGAGACATAGTAACCCCCTTCTTCCACAGTTGGAAATTGGAGGAGGTAAGGATGGTAGTAACAAGCCTCGCATTGGGAGGAAAGGTATTAGTAGAATCCCCTGAGGGAACGGTCGTCTGAGGAACCGACGACTGAGTGGTACTTGTCACGGGGGAACCCATGACCAAATTCAATGGTAGAGAAGATCGGAGAAGGAACCGGTAGAGGAAGAGGCAGCGGCTGAAGCTAGCACGAGGAGGCAGTCGGTACACGCAGGAAGCAGTGGCTGGCACTAGAAGGAGCCGCAGAAACAGCAGCAATAGGCAATGGGAACAATCGGCATCGCGATCGACTGCAGCAGTAGGAACGACTGCATCACGGAAAGATCGGCCTCACAGTCAACGGAACAGTCTACGGCAGGCAGCGATCGGCAGCAAGCATCAACGATCGGTGGCAGGCAGCGATTGGCGGCAGGCATCTACGATCGGCGGCCTCACCGATCGACCATGCCTCCGACGAGGCGAGAGCGGCGGGAGTTAGGCGAGGAGAGAGCGGCGGGATCGAGCCGCAAGGCGAGGCGCGACTGGATCGAGCCGCAGGGGTGAGGCGAGAGCGGCGGGATTATGCGAGAGAGAGAGCGGCGGGATTACGCGATCGAGCAGAAACCCTAAACTCCCTCTGATACCATGTTACACGTATTGAGGAAAAACTTAGTACCTCCATAGAGGTCACCTTGTCTATATATACTTATTAAGAAACATCATAAGGAAAAGATACACGATGTGGGACTAATATGACATGCGCCTCACAACAGATTACATGAAACTCAATAATGCAACACGCAAGGATCACTTCCCTCTTTCATTCATTGATCAGGTCATTGAATGGTTGACATGTCAGGATTACTACTGTTTCTTGGATGGTTATTCTGGATATAATTAGATCCTCATCGACCCGGAAGATCAGGAAAAAATCACCTTCACGTACCCGTCCTGTACTTTTGTCTTCAAGAGAATGCCTTTCGGATTATGCAATTCCTTCGTCACCTTTTAGAGCTGCATGCTTTCTATTTCTCATGACATGGTGGTTCAGTTTTTGGAGATTTTCATGGATGATTTCACCCTTTTTGGTGCGGATTTTGATACTTGCTTAAAGAACCTCTCTGTCGTGCTTACGCACTGTGAGGACACCAATCTGGCGTTGAATTGAGAAAAGTGTCACTTCATGGTCCTTGATGGAATTGTTTTGGGGCATAAAATCTCAAACAGGGGAATTGAAGTCGATCATGCCAAGTTAGATACGATCAGGAAGCTTCCCCCTCCTACATCGGTGAGAAGAATTCACAGCTTCTTGGGCCACGCTGTATTCTATCGACGTTTTATTAAAAACTTCTTCACCATCGCTAAGCCTTTGTGTAACCTCCTGGGGATGGATGTGAAATTCGACTTCAACGATGAATGCTTGCACGCATCCGACGTGTTAAAGGCTTGTTTGACTACTGCTCCTGTGTTGACGTCACCAGGTTGGTCACTCCCTTTTGAGCTGATGTGTGACACAGTGTTGTTGCGGTAGGTGTTGTTCTGGGGCAAAGGAGAGACAAAATTTTATATACAATTTACTACGCAAGTCGCATATTGAATGTTGCTAAAAAAAATTACACAACTACAGAAAAAGAATTCTTGGCAGTGGTCTTCACTCTCGAGAAGTTCCACTCATATCTTGTCCTATCCAAGGTGATCATTTACACAGATCATGCTGCCTTGAAATACCTCATGCAAAAAGAAGGATGCCAAACTCAGGCTCATTCGTTGGATCCTTATGCCGCAGGAGTATGACATTGTTATTTGTGACTAGAAAGGAGTTGAGAATGTGATAGCAGATCACTTGTCTAGGCTCGAAACGAATGGCATTTTGCAAGGTCATGACACGCCAATTTCTGATTCCTTGCCTGACGAGACGCTCTTCACTATCGGGTCAACTTCTTCCTCTCCTTGGTATGTTGACTTCGCCAATTTTCTAGCATGTGACGAACTGCCCCCGAATCTGTCGTTTCAGCAAAGGAAGAAATTATTGTCCGACACAACATTATTTTTGGGAGGATCCTCTGTTGTTCCGCACTTACACTGATGGGATTATTCGCTAGTGTGTTTATGATGATGAGCATTGCTTGATTCTACGACACTGACACGATCGTGAGGCTGGTGGGCACTTGGGCGTTGCTAGGACTGCACATAAGGTGTTCCAATGTGGATTCTACTGGCCTACCTTGTTTAGGGATTCCTACACTCACGTCAAGGAATGTAACGAATGCCAACGAACAAGAAATAATTCGCGAAGGGACGAGATGCCCCTTAATGATATGTTGGTTTGTGAACCCTTTGATGTATGGGGCCTCGATTTCATGGGACTCTTTCCTCCTTCGTTCGGAAAAAATTATATCATTGTGGCGGTGGATTACGTGTCGAAGTGGGTCGAAGCGGAAGCTGTGGCGGCCAATGATGCGGGCAATGTTTTGAATTTTTTGCATAAAAACATATTTTTGAGATTTGGAACTCCACGGACCATTATTAGTGATGTTGGTAGCCACTTCTGCAATAGGCCGTTCGCTCAGTTACTAAAGCGCATGAAAGTTCATCATCATGTGGCTCTTGCTTACCATCCACAATCGTGCAGGAAAGTCGAAGTTTCAAATTGCGAGCTTAAACGTATTCTTGAGAAGTATATCCACTCAAACAGAAAAGACCGGGCAAAAAAGGTTGACGAGGCGTTGTGGGCTTACCGGACTGCCTATAAAACCCCCATCGGGATGACCCCTTTCCAGTTAGTGTTAGGGAAGTCCTGCAATTTACCCGTGGAATTGGAGCACCGGGCCCTTTGGGCAACTAAACTTCTTAACTTGGATTTCACCGCCGCCGCCAGTAAGCGACTATTACAACTTAATGAGTTGGACGAATTTAGGCTTTTAGCCTATGAAAATGCTCGGATCTACAAAGAGCGGACCAAAAGCTGGCACGATCGTCATATTGTGCCAAAAGAATTTAAGCCAGGCGACCGGGTCCTTTTGTATAACCCTCGGTTGAAGATGTTTCCTGGGAAGCTTAAATCGCGGTGGAGCGGCCCCTTTGTGGTGACTAGTGTGACCCCCTTTGGGGCAATCAAAATCTATAAGGACAAGTTAGGAGCTTTCAATGTGAATGGACAAAGATTAAAGTACTTCGAAGGTGGGATGATTGAGGAGGCAGCGCACCGAATTGATCTGGGAGCACCGGACGATGCTAGTTGTGATTTCATAACCACGCCAAATTAGGCTTGACTTGTGGTGTTTTGTGCTAGTTCTTTCTGCTGCATTTTTTGTTCTCTTTAGTTCTAGTAGACTTCATTCTTTTAATTTGAGTAAACTCTATTCTATAACTGCTAATACAGGTATTTGGTCCACCTTAAGGACGGTAAACAAAAGGGCTTTTGGGGAGACAACCCTGTGCTTCCATTTCTTTGTTAGATCTCTTAATTTGTGTTAGTAGTTATCGCTGTAGTGTAGTCCTGTGACATTTCCTTTCATGTATATATTTATATTGTGTTTGGTTTGGAGATGTTTTGTCCACAGGTGGAGCGGATGTGTTGTATTTAAATTTTCTGTGATTTGGTGGCGTTTGGTAGTTATTCTTTACTGCGATCTTCCGGTATGCTCACTTCTGAGCATGGTTAACTCTTCTTCTCAGTTCTTTTACTTATTCTCAATACATATTTGTGGTGGATTGTTCAGGCTAAGTCTGGGGGAGAGAGTGATTTCGTTGTTACACGTGCACGTGTACATTGCACATCATACTAGAAGCATATTCTTTATTTCATTTTATTTATTCATGTTCATGTCCTCAGCACACCACCACACCCACTCGAGCGCGTGCTTGATAGTTCGCATGTGCGAAGCATTTTTTCATTCTCATGTGCGCGATTTAAAAATCACCGTACTGGCTTGGGAAGTGTGAGACAGAGTAAAATATTGACTCTTGTATTGCTGCTAGTCGAGTGCTCAAGTCTCACTCAGATTTGTATAGATGTAGTTTCTTTTTATGCTTGTAGTTTATATTTTTCTTTTAGCGTAGACATTGTTTATTCTACTAAAAATTTATGAATCTGGTGTGAATCAACGGTAGTGTTAGATTGTGTGTAGACGTTCGGTAGCCTTATATTGCTCGAGTTAGGAGGGAGGTTAGTCTTTTTCGGTGGCTAAGAACTTGCCCCAAGCTACTCTTGAAGCATGAGTACACGGTTAGTCAAGCGCGCGAGTGTGATGTGATGAGTCCAAGTTATATACATATTTTTGGACTCATCTGGGCCAGTTTTCTCGATGATGCACTACACTTGAGAGCCATAATTGTTCATATTTGTTACTGTGTCCATTCCATATTAAGTGCACTTTAAGCCCGTTTTCTGTGTGATTTCGTAGTTATTGTACTTTTGCCCTATACTTGGTGTTTTTCTGTGTCTGGAGAATGTGGAATGCCCATTTCGATGGCTCTTCTCTTTTTACTATACGTACAAAGGTCGTGTGAGTGTTTCAGGATTGTTTGGGAATGTTTTTCGCCTAAAGGCCACTGATCGTGCTTTTTTACTCGCGCACGGTCAGTGGAATCCTTAGCGCACGACCGCTGGTCGTGCGCGGTCAGTTCATCGAACCCCAAACGGTACAGGAACACTGCGCACGATCATTGGATCTATAGCGCACGACCACTGGTTATGAGCCACTGATCGTGCGCATTATTCTCCATTTTTCCAAGTTCTGTCTGGGGCAATCGCACGACCATTGGGCATAGTACGCACGACCTCTGGTCGTGCGCCACTGCTCGTGCGCGTTTATCCCATTTTTCTGGAGTTCTGCCATTGCTAATTGCACGATCATGGGATCCAGTGCCCACGACTTCTGGTCGTGCGCCACTGATCGTGCGCATATATATTAATTTTTCTGTCCAGCTACAGGTTTCTCTAGAGCAGAGCGCACGATCATCAACCGTTAGTACGCACGACCACCGGTCGTGCGCCACTGATCGTGCGCTCTGATTTTCTGCTGACCGTATTTAAGCCCATGCTCCCGCGAATTAGGGCACACCATTTCATTTTCCGGCCAGCTGCTGCGCGCGAAGCGCCGTTTCTCTCCCCCACAGGTCCTCCACTCATCTCCACCCTCCGGGAAGGCTTCTCCGGCGATCCGAAGTCATCATCATCCCTTCAGAGAGTTCCCGGCCACCAGCAGTGTGCAACAGAGATCTTTCGGTACTACTCATTTGGGGCAAAAAGGGAGAAAAGACTGAAGGAAAGGGAAGAAGACGGAGGAAGACAAGTGGATTGACAACTCATTTACCTCCGGACGCAACCACGGTCTGAGTCGAGAAGTGGACTGACAACCCACCATTTCGGCCAAGAACCACGATTAGGCTTTCCCCCTTTCGGTTTATTCTACCTCTTCTCCATAGTGAATTGTATTCTAAAGCTTGTAATGAACCTGAACTTGCTTTTATTTGTCTATGAATGAAGTTTGCTTGGGTTAGTTACATCCTCTTTTGTTAGCTGTGATGCACTCGCCTCCATTCACATCCACTCCGAGGTCATCACCCTGTTTCACAGTCAAACCCACATTGCTGACCACATGGGTGCACATTTGAGCTCATCACCGCAGCGGGGCTACCACAACCCTTTCGACAGTTAAATTTAGCAACAATTATAAGCTAGAAACACAAAGTACATACATTTAAAAAAAGAAATACTAATCTAGATAACTGATGAGTTTATTGTCTCCCAACAGGACTTATTCAAGGACCATGCACTCTCTTAACTGATGGGCGTATGGAATTTGAAGTGCTCGAACAGTTGTTCAAGTTCACGTTTCGGTAGCGGGTTCCGAAATGGCGACAGAACAAATACCCACGTACATGTATAGTTATACTTGTCTTGAATATCAGGCATGAGTAGAATAAATGTTGTGAAGCTCGACAAATCGGACTCCACCTGCACCCGATCTCCATCAATGCTAGGCTGCATTACAGGCCCTTGCACTAAGTGGACCGGTTCCACGATGTGGTCCTGCAGAGAAGTAGGCACGAGAGCGGGGTTAGTAAATAAATTAGAAGAATGACAAAAAGTAAACTCAATCTTGGGGATGATCCCTGTGTCATCTCCCATCGGTGGAATTGTGGGTGGATCTACACAGTTGTCTAGGCTGGTGCAAGTATGTGCTAGAGCTGCATCCACCTCGTCCGCGCATTGGACTTCCTTATATGGGACCGAGGCAGCAACCTCGGCCATGCAGATGCCCTCCTCGACTGGATCTAGCATAATGCTACAAACACCAGCTTCTCCCTGCGAATCAACCTCCACAACAGTGTCAGATAGAGAAAGAATGCTATGCAAAGTAGAGGATAGAGGAACAGTGCTCGCTAAAAGTCAAGCTCAGGCTCTTCACAACTAACAGACTCCATACACGATGATATATGTACTTTAGGAGTAAAAACATCCGTGTCAGGGTTTAGATCGACACGTGTATCTGTGCAAATACTAGTGTTTCTCCCTTCAAAATCTGAAGGTGGCACTAGTACGTACCCAGATATAGAAGGGGTGTTGCAAGTTGTCGGAGTGGAGACAATCCAAACATCCGTTTCATCATCCTCCTTCAAGTGCGCCAAATAAGCAGCACACTCCTTCAAAGAGTGATCCCAATTCTTACAAAATAAACACTGCTTAACCAGCTTTGTCGGTACAACGGGTACTGACGCCGAAAGAAAGTAGTGTGACAATGGAAGCGCGGATGAGTAGCTAACTGGCTTATGTCTACCATATTGAGTACCCGATGAGGCTGGATCTCCATATGTAGATCCTTGAGTGTCTTGGCTACCATACTCCTTAGGACATCTATCACTTGCATGAGAGATATCTCGACACCAGCGACAACGAATATTAAAACTGGCCCACATTGCAGAGATCACTAATTTCCAGGATTAAACTACCTTGCATAGATTCTCAATAAAAATCTAACAATTCCAACCGACATAAAAAGCAAAAAGACTGGGATAAAACAAATTCAAAACAAGCAACTCTGTCGTAACTCTCATAACACAACACAAATCAACAATACGCCTGCATTCCCCGGCAACGGCGCCAAAAACTTGATGCGTCGGCAAGTGCACCGGTCGCTGTCAAGTAATAATTTTGGGAATAGCTTCCCCGAATGAAAATCTCGAGGGAATGCAGGTTGGGTATCGTGATAGCGTCGTAGAAAGATCGTTACTAAGAGTTTAACGAAACAACTGAGGTTGGCTTTTGATTCCTAATGCTAAAAAACAAAAAGAAAACTAATGCGGGTCGTAAGCACCGCTTCGCTTGGTGGATGGAACTAGTGCAGACCGCTATGCCGTGCTTCGTGAGGCGAATGGACGGAGAGCAAGCAGATGGAATGAACACACGTGCGGAGAGTGAGGGTCGTAATCACCGCTTCAACTACCAACACTACCCTTGCTAGAGTGGTTCTAGTGCGCGAGTGGAGTGGATGTGAATGGATGCGAGTGCATCACAACTAACAAAAGAGGATGTAACTAACCCAAACAAACTTCATTCATAGACAAATAAAAGCAAGTTCAGGTTCATTACAAGCTTTAGAATACAATTCACTATGGAGAAGAGGTAGAATAAACCGAAAGGGGAAAAGCCTAGCCGTGGTTCTTGGTCGGAATGGTGGGTTGCCAGTCCACTTCTCGACTCAGACCGTGGTTGTGTCCGGAGGTAAATGGGTTGTCAATCCACTTGTCTTCCTTCGTCTTCTTCCCTTTCCTTCAGTTTTTTTCCCTTTTTGCCCCAAATGAGTAGCACCGAAAGATCTCTGTTGCACACTGCTGGTGGCCGGGAACTCTCCGAAGGGTTGAAGATGACTTCGGATCGCCGGAGAAAGCTTCCTGGAGGGTGGAGATGAGTGGAGTACCTGTGGGGGAGAGAAACGGCGCTTCGCGTGCAGCAGCTGGCCGGAAAATGAAATGGCGTGCCGTAATCCGCGGGAGCACGAGCTTAAATACGGTCATCAGAAAATCAGAGCGCACGATCAGTGGCGCACGACCGGTGGTCGTGCGCACTAACGGTTGATGATCATGCGCTCTGCTCCAGAGAAACCTGTAGCTGGACAAAAAAATTAATATATATGCGCACGATCAGTGGCGCACGACCAGAGGTCATGGGCACTGGATCCCATGATCGTTCGATTAACAATGGCAGAACTCCAGAAAATGGGATAAACGCGCACGAGCAGTGGCGCACGACCAGAGGTCGTGGGCACTGGATAAACGTGCACGAGCACTATGCCCAATGGTCGTGCGATTGCCCCAGACAGAACTTGGAAAAATGGAGAATAATGCGCACGATCAGTGGCTCATAACCAGTGGTCGTGTGCTATAGATCCAATGATCGTGCGCAGTGTTCCTGTACCGTTTGGGGTTCGATGAACTGACCGCCCACGACCAGCGGTCGTGCGCTAAGGATTCCACTGACCGTGCACGAGTAAAAACGCATGATCAGTGGCCATTAGGCGAAAAACATTCCCAAACAATCCCGAAATACTCACACGACGTTTGTACCTGCAGTAAAAGCAGAAGAGCCACCGAAATGGACACTCCACATTCTCCAGACACAAAAAAACACCAAGTATAGGGCAAAAGTACAATAACTACGAAATCACACTGAAAATGGGCCTAAAGTGCACTTAACATGAAATGCACATGGTAACAAATATGAACAATTATTGCTCTCAAGTGTAGTGCATCATCGAGAAAATTGGCCCAGATGAGTCCAAAAATATATATATAATTTGGACTCATCATGATGCAGGCCATCATTTTGGCCCGGTTGAGATTTTGTGCCCTTCCTATCATCTTATCCTTGTTAGCCCAATTGTGCCTACCCATCCGTTGATTCAACTCCACTATATTCTCACCAAAGCCTAAATGTCATTCCTAGTCGCACACCCAAGTTTGAGCTTCAGTTTTTATTTCATATCTATTTCGGGTGTTGATGTGGTGATCAATTTTTGTGAACATGTGGATGTGCTTTCAAGATAGAATTTACTGAAAATATTGTGAAAATAAGAAAAGTGAAATAAAGAAAAGAGAAAGAAAAGGAAATTGTGAAAAGAAAGAAAAGTTTGATTGAAAATCATTATATGTAAAATTTTGTGGAGTAGGCGGTGCACACACCCAAGTAGTCAAGTCTAAATCTGGGGGTGTGGTGCACTCGTGGGTTGTTTTGTGGTGCTCGAGGTTAGATTTTATGCCTGCCCATTTTTGTTTAGTGCGTGAGCTATCGATTTTATCATTTGTCTACTTCACCTAAACCCAAGCCTCGCTATGAACCTAAAGTCCTATTGATTTGCGTGCTTGAGTCAAATAAGTACTGTGGATAGAGTGTGAACGGGCAAGCGTATGGTCACCGACATTGATGAATTTCTTTGGAGGTTATCCCGAGACCCGGTCTTTTGAAATGCTCACCTCATCGTTCGGTCTACTTTCGTCCTACGTGCGACCGGATGATTCAAATTTTGAGTAGAAATAATATTTTTATATGCTCCTAGAAATTATAAATTACTATGTATAGTTAGAAATGTTTTCTACCGCTTCTCTGTGCGCGTGAGCATGCGACTTCACATGGTACTCCGTTCTTGCAACTGCTTTGTCAGCTAGTTCTTTCTTTTTCCGCTGAGAGATGATTTGATCGGGAAGAGCAAATGGTTAAGTCTGGGGGTGTGATGAGTCCAATTTTTATTTTTATTTTCGGACTCATCTGGGCTAGTTTTCACGCACGCGCACTACACTTTAGGCTCATTATCGCTCATATTTCATTTAATCTATGTTTGTGCACATAGTGCACTTGATTTAGTCCCGTTGTGGTGTGCAATTGTACACTTCTTTGCGGGTAAGCACTTGGTGTTCCCCGTCGTTTTCCTTTGCTCTTTTTTTTTGTGAGTGCTGGAGGCCTGTGCCCCAGCTTTGGTTTTCCTGTGCAGTTGGGCAGAACCCCATTCTAGTCCAGTTCTTTCCTGTAGGAATCACACAGTCGTGCGTTTTTCTTCACGCATGATCGGCGCGATCGTGCGATGCCTATAGTTTCATTCTGGTGCTTTGCCCCAGGCCACACGATTTGTTTGCGCACTGGGTGTTTTGCCCGTGCGTGACCAAATCACACCACCTCCTCTTTTTGTCTAAAATTTTATGAAATTATTGCCCGTGCGTTTTCTTTACGCACGATTGGAATCAACCGTGTGCGAA
This sequence comes from Platanthera zijinensis, assembly GCA_039513925.1. Lineage (NCBI taxonomy): Eukaryota > Viridiplantae > Streptophyta > Magnoliopsida > Asparagales > Orchidaceae > Platanthera > Platanthera zijinensis. Next base: position 161,231,645 of record CM077093.1, read on the forward strand.
GGAAAACACACAATCTGCTTCTTTGCCTGGGTTTTCAGCGTTCTGTCCCCGCCCGTACGTTTTGTTCGCGCACGGACTATTTTGCCCGCGCGTGTTCAAAATCGCACGGTTGGCTCTTCTTCTAGGCTGGGTAATTCTGCGCTGTAATTATCGCACGATGAACGCACTGTCGTGTGTTCGACTGTGCGTTCCTTATTTTCTGACTGGGTACTATTTAAGCCGCAGGTTTCGCCCTATTTTGGAGACATTCATTTTTGATGCTCCAGAGCTCTTGTTTCGTGCCAGCCCGCCGCTCCACCACCGCCCATCATCCCGAGGGGCTCCGACCGCATTTCCCTTGCAAATCTCAAGCTAGAGTTTCCTCTCGACCTCCTCCATCATTCGCAAGTGTACAAGAGTTGTTTTGTGGGATTTATTGCTGCACTCGGAGAGTTCTCCGGTGAAGAACGTGACCGAAGACTATTGACGAAGAAGACGGGTAACATGGAAGAAGGTGACAACTCTTCTGGACCCCGATCGACAGTCGAAGCCCTATCTCAGAGGAGGATTGACAACCCTCGATTCCGACCGTGAACCTTTCATGAGTCTTCGTGCATCAGTTGTATTCTTACCTCCTCTTCTCTTGTAGTAAACTTCTCTTTGTCTATTTGGGTGTTTCGTGTTTGATGATTGTATGGACACTAATTTGGTTTAATTGCATTTGTTCATGTCTATGCGAATGATTTGTGGTTTATGCATGTGAGGAGCGCCCCCATCTCATCTCGTCACCCCTATCGTTGTGTGAGTGCCACACTAGCAATTGCTAGTGGCGTGCGTTGCGAAGAGGTGCTTGCGACCCTCATCCATTTTCCTCCATTAGCCTACTATTTCATTCACCCTTGCGAAGCGGTGAAGGCGCCCCACACTTTTAATTTAGTGTGGATGTTGGTCTTTAATGGTATGAGTAACTCTTACTAAAAATCAGATTGTCGTAAAAAAAACTAGCAAACACTTCCTCGGTAACTCCAAAAAAATGTGGTTCATCAAACCCCGAAATGTCGAGGGTGTATCGGTTAGCCCAAAGGGCATAACCAAGAACTCATAGTGTCCCCGGTGGGTCATAAACGCTGTCTTGTAGACATCCTCACTTGCCATACGTACTTTGTGAGAACCCGCTCATAAATCCAGCTTGGAAAACACAGTTTCCCCACACAAATCATCAATGAGCTCCTCAATAATGGGAATTGGATGCTTGTCTTTAATGGTATGAGAGTTGAGTTACCTTAATCCACACACATTCGCCAAGTGCCATCATGTTTTTTGACCAACACTATGGGAGAGGCAAAGGGACCGTGACTATGTTGAATTATACTAGATCCCAGCAATTCCTTTACCAACCTTTCGATTTCATTCTTTTGAAGAGATGGATACCTGCAAGGCCTTAACTTCACACGTACTTTGTCATCTTTCAAGTCAATGTGGTGTTCATATCCTCTTATAGGAGGTAACTCTTGCGGCTCACTGAAACAAATCCTTGAATTACTGCAGCAAGTTCTCCACCCGACTCCTCTCATTTTTAGTTGGCAGGGTATAGACTAAATTCAATTCCTCCTTAAACTGGCAAGAATTAGATTCCTCCTCTTTAGTAAACTCTCAGATATCACATACAACCATCATTTGAATTTGACCAGTTTTCCTATCCAGTTTGTGCATCTGCTTCTGCTTCATCATAGTGGCTGCCAGTTTTTTCGACCCCCTCAGTGAAATATGTTTACCTTGGTTGTTTAATTTCATTTTAAGATTATGAAAATCGCAGTGACCTACTCTTAATGTAATTAACCATTGGACACCCAAAACTACGTCACAACCCCCAACGGAACAACTAACATGTTAGAGGTAAATAGTACTCCTTGCATCCTTCATTGAAATCCCGGCACTTTGCGGGCACTCATAATGCTCTTACCATCAACAATTGAAACATGAAAAGTGGGTATTTGTACCAGCTAACATCGAAGACGTTCCGCCGCCGTGGCATCTAAGAAATTATGCGTGCTCCCTGAATCGATCAGCACACCGATCGGTTGGCCCTGTTAAGAGGTCATTACTTCCATTATATAAAAATGATTAATTCTTGTTAAGGCATGCACAAAAACTTGAGGGGATTAGAATCATCAATCAAAAGGGGCTCCTCCTTCCCTTCTACCCTGACGGGTCATCTTCAGTATCAAATAACAATTCTAGTGCTTTTGATTGTCGGCGTTCTAAACTCTGATGATCTGTGGTATATTTCTCAGGGCACCAAAAACATAAACAGTAAACCCCGATTCCGCTTGTCTTCCATTTTGTCGACGTGAGTCGACGTCGATCTCGTGTAAGAGTAGGATTTTATGATCGGCCTGATCCGTCCCAAGAAGCGGAGACGACCGATCTGGAGGCGATAACTTATTAGATATGCTATTGCCATTACCAGAGACCCCACTTCTGCACTGATGATATAACATTTGTTGCTCCTGAATTTTGTCTAGATGAAAAACTTCTTGTAATGCCTTAGGACAAAACATTTTTATAGCAAATCCAATCTCCTCCTTAAGTCCAGCAAGACAAAAACTCACCGTATGATCTTCCGGAACAAGGACACGATGTAACAAGATATTAAACTCATTCAAATATTGTTGGATAGAATACTTTTGGCGCAAAATTTTCAATTCACCAATAGGATCATCGAACAAAAGCGATCAAAACCGGTTCTGAACAGCTTCAAAAAATTCCTCCCAGCTAGGCCACTGTTGTGTTAAACGAGATTTCATATAAGCTTGATGCCAAAATAAAGCTCGACCTTCCATATGCACGGTCGCTATCTTGACCTTCAATTCCTTCGACGTACCATCAATATCAAAGCACTGCTTGCCTTTATAAAGCCATTCCAACACCTCCGTACCATCAAAGCGTAGAAAATCAATACGAGAAAATCTTGTGGAAGGCTGATAAGATGTCGATGAAGAGGAACAGACGTCAGCTAATGAAAAGGATGATGCTCCCCTGCTTTTCTTCAATATTCTACTAGATCGAATTCCTTGGATCACTTCTCGAACCTCCTCCAATATTCGGCTATGCTGATCTTGCAAGGATTGCAAAGTTTTTTCCATAAACGCTTGAGCCTGTTTTATGTGCTCCATTTCTGTCATTGAATCTTGAGATCATGTTCCCTCCGCCACCGTCATGACTAGCTCCAAGATCAATGCTCTAATACCAATGTTATGTTTCTACCACAGAGCGTAACTAACAAGATCTCACAAACTTAAATCACCAGAAAATTAACAGAATCGGAAACAATCTTTTATTATTGTAATACTAGTAACATAGATTCAATCAGTAAAGAACAAATGAAAGACACATCAATCCTAATGGACAATTCCCTGAACAGATTACTAACTCTCTACTCCCGTGAGCTAGAGAAGAACAAGAACAATCTAGACTTTTTCATCGCCTTATTTCCCCTCTTATTTATAATATTTGAAAAGACACAAATGACCAACATGCCCCCCTCAATATTAGATAACACGTGCTTCCCGCCATCAACATTACCCTTGCAAATCCTGCATGCATCGTATATGTTCAAGGTTGCAAATGTCAGATGTCGGGTTCATGTTGGTTTGAATTTGAAATGACGTATGTTGGATTGCGAGGGATATATCGATGATATTTTACAATGTTGGGTTTTAATATTTAAATAAATATATAAAGATTTTTTGTAATTGCGCGCAATTACATAATGTATTTTTGTAAATTACACAAAAAATATATATACACATAATGTATGTTTATTAATTTTACAATAAACATATATACACATAATGTATGGTTTATAAGTTACATAAAAAGAAACGTAGCCGACAGTAAACACCATAAAGAGCACCAAATGAGAGTGAGACAAGAAAGTAGTCAAACCTTTACCCAGAGAGATGCACAAAATGTAGCACACAACAAAACATCACCGCTCGAACGCTTAAAAGAAATTAAACTATATATTTTTGTACTCTCCATATATCATCTGCGAGATATAGCTCTATATATCAGGTAATACCTACATATCATGGATTTTTTCAAAAACGATATTTTTGTTTAAAATGTCGATGTCGTGACGTTTTTTGCCCAAAACTTTTATGTCGATTGGCATGTTGAACATGTCGGCTGACATCTACAAGACTAGTGTTATTGAATGTCAAAAGTTCTGAAGTTCCCAATCTCTTTCTTTACAAACATCAAATATCTTTTGAGGATACCATCTCTTGTTTCGAAGACCCTTTACTTATAATACCATTACAAATGAATCCGTCCGCACTTTGATATCTTTTATGCCTAACTTCTTAACAAATCTTAATCTAGCAATCAATGTATCATATTTTGCTTGGTTGTGGTGGAGAAATATAGTTTGATGGCTTGCTCGATTCAAACGCCATTTGGATTCAATAATATTACTCCAACACTTGATGACTTCTTACGAGATGCTCCATCTACAAATATTGCCTAGGAAAGAGGAGTTGTGATTTCCCATTTGACAGTATTTTCTTCCGTGAAGTCTACTAAAAATTCGGCAACAATTTGAGCTTTGATCGCCATCCTCGGTACATATGAAATATTGAATTCCCCAAGCTCGATTGCCCGCTTAGCCAATATCCCAGTTCGGTCTTCTATAGGATGGTTTTTATAATATGATCCATAACAACTTGTATAAAATGTCTTTGAAAATATGGATGAAGCCTTCGTGTTGATATGGTTAAAGCCAAATCCAGCTTTTCCAAGATATGATATCCGATTTCAACATCTTTCAATACTCTACTGATGTAGTGGATTGAAAATTGTTTCTTTTCATCTTCTCAAACCAGCATCGAGCTTATAGCTTGAGAATCAACTCCAAGATACTACTACAAATACTTTCCCTCTTGAGGGCTTTATAGAAGAGGAACATATGTCAATTGCTTTTTAAGTTCTTCAAAAGGTTTGTTGCATTCTTCAGTCCATCAAACTTAGATGCACCATGAAGAGTTTTGAAAAATGACGTACATTTGTCTCCAGATTGTGAGTTAAAACAACTTAATCTTGCGATCCTTCCTGCTAATTGTTGTACTTCTTTTGCAGTTCAAGGGGATGATATTCTCAAAACTTCCTTCACTTTATCAGGGTTAGGCTCGAGGCCTTGGGGCGTCAACAAATGACCCAAACTTTTTCCCTTGCTAGCCACGGAAACACATTTTGTTGGATTAAGCTTCATTTTATATTTTATCAAAGTTGAAAATGTTTCAATGAGATTGCAAATATGATCTTCATTTGTAACTCTTAATGAGAAGATTATTTATGTATACTTCCAGATTTCGCCCCTTTTATGTTCTTCAAAAGCTTTGTTGCATTCTTTAGTCCATTCGAACTTAGATCCACCACGAAGAGTCTTGAAAAATTATGCGCATTTATCTCTAGATCATGATATGAAGCAACTTAATCATGTGATCCTTCCTGCTATTTGTTGTACTTCTTTTGGAGTTCAAGGAGATGGCATACTCAAAATTGCCTTCAACTTATCAGTGTTAGTCTCGAGCCCTCGGGGTGTCAATAAATGACCCAAAATTTTTCTCTTGTTTGCTTTGAGAACACATTTTGCCAGGTTAAGCTTCATTTTATATTTTTCTCAAAATTGAAAATGTTTCAATAGGAACGTGGATATGTTCTTTAGATTTGCTATTCTTGATGAATAGATCATCTACGCACACTTCCAGATTTCTTCCCTTTTGTTTTTGAAAATATATATCCTGCATTGATATATAACGCCAATGTTTCAAGTCTAATAGGCATGACCTGATAACATTAACACTCATAATTTGTGGTGAATGTGATATGTGGGATATTAGGAGTATGCATTTGGATTTGATGATACCCTGAGAAGGCATCTAAAGAACTCATGAAAGAAAACCCCATAGCAGAATCAACTAAGGAATCTATCTTAGACAATGCCTAACAATCTCTAAGGCATGTTTTATTAAGTTTTGTGAAATCTACACACGTGCGCCATTTATTTTTTGACTTTTTGACCACTTCAATATTTGAATTCCATTCGTGGTATTGAATTTCCCTAATGAAATTGGCTTTGAAGAGCTTTTTGACTTCCTCCTGCATGGCTTTCACCAATGTTATTGTCATGGCTCTTTTCTTTTGTTAGTTGGCTTGAATGTCGAATTAATGTTGATACGGTGACGAACGACATCGAGATCCACCCTAGGCATGCCAATCGCAGGCCAAAGAAGAAATCCAAATTGTCGAGAAGGCAAATGATCAACCTAACGTTTTCTTCTTCCTTTAATACAACATTGACAGAGTGTTCAGTCTCTGCCTCCTCCAATATCTGGAACATTTGGGATGACTTGGGCGGCCTCCAGGTGAGCATCGTCTCATATAGCTTTTCTCGTGACAAGTTCCTCTTCAACTGGTTCTTCAAAGTTTTTGACATCTTGAAACACTCTTCATCTCTTTCGACGCTTCTCATGGGGGTAGGATATGTCTCGATCGCATTGACCGAGCTTACATAACATTCCTAGGCAATCTGAGGGTCGCTCCGACCACTAGATGTTATGTTGAAACGAGGACCTCATATTCATTTAATAATACCGACCAATATTATGTTATAGCTATTGGGAGTGTGATGCGAACTCGGTAAGTGCATCAGTCATTCAAGTAATATAAAATCGGGAGTAAATCCCCAAGTATTGATCTCTTAAGGAATACGACGAGGGATGTTTCACAATTTGAGAAACTAGATTGTAAAGACAAGAAATCATAAAAACGTTGGTTTGGTTTGTTCTATGGACTGTGCAATAAAAAGAAAATGCGGGTCGTCGTCACCGCGTTGCAATCACAAAAAAATGTGGGTCGCTTTCACCGCTTTGATTACACACAAAGAACTCTAACCACAACTTATTTTAGCACATCACAGCCTTCCAAGCACACACCAAGCATGAACACAAAAGAACTTTCATAAAAATAACATGAAAGTGAAATAGAAATTAACACAAGTGTTCATCTAAGGTTCATCATTAACGTATAGGAAATTCCTCCACCAATCCTAAGGAGACGGGGAGAAAGGGGAGAGATACAACCAATGATTGAGACTTTGCTGTAGGGAGGGAAGGAGATCACTCAGTTATCAATCTGTGCCCTTTACACCTTCATCAGTTGCGTCCAAGGCACGGGAAGGCCATCACTTCTTCCTAATGAGCCCGTCTTCTCGAGTGTCTACGTTGCCCGTGTCAATCCCTGGACTTCCTTGCTTGGCGGAGAGGATGGAGAGAAAACTCTTTCTTGAATGCTTAGGATGATGTGGAGTCACTAGGGAGTGAATTCCCAACTTGGAGGAGAGCTCTCGTCCTAAAAACGGCGGAAGAAATCGCGCATCCCTCTGTATTTGTGAAAATCTGCTATATAGAAGAACAAGGCACACACGTGTGTGGGTTAAACAGCTACAGGAAAATGGGCGTCCAGGTCGCGCACACCTATTTACATGCATGAGTGCGTAAATTACGTATGCACAAACTCGTATTCCCCCAATCTGCGTGGAAAGCACAGAATGACCGCGCACGCGTAATTGCACGTGCGCACACACACACACATGTGAAAATAATGCACGCGTAAATTCTAATTGACAGAATTTGTCCAATATAAGGGGGAAAGAGGCGCACATGCATGCAGAAGTTCCGCATGGGCATGCATGAGCTAATTTGAACATGACATCCCCTAAATTGTATGAAAAGTCGAGACATGTACAAATAATTCATCCTAACATCCCAGATGAGCAATATACATCAAAATGAACAATAATCTTACACATCTAACACAAAAATGGGAGTAAACAATAAGAACAAAGTATATAAATAACACTCATCAAATACCTTCAAACTTAGATGTTTGCTAGTCCCGAGCAAACCACACTACGATCAGGGATAAAAGAAGTGATAATCTAAACTAATAATGAATGTGATGAGTGCAATGAGAAGTTCTATGCCTGTGGAGACTAAGAAAAACATTAATGAACTTCTCTATGCAAGTATGCATATATAAGGATTTTATAAATATTTTGAAATTTGTATAAAACGTATACTAAACACTTCCTAAAGCGAAAAATGAAATCGTCCTAGATCTAGCGAGAGGATACATCGACTATGCTACTTAGATTGATATTACCATCACAAAGCTACAGGGTAGCCTCCAAAGAAATCCATCAATGTCGATGATCATAGGCTCGCCCGGTCACGCCCTCTCCACTGCACCGGTCTAACTGGATGAAGAATCATTAGGACTTAGGATGAATTGTCAGGCTTGGGTTTAAGGTGAGGAGAAGGAAAGATAAATAAGATGGCTGATTCACAGTTAAACCAAAAGAAAAGCTCGCAATCAAAAATATAAACTACGCAAACAAGATGGAGATGTGACACCCCCAATCTTGGACTTTTACACATGGGGTCGTGCCTACTAAGCCATACATAAACAAATTTTTGTAACTACTGATTTTTCATTCTTCTATATTTTCTCTTCTTCTTTTCTAAAATTTTTCCTTTTTCTTTTCGATTCATATTTTATGACAATGATCACCTAAGTGATAAATGGGGAATGGCTACCCAATCACAACAAAATTTTATCACACAAAAAATGAAAATTTTTTTTTACGATAAATGCTTGATTTTAAGCGTGAAAATGGGAACGACTTTTAGGCTTTGATGATATTGAAGTAGAGGTGAATCAACTGGGGAGGTGTATGGCTCAAAGTGTTTTTGGATTCGTAAACGAGTAGGATTAGATGCAAAAGCTTAATCGATCCAAGGAATGGCATTAATCATCTTCGATCAACTAATTCGACCTATGCAAACATTTCGAGGATCGCTTGGGACGAGTTCTAGACACCGAAAAAGGATGCCCTTTCACAATGATCTGATAATATCTCTCTAGTACTTATCACATACATCCTCATGCTAATCAGAAGACGAGATCATCTTCTAAATAGAAGTGATCATGCATACAAGACAAAAAATTATAAACTAGGCTATACATAGAGAATTACGTTAATTGAAATTCTTGTCCTACTCAAGAACATGTACACCGGACTAAAAACACTGCACGAACCTACAATGCACTCATTGATTCCCTTTTAATTTAACTATTTCTAAACTCATCCCCTACGCCGCAATGTGAAATACTTTGAATTGAACAAAAATCTACGTAATTAATTTTGGTGGGTGCAAGTGTGTGGAAGAGTGCGAGAAATTAAAGACTAGAGCTATAACATAAATAATTTGGACACAAACTGGGATGTGAAGTGATGTAGACTCTAATTAAGGTTTTCAAATTGTCGAATTTTGTTAAGCAAATTATTTTAATTTGTTATAAAATAAAATTCGGGTTTTGAGAAATAAGTTGTTTTTTTTAATTTTGGAAAAGTGGCCGAGCGGCCAAAATCGAAGCTTTGCGCTCAAAATCACGCTCGTCGTAATGAACCTTGATAATTACGTTGAGTTTTGTTAGAGTAGGATCCCTCGAGCGTTTTTCGAGTAGAATTGTGGCGAGATTTATACACCCACAAGCACAATCACAATAACAATTTATGAAATAACGATAATAAGAGTAGTTCGAATGTTCGAGGCAAGGTTAGTAATATTTAATTGAGACACAAAATTAATTTGATAAATCGAAGCACAAATGGAGTGAATATTACCCAGGCAAGGAGAGGTAGTTCCAAATCCAGTTGTGGAACAATTGTGGCTGTGCGGCACAAGATTGTCGGACACGATAATGTAGTCAACGACAGCCCGATGTAGCAGGAATAGGGACAACAATGGGAGTCCTTGCATCGGTCGGATTCGGCGCACCTCCCGCTAAAAACTCGCGGTTGGGAGACGAACGGTCTGCGGGACTCGCGTGCTGCTCGCAAGGTTGGGTTGCGGAGGAGGCCTGTTAGAGCGGCTTGAAGGGGTGGCACGAGTCTCGCCGGAGAGGCCCAGAGGTCCCATCGCTTCGGCTGATTCACTGGAGCGGAGAGGGAGATACGACACAGTTCCGGATACAGAGAAAGAACATAAATGAATTTTGTTTCTCTCTGAATAATTCTGGTCGCCCAATTACTAGATGGCTCTTTTTTATATATGATGTGAACAGGTCCGCTCGATGTAATATGTTTCCAAACTAATCCTTGTCCAAAACTGATATTTCCTTCTTTTTTTTGTTTCCAAAATAATTCATTTTCCAAAATTTCTCCAGGTTTACTTATTTGATATTTCCTCGGCTGATTATTTCCACGTTTGTCTCTTACGCCCTAACTACTTAAATTATCAGACCTTTTTATTTAGCGTCTCACTGGCCAGCCACTCCGAAGCGCCAAAACTAATAATGGGTACATGGAAAAAAATACGTGAAATAAATATTTGCAACGGAAACGATAAAAAATAACAAATAGTAAAATATAATTGGCGCGTGATGGAATCACGCGACCTCGGATGTGGCAAGTGTTGCATCATGAAGTGTGGTAACGAGAATCACTCTCCCCCAGACTTGAATGAAACTATATGGCATGCATGTATAATACAATAGATAGTTGAAATGGAAACTATGAGAAAGAATTTTGTTATCCAACTGGTGATTGTGCCCAAGTCCAAGAAGAATTGGCTCCAAAGAATGCACCACCAGATTCAGCATGCAAAAATCTGGATGCGACCAAAGCCTGCAGGGAGAGCTCCAACAACAAGAAAGGAAATGTAGGAGTGAACTAAAAATAACATTACACAAATAAGAATAAACTGAAGTGAGAATAAAATACAGAGCACATGATATAAAATCTGGAGTGTCTCCCAGCAACGCTTTTGCCTAACATCCTTAAGCTGGACTCATTCAATGGAAATAGCAAATTAAAGTTCACGGCACAAAATAGAGTTTGAAAACAAGAAGCAAACACACAGCCTAGAGAGCTGCCAACAAATCAACTATATGTTCACTTGTGGTGATTCTCTCCGGCTACCCGAGAAAGTCCGGAGGTGAAAATGTTAGAGCGCGAAAAGATGTAATCCTTCCCGCCTCTAGCCTCCTCCTTGTGTCAGAGGGAAGTAGAACGTGGTGCACGCAATAATCTTTCCTTCTTTTTCCTCTCCACGCTTGGAGATTGCCATCGTTCGATAGTTTCATGCTCAAGATTAGCAATTTCAGTTTTATTTTTATCTTCCGGCTTCATTTCTTCTACCCGGGGTGGTATGAGATCATGCCATTTAACTGATTTTTTAGTTAGTTTATAAATTGAATCAGAATAAATGTTTTTCTCAAGTCTTTGATGGTAGCCTGCTCCAGGGGATCTTCTTGAGCCTCATGCTCTTTATCTTCAACTCGAATCATCTTCAACAACGAGATTCTCCCATCGTATTTCAGCATGTACTTCAGAATGTACACCAACAACATCCCAACCCTTTCATCACATTTTTCTCCATCATTTCCACCACCTCAACATCACAAAATTCAACGTTTTTTCTTACCCAATCTGTACCTGGACTGCAGAACTTAACACTACAAACGCCATCAAGACAGTCAAGAGAAGATACCATATCCACATAAATTCCAGAAGAGATACATAACTCATGTGGGGAAATAGGCTACTCTTTAGGAGGTAAGGATGCGTGTCCTTCTGCATTGTGCAGGGTGGCGCCACGAAATTTCCGAAATGGGGCACTAAAAATTGGTGGTGAATTATTCTCCATAGGCCCCATTATCTGGAAATCGACAAATACGATTTCACCTTCTAAAGAGACCGAAATATCTCTGGCTTCCCCCACCGTCTCATCAAGAACGCCGTTGGACAAAGCTAGTGACATCCGTTTGTCCTTACTCAGGATGAGAGAAAACTTCTCTGCATCCTGTAAGGAGATGATGTTCCAGGAAGACCCCCCGATGTGACACAGTGCAACAATCTCAACATTATTAATTTCACAATTTATAAAAATACCTCCCTTAAACTCCGGAGTAGGGATAGAAAGTGCCTTGCTTTACTCCCTAGGGTTTTTCTCAGTCGTGCTAAGAAGGGAGTCTTGAGTGCACTTAGAAAGAACTTGGGTTAGCTGCACCATTTGTGTCTCAAGATTCACTATGACAGATTGTGTCACCTATACAAACTTTTCTAGCATCTCCTCGAAAGTACTCTTCTTCGGGGCAGACATGGGCTGTGGTGCATTAGTGAATTGTGGCGGCCGAGGTTGGTTATCAGAGGCTTGTCCTTTCCTATGCTGTCCCGACTGCCACCTTTGCCCTGGTGCATTTTGATTTCTCGAAAAGCTTGGATGATTGCGCTATCCCGAGTTGTAGGTGTTAGAGTAATGGTCATTCATGTTCTGATTCCCTATAAAATTAACAGTTTCGTCTGGATAATAATTAACGGAATCACAAATTAGCTCGCCAGAGGGGTACTCAAAAGAGTGATGCCCATGATCTCCTCCTATGAAGCACTCAAGCACCGACACTCTAGGGGGGGTCAATGTGTCAGTGTAAGACTCTCCGACACGCGTCCGACACGCCGACACACGTGTTGGCAGGCCGACACGTTTGGGTCACGCGGGACTCGCGTGTCCCGCTTAATTGGACACGCGAGTCCCATGTGAGCCGACTCTTTATTAATTTTAAACCTGAATCGTTTCCCATTTTCTCCCGTAAGCCGACTTTCGTCTTCCTCCTGCGAAATCTAGGGCATCGACCTTACTCTTCTCGATCGATCTCTGTGTGCTACCCATCCTCTTCGTGCTCTCGTTTCTTTGAGGTAATGCATCCTCTTCGTGCTCTTGCTTCCCGTCGTTCGTGGTTTCTCATCTTCTCTCGCTTCTTGGTTTATCACTTCCTGATTGCGCAGTAGCTTGCATAGGTCTTCCTGGTTTATCATCTTCTTCGTGTTAGCTTCCCTCCCTGAAGGTTCTCTGGGAAACATGCAGAGGTCTTGTATTGTTTCTCATATTCTTTTGTGCACTCAATGAAGAGAAATAGAATGACACCAAAGCGTGCAGAAGATCTGATTTTCATGCACAACAATCTACGTATACTTTCAAGAAAAAAAATCCACAATATACACAAGGAGAAACAAAGATGTGGGATATTGATGGAGATGTTTTTGATACATCCGAAGATATGGTATGTTGGAAATTGCAAATCTCTCACTGGATAAGCCGGACATGGAATCAGTTATATTTTTAGATGATATATAATATGTAAGTTTGAGTATTATATTTTTTATGCTAAGTTTGTTCATTTCTTGTCTATTTATTAGTATTTTACAATTTATATAATTATAAAATATGAATTTAATAAACGTGTCCGAACGTGTCGATTATTAGTAATTTAAGATAATGGATGAGTCGTGTGTCGTGTCGTGTCGCGTCGCGTGTCGGTGTTAGTGCAACATAGATCTCCGTAGCTATGACATGCAATCACCATGATAGGGGAAGGAGCGAGTGTTGAACGCTTCATAATAGATAAGTTGTCTAAACACTGAGCTAGCGGATCTGTCTGGACCGTATGTGGTTGCTGAGCACCAATTTCATATAATCCCACCATTCTCCTAGAAGTGTTCGCCCTGAAGTCTATTTGAACTATGAGATGAAATCTCTCGGATGAGTTTGAATGCTTCTTTAGGAGCGCGGTTCATCAGATTTCCTTTAACTATGCATCTATCGTAGCTCTGTAATGTCGGTCCAAGGAGAAATAAAATATTTCGACAAGGAGCCATCAGCCATTGCGAGAACTCATGCTGAGGGCAGTTCCTCAACAGGTTCATGAATCGCTTTCATGCCTCAACCATCGATTCTTGATCTGCCTGATAGAAGTTTGAGATTTCCCTGCGAATGCTTATAATTTTCCCAAATCTCAGAAAAGTGCGCTAAATGGAGGTGCGGATCTTCACTTGGCAACCCAAAAAATTGCACATTGCTCTGTATCATATGTAGGATGGTCGGCTTTATCTTGAACTAGTTGTTTGTGATGGTCAGACCCTAAGTTGTCAAGGCGCACGCCTAGGCGCGCCTGAGGCGCCGGGCGTACCAGGCGCAGCCCGCCGCGCCTCAGCACAACTGAGGCGGGCGATGTGCCCCAGGCGCGCGCCTTACAGGCTCCCAGGTGCGCCAAAGGCGCGCCCGAGCCTTTTAAGGTATTTTTTTTTATTTTTTTTTGATATTGGCAAAAACATGATCTTAGACGCACCCGAGGCACCCCCTAGGCGCACTTGGGCGCCCAATTCGCTGAAATTGAGCGAATTGGGCGCCCAATTCGCTCAATTTCAGCGAATTGGGCCCCCAATTCCCTGAAGTTCAGCGAATTCGCTCAATTTAAGCGAATTGGGCGCCGAATTCGCTCAATTTCAGCGAATTGGGCGCCGAATTCGCTCAATTTCAGCGAATTGGGCGCCGAATTCGCTCAATTTCAGCGAATTGGGCGCCCAATTCGCTCAATTTCAGCGAATTGGGCGCCCAATTCGCTCAATTTTCTTTTTCCCCAATTTTTGCGCCTCACGTGCCTCAGGCGCGCGTCTGCGCCTTGCGCCTTGCGCCTAGGCTCCAAGGGCTCTTTGTGCCTCGGTGCGCCTTGCGCCTTTGATAACTTAGGTCAGACCAAAGGCAGGATACACACTCCCAACAGTTGGGGTGGTGTAATCACGCATAGTGCGTGGTTTCAGACATAACACCTCTTGCTCATCTTGTACACGAACATTTGAGTGATCCGCATTTGCATCCCCCCACAGAGCTTGCTGCAAAATAATGTTGTCAACTTGTCATCCATCCTTCAAGCAGCTTGCATTGCTCACGTAATGTTGTCAAACTTTACTCTTGTTTTCATCATTAAAATATTGTATTGTGATCATATATTTTCTTGGATAAATATCATCGTAAAATTTTGTTCTAAATATCTTGTGATTTGCGAGAACCATTCACTGCGTGTTTTGGAAAGTTGAACCTTGCTTTGCCTAATAGAAATGATTTTGCTTTTGCTTAAATAATATGTGTGCGATCAAATACTTTATTATTAGGTCTTGAATTCACCGCCAGATCTTGCGTTTTACATATAGTAGTTTGGGTGAGTAGAGTTATCTTCTCGCACGTCACATTAGGTTGCGTACTAGTAGTCACACACCAAGAATGCAACCCTTCATTAGACGGTTTTTAGATTCATTACCTTCGTTGCTCGATTACTTGCATTACATATAGGGTTAGGGCATCGTTTGTTCGCCACCTATAGATTCGTTCTGTGTCAAATGGTATCAGAGGTAGGTTGCAGACGCTTTTTTGATACTTAGTTATTGAATCTATAGGTTCCGTCCTATGACGTACTATTATCATTACCCATCACCTTCACTTGAGAGACACCCTTATTATTACGGTGATTAGTTTCCTACACAACACACCACTTCTAGGGATCGTGTCAATCCTTCGAGATGATTCAATTATGCTAGAGACGATCACCACGATGAGAGGTCCCCGCTTTATCATCATTACATCTCTCCTCGTTTTTATGATGATAGAGTTGAGTATCATTCGGGTCATCGTCGCTACGCATCTCCTCAATTTGAGGGACCTGAGTCTGTATATGTGCGACCACCACCGCACGTTCGTAGGTCTCGCGTCCGCCCACAAGCATGATCGGATTATGTTAGAAACGACTGTCTAGATGACCTTCAGGAGCCCAATGAAGATCACCATCGCCAAGATCACATCACATGTGAAAGCACTCTTAGTGTTCCACAAATAGAGATACCTGAGACTGAATTTCAGCAATTAGTTCTTGATTAATTTGATCGCTTGGATGCTCATTTTGATCACATGTGGTCCGCCTTAAGAAGAATCAATAGGAGAAAGCCTATGGATTTAGGTCAAGCACCGATGTGTCTAGTAGTGCTCCCACTGACATGAGAGCCCGGACACTTGATTTTAATACTTTTCATTTTGATGAGACTCAGTGCCCATGTGAGCTTGAAGTTAAGTCTAATCATGACCTTATGATACTGGTGGAGAGTGATAATAGTATGACTAGTGAGTGTGGTCACAAAAGTGAGGACGAGCTGCCCAGTGACACTGTGTTGGTATATCTATCCTTCGCACCTTACTTGGACCTAGTGTCCCCTTTGGACAGGAATATGGTTCTCTGTACTATACCGATTGACCCACACTTGAGTAGTGGCTCTTCTCACTCTACCCCTATCATTGCCAGAGTCACATCACTACTGAGAGCATAGTGTTGACCTCATAGCTACTGTCTCACCCTCTTACAAGGACACTATTTCTATTGGCGTTACTCATCTGGAGGATCATCCCACTATTATTGACTTCATTGTTGAACCTCTCGATAAACCTCCTGATTAGCCACTATTTCCTTAGGAGGGTCATGAGGACAACATTGACTTTTTTGTGGGTCTGTCCTACTTACTCCCATGGACACTATCGTTATTTGTGCTTTCCTCTTAGAGGGTCATCCTGCCATTGTTGATCTCCTCAGAATTAAGTCCCCGAGAGGCTCATTTGATGAGCTTTCCCATCCAAAAGGCATTAACTTTAGAATGGATGGCTTGTGTCATTACGTACACGGTGACTTTTTGTATACACCTAGTGATCTACATGACAGGCTTTATCGTATGAGAGATACCCATTACACCCGTGTGTCACACTCTTTTGTCATCATCTACGACGTTCCTTTGGTTGATAGTGTTATTCACGTCGAATTTTTCTATCGACCACCCGGTGAGCCTTCTGGTGATTCAGATCCTTGAGGAGATATTTCACATATCCTGATTCCACAACTCACTATCGATGACTTAAGAAGTAACATCGGTCTTCGTTGTCCACTAGATAAATATTTCTACATTCCACCGAAAGAATCTCCTGATATGCCACAACATTTTAGAGACATCCCTGTCATCAGATTTTCCCCTAACAAGCATGTCACGTCTGTCGTATTTTATTTGCATCATTTGCATTATTTGCACGATTTTGTTGAGTTATTTGTTCATCATTTGCATGTGTTACATGAGCCAGTCCAGTGGAGGATCAATACTGATAATAAATCTTCTAAATCACATGCAGATGTTCACTGACAATATCATGTATTTCATGAAGGCGAGTAGGTGATGGTGAGAATCCGTGTTGTGAGGCTCCTTCAGGGGCATGCTAAAAGTGTGAGCATTAGGCGAGTGGATCCCTACACAATCATAAGACGGATCAGAGCAAATATCTATGATCTTGATATCCCTATGAGCACGAGTATCCACCTCATATTTAATGTTGAGGACTTGACGTCATACTACAAGCCTTACGAGTGGACCCGTTTCATAGATATCCTCTTGAGTCCACACCTCTGCATCCTTTTGGCCTACACCTCGACATCCTCAGTCTCGCACCCATTCCACTCCTGAGCTCCACTTGCCTTTGGGTCAATCGCTTATGCATTCACCGTCTGCACCAACGATCACACCGGGACTACCAGCACATTAGTGAATTTTTGAGAGAATTATTGATATCGTGGTCCACACATGCAAAGTCACGCCTGACTGCTGGACACGGGAGTACCATTGGAGAGGATGCACCATGTTCGACGATACTTGGACGACCCCCGTCGCCCCTCATTGATTTTGTATGGCACACACCGAGAAGATTTCGATCTCCATTCATCAGGAGATGAATTCTTTCAAGATTGGGAGAATGATACAGTACGACTTTTTGGACCCGCGATGGATGGCAAGTTTTGAGCTCATTCGGGGCCAATTGGATACTTGACATATTTGATATTTTCGGATCGACGATCCGACTCCACATATGCGTCCGAATTTTAGTTTTCTTATATTTTCATAAATTATATTGTATTTTTAGTCTTTATGTAGTGTAATCGGGTTCGTTACATTAACGGTCAATCATAGTCGTTATTGTAAGGGATTCCCTAATGTTGTTTTAATATAATAGTAGGGGCTGCTTGGAGACTGACAGATTTTAGAGAACATTATTTTCGGAATCCGGTGATCCCCTCACGGTGACGACTCTGGGATGCCCTAGGTGACGACTCCTAGGTGCGGTCTTACTTCCCCTCGGTATCCCCTACCTATACCCTTTATTTTCCCCTCTCCACAACCCTAGCCGCCCCTCCAATCCCCTCCAAAACTGCTGTTTTTCAAAACCTCCGCCCATCCACCCTACATCCCTCCCAAAATTCGCCACCCAGCCTCCAACCCTTCAGCCTTGCTGTCGCCCTAGTGCTGCCCTAATAGTGCCGCGGCTACCCCTAGTCTACAGCCTTCCACCGCCACCCCTAGTCCACAAATTGTCGCCACCCTTTTTAAATCAAGTCACCTCTACTCAAATCCAGCCACCTCTACTTACACCCAACCCCTATTTTCAGATCCAGCCCCAAATATTCAGATTTCAGCCACCTCCACTCAGATCTAGCCCCTACCTCCGGATCGAGTCCATATACTCGGATTTCCGCCACCACGTCATCCAACCTTGTCGGATCTACCCTCCTACGGCAGCCCCCCATGCTTTGTGAATTGTTATTTTGTTGTATGGACTTTTGTTTTCATCATTAAAATATTGTGTTAGGATCTTATATTTGCTTGGATAAATAATATATGTAGAATTTTGTTCTAGATATCTTGCGATTTGCAGGAATCATTCAACGTTTTTATTTTGACCTTCCACGTGGAGGAAAGCTGAAGCTTGCTTTGCCTAAAAGAAATGATTTTTCTTTTTCTTAAATTATATACATGCGATCTAATCTTTTATTATTGCCTTGAATTTGCCGTCGGATCTTGCATTTTACATATAGTAGTTAGGGCAAGCAGAGTTATCTTCCCACGCGTCACATTAGGTTGCATACTAGTAGTCACACCAAATATCCAACCCTTCATTAGACGATGTTTAGATTAATTGCTTTCGTTGCTTGATTACTTGCATTACATATAGGGTTAGGACATCGCTTGTTCGCCGCCTATAGATTCGTCCCGTATGTATATACCTCCTAACTCCACATAGTCAAATTTAAATAACATATTCAAATAACACTTTCTAATAAGATGCATAATTATATAAAATATAATCAAATAATATATCTAGATGTTAATAATATAGAAACTATTTAATATGTTACGATGACAAATAAATGAAATGACTGCAACAACATTGGAGGTCAAACCTTCAACATTTGCAAAGCGCAAAATAATTTTTGATGCAAATTGTTCTCAGCCAAATCAACCAACAATTGTTCCACTATCAGAGAGAAAGATACCCTGACATCAAGCAGTTGGGATGAGGAGCTCCATTGAGTCCCAAATATTAGGGAGAAGATTCTAATTCATTTATGGTTGTTATCTGGTAACTCAAAAAACAACTCAAAATCCTACCTAGTAATCTAGTATGAATGGTGCTATGTTGTCATGGAAAAACTAAATATGAACTTGTAAAGAGAGGCCTCAAACCTTGTATATACTTCTTGAATGAATAGTTACAAGTATAAATACACTTATATAGGAGAAGAAAGAGAAGCGAAATCCTAAATAAAAGATGTGGGACTAATACATGGAGAGAGAAGAGAGAGAAAACATGGGCCCTTAATTGGGCTTTTCTAACACTCCCCCGCAAGCTGGAGCGTACAAGTCGTAGGCACCAAGCTTGGATAGAAACTGATAGTATAGAGGCCTGGAGGGAGCTTTTGTCAGGATATCCGCAACTTGGTCTTTAGCAGGAACATGCTCCAAATCTATCTTCTTTGACTGTACCTTTTCTCGGATAAAGTGACAATCAACTTCGATATGATTTGTGCGTTCGTGAAACACCGGATTCTTGGCAATATGTATTGCTGCCTGACTGTCATAAAATAAGGTAGCCGGTGATGAGAGACGAACACCCAAGTCTCCCAGAAGGCTCTCAAGCCAGGTTAGCTCGGAAGCAACTGCAGCCATGGCTCGGTACTCAGCTTCAGCAGAAGAGCGAGCAACCACATTCTGTTTCTTGCTACGCCAGGTTATGAGATGTCCACTGAAGTAGGTACAAAAACCCGTTGTGGAACGCTTATCATCAATGGAACCAGCATAGTCAGCGTCAGAGTACGCGACAAGGGATAGAGATGTTGATGGCTTGTACACAAGCCCTTGTCCTGGAGCGATCTTGAGATATCGAAGAATGCGCTCGACAACTTGAAGGTGAGATGTCCGAGGAGCATGCATAAACCGACTTACGACTCCTACAGCAAAAGAGATATCTGGTCGAGTGACCGTAAGGTAGATCAGCTTCTCAACCAAGCGTCTATAGTATTCTGGATTTGTAAGGAGCTTGTCGGAGTCAGAGCTATGGGCTGAGAGCTTGTGATTTGCATCCATAGGAGTATCCGCAGGTTTACATCCAGAATAACCGGCATCATGAAAGAGGTCCATACAATACTTCCGTTGGGATAACACAAGACCATCAGGACGTCGTGCAACCTCAAGCCCAAGGAAATACCGAAGGTTGCCAAGATCGGAGTTTAACTGCTTCTTGATATGTTGTATCCCTGTAATATCGTCGCCAGTAATGAGCTATGTTATCAAGGCGCGCGCCTAGGCGCGCCTTAGGCGCCAGGCGCGCCTGAGGCGCCATGCGCACGGGGCGCAAGTCGATGCGTCTTAGCAAGCCCAAGGCGGGCGATATGCCTTAGGCGCGCTTCAGGCGCGCCTAGGCGCGCGCCTCATGCGCTTGCAGGGCGCAATTCAGGCGCGCCTGAATGCATGAACCGGTTTTAAACCGGTTCAGGCAATACGCGGCCTTATATAATTCGCGATATAGGGCGATTCGATTCATTTCCGCAAAGTCTTCTAGGGTTAGCCAGTGTCCCTCTCGCCGACTGCCCGTCCCATCCTGATTTCTCCTCTCTTCTCCTTGCTTCTCGCCGGAGTCGCCATCATTCATCTCGCCGGAGACGTAGAAGGAGTAGCCGGTCGTCGACGTTGTTCTCCTGCACCTATTTCTCGCCGGAAACTCCTTCATCCTCTCATCTCCTCCTTTAACTGTAAGATTCATTCTCCAATTTTTGTTATGGCTGCTGTTTCTTCCAATTTTTGTTATGGCTTTATTAGGAAGATGAACAGTATTTTTGTTATGGCTGCCGTTTCTTCCAATTTTAATGAAAATCGTGGGTCTTTTACTTCTGATTAGTTGATTAAGGGATTGATGTATGTGTGCTGCCCGTTAGGTGAAGGAATTGGTTGAGTTTGCTGGGCTTGCTAATTTCTGTTGTTGAAAAAGTGAATGTTGCTTGTGATTCCCGTTGGGTTGAGGGGATCACTGCTAGGACTGATCTATTGTAGTAATAGGTAAATAAAGCTTGCTGTTGTTGAGAGATAGGGATTAGTTTAGTTGAGTTAGGAAAGCTGAATAGGTAAGTAAAGCTTGCTGTTACTGGGCTTGTGATTCCCGTTGTTAAGCCATTTTTTGCAATCATTCATAAGGATAAGGATGAACTCTTCATCCAGTTCACTGTTTTACAGTGAACTGGATGAAACCCAGTGCACTGTAAAACAGTGAACTAGATGAAGCCCAGTTCACTGTAAACAGTGAACTGCAAGCCCAGTTCACTGCCCAGTTCACTGTAAACAGTGAACTGGAAGCCCAGTTCACTGTTTACAGTGAATCGGGCTTCATGCAGTTCACTGTAAACAGTGAACTGGGCTTCCAGTTCACTGTTTACAGTGAACTGGGCTTGCAGTTCACTGTAAACAGTGAACTGGAAGCCCAGTTCACTGTTTACAGTGAACTGCATGAAGCCCGATTCACTGTAAACAGTGAACTGGGCTTCCAGTTCACTGTTTTACAGTGAACTGGATGAAGCCCAGTTCACTTGAAACAGTGAACTGGGCTGTGTTTAGTTTCTGCTATTATTTTCAAATTTTAGGCTTAATTACTCCTAAAAGGTTTTGCTTGTTTATGCTTGTTCATATTGTTTTCATATTGCTATTGTTTTCAGAGGCTACCATCACTGTTTACATATTGTGATTGTTTTCAGAGGCTACCATCACTGTTTACATATTGCTATTGTTATACTGTTTACATATTGCTATTGTTATACTATTTATATATTGTTATTGTTATACTTATGCTTGTTAAATGTTAACTCAAGTATTCAAATATGTTATTTTATACTTATGCTTGTTCATATTGTTGTGTCTTGTAGCCATAAATAATACAACGTGACATTATGTCTACTCTTTTTTTTTGCTTAATTACACCTAAAAGGTTTTTTGTTTATGAGTTTGCTTCGTATTATTAATTATTTAGTTCTGAAAATTAGTTTAGCATCCAGCTCTGAAAATGGATGCAAGTGGTTCTGGTTCATCCTCCATCAAATCAAGGATTGATCCATGCTGGAAGTACGTGCGCCAGATTTCTTCCGCCAATAAAAATGACTTGATTTGCATTTTCTGTGATAAAGTCACGAAAGGTGGAATTTATCGTGCTAAACAACATATTGTTGGAGGATTTAGAAATGCAAAAGCTTGTCTCAAAAGCTCCCCACATGTGCGCAACGAAATTCAAGAATATATGGAGAAAAAAGCAAGTGCAAGCAACACGGACAGCCCAACATTGCCTGACTTTGCAGATATCGATACATTTGGCAGTGATGAAGAAATGGAAGCCAATGTGGGCAAGATTCATAAAAGAGAAGGCTTCTCCAAATAGCCTCGGACTAAAGGACCAATAGATGTGTTCTTTGCTCCAAAGGTTGGCAATGTAGGGGCCAAAAAAGGAGTTGAACAAAAGATAAAACAAACTTCTATTAATGAAGCTTGCAAGAAGGAGTTGAGAGGACGAGCTTGTAAACATATAGCTCAATGGATGTACGATGCAGCTATCCCATTCAATACTGTAAAACATCCTAGTTTTGCGATAATGGTGGAATCCATTGGACAGTTTGGAGTTGGATTGAAGCCACCGAGTTACCATGAAGTTCGTGTCCCTTTGCTAAATAATGAAGTCACTGAAGTAAAAGACATGATGAAGACATACGAGGATGAGTGGAGGGTTTTTGGGTGTTCTATTATGGCTGATGGATGGACAGATCGGAAAAAAAGAACATTAATTAATTTTTTAGTAAATTCGCCAAAAGGTACATTTTTTCTAGAATCTGTTGATGCATCTAATTACTCGAAGACGGGAGAAAAATTATTTGAATTGCTGGATAGAGTGGTTAAAAGGGTTGCAGAGGCGAATGTGGTGCAAGTTGTTACGGATAGTGCCAGCAATAATGTGCTAGCAGGTAAATTAGTAATTATTCATTACTATTCTTAATCATCTTCAATTTTTATTTTTTGTGTATACGATTGTATGATAATTTCATACCTAACAAATACTCTAACAGGTAAATTATTGGATGCAAAACGTCCAAATTTATATTGGACGCCATGTGCAGCGCATTGTATTGATCTAATTCTGGAGGATATTGGAAAAATGCCCAACATTAGCCGCACACTAAAGAGGGAAATGACCGTAAATGACTATATTTATGTTCGGCCTGGAGTTGTGAACATGCTAAGTAGCTTTACGGGGCAAGTTGAGCTTGTTAGGCCCGCTGTGACGAGGTTTGCAATGTCTTTCTTAACAATTCAGCGCATTCACAAGCAGAAAAACAATCTAAGGAAGATGTTTACCTCACCTGAATGGTCTTCGAGCAAGTGGGCAAAAGAAAGCGGAGGTAAACAAGTGCAGAGCATTATACTAATGATTTCTTTTTGGAGAAGTATAGTGGATATTTTAAAAATATTTGGTCCTTTAGTCCGCGTATTAAGATTAGTGGATAGTGAGAAAAGACCTGTCATGAGTTATATTTATGAAGCGATGGATAGAGCTAAAGAAACGATCATTAGTTCTTTTAATGAGGAGGGCAAATATATGGATGTCCTAAAAATTGTGGATAAAAGATGGGAAAGCCAACTTCATCGACCTCTTCATGTCGCGGGTCACTATTTAAATCCAGAATATTTCTACTCTAATCCCACTATTGCAGAAGATGGAGAAATTATGGAGGGCTTATACAAGACAATGCAAATACTGATTCCAAACCATGAAGAGCAAGATAAAATTATTGACCAATTAACTCTATATAGAAATGCTGAAGGATTATTTGGAATGGAGTTTGCAATTCGGCATAGAAAAATTAAGTCCCCAGGTAAATTACATAATATTCAAATAAGTTTGTTTTGATTTTTCAATTTTTAAATATTTACTATCTTAATAACTGAGTGGTGGCAATCGTATGGTGCTTCAACTCCAAATCTAAGAAGATTTGCGATAAAGGTGCTTAGTCTTACATGCAGTACATCCGGTTGTGAGCGAAATTGGAGTTTTTTTGAACATGTAAGCTTTTAAAATTTATTATCAGTAATTTATATTTTATATATTAAAGATACCTTATTTATATGGTTATTGTTTATTGCAGATACATAGCAAAAAAAGAAACAGACTAGCTCAACAACGCTTGAATGATTTAGTATTTGTGAAGTATAATCGAGCGTTGAGACGCCGATATGATGCACGTGATCGCATAGATCCAATTTCGTTGACATATATTGATGATAGCAATGAATGGTTGATGGGTAGAATGGAAGAAGATAATGATGCTGAGGCTGAGCGGGAGGACTTGGTGTTTGATGATGAGTTATTAACTTGGGGCACAGTTGCTACTGCCACTGGAGTTGAAGAAGAAATGTATCGCACACGATCGAAAGGAAAAAATGTGATTCCTACGAAGATACTTGAAAAAAGGAGCATTTCGAAGATGAAAACTCCTACTCCATTAGTCATTAGAGAGGCTACTACACCATTAGTCATTAGAGAGGCTAATACTCCATTAGTGCTCAGAAATGCTGATGATATCGATGAAGAGGAGGTTGAATACAACGAAGAAGAAGAATATAACGATAGTGGAGAAGATGATGAAGACATAGTCTTTTCAGTGGATGAGTAGCTAGGTGAGTAATAGATTATTTAAATTTCAGAGTACTTTAATTATTTTATTTAAATTATACATTAATAGATGTTTTTTGATTACACAAATAATGATATTTTTCAGGTCTGATTTTCAAATGGTGTCTCTCGATCTTTTGGCCGGCCACTTGATGTCGCTATTCTACTCTCACTTCGATCTTCTGGCTAGACTATTTGATGTTGCATATTTGATTCAAGCTTTATTTATGTTATTAAAGTTTGGTGTGCTTATTACATTGCCCTTCCTTTTGTTGCGATTTTTCATGCTAGCATTTTACTATCGTTTTGCTCAATATAAATTTGGGTGTGTTATTACTTTTTCTATAATAAGGGTGTTTGGTTCATGTTGTATTACTGATGCCACGTTTTGAAATAATATTATAATTTTATGTGGAGGTAATCTAGATGTTGGTCTAAATTGGTGGGTGAGTTAGTTCAGTTTTCTGTTCTAAATTTGATATAAAAAACAAAAATAGGAAGAACACATGTGAATTGGGCGCCAATTCGCTCAATTTCAGTTAATTGGGCGCCCAATTCGCTCAATTTCAGCGAATTGGGCGCCCAATTCGCCCAATTTCAGCGAATTGGGCGCCCAATTCGCCCAATTTCAGCGAATTGGGCGCCCAATTTCAGCGAATTGGGCGCCCAATTCGCCCAATTCCAGCGAATTGGGCGCCCAATTCGCCCAATTCCAGCGAATTGGGCGCCCAATTCGCCCAATTCCAGCGAATTGGGCGCCCAATTCGCCCAATTCCAGCGAATTGGGCGCCCATTTCGCTCAATTTCTTTTTTCCCCCTTTATTGCGCCTCACGTGCCTCAGGCGCGCGCCTGCGCCTTGCACCTAGGCTCTAGGGCCCCTTTGCGCCTTGGTGCGCCTTGCGCCTTTGACAACATAGGTAATGAGGATATCGTCAACATAGACAAGTAGGATCACAGTTCCGGTTGGCCGGTGTCGGGTGAAGAGAGAAAAGTCAGCCGAGCTCCGAATAAAGCCAATATCACAGACAACCTTGCTGAATTTGTCAAACCAACCGCGCGGGGACTGTTTGAGACCATAAATAGATTTCCGAAGATGACAGACCCGAGACTCCCCCGTGGTCTCAAACCCGGGAGGTTGGTGCATGTAAACAGTCTCCTGCAGATCTCCGTTGAGAAACGCGTTCTTAATATCCAGCTGATAAAGTGGCCAATGACGATGAACAGCCAGGGAGAGAAGAACGCGAACCGTGTTCAATTTGGCCACCGGAGAAAAGGTTTCCTCATAGTCAAGGCCATGTTGCTGAGTAAAACCCCGGGCCACGAGGCGGGCCTTTAGACGCTCAACGGTGCCATCCGCCGCATGTTTAATAACAAAGATCCACTTGCAGCTAACACAGGATTGACCCGCAGGAAGAGGAACCAGATCCCAAGTTTGGTTAGCCCAGAGAGGCCGCATTTCATCTTCCATGGCCGCCCGCCATCCGGGGTGGTGAAGAGTCTCCTGTACAGAATTAGGGGTGGAGATAGAGGATAAAGAGAGAGCACTCTGACGGAGTTCCGTAGAGAGGCGGTGAAGAGAGACAAAGTTGGCCATCGAGTGGGCAGTGGAAGCAGTTGTCGGATCCGCAGGTTGCAAAACATCATTAGAGCGGGGCAGCTCTCGTAGGGTAGTAGACGAGGGAGGACGTCGAGTATACACACGAATGACTGGTGGTGTAGGTGGCTTAGGTGGGATGGGTGGGATGGGTGGGATGGGTGGGATGGGTGGGGGAAGTATAGGTGGAATGGTGGAATTGACGGGAATAACAGGTCGCGGGAGAGGTGGCGGAAGAGGAGGGTCAATAGGTTGAGAGTAATATGGCTGATCTTCGAGGAAGGTGACATCAGCAGAAGTAACCACCGTGCGATCCGTGGGAGAAAAACAAACCTAGCCCTTCTGAGTTCGAGAATATCCACAAACATATATTTAGCGGCACGGGGAGCAAGTTTGTCAGTAGACGGGCCCAGATAATGAACAAAACATACACAACCAAACACTCGTGGGGTGATGGAAAAAGGAGGTTGGGAGGGAAAAAGAAGATTGAAGGGAACCGCAAAATTGAGGATAGATGAAGACATGCAGTTAATAAGAGTGCAAGCGGTTGAAACCGCAAAATTCCAATATTATTTTGGAACATTCATCTGAATCATAAGGGAGCTGGTGACCTCGAGCAGGTGTCGATTTTTCCGTTCAGCAACGCCATTTTGTTGGGGGGTATAGACACAGGAGGTCTGATGAATGATCCCAAATTCCGCACAGAGGTGAGAGAAGGTATGACTAGTGTATTCACGGGCATTATCAGTGCGGAGGGTTTTAATGGTTGTGGAGAACTGGTTGCGAGTTTCAATGAAAAAGGTACGAAATACACCGGGCAATTCAGAGCGGTCACGAAGGAGATACAGTCAGGTCATCCGAGAGTAGTCATCGACAAATGTGACAAAGTAACGGTATCCAAAAACACTTGTAATTTTGTAAGGGCCCCAAATATCGGAGTGAACAAGATCAAAGGGAGCAGGACGCCGAGAAGGATGTGGTGAGAACGTAGAACGATGATGTTTCCCATAGATACAGGACTCACACGTGAACTCGTGGAAGGACACGTCTGAGAGAGATTTTTTGAGGATGTTTAGAGGAGCATGACCCAGACGGCGATGCCAGTCAACAGAGCTAATAGATGACAGCACCGTTGGGGGAGACGGGTTAAGGATATAGAGACCATTCGACAGATGCCCTTTTCCAATGATGGTTTGCGTCTTGCGATCCTGCACAACACATGAGTTAGAAGAAAAAATAACAGCACAATCGAGGTCAGCAGTGAGTCGACCAATAGAGAGAAGGTTGAACGGAGAGCCCGGAACATGAAGAGCAGAGCGAAGAGTAATGGAGGGAGTGAGGTTAATATCTACCGCACCAGAGACGGGAAGTGTGTCCCCACTAGCAACAGTAATGAACTGGGGATGCACGTAGTTCAAGTATTGTGGTGGTTTCCGTGATGTAATGTGGTGAGAGGCCCCGGAATCCAAAATCCAGGATGAGCTGTGAGCAAGGCAGGAGGTGCCACCATCGGAAACAGACACCACACAGCCCGGAGGACAGCTGATCATATTGCAAGGAAAAGTCCGCAACGGTCACGGTGACAATGCACCAGCGGCAAGAAACGGCCACGACCAGCGCGGTAAGAACATCGTTCGCAGCGGCTAGAAACAAGCAGGCTGCGCGGTTAGGAGAAGACCACAACAGAAGCAAACACCTGACGAATAAGGAACCAGATCGGGCGGATAGGAACAGACCAGGCCGCAGCGAGAAGGAGCAGTCGCCAGCGAGAAGCAGGTCGCACCAAGACGAGGCAGAGCGGGAGGCCACAGCGAGAAGAGGATCAGGCCGCGCGGTCACACCAGCGATTAGGCAGATCACGACCAAAATGCGGAAAGGGAAGTCCGCACAGTCAGGTGGACAGCCGCGGATAGAGAGAGGAGAACTCGCACAGGTAAGGAAAGGACACAGCGGGAAGCAAGATACTGCGAGCTGGGAACTCGAGCGATCAGGAGACGGGACCGCGAGTAAAAACAACTCAAGGCAGTAAGAGGGAGGGCCCGCAGCGGATAGGAAGAGAGACCGCGACGGGTAGACAGAGTGGAGGACAGCAGCGGATAGGCGAGGCCGCAGCGAGCGAGAAGCAGGTCGCGACGAACAGAAGAGGCAAGGGGCCGTGAGTAGCGGTTAGCGAGCAGGGAGAGACCGCGGCGGAGAGAGAGACCGCGCGGAAGAAGCCGCAAGCCGCAGCGGAGAAGGCGAGATAGCACCGAGCAGAAAAGAAGGGCAGGTCGCGACGAGCAGGAGAGCAGGTCGCGACGAGCAGGAGGCAGCGAGCAGGAAGAGGCCGCGAGTAGAGAACTCGAACGGTCAAAAGAAGAATCCGCGAGTTAGAGAACTCGAGCGGATTAGGCAGAGAGAGGAAGCCGTGAGTAGGAAATAGAGAGCCCGCAGCGGACAGCAGAAGGGAGAGGTCGCAGCGGACAGAAAGAGACCGCGCGGGTAGAGAAGGAAAGGAGAAGGTGGACCCACGTGAGAGAAGATTATAAAAGGAGGGGGGGGGAAGGGGAAAGAGGAGGAGGTGGAAGCCACGAGAGAGGAAGAATTTGAGGCGGGTAGAAAAAAGGAGAGGCCGCAAGAGTCCGCGGCTAAGGGAAGCCGCGCGGACTGGGAAGGAAGGGAGGCGGCTAGAATTTTGGCTAGGCCGGAAACCCAAGGAGGAGACCGGTTCGTTCTGATACCATGTAAAGAGAGGCCTCAAACCTTGTATATACTTCTTGAATGAATAGTTACAAATATGAATACACTTATATAGGATAAGAAAGAGAAGCGAAATTCTAAATAAAAGATGTGGGACTAATACATGGAGAGAGAAGAGAGAGAAAACATGGGCCCTTAATTGGGCTTTCTAACAGAACTAAAATATTCTCTACAACCTTTTTTAATTATTTTATTTGTTTTCAGTTTTGCAAATTTGTGCAATCACAATTTGAAAATATCTGATTTATGAATGTTTAAATAATCTTTCAAAAAATGATAGATTCAAACATTTTATGGATGTGTTTTCGCTAAATGCTTGCCTAAAATGAAATGTATTTCAATATATCATTTGAAATATTAGACACATAATTAAGCATAGAATTCATTTTTTCTCTGCGGAAAGTTTAATATTTTTTTCTTGGCATGTGAATGATCTCATTGGACAGTCACCTTCCAGATAAAACTTGAATAAATCATTTGTCTCAATTGTAATTTGCTTGGCTATTATGCCAAGTACTTTTATTTCCCAGTTTGACACTTCGTATTTTATTATTTTATTTTACCTTTGTATTCATTTTTCTTTTGTTTGCTTTCTGTGCCTTTGTAAATTTCAGATGATCTTCCTCCTCTGGTTTGCTTTGTCTGGGTGGTTGTTCAGGTTTTTCTTTCTTGCAACTTGGGTATTACCATTTGCAGCTCCTCTTCTGATTGGGAAATTTGCCAATAGCGTTGCTATACAGGTACTTGACTGTTCCTCTAATCCTGTTACACTTAGGCTCCGTTTGGGGGACTTATTTTCATCGGTCAAGCGGTTATGACCGCATGAACCAGGACTTAAAACTTATTTTCATGCGGTCAAGCGGTTATGACCGCATGAACCAGGACTTAAAACTTATTTTCATGCGGTCAAGCGGTTATGACCGCATGAGGTTCATGCAGTCATAACCGCTTGACCGGTGAAAATAAGTCCCCCCAAACGGAGCCTTAGTTTGCTACTTTTATTGAAGGTGCCTCCATTTTCTAAATTGTATAAGTTGATTGGCTAATTAGATTAAGGGCATATGGATTCCAAGTTTTTTCATTAATTTTCGATTATAAACATGCTTTCCTTCCTATTTACTGCCTATAAAATGGTGAAGGAATAAGGACCGGGATTAAAATGAAAGGACGAATCGTGAAGCATGATCAAATTCTATTTGGAAGAGAGTGGTGTTTGAGGAGTGGCGGTGCCAAATTATGGTAGGAAACGGAGAGGTGGGAATGCACCATCATTTGGCTCTTTCAGGGTAAGCTTTTTCTTCCATGAAATATGTTTTGGGGGCAGCGGCATATGCAGGCGCTAACCCCTGAACACACTTGGCTCCCCCTGACCATGTTTTGGCCTAAACATCATTTGTGATAGTAGTTTTATGTTGGAAGAGAGAAATAATTAGAAAGTGCAAATATATTCCTCCACAATGGGATATTATATAGGAGTTTACATGGACACATAACACTCTCATGGTGCGGGACTAAACCCACTCACTACTACAAAACACCAATTGACCGACATTGCAACATTCCAACACTCCCCCTCAAGATGGAGGGGGAACCTTCAGCTTGGATACATCAACTAACATTGAAGGTAAACGATACGGGAAAAACACTAGACGAACCACCAAGGGAAATTCCAAACCGGGCAATCAATCCGGGGACATAGCCACACACAGCGCAGATCCACACATGGCGCAGGACACACACACGACATGGACTCATTGGAAACCGATCAACCAACATCATTTACACACAACATGCAGAAGGGAACCAACGACGTGGAGCAAATCATCAAACGGGTGATCAGGGATAATTTGTTGGGGATACTCCGCACAAAGGGCAGTCCCACACGACACAGTCCCGCCCGACATGGTCCCACACGACACAACCCGCTAAGGATAAAACACCAACATCAACATCAATCACGTCTCCAACACACGACCAATCAAAAGAAATATGGGGAGATGCAAACAACATACAACCTAAGTCTGGAGGCTGTGTGGGATTAAGGCGAACAATGAGAAAGATCATCCGAATCGCCCTCATCCCAAACAACCTCGCCCCCACCCACGCACCCACGTGGAACGCACATGCATGAAGGAATAAAACTAAGACAAGAAAAACAACATAAGCCATAACACGACACACAAAAAATAGAAAACAAGGCAGTCGGCAGGGGCATCGTCTAGATCTGAAGCCGTGGAAAGGATTGGAATGAGAGAGGAAGCCATTGACAAGATCAGGAGCAGTGGGAGGTACCGGCAGCGACGAGAACAACAGTCGGTTGATGAGATCGAGGGACAAGAAGCATCGTCGATGAGAATATCAAGATTCATCGATGATAACTTCAAGCAGGACGTCGACAGGATCCAAGAATGAGAGAAGCAACATGCCTCTTTGGAAATGGGATCGAGGGAGGAGACGGGCAGTCCCTTCGTCGACAGGAACGTGAGTTGTTGCTAGCAACGGGATCAAAGCGTGGTTGAGAACGACGACATCAACAGAGAAGCCCTCTTCGTCGAGGGGAATGAGGGTCACTCCTGTCAATGGAATCAAATGACGATTCCGTCGATGGGAGCAGGAAGATAGCTTCTCGACGGGGGTTGTAGCAGTGCAGGGACGGGGTCGAAACGAGAGGTGGAAACCTGAATCAAGTGGCGGCCACAGGGAAAAAATATATTAGGGTTATAGAGCAAAGAATTGTTAACCTAGCTCTGATATCATGTTGGAAGAGAGAAATAATTAGACAGTGCAAATATATTCATCCACAATGAGACATTATATAGGAGTTTACATGGACACAACACTCAATTCACGGTGTGGGACTAAACTCACTCACTACTACAAAACACTAATAAACAAACATTGCAACATTTCTGTAGAAGGAAAAAAGGAATCTTGTATATATGTTCACTTGTATCAAATACAAAGAATGAGTACATATTTATAGGAGGGAGAAAGTGAGAGGAAGGTCCTATACAAGATGTGGGACTACAAGGAAGAGAGAAATAACAATAATAAAAAATACATAATGGGCAAATAGGCCTTTGTCAAATGGGCTTCTCTAACACTCCCCCGCAAGTTGGAGCGTACAAGTTGTAAGCACCCAGCTTGGACAAACACTGGTAAAATACGGTATTTGATAAAGCCTTCGTGAGAATGTCAGCAACTTGATCAGTGCCCGAAACATGCTTTAATTCAAGTTTCTTCATTTGAAATTTCTCCCGAATGAAATGACAGTCTACCTCGATATGTTTCGTGCGCTCATGAAACACCAGATTCTTTGCTATGTGTATGGCCGCTTGACTGTCACAAAATAGAACAGCAGATGAAGGAAGTTTTACCCCCATGTCAGCAAGGAGGCTTTCAAGCCATATGAGTTCAGAGACAGCCGATGCCATCGATTGGTATTCTGCTTCTGCGGAGGATCGAGCAACCACGACTTGTTTCTTACTTTTCCATGTAATGAGATGACCGCCAAAATATGTACAGAACTCACTGGTTGACCGCTGATCGCCCAGGAAGCCAACATAATCGGCATCTGAATATGCAACCAATGCTGGAATAGAGTTTGAGGTTTTGTAAACCAGTCCTTGACCCGGAGTTGCCTTAAGGTATCGGAGAATCCATTCAACCGACTGTAGATGAGAAACCCGGGGAGCATGCATGAACCGACTGACAATCCTAACAACGAACAATATATCAGGACTCATGACCGTTAGGTAGATCAACTTTCGCACAAGGCGTCGATAGTATTCCGGGTTCTGGAGAGGCAGATCGTCATCAGAGGCATGAGCACATAGCTTGTGATTTGCCTCTATCGGAGTAGTAGCTGGCTTGCAGCCAGGCTGGCCAGCGTCTTTGAGGAGATCAAGACAATACTTCCGTTGGGAGAGGACAAGCCCATCCGGACGTCGTGCGACCTCAAGACCGAGGAAGTAGTGAAGATGTCCCAGGTCTTTGGTCTGAAACACAGTACTCAAATGCTGTTTGACCGCTTGAATCTCTTTTGAGTCATCCTCAGTAAGTAAGATGTCATCAACATAAACTAACAGAAGGACCGTTCCTGTTGCCCGGTATCGAGTGAATAAGGAGAAGTCTGCGGAACTCCGAGTGAACCCCATGTCCCGAACAATCTTGCTGAACTTGTCAAACCACGCCCGAGGGGATTGTTTGAGACCATAGATGGATTTCTTCAGAAGACACACATAAGACTCCCTCGTGGTCTCAAATCCAGGAGGTTGGCGCATGTAGACAGTTTCCTGAAGATCGTCATTCAGGAACACATTCTTTATATCCAGCTGATGAAGGGGCCAGTGACGATGTACAACCGCAAATATAAGGACACGAACGGTGTTGAGCTTGGCCACCGGAGAGAAGGTTTCCTCATAATCAAGGCCCTGCTGTTGAGTGAATCCTCTGGCCACCAGGCGGGCCTTCAGACGGTCAATAGTACCATCAGGAGCATGTTTGATGACGAAAACCCATTTACACCAAACAGGGTGCTGATCGGGGGGTAAGGGGACAAGGACCCAGGTTTGGTTGGCCCAAAGGGCCTTCATTTCTTCGTCCATGACAGTCCGCCAGCCGGGATGTTGAAGCGCCTCCTGCACAGAGTTAGGGACAGAAACAGAGGATAATGATGTGGCAAAGTGAAGAAGTAGCGGCGAAAGGCGATGTAGAGAGACATAATTGGCCATAGGATGAGAGGTGGAGGCTGTAGCCGGAGCAGCAGGCCGCGGAGCGTCAGAGGTCGAAGCCGACTGCAGTGGGGCAACGAGACGAGGAGAGCGACGAGAATAGACCCGGATGACCGGTGGCTGGGGAGGGACCGGAGGTTGGGGAGGGACCGGTGGCTGGGGAGGGACCGGAGGCTGGGCAGGAATGGGAGATGTTGGAGAACGGGGAACAAAGATGACAGAGCGCACGACGGGCTCCAGAAGAGGAGCGAGATCCAGAGCAGAGAAGAAGGGAAGATCTTCCCGAAAAGTGACATCCGCAGAAACAGTCACCTTGCAGGTAGTGGGCGAATAACACACATAGCCTTTTTGAGTGCGCGAGTAGCCCACAAAGACATATTTGGTCGCACGGGGATCCAACTTGTCTGTAGATGGGCCGAGGTGGTGAACGTAGCAAGTACACCCAAAAATGCGGGGAGATAGAGGGAAGGCCGGAGTGGAGGGAAATAGGAGGCTGAATGGAGTAGCATTCTGGAGGACGGGGGATGGTAGACGGTTGATAAGAAAACAGGTCGTGGAGAGCGCAAAGTTCCAGTATGGTTTGGGAACCCTCATTTGAAGCATAAGAGAGCGAGCCATATCAAGGAGATGTCGATTCTTGCGCTCGGCGACACCATTCTGCTGTGGGGTATATGCACAATACGTTTGGTGAATAACCCCAAACTCAGAGCAGAGGGTCGCGAAGTCATGGCCAGTGTACTCGCGCGCATTAT
This sequence comes from Platanthera zijinensis, assembly GCA_039513925.1. Classification (NCBI taxonomy): domain Eukaryota; kingdom Viridiplantae; phylum Streptophyta; class Magnoliopsida; order Asparagales; family Orchidaceae; genus Platanthera; species Platanthera zijinensis. The sequence continues at coordinate 161,266,462 of CM077093.1, forward strand.
TAGTGCGAATAGTTTGAATGGGCGCAGAGAATTGAGTGCGAGTCTCAAGAATGAAGGCCCGAAATACGCGGGGAAACTCAGAACGATCACCAAGGAGATACAACCATTTCATGCGAGAATAATCATCGATAAATGTAAGAAAATAACGGTAGCCAGAAATACTAGTAATCTTGTACGGACCCCATATATCGGAGTGTACCAAAACAAAAGGAGCAGAGCTCCGAGTACAATGAGAAGGAAATGATGAACGTGGTTGTTTGCCAAGAATACATGTTTCACACTGAAAAGCAGGAAGAGATACATCCGGGAGAGCCTTCAGGAGGACTGGGTGAGGAGCATGACCAAGACGTCGATGCTAATCCGAAGAGGATACATATGCGAGGAGAGTAGGAGAGTCATCAAGAATGTAGAGCCTGTTCTGCAGTCGCCCCCTACCAATAATAGTCCGCGTCTGCTGATCCTGTATCAGAAAAGAAGAAGTAAATGTCACAGAGCAATGTAAGTCAGTAGTAAGACGTCCAACAGAAAGTAAATTGAAAGGAGAGTCCGAAACATGAAGAGCCGAGCGTAGGAAAAAGGCGGAGGCGAGAGGAATATTATCACATCCAGAGACAGGGACAACTGCCCCATTGGCCACAGTAATGTACTTCAGATGAGGAGAAGACAGGTACTGAGGCGGTCGAACAGAGGTGATGTGATGAGTGGCACCAGAATCGATAATCCATCGCTGTCCAGTGGAGAGGCAGGCGATACCTTCATTGGAAATGGTGGCGGCGGAGGCAACCGAGGCCGGCGGGCGGCTGAGCAGGCCATAAAGATGCTGGAGCTGAAGGCGAATCTCGTCGAGGTCAGTACGAGTGGGAGAGGAATCAGTGACAGCAACAGCGGCCTGCAGAAGAGGAGTACGACCATGCTTGCGATAGCACGTGGCTTCAAGATGCCCGTCTTTGCCGCAGAAGGAACACTTAGGCCGCGGCCGGCCACCCCGACCACGTCCCTGAGAATCAGAACTGCCCCCACGAGCTGAAGAAGGGAGAGGAAGTAAAGGTGTAGGGGCCTGCTGGACAAGTGCCGGAGAAGGAGATCCAGAGAAATCCGGAGGCGGGGAGACCTTGAGAAGCATGGAGCACACATTCGAGAAGGACGGGGTAACTGTAGAGGAGAGAATCTGAGCCCGCACACTGTGAAGGTGATGCGGGACCCGAGCCATCATCATGGCGATACCAACGGCTTCCTTCTGGGCACGTTGGGCAGCAAGGTCCACAGTAGGAGGTTGATGTTGGATCCAAGCTTCGACCAGAGATCGAGCCTGGGCAACAAAGGAGGTCAGATCGGTCGCCCCACCACTATCAAGATCCTGAAGCGCAGTGATGATGTCATACAAATGATGGAGACTATCTTTGCCGGAGTAGAGGGTATGGAGCTCGTCCCACATGCCCTTGGCCGTTTCGTGGTACATGGCCAGGCGATAGGACTCACCATCAAGAGAGTTGAGGATCCATGTCTGAACACGATCATCGTTGCGTAACCAGTCGTCAGTAGGAGTACCGGTAACGACCTGGGTCAAGTGATGAAGAAACCCCTTTGACTGCAAGACCCGACGAACAGAGTGCGCCCATTCTACAAAATTCTTCCTACCGGTCAGAGAGATAATAGTAATCCGGAGCTCATAACAAATATCCGGAAGAGAGGCCGGGCGGTCTGCTGGAGAAACCGCCGGTCCGGTAGATTCAACAGAAGAGTCCATGAGGACAAACCGCGGCTAGGAGAACAGACCAGACGAACAACCCAGATGAGCAGGAACCGTCAACAGTGGAGGCCGCATAGGAGGGAAGTCCGCACGACTAGAGGGAAGACCGCACGGTCACGGTGTGAAGACACCAACGACAAGGGAGAAGCCCCGACCAAAATGCGGATGCCCAGAGACAATGAGGACCGCGCGAATAGATGCGAGACCGCACGGTCACGATGTGAAGACACCAGTGACAAGGTGGAGTCCACGACCAAAGTGCGGAGGTCGGAAGAAGGAGACCGCAGCGGGCAGAGACAACTCGCTCGAGGAGACCGCAGCGGATAGACACAGGTCGTGCGGACAGACTGCAGCGTAGACGGAAGAATGCTGCAGCGGTCACGGTGATCAAGCACCAGTGGACAGAGATGCCACGACCAAACAATTAGAGAGTCCGCAACAAACACAAGAGACAACCCACGCGAGGAGACCGCAGCGGACAGGAAAGAGGAGACTGCGAGAAGAGACCTCGAGCGGCAAGAGGAATAAGGAGCCGCAAGTAGAGAACTCGAGCGGGCAAGAAGAAGACGCCGCGAGTAGAACTCAAGCGGCTAGAAGAGAAGGCCGTGAGTGGAACTCGAGCGGCTAGAAGAGAAGGCCGTGAGGAGAGACCGCGAGCAGGCAGGACAGAAGCTGCGAGCAGGCAGGACAGAAGGCGCGAGTAGAACTCGAGCGGTATGAAGGGAGCGGGAATACGCGGATAGACTGGGTCCCACTTGTCAGAAGAGAATAGTTATAAAAGGGAGGGTGGGAGGAAGAGAGGTGGTGCCATGGAGGGAGGAAGAAGAAGCCGCAAGAGGGTCGCGGTTAGAAGAGTGAGACCGCCGAAATCAGATCCAGCTGAAGCGGGCGGTTAGAAGACGGAGACCGCCGAAGGGTGGCGGTTAGAAAAGAGTGAGACCGCCCAAGTCGGAACCTGGCTCTGATATCATGTAGAAGGAAAAAAGGAACCTTGTATATATGTTCACTTGTATCAAATACAAAGAATGAGTACATATTTATAGGAGAGAGAAAGTGAGAGGAAGGTCCTATACAAGATGTGGGACTGCAAGAGAGATAACAATAATAAAAAATACATAATGGGAAAATGAGCCTTTGTCAAATGGGCTTCTCTAACAATTTCCAACATTTTCCAAACTCTATCTGCCTTCCCAGCAAAGTATTTCACCGCTCTCCTGCAGCTCTCCCAAGCAGAGTCTGAAAAGTAACGTTGATGGGACTTGCTTCAGTTATACTTGGTGCACAGTCTGTAGAAAAGTGATGCATGATTGTTAATCTTGTGAAGATAATTTGATTCTGCCTTGATGCTGAGGTGCTCCTTTTTTTTATTCTACCACGATATGCTCTTGTAAATCAATATGCCCACTACTTTGGCGTGCGTATGGGCTTCTGATGGGTGAACAGTGTTGGGTAGATGATTTAGTTACCATAGATTCTAGTATAATTAGTTCGCGATCTTAGGATCTCTTGGTCTGTTTTCAGATAATGCACTATCATAAATTAGATTCCATCATCCCTTCCATGTTCCAGATATGGGCTTTTGATTGATTTAACTGTGATATAAGTTCGAAGTTACCCTCGCTTTTTGATGAATTAATCTCAAGTAACCCACACATGTTTGGGCATTTCCTTGGATGAAGGCATTCTTTTAGTTATTTTATTTTCCGGGTGATTCGCATTTGTGAATAATTTGGTCTCAGGCTAAGACTATGCACTATATTGACTCTTGATTGTAGGGGTTTGAGACTACGCCAAGCAAATTATTAGGAGACCGACACGAAGTCATAACTCTTTATTAATGCAATCAAGCATGCGATAAATGCAAATGGAGCTGCAGACTTTCTTAAATGAAAGTGTCAATGAATGTTACACGCAATCTGATAAAAAGGATGCTTGCTACGTAACCCTAACCCCCATGCAATTGTAAATGATTCAACCAAGCCAAAATTCCGACGCAAATTATTAAATAACATGAATTCACAATCCGCACAATTAATCACATTTTGGTTGGATCACATGACAACTTTAGAGGGGGTGAATAAAGTTTATGGCAATTTTTTTCTCAAATCAGTTAAACATGCAACGGAAATATTAAAACTCAAAGATGATTTGATTGAAAAATGGAAATATTTTATTCATAACCAAGGTGAAATGAGATTAGATATTTTTACGCATAGATTTAAGATGATGAATAATAAAAACTTTAGGTTTTATATACCGACTCACACCTCAAACCAGTTGGCATTAACAAATCCACCCCTGAATTTGTCTCAAGCCCCGTAGAACTAAACCTAAGCATAATCACCAAACCAAGGCAAGTTCACTCTCTAGATTTAACAAAGATCTAGTTGCTACAGCCGCAGTGAATTCCACCCATAGATCTTCCATGATCTAACTGTCATCTCAAAGGTGAATTAACCACGAACAATGTTTATACATGATACTAGAAAAGAAAAAACAAAAAAGGAAACCGTAGTGCAAAGGAAAACTTCTCTATAGAAGAACCCTTGATCTTGATGTTGTTTTGATGTAAAGGTTCAGTTCTTCTTGTATGGGATGCTTCCTCTTCCTTATGTACATGATCCTCGAACTTCTCCGCTTGATAAGAGTTTGATTACATCGAGAACACTTGGATCTTGAGATAAATCTTCAAGAGAATTATTAGAGAAAACTTCTTGATCACTTTTTAATTGTCTTCAATCTCCTTGCTTGGATGCTCTTGATCTTTGTTGTAGAAATTTCTCTTGAATAAAGTGAAGATGACCCGTTCACTCCTTTTGGACGGCTAGGCTGAAATCCCTCTTAAAATTTCGTGAAGTTTGAAAGAAATCTCATGATTTATTTATAACAGTCGCATTATTCTGAAAGTTACCGCCAAGGAGTAGTTTCTGCCGTCAGGTGGTAGTGCTCAAATTTCAAAATCCCGTGCTTTCGTTCGTTGCCTGCCGTGCTTTCTTTCTTCGTTGCTCACCATTGGGCAGTAGCGTTTAAATTTCAAAATCCCATGCCTTTGGCGTAGTCTGTCGTGCCTTCCTTTTTAAGCAAGTGCTACCGCCTAGAGCTAGCACTATTGTCGGGCATTAATGTAGTATTTTTTTGCACGTCAAATTTGATTCTGGATTGTTATCGCTAGGGCGCTAGCACCAACCGTGGGGTGGTAGTGTTACGAATCTGCACGACGACGAGACGCCATGGCGGGTCTCCACGCGAAGAAAGACGACGACGGGTCCGTCTGGAGGAGGAGAGACCGAAAACACAACGCCGACGTGACTATTTATTTATTTCGCACTTTGTTATTTTATATTATGTTGTGTACACATTATTTATTTCTTTTGCACTTGTTATTCGCACCCCACACCTATAAGGGGTGAAGTTGTACTTCTTTTTCATTATGCTTTGATGAATGCAAATTAGGGTTGCTCCCTAAGATTTCCCTCTCAGCCGTATTCCCCATGCTCTCCCTCATCTTTGTCTGCCCTCCCCCTTGTCGGATTCTTCTCGGGATCATATCAATTTGTTCTGATGCACCTCACCGCTCGCCACCCCGCCGTCGGCGCTCACGATCGCCCGTCAAAGAGGATTCGTTCCTTCTGGTTCCGCCGCTACAGTACGCGTTCGCCGTTTTGATTCCACCCGTGCACGATTGGCGATCTGCGTCTGATCGGGGTTTCCGATCCGCTCAATCCTCGCACCCCCCTCCCCATTTCCGCATCCAGATCGTATTCCGCCTCCTTCCACGCCGCAACCGCCACTCTGCCTTTTTTCTGTGACTGTTGATCGACAGACTCCGCCGATCTACCGCAGAAAGGCCGCAAGACCGGTTCTGCCGCCGATTTTAGCTAGATCTGCCCATTCCCGCCGCTGTCCAGCATCACCTGACTCATGGATCCCACCACTCGCTCCTCCACCGATCCCGGTCCAGATTCCGCCTCCGAAGCTCTTAGCCGTCGCGTCGAGACCCAAGAACAACTTGTCACCTCCATGCACGCCTCCCTCCTCGCCCTCCACTCCAAGATTGTCTCCCTCCAGGCATCCACCACCGTCGTGTCCGCTGCATCCGGCACCGGCTCTCCTGCGGGCAACAGTTCTCTCCTCGGCACCGGGCCACCGGCTTTTTCCTTCGGACATCCCCCTCCAGCCATTCAAGGACGGCCTGCTCTCTCCCTTGATATTCACTCGTTTGTCGGTGTAAACCCGATGGGGTGGATCGCAAGGAGGAGCAATATTTCGACCTCAATTACACCCTGGAGCATGACAGGTGTATACGACTGTGGTTGGCCTAGACAACTCGACCCTCCACTGGGATCGGTGGTTCCACCAATCCAACTCGAGCCTCTCTTGTTCCGATCTCAAATAGGAGATGATTTGGCAATACGACACCCGCTACTCTGGCTCTTCCGCTATCGAGCGGCTATGCGACGTCCGCCAGATAGCCGACCTAGATGACTACATTGAAGAGTTTGTAGCCTTGGTCACTCATGTTCCCGGCTTGCCACCCGACCATTACTTGAGCTTCTTTATGCAGGGGATACTGCCCCATATCCTCCCCTGGCTTCGCACACGCCAACCCCGCACAATTTCGGATGCCCTTGACATGGCACGTCTGATGGAGGCCGACCTCACCCCCAGGGTGCCTGCGCCTGCAGCCATTCACCACCCGCCTCGACCGCCCTGGCGACCCCCTCCTTCGACAGCTCCGCAGCGGCCGCCCCCTGGGGGAAACCAACCCGGCCGATCGGTTCCCCAACGCATCTCCAATAATACCTACAATGAATGTCGCGGCAAGGGACTATGTTTCTGGTGTCGTCCTCCCTACTCTCCTACGCATGTGTGCTCCATCAATGAGTTCCACGTCATCATCGACGACTTCAACCCGGAGGTCACCTTGAAGGACTTCGAGGCCCTAGAGCTATCTGAGGGTGATGGCGTGGTGGACACCATCTCGCCTACTTTTCACCGCTTATAGCTACCGTGTTTCTCGGCGGGAGGAATTTTCTACCCACAGACCATGAAGTTGGAAGACACATTGTGTGATCGTTCCATTATGGTCATGGTGGACAGTGGTGCGAGCCACAACTTTCTCTCTGCCTAACTGGTGCACCAGCTTCACCTCTCCTTGGATTCCTCCCGACTTTTTGGTCTGTCTGGGCGATGGGCGTCGTCGGCCGACCCACGAGTGTTGTTGCGCTCTCTCCCTGGCGGTGGGGTCCTACCAGGTGACCGCAGACTTCTACGCCTTCGGGATCGACGGTATTGACGCCATTTTAAGAGTGTCTTGGCTCCGCATGCTGGGTGAAGTGAGAGTCAACTAGGAGAGTATGACTATGCAGTTCCTACAGGAGGGCTAGACGTGTCGTCTGGTGGGTGACTCCGCTCTGCTTCGCTCCCCGGTCTCGACCCGTGCGATTCAGCGGACCACCGACGTCGACTTTTCCGCATGGCGTTGGCCGCTCTCTGCTCTGGCACAGCCGCCCCTTCACTCCTGACCGACCTTCAGGCACTACTCGTCGAGTTCACCAACATTTTTGAGGCCCCGACCGGCCTACTGTCGGCTCGCCCGACGAATCACGTCATTCCCCTCCAGCCCGGTGTGGTGATGGTATCAGTTGATCCTTTGCGCTACGACCATGTACATAATGATGAGATCGAGCGACTGGTCCGTGAGATGTTGGGGGGGCCTCATCCGCCCCTTTGCGAGCCCTTTCTCCAGCCCTGTCCTCCTTGTTTGGAATGACGGTAACTGGCGTTTCTGCGTGAACTACCGGGAGCTCAACAAGGTCACCACTCCGGATAGTTATTCAGGAGCTTCTAGACGAGCTCCATGACACCATATTCTTTACCAACCTGGATCTCTGAGCGGCCTATCACCAAATCCGGGTACGACCCGAAGACATCCCCAAGACCGCTTTCCGGACGCATGAAGGTCACTACAAGTTCTTGTTCATGCCTTTTGGCTTGAACAACGCACCGATCACCTTCCAGGAGACGATGAACAACATTTTCCGGACAGTACTTTGTCGACGCGTTTTCATTTTTTTGGTGAGATTTTGTTATACAGTTCTTCTTGGCATGATCACCTTCAGCACGTCCTCCCTTTGACTGTCATTTGGCGCCATCACCTCAAGCTCCATCCGATGAAGTGCTCCTTTGGGGCGTTGAAAGTGAGCTACTTCGGTCACACCATCTTGGCTCGAGGGGGTCGTCATGGACGAGGAGAAGATCGTGGCGGTCCTTCATTGGCCGACTCCTACATCCCTGCGGGACGTCCGGGGATTCCTCGTCTTGGCGAGATACTATCGCCGCTTCATCCAAGGGTACGTGGCTCTAGCTCGGCCACTCACGCAGTTCCTGAAGAAGTCTGAGGAGTTCCCTTTTCAATGGAAGGTCGCCACCGCCGCCCTTAGCAGGCCCTAGTTCGCATGCAGATTTCTCTCTGTCATTCTTAGTGGAATGTGACACATCAGTCTCCGAGGTGGGAGCCATACTTATGTAGGCCGGGCGGCCAATAGCCTACTTCAGCCGCGCTTTCTCCAGCACTGTACGCAGTCGCTCCGCGTATGAGAACGTGCTCATGGGGATCGTTCTCGCCGTTCATTATTGGCGCCCATATTTGTTGGGCCGCCCATTCATGGTTCACACTGACCACCATAGCCTATGCTACCTCCTCCAACAGAAGATTGCAACGCCTGCCTAGCAGGTGTCGGTGTCCAAGCTCCTGGACGATTACTTCGCCATCGAGCTCCGCCCGGGAAGGGCAAACTTGGCGGAAGATACTCTCTCTCGGCAGAGCCAGTCACCAGAGCTCACTGCTATCTCTTGGCTGGTGTAGGAAGATGCGACGACCATTTAGCTCGAGGTCAAGGCCTACATTGTTTTATCCGGGATCCGGACTGCTCTCATTGCGTACACCTCCCATCCACCATACTAGCTCGTAGTGGGCCACCTGTTATTCAAGAGCTGCCTTTCTCTAGCACCCTCTTCTCCGATCACCCCCTGCCTTCTTGTCGAGTTACATGCTTCGCCCTCCGGAGTGCACGTCGGTGCCTTCCGTACCTACCGACGTTTAGTGGCCTTTCTCTACTGGCCCCACATGTTCCGGCAGGTCAAGACATTCGTGGAGGCATGTTTGGTCTGCCAGAAGGCCAAATACGAGGCAACATTTTCAGCTGGCCTCCTTCAGCCTCTTTTTATTCTGGACTGCATTTGGGAGGACGTGGCCCTGGACTTCATTACTCGGCTAACGCACTCCCAGGGATTCAATTGCATCTTGGTCGTGGTGGACAGATTGTCTAAATACAGCCATTTCATTCCCTTCGTCATCCTTACACCGCCACCACAATCGCGAACAACTTTATCAGCGGAGTCGTATTGCTTCATCAGTTTCCTCGGTCGACCGTGAGCGATCGTGATCCGCTTTTCTTGAGTACCTTCTGGACCATGCTTTTCCGTCTCCAAGGGACTCGCCTCCGTATGAGCATTGCTTATCGTCCGCAGACAAATGGCCTGTCTGAGGTCCTCAACCGTTGTTTAGAGACGTACCTTCGTTGCTTTGTGGGGGAGCAATCCTGCGGATGGTCCAAGTGGCTCTGTTGGGCCGAGTACTCCTACAACACTGCCTACCACAACCCAGCAGGTACCACCCAGTTTGAGGCTGCTTATGGCCGGCTGCCACCCTCCATTCTCCGCCACCTTGTCGGGAGAGTGCCGGGTCGAGAGTTTGTCAACCGCCCTGCAGGACCGTGACACCATCCTGGATCAACTGAAGCATCACCTCCTACGGGCCCAACAGAAGATGCCCTCCTTTGCGAACAAGAAGCGACGCTGCCTTTCCTTCCAGTTGGGGGAGAAGGTGTTCATCAAATTGCACCCATACCATCAGCTATTTGTGGCCCGAAGGCCCTGCCTGATGCTCACCCCACTGTTCTTTGGCCCATTTGAGGTGCTTGCACGTATTGGTGCGGTCGCCTATCGCCCACGCATTCCCGCCGTGAGCCGCATACACCCGGTCTTCCATGTTTCTCAGTTGCGCCATGTGGTGGGCAGCCACGCCACCACGAACCACATTCTGGCCGACATCGATCTCGCCGGTGAGGCACCGTGCTACCCGACCAAGATACTCGACCGCCTTTGCCTTTTGCCGGGAGACCCCACTTCGGAGAAAATTTTGGTCACCTGGGCAAATCGCCCAGACTCTAATGTTACCTGGCTTCCCCTAGATGAGTTATGCCGCCAGTTCGCTTACTACTGTCATGAGGACAAGACACATTTTCCAAACAATGGTATTGTTACTGATCTACACGATGACGAGACACCTTAGCGGGTCTACACGCTGAGAAAAACGATGACAGGTCCGTTTGGAGGAGAGACCGAAGACGCAACGCCGGCATGACTATTTATTTTGCACTTTGTTATTTTATATTATGTTGTGTACGCATTATTTATTTCTTTTGCACTTGCTATTCGCACTCCGCACTTATATGGGATGGAGTTGTACTCCTTTTTCATTATGTTTGGATGAATGCAAATTAGGGCTGCTCCCTAAGAATACCCTCTCAACCCTAATCCCCTTCTTCTCCCACAAGTCCGTCAGCCCTCCCCCTTATCAGATTCCTCTCGTGATCGTATCAATTTTGTCTGACCTGTCTCACCGCCTGCCACCTCGCCATCGGTACTCACGATCATCCGTCAAAGAGGATTTGTTCCTTCCGGTTTCGCCCCGCTACAGTACCGACATTGTCATAACTGGTGATGATCATGAAGAAATTCAGAATCTGAAACAAAAGCTTGCCAGAGAGTTTGAGGTCAAGGACCTTGGAAAACTCAAGTATTTTTTGAGAATTGAAGTTGCAAGATCAAAGCAGAGAATCTTTCTCTCTCAGCAGAAATACACGTTAGATCTCCTTGAGAAGATGGGGATGAGCGGATGCAGACCGGCAGATACTCCGATTGAGGCAAATCATCGATTGGGGCGTGATGATGGAGTGGAGATTGAAGATATTTCAGGGTTCCAAAGGTTAGTAGGGAGGCTGATATATCTGTCTCATACTCTCCGGATATCACCTATGCGGTAAGTGTTGTGAGTTAGTGCATGCATACTCCAAAGACGCGGCACGTGGATGCGGCACACAAAATCCTTCGGTACCTCAAGTCCTCACCAGGAAGGGGAATCCTGTTTTCCCCGAGTACTGATCTAAAGATTGAAGTTTATACTGATGCTGATTGGGCCGAGTCAGTGGGCGATAGGCGATCCACCTTTGGATATTGCTCTCTTGTTGGAGGAAACCTTGTTACTTGGAGGAGCAAGAAACAACAGGTTGTGGCACGATCTAGTGTTGAGGCTGAGTTTAGAGCTATGGCTCATGTGGTCTGTGAAGGCTTATGGCTTCAGGCTTTATTGAGCGACCTTGGTCTTGTGGAAGGACCCATTCGTCTGTATTGTGACAATAAATCAGCTATCAGTATTGCACACAATCCAGTTCAACATGACCGGACAAAACACATCGAGGTGGATCAACACTTTATCAAGGAGAATATTGAAAGAGGAATCATATGTACTCCCTTTGTGCCCTCTAACGGACAACTTGCCGACATTCTCACCAAAGGATTGAGTGGGAATTTTAGGTCTTGGTGATTTAGGTCTTTGTGGAATGGACGATGGTGGATTTGTGGGATTGGAGATATGCAATGTATAGGGGATGACTTAGCTGTCGCTAGGGTACGGGAAGAGACGGGCAGATGGGACACAAAGCAGGGAAGGTGATTGGGCTCAGGCAGTAGGGCCATGGCATCGGGTGGAGTTATGACATCAAGGGAAATGTTGGTGGGTTCTTTGGACTGTATTAGCTAGGTCAGCTGGTAAGATTGGGGATTTTGGAACGGGTCCTGCGTTTGTGGATTGGATGACAAGTATAGATTGCTTTTGCAGGCACGAGTGTCAACTAAATGGAGCGGGGAAGGGCGTGAAGATAACTAGTTGGTTGTTGACTTGTCATGGAGGCGGCGGCGAGGACGTCATGGAAAGCAACAATTGGACATAAAGTATGTCTTTCAAACTTGCAATCCCGTTGAAACTGTATACATGCAACAATCTCCTGGTTTTGAGATCACGGGGGTGTTTATTTTATGTTACCTCAGATAATCTCCCTATAGTCTCAAAAAGTCTCCTCAGACTTGGTTTGACAAGTTCAGTCGGGTTGTTCGTTATGTTGGGCTTATTTGAAGCTTGGCCGACTTATTTTTATTCACTCGCCACCGCCTGACAGGAACAATTATACTTTTGGTGTATATTGATGATATTTTGATTGCAATTAATGATCTCAAAGGCATAGACATGATCATGAAGCACTTGACATTCACATTTCAGCACTTGACATTCGCATTTCAGGCAAAAGATTTGGAAATCTCTGATACTTTCTCGTATTGTCTTGATCTTCTTCAAGACGTTGTCTACTCTGTATGCAAGTCTGTTGACACACATATGAATGTCAACTACAAGCTCTGTGCATGTACCTCATACTATGATCTGCTCCTTCTTGACCTAAAGTACTATTGTCGTCTTGTGGGCAAGCTGATCTACCTTATAGTTACGCGACCTGATATGTCATTTTGTATTGGGGTTGACAATCTTTTTATGCCTACTCCATAGATCTCTCACCTCCAGGAAGTTGAGAACATCCTCTGATATCTAAAAACTGCTCCTGTACAAAGACCTGTGTATAACCCCTCCCCATTATCTCTCATTGTCTATTCTGATGCTGACTATACTGGCTCTCTGAATGATCGCCGATTCACAAGTGGATACTGCACATACTTTGGTGGATACCCTGTCACTTGGCGAAGTGTGAAGCAATCAGTGGTTGTGCACTCATCTGTAGAATCTTAGTTTTGTTTAATGGCCTCTGTCTTTTCTGAACTTATGTGGTTGGAAAGCCTTTTGAGAGACTCAAACTCTCCTCTCTGACCTCTCTGTTTTGTGATAATCATGGTGCTATCCATATTGCAAAAATCCCGTGTTTCATTAATGTTTTAAGGACATTGAGGTCGATTGTCACTTTATTCGGGAAAAGGTTCAACTGAAAAATTGGACTTAAGACATGTTCCTATTGCTGGGCAAATTGCTGATATTCTTACCAAGGCCTTTCCACGTTGACTATATCACCAATTCTTGTCCAAACTTGATTTCTACGATTTGTATGCTACAGCTTGTAGGGAAGTGTTAAGAGCTTGTACAAAAGCCCATGCATTAGCCCATTCAGAGCCCATTTCTTCCTTAGGGATTGGTTCCACATCTCTGAATGGAGTTTCGACTCCACTCCTTATATATATATACACACAAATATTTGCAGCTAAATGTACTTTTTTTATGTAGGATTAAGAAAGTATTGATTTTCTCTCTCCATTTTTATTAATCTACATTTACAAAGCTATTTCTGGTAAAAATCTTCACATGTACTCTCTCGGGATAGGAATGATTGATGTTTATGGTGTTAGCTTGAGGGGGGTTTTAAAAGACAAGCTATCTTAGGCCCCCTTGATCACGTCACAAGAAGTGTCTCTGGCTATAAGAAAACTAGAAAAGAGGTGAAGCTGAGAAAAAGATTAAGAAGATAACCTAAATGTTATTTTTGCGCATGCATGTTATGAAGTATAAATATACATGGGAGATTTTTGTAATTTCAAACCATAGAGTGGTGCAACCTTCTAATTCCCAGGAAAAGGTTGAGTAATCAATAATGTGTTTATCTATATATATATATATAGGGCCATTTACCGGGACCTCCCCTCTAACTTTGCTAAATTACTGACAGCACCCCTCTTATTTTTGAAATTACAAAAACTTCCCCTAAAGTTTTCATTTCATTACAAAAACCTCTCCTGAAGTTTTAATTTCATAACATCCATGTACAAAAACACCCCCCTCGGTGAACCGTGTTCAGGGGGTATTTTTCTTCATGGATGCAATGAAATGAAAAGACAAGGGGAGGTTTTGGTAATGAAATGAAAACTTAAGGGGAGTTTTTTGTAATTTCGAAAATAAGAGGGGTGCTCTCACTAATTATGCTAGTTTACAGGGGAGGTTTGGGTAATTATTTCTATATATATATTATATTCTATTTCTTCAAGAGTTGACAGGGATTGCCCACCATGAATCAAAGGAGTCGTAGCCTATTATGATTTTTTCAGAAGTTAGAAACATAAAAGAAATCAAATGGTTTGATCCCGTTTTGTTTTGGGTTTGGAGTTATTAAGTCAAGAACAGTAATTTGGAATGCTAGAAAGTGATTTTAAAGTAATAAATTTAACATCTACTTTTTATTTCTACATTGCATGAATCAGGCCACCCATTAAAAATTTTCAAGTTTCCTTTTACATTCCTTCAAAAAAAAAATCAAATTTAATACAAATTACACTAATAATTTTATGAAATACTAAAACCATAAACCTGAATTGAATCTAACCAAACGGATTTGTTTTCCCATCTGATTTTCTTCCTTCTCAAGTATTTTCCGCTGTAAGTGGTTGTGACTTCTGAGTACCATTCTATGTTGTCGAACAGGGTGCATGCCCAGCCTGCAAAAGGCAGTTCATCGGGTACCGGAACCAAGTTATACGGTGTGCAGGCTGCAGGAACATTGTATGGCAACCGGGAGGCGATGATTTCTCCACCGGCAGAAATAATTCATACTCCCGTAAACCTTACGAGCCGGATATAATCGACATCGAGATTGAGGAGAAATAAGGTAATTCTTTACTTTTTAACATCACGCAGATAAAATTGCTCGATAATTTCTATGATCACAAACACTGAACTACTATATAGCTTCAAAGCAAACATTTTAAAAAGGGAGATGTTATATGTAAACCGCTTTTGGTGATATACAAACCTGTACTATATACAAATTAGTGCAAATTTAATTTTGTTATACACAAATCAAATAGTTATATTCAAACCAATACAATAATAAAAAAAATGGTTTTTTTATCAGCTAAAAATAAAAATTGAAGAGTTACTCAATGATATCAAATTACAGTTTTTTCTCATCAAAACAGAAAATATGCCCCAAAATCATATGTTTCTAAGAGAATAAGAGTCATGTACATGGTTTCAAAACATTCTAATTAAAGCAAGGAGAGACTTGGAATCGGCTTCATGCTACAACACCAACATTCTGGATATTCTATCCGAATGGTTAGCTATTACAAAACCAAAAAACACTTGCACAAGAAAAATTAGAGGGCCGATCAGTTTCATAGATGAAAAATAAAAGGTTTGCACACAACAAATGAGGATTTATAAGTATTTTTTCACCATGCTCACCTCCAAGAACAAGTTCAGTTTTTTGACATGAGCTATAAAATTCAGGACATAAAACCTGTAATCCACAAAAAAATTATACACACAATTATAATAAATATAAAGTAATAAAATTTATTATTGCTAACCTTTTGAGTTAGAAGATGTTCACATTTACTATCTCACTTGATGTGTGCATTGGTCGCCGGCCATGGCTTCACCGTCTACCATGAAGATGGGCGGCGGCGGCGGCTTCGTTCTCGCTGGCGAGGAAGGTGGAGATCTCCTGGCTGAGGACACGAGAAAGAGCATGATGGGTTCGGGTATCGCACAGGAGCAGGCGGAAGTCGAGAAAGGCGGAAATGAAAATAGCATGGGATTTTGGGGTTATTATTTGGTTTATGTATAGTGTTTAAAATTGACCGAAATTTTGTTAAATATTGGTTTGTATGTAGCCATTTGTGATTTACATATAACATTACCCAAAAAAAGAGATTCAAACTTTGTGATATAACCTAATATATAGTTGCTTGGTGGCTGGGGTTTTTTGCAGGCAAAAGGAGATATAAAGGTAGGATCTTTAGCGGAAGAAATTGCGGTGGTGATGGCCGGTCTTGGAGCTGTGCATGCAAACCAATAAGTAATGTTTTTTATAGTAATCTTTTTGACGAGCATCCTCGTGGTTGGAATGTTTCGTGCATGACATCTTGTACATGCTCCCGGGGCTCGGGAAGGAGTGGGGGGTTGGTTCATAGAAATTTTATGATTGTGTATAATGATAAAAGGTATGTTTAAATCAACATCTTGCACTTGTAATAATATAATTCTTTGAGCGTGTATATGTTTCCTTGAGAATTGCATTAGCATCATAAAGTGCGAAAAAAGAAATACAAAAGTTACACACGTGACACCTTTTCTAAGTCATCTTGGAGGATTTCCAAGAACTCGGGAGGGGTCATCACAACATCAGTCCATATAAAACTGTTAGACATGCCAAACTTGGCACAAAAATCAGATGATGAAATGAAAGTAAAGATTGAAGCTCCGTTTGGCGTGGCATTTGATTTGCGTTTTCACATTTCTTCATCATAAAAGTGAATGAAGTTATTTGGGTGTGTTCGGAAGTTCATGAATAATGGTTCATAATCATCACGTTCGCCACCGCAATTGCTTAGCCAAATGAAGCCTAATTTAAAGTACACCTTGCCATTGTGGCACTTTGTGGTATGTATTTTGTGTTGAGGTCAGGGTAGTTTTATGGGACCAAAGATTCATCGCACTCGTGCGCGGATGTGGTCTTAGAAAACCCCTTGTCTTATGTCGGCATCTCAACCCTTAATCATCGTAGAACACTGTGAGTCGAGGAAGAAAAGACGTGAAGAGCTCCTTCAAACTCTTTACTTTCATTCTGAAATTTACATAGGATCATGCATGTATATCGGCCCAAAAGCCTTTCCAAAAAAAACTCATTTCTTGAAATTGGCATTAGCCTATATAGATATAATTAAAGCAATAAAAAGATTACATAGGCAAGGAGTCATGAGATAGGATAAAAACTAGCGTTTGGGGAAGGGGCATTCCCCTTGCCCATAAAAAATCCCGAGCACACGTCTGGTTGGCCACATAGTCGGCTGCAGAGTTGGCTCTTCTATCAATTTTTGGCACCACAAGTCTTGGACATTCCTTCATTAATCTTGCAAGCTTCGTCTCGACATCCCCCAAATAGAGCCCTGAAAGAATTTGATTGAGCGTGGAGCACGTGCTAGCTGAGTCTCCCTCAAGAATGATGCCCGTCACCTGATCCATGAAGTCCTTTGCCACCGTAAGACCCGTGAGGGCACTTCTGAGCTTTGTCATGTTGACCGAACGGCTACTAGCTTTGACGCCCGATGCAGCAATAAGCTCGCCCACATGATTTCTAATTGTACATCCAAGACCCGCCCGATTGTTTTCATGAATAGAACCATCAAAATTAACTTTTAACCAACCAAGTGGCGGGGGCGACCAAGATGAGGCTTGGTTAGAGTGGGCCGCCCAGTTACCACTTGTTGCTTCATTGATAGCATTTAGCACAATAGTAGCAGGTTGTAGGAAGGGCTCACCATGGGTCATTTGATTCCTTGCTTTCCAGGTGCTGTAGATGATGGAAGATAAGATCTTTGTCTTTTCTGAGTTTGAATCATTGGCCATTTCATCAATCAAGGACTCCTGCTATCAAGGACTCCAGCAGGTTTTTGTTAACTTGTAATTTAATATTAAGGCTCCGTTTGGGAGGACTTATTTTCACCGGTCGGGCGGTTACGATCGCATGAATCAGACCATAATTATGATCTGATTCATGCGGTCGTAACCGCCCGACCGATGAAAATAAATCCTCCCAAACGGAGCCTAAATCTTGCCAGGACCGCCTTTATCTTTTCTGCAAACTTGCAATTACCAAATAAGTGCTTTAAAATTTGATCGACCAAACTTGAGCTGAAGCCTGATACCAGCTGGGCCGACCATCCAAAGTCAGGGTGGAGGAGCCCCGCCACATGAGCAGGCATGGCAGAGATGTTAAGAAAGTCGGGGTCGAGGAGCCCCGCGACATGAGCAGGCATGGCAGAGATGTTAAGAAAAGTCGGCCATTTACTGAGGGGAAGAATCCCGATCCAGTTATCCTCAAGAGTTGAAATAGTCGTACCATTACAAACCATCCAAAATGAGTGCTTCTCCACAATCTCTCGGCCCAGGCATTTGCATTTCCAGATTTTTGAATTGCTGCGGCAATTACTAAATCTGTTCCTTCCAATGTACTTGCACTCTAAAACTCTTGCTAAAAAGCTGCCATCCGCTCTTAAAATCCGCGCCGCCACATTGCCCATAAGGACCCGCCTCCAGAGCAGCAAGTTCTTAAAGCCCAGTCCTCCCTTATCTTTTGGCAAACAAATTTCCGACCACTTGGCGTAGTGTATAGAGTGTTTTTGCTCAGTTCCGGACCAGAAAAATGAGGAAAGAAGAGTGCTTATTTTGTTTACAATCGATAGCGGCATGAGAGCATTGGCGAGGACATGGAGGGGGAGCGCCGACAGCGTACTTTGGATTAGAGCAGCTCTACCCGCTAAGGAGAGATGCCTAATACCCCAAGCACGGATCCTGCATGAGATTTTGTCCAGGAGGTCATCAAAATCAGCCGCTATGAGCTTACCTGGCCGCAGCGTGATCCCGAGGTAGTTGATAGTACCTGAGCATCCGTGGCCGAGAAGCTGGAGTATATTATTCTTTGTGCTCCACTGGGACTTTGGGGCCAAAAACAATGTTTGACTTATGTGAGTTCATTGCCTCGCCGGATAAGGCACAATAATGCCGCAGAATCCGACCAAATTTGTTCGCCGCACGAGTAGTTGCCGAGCCAAATAACAATGTATCATCCGCAAAAAGTAAGTGCGTGATCTTTGGGGCCCAAGGACTTATTTTGATGCCTAAACTAGGGCTGATATCGAGTCGAGTTCGAGCGATTCTGACTCGGCTCGAAATCGAATTTTTCGACTCGAACTCGGCTCGAAGTCGACTCGAAATCGAAATTGATTCGACTCCGAGCTGGCTCGACTCGAAATCGATTCGACTCCGAGCTGGCTCGAATCAATTCCGAGTCGGCTCGAAATAAATTTTTTTTAAAAAAATAATTTATTACAGATTTATATATGATTTATACATATTAGTAAATAGTGTTAAATAATTATATTTAATGAACTATAAAGAGTTTAAGAGCATCATTAAGAAAATATTTTTTAAATCACAATAAATTAAAGATGCCACGTTGAGTAGTTGATCATTTAAAATTTATATTGATTGAACTTTATAAGAAAAATTATTATTATATATAAATATAACTTATACATTTCAGAATAATTATTTTCCAAATAACAAGGCAAGAAAATTTCACATACCAAATAAAAATGACTCAAATCTCATACAAAGAAATTAAAAATTAAACAACTTCCCAAATAAAAATATTTGACTAAAAATATCACAAAACAACAAAATGAACAGTTCATACTTCATACTTCATAGGACATAAGTAGCTCAATATAAATCCATAAACAGTCCAACAAAATTCATAATTTCATATAGAGTTCATACTCCATATTAGAATTAGATAATCACTCCCAAAAAATATTAAGCTTTGAGTCGATTGTGCTATCATGGTCCAGAATATCATATCCACTTCTGCTCCTTAATCTATAAAAAAACACAAAAGTTATTAAAAATGGCTATATTTCAAGAACCAACAGAGTATAACACTATAGCTTCTAATGATGATCAATACAAAAGCTGAAATTCTGAATCACCTAAAATTCACATAATATTTCCTTACACCTGCTTATCAAGCGGATATGAAACTATGAAAGCATGACAACCAAAATTAAAAACAATTAAACTGAAGTACAACAAAGTGATTAATGAGAACCTTCTAGAATCGCTTCCCAAACATCACTCCAAAGAAGAGAATGCAAATGTTGTCGGACATGATGTAGAAGGTGAGTGAATGGTTTATGTGATTATAAGCATATCAGAGAAGTGGAATTTTAAATAGACCTATAGAAAAATAATGTGCAAAAAAGCGGGTTGTGTGCATACAAAAGAAGAGAATGAATAGTTTATACTTGTCAATAACTTTCCAGATCATTGCAACATGTAGCAATTTCAAATAACACGGTTAAATAAGTGGCATATAGCAAGTAAGATCATCTGGAGTGAAATAACCATGGCACTGCGGATGAAGCAGCTGCAATAATGGACGCCTTCCATTCTAGTATTTCATTAAAAATGGCATGTTTAAGAAATATAAATGGATTGCATATCAGTTTATCGGAAAGGAACAGATTATGTGAATGCACACCTTATCAAAAACAAGTTCACTTAGCATAGTGTGTAGCTGATGTATAATAATCTGCCATTGGAGATAAGATGTTAAATCAATTAAATCAAGAAGCCAGTAACTTCGAGTAATATACTGACCTTTGACACAAACTTTGTATCATCAATCACTGAAAGGATGCATGAGAGCAGCTGACAAAAAAAAACTAGATGTGAGCTCTATGAAAAAAATAGAAAGGCATGGCAAAATATTCTTTTGAATGTAAAAATATATATGGAGACAAAGAAGGTGTCATTTGAAAGTACAATACTTGGGAAAAAAAGACCATGCAGTTAACAAGCCATTGGATGAGCTAAGAGAATGTAAATAAGTAGTCATATAACTTGAAGGGCCTGCAAAAAACTGAAAAACAGTACTCTTAGAGTTTGTTTTTAATGAAATTGGAGCCTTGGAATTAGAATCTGAGGTCCATTTTCATTGAAATTGGATCTCCACATCCAATTCTGAAGCCTCAATTTCGCCCCACTGAACAAACCCTTAGAAAATCTCATAAAACGGTTTGTCCAGCATTACAATTATTATGCATCAGATGAAAAGGGTCTTGAATGACCGTAAAATATGAATGCAAACAAGATGCTGATTTTTTTGAAGCAGTCGAATATGTACAACTTCACTTGTAAACATACATCAATGAGTATTGTAAAAATAATTGATCCTCTATACACAGTTTACATATAGCAAGTCAGCAAGTGGAGAGGAAATACTAAAGCTTAAACTACAGTTATGACATCATATTTTCACATACCAAAACACTAATTTCTCAATATCACACAATGTGTTTTAATGAGCCAAACACCAGTAATTAGCTGAACCCATGAATCATATCAATGATATTCCCATGTTAACCATCAATGATATTCCCATGTTAACCATCAATAAATCTACCCACTTCTCAAGTCGAAGGTAACTTAAATAACTTGAAATTATCTAAACAGTCGAAAAGAGAATACCTTAATGTATATTTAATCATTAGTAGAAGTCCCGATAATCTCATCTGGTGGAGAACTTGTTAAATCATCAACATCAAGCTGTGATTGCAAAACAAACATCAGAATTAAACAATTTAATCGAGGACTAATTTAATCATTCATGAGAAATAAATAAAAATGCTTACATTGACACGATGCTTATATTGGGAACGAATCCAATTTGAAGAACACACTAGAGCATTCACTGTTTTGGGATTTAGAGCACTTCTATAATCATCAAGTACTCTCCCTCCAGCACTAAAAGCTGATTCGGAAGCCACTGTTGTGATGGGTATTGTGAGGATATCTTTTGCCATCTTAGAGAGCTTCACATATTTCATTGAACATACTTTCCACCATTCCAAGAAATCAAATTTATCTCTACTCTCAAGAGGAGGTTGTACCGGTGCTTCCTCTAGATACATTTCAAGTTCATTTTTAAGAGGTTGCGTCGAAGAGCTAGAACTCAAGAAATCATCAAAGCCAAGAAGAACAGAATTTGTTATAAGTTGTTGATGAGTTATTGCACTTGAAAGTCCAATAACTCCCACTCTGCTTGAAGAGGATGATCCAGAACTAATAATTGTAGTGTTATGTTCGGTGCTACCACTATCACAATAAGTGGAAAAAAGCTCAAAGAGGCTATTTTTTACCACGTTCACTTTTTGGACCGCTTCATAATTATTGTACAATTTATTGAAAGCATACGTGATGAACAACAACTTTCTTCGAGGATCAAGAATAATAGCAAGAGACATAAGTAAATTGCAATCACTCCAATATTTGTCAAATTTGATTTTCATTGGTTTGACCATGACACGTACAAACTCATCATTAGATGTTGAAGATTTGTCCAATACTTCTTTGATAGCAATCAATGCAGGCAAAAATAAGTTGCATGTTGGATAAGAAGTTCCGAAAAATAACTTTGTTGCAGATTCAAAGACTTCTAAAATATTCTTAATTTTATCAAACCTTTGCCACGCTTCTTCAGGAAAGTCCCACACCAAACCTTTATCTTTTCTAAAGAAATCATGAATGACAAATCTATAATGATAAGCACTATCAAGCATGTAATATGTAGTATTCCACCTTGTTTTCACATCTGAAGAAAGTCCTCGTGATGTAGAAATTCCTAATAATTTGGCTGACTCAACAAATGATTTAAGACGTGAAGGTGACTTCCTTATGTATCCCACAGCTTCTCTAACAATGTTAATCAATGAAGAAATCTCTTTTAAACCATCTTGCACAAGAATGTTGAGTATGTGAGCACAACATCTAACATGAAATACTTTGCCGCCTAAATATAAGTGATTGGAACTTGCAAAACTTTGCTGTAAATGCCTTGCAGCTATATCATTCGCAGATGCATTGTCAAAAGTGATGCTCATTACTTTTTTTTGAATTCCCCACTGCAATATTGACTCACGAATTGCATCATATATGACTTGACCGCTATGAGGTGGATCAAGGTCTAAGAAATTAATAATAGAATGTTGAAGCATCCAATCAAAATCTATATAATGAACAGTAATACATAAATAACCAATAGATTGGTTAGATGTCCAACAATCGCTAGTGAGTGCAACTTTATCCACCCTTTTAAGAACCTTCAAAAGCTTGTCCCTCTTAATTTCATACACTTTCATGCAGTCATTCTTCATCGTATGTCTTGAAATTTTTACATGATTAGGATTTAGAGCTTTGGAGTAGACATTAAAAAATGGTTGCTCAACAATTGAGAATGGAAGTTCAGCAGTAATTATGAACTTGGCTAGCAGTTGCCTAATGCTAACCGAGTCATAAGATCCAGACACACAAATGGGAGGCATTTGAATATCATCCTCTACCATATTAACTCTCTCTTGATTGAACATGGTTTGATTTTTCTTAACCTGGATAAGTTTATAACAAGTTTTAATATGTCTTGCACAATTTGAGGTGGATCCAGAGGATTGATACTTGTATGTTTTAAAGCAATGTTTACATTGCCATTTGGGGACAATATTTCCACTTTTATCCTTCATTTTTTCAACTTTGAAGTGCTCCCACACTTCACTTCTTTTTCTTTTTTCCTTTGTTGTCCTTCTCAACTTCTGTAGATTGTTGGCCTAATGAAGGCTCAGTGGGAGTAGGGACAGTGGAGATGGTTGCAACGTCCACATCTCTAATGTTAAGATCAGTAATGATTGCATTTGCGTCGAGCCTAAGGAATGCATCATCCTCCACCGGTGAGGATGACGAGTCACTATAATTCTCTACTAAACTCATAATATCTGAATAAATAAAAATTTGTTAAGTTCTTCAAAAAAAGCATAAATATGAACAAGTATAAGGATCGATATGTCTCATCTACTGAATGGTAACAATATGTCTCATCTACTGAATTAATAATATTCATATCTGAAAAAATATTAACAATATGCCTCATCTACTGAATTAATAATATTCATATCTGAAAAAAAATGTTAAATATTATTAAAAAGAACAAGTTTTTGTTTAACTACTAAGTTTAGAACAATGAAAATCTACCGAAATTGTACAACAATATAAAGTGTTTCTGATTCATATTTTAGCACTAACATTGCAATAGTCTTTTAATCATAGAAGGAACGATTAAACATCTATGAATAGGATGGTTGGCCCAAGAAGAAATTACCAAGTTCGAGCTTCAAGTCCTTGTCAACAACGAGTACAGTTATACTACAATAATCGAAGATAGAACACCAAGAGTATAGTTATACCACAATTTTGGAATCTTGATTAAGAAAGAGTATAAGGATCTGTTCTGGATCATCAAAATAAATTAAACAATTAATTCAGCTGATAATAACAAATTAAACATATACACACTAACATCAACGAGAGCATAGTTATACCCGATCATTAATTATATCAAATATGCCCTCACTAGTTACTAGCAAGATCACTAAAAAAGGAAATAATAGTTAAAAACTGAGAAAAGTTAATTGAAATTAAATGTCAATCAAAGGCTAACACAAAAAACAAGGACCCAATCTCATATTCTCATCACTCAAATAAACAATGCTAGAATTAAAACATTTCTTGTTGGAAGATCATGGTAATTCTTAGAGACCAATTCTCTAATTCGGTAACAAGCATATTTAGAAGCCAACTAAAATGATACATTGGTAGAATAGAAAACTAAAATGGCACGGTGGTGGCGGTCGTAAACAGTAAACACATGGTAAAACCGTCATTCATTAAGGATCACATAACAAATATCATCTATTTGAACATAAAAGTGGATGAAGTTCTTTAGGTGGGCGTTAATGAATGACAATTTAACCCCCATGTTCATGAACGCCACTACCGTGTCAAACAGAGCTTTAATCTTCAACAACTTATTATATCAAAAATGTTAATAACTGTATCCTGATTCCTGTTGCTCTATTTAAACAAAAAAAAACACTAAACCTGCGGTCCTACACTAGTATACTCTATATTGCTAGTCCAAAAACAAATTCCTTTTTTTTATTATTAATAATGGAAGGTATGATACTATGATACAAAGTTAATAATGGAAGGTATGATACAAAGTTAGAAACTGAATGAAAATACGCTAAATAGATGCATCCTATCCAATGATTTGTGCTCCAAAGCACAAATCTCAAAGAAGAATAGCAGATATAATAAATAAGAAATTGCTAGGGAGAGCCGGACTGCCGGACAGCCGGAGAGGGTTTAATAGAAATTGAATATTGTTGGAGCTTGGAGCCGGTTATTTAATGAAAGGTTTGGAGGGTGGATATGGAACTTATTCTCCCCCATCAAAAATTTTGCTCATCTGTAGAGTCCTCTAAACATTCTGAATACCCAAGAATCATGTGTTGGGGGATGTCTTTACAGTTTTAGGCTCTGTTTCTAAATCTTTCCTAAAACATCAGAACAAGCTCCTTCACACCTTAATCAAACACCTCACAGGCTCACACAATAGCCAACATGAAGAAAAGGGGGAAAATCAAAATGGAAGACAGATGGAAGAAACCTTAAGGAGGGAGGGAGAAAAGGTGGAAAATCAAAAATGGAGAGAGTAGAAATAAATAGACGCATACCTTAGTGCCAGGAATATGGCGGGGCTGGCTTCTCGCAACCTTGCAGTTCAAGGTCGCCGTAAAATAAGCTGGAAATCTGAAGTCCGGGCGGGGCGGCGGGGCGGCGGGGCCAGAGACGGAGGAATTCTTGAGGAGAAGGAAGATGCTTGCAGATTTGTGGGAAAAGTCGGAGAAGTGAAAAGCCGGAGAAGTGAAAATCAAAAGCCTTCACTGCCTTGCGATTCTGGGAAGAAGATGAAGGCATTGAAGGGCGTGAACTGTGAACTCTGAAGTCTAAAGCAGTCAGTAAAATCATAATTGATTTCTATTAAATATTATCTAGAAAGTAGAAAGTAGAAACTACCGAGTACTGCCTGCCTACCCTATCTACACCCTACATTAATAATTCACAGTTTCCCAATGCAACTTTGCAGAATGGCCAGATTGCAAGAATCCGCCGGACCGCCGAATCGATCGGTCATTTCAAAAAATAATAATTATTTAATATTTAAATTCGAGCCGGCTCGAAATCATAAATCGAGCGACTCGTGATTGACTCGAAATCGACTCGAAATTAATTTCGAGTCATTTTGATTCGAGTCAAAATGATTCGAATCATTTTATTCCGATTTCGGTTCGGCTGAAAATTCGAGCGATTAACGAGCGATTATCGGGTTTCGATTATTATGCTCAGCCCTAGCCTAAACCAGGATGGCGGTCCGAGTTGATTAATCTGGACAGAGAATCAGAGCATAGAATGAATAGGTATGGCGAGAGGGGGCAGCCTTGTCGTATACCACATGTTGCATTTATCCAAGATGATCTTGAGCCATTAATGAGCAGCCCAAACCGAGGAGAAGAGATACACTCCATGAGAAGATTGATCCATTGCAGCGGGAAATTAAAAGCCAAGAGCGCCCGCTTCACGAAGCTCCATTGCATCCGGTCAAAGGCCTTTTCAAGGGAACATTTTTTGGTCAGTAGCCTGACCTTGAGCATGGTCCGGAGAGCCAATGAGAAGCTCCAAAATGCGCGGGCCCCGCGCAAAAGTGTATGACACAAGCCATAAATGCGCGGACCCCACCTCCTTTACAGGCTTCTCATTGGTGCAGGACCATGAGCATTGTCAGGCTCCTGACCTAACCAGCTTTGCTTTCAGTGGTGTGGAGGTGGTGAATAAGCTCTTGCGCGAGGATGCAGTTGTCCGTCATAAGTCGCCCTGGGACAAAAGCTGCTTGCTCCTCGGATATCAGCCTTCGGAGCAACGGCTTCATGCGGTTCGCGAGAATTTTTGCAGAAATTTTGTAGATGGAGGAACATAGGCTCACGGGCCTGAAATGCTCCGGCAATGATGGGTTGCTAATTTTTGGAATTAGGACCACCAGTGTGTCATGCTTCCCACACAGTGACACAGGGTCATGCTTCTTTTGTTCTAGATTAATCTAAAAAATTTTAGGCAAAAATACCAAATCAGTCCCTGAACTTTGTTAGCTTTTTAATTTCAGTCCCTGAACTTTCAAAAGAAAGAAATCAGTCCCTAAACTATTTAACACCTAAAATATCAGTCCTAAAGTTTTTTCTGTTAGTATTAAAGGAAAAAAAGGATTAAAACGTGCAACTGTGCAAGCATATTAAAATACAGTGACCGAAAATAACTAAAGATTAACATGTTTATGAACTAATTAAACAGTAAGATCTAAACATGTTTTTCGGTCCAGAATTATTTTGTCTCATACCAATTTGCATCTTCCAATTTAAATAATAGTAAAATTTGCATTTTACCATATTGTCTTCTAAATCAATTTTGCAGCGCGATCTCTAATGGTAGGAGATGCATCTCTAAACCATATTGTCTTCTAAAACAAAATTGTTTTGCATCTCCCAATTTGCATTTCCCAACTCTCTAAAATAATAGTAAAATTTAAACAGTAAAACACAATCATACAATTTAAACCACTACATTTTCCCACCTCACAAATACAAAATTGACGGGAAAGAACTGCAGCTCTGTTTAGACATTACAAAATACAATGTATTTCTTGCGTTATCTCAAAATACCATTATAAATATTATAGCATTACAAAATACAAATATTTCAAGAACATGATTATCCTTCTCATTCCATCGCTTAACCAATTAGCCTTTTGCTGCATCCCAAAATAAATCACAACCTACAAAAAGAAAATGCGTTATAAGATTTGATAAAATATAACATAACGTAAATAAAAATATACAAGACGAATTTATTACCGGTTATAGTGGACACCCTCTTTTGTTATGCCCGGAAACACCGCACTTGGAGCATGTAATTATCACATTTTTACGACCTACTTTAGTTGGATTTTTTTCCTCGGCAACATCAACATTTCTTTTTTTCTTTGGTCGTCCAGGAGCTCTTCGAAAAAGTGGTGGAAGAATCTGCATGTTCTCTACCTTTGGCTAGAGATATGGTCCATTTATGGGCATGATGACATGATTGTAACATGCAATATAGGTAGACTTCTTGAAGCATTCATGCACATAGTCATGTTTATTTATGTTTAGATAATGCATACAACTGATAGCATGGCGGCATGGAAGTCCACTGACTCTCCATCTTCCTCAAGCACACGAATAATTATCCAAGTCAACCACAAACTTATCAGGGGCATGAATTACTTCAAAAACCTTATTATGTGACCATAACGGCATCCGCAATCCACTAAGCTTTGCCTCATCGTCAAGTTTTTTCGCAATTTTTATGCTCACTTCGCTAATTTGTTTTTCAATTCTCTGCCGATTATTAGCCCATCTAGACATTAAGTATACACGAATATCCTCCAACATAGTTAGAATGGGTTTTTCGCGCATGTCTAAGATGACACGATTAAATGCCTCGGCCATGTTGTTTACAACTACGTCACATTTTGGGCGACTAATAAAAGAATGCTTACACCATAAGCTTCTCTCCATAGCTAGTAGATGATCGTAAGCTTTAACCGAAATTTCTCTAATTTCATTCATCGATCTGGACCATTCTTCCTCAAATGTCGCATTTGATGCCTTCCATAGCAAGCATTTTAAATTCTTGCTTGGAAATTTTTTTCTAAAATTATTGTATAGATGTCTTACACAGAAGCGATGATCAACACCCGGAAGTTGCTCTTTAAACACTTGTACAAGACCCTGCACATTTAAAACATGTATTGTGATATAAAAACACATGTTAAAAATTCTCATATTATTAAAAAAACAAAGACAAATCTTTTGTTGATCAGAGATATATGTAATACCAGACATCCCAATATCATTTGTTAGGTGAGTGAGAAACTAGGACCATGAATCTTTATTTTCTGCTTAAACAACTGCATAAGCAATAGGCAACATCTGATCATTTGGATCCCTGCCGATTGTTGTTAATAATTGGCCGCCATAGTAACCTTTAAGAAAACATCCATCTAACCCAACGATTGGTCTGCATACTCGAAATGATTCTCTACATGCAGGAAGACATATGTATATTCTTTGAAATCGTGGCAATATAGTTCTAGATGGCAAACTATTTTCAGCATAGAACTCATGTGGCCAGGTAAATTTCATGAGAATGGAGCTTCTTGGATTTGATCTAAATAATAACTCAGCACAATATTGATTTAGAGAATTGTATTGCTCACCAACACTACCTTCGAGTGCTTCATTTGCTTGGTGCTTTGCTCGTACTGCTTTGTTCTTGGAAATCCCTGCAACCCATTTCTCCTTCACTTTATTAACAATTTGTCTTGGATGTATGTTTGGATTTTCTTTAACCTTCGACTATATCCGCTTGCTTAACCACTTAGAGCACTTAAGAGTTAATTATTGAACTCTCGACTGCATGAGTGTTTATCTATTATAGTCTTCACTTCCCAAGTATCCTGATGTCTCACTAGTGCAGCATAAATTTCCCATTCACAACCAGGCTTACATTTGTACCTCACTCTTTGTTTATCATTTTTGATCAAATTTAAACCTACCCCCATATGCACAGCATAAGTTGTCACTGTATCTTTAAATTGTTCTTTTGACTTAAAAAGTAAACCAGGTTGCCAATGCATTTGTTTCATGTCCTTTAATAGTGTGAACAAAGGTTGTTTACGCTTCCCTGTGATTGAACTTGCGGCTTCATCATCACTACTAAAAGATTGAAGAGAATCTGACTGATAATGATCTTCGTTAATCCGTTCTTCATTGGTAGTTAAGTTCTCAATACCAACATCATCAAATAAGTCTTCTTCATCCTCAAAATGAATATTCAAAACACTATTATCACTAGAAGATGCATTCTCAAAAAAATCTTCCTCACTGTTCATTGACTTCATATGCAAATTAAAATGAAACATGTCAAATTAAAATGAAACAAAATTAATACAGGTCAAGCTACAACCATATGCAAAATTAAAATGAAACAAGGCCTAATCTCTGAAATTAAACTAACAATTATGTATACAATGTTAATCTCTGAAATGCAGCCGGAAATTTTAGAAAAGAAAACTAACAATTTCATAAATCAATTGCGAAAACTGCTGAAATTT
Source organism: Platanthera zijinensis (assembly GCA_039513925.1). Classification (NCBI taxonomy): domain Eukaryota; kingdom Viridiplantae; phylum Streptophyta; class Magnoliopsida; order Asparagales; family Orchidaceae; genus Platanthera; species Platanthera zijinensis. The sequence goes on from CM077093.1 coordinate 161,296,042, forward strand.
TAGAGAAGAAATAAGACCTAATCTCTGAAAGAAAACTAACAATTTTAGAGAAGAAAACTAATAATTTTAGAGAAGAAAACTAACAATTTTAGAGAAGAAAACTAACAATTTTAGAGAAGATGTTAAAAAGTATACCCAAACTTAAAATGCTGCCCGATCTCTAAAATCAATTGCGAAAACAGACTAACAGCTGCAGGGTTCGGGCTCCAATAGGACTCTGGACGGAGGAACAACCTAGAGCAAATGGTTGTTCGGTGTTGGCGGGGAAGGTTGTAGCAGGTGGAGCGATGGCGGAAGAGGATCGGGCGGAGCCGAGCAACAGCAAGGTGGAGGGGTCGATAGTCGCCAGCGGGAGAATCGCTGGGGCGAGATAGTCGCTGGAGCTGAGCAGCAGCAAGGAGCCGGGCAGCGCTGGGGCGGGATAGTCGCCGGTGGAATCGCCCAAAAAAACCCTAAACATACGGGTTTGCCATTGCTGCGGCTTTTCAGTTTTTAACGTTGTTAAGAGTTTAGATAACGGAGTTTATTTTAAGTCTTAATTTCTCCTTTAATACTAACTTTATTATCTGTATGACTGATATTTTGGGTGTTTAATAGTTTAGGAACTGATTTCTTTCTTTTGAAAGTTCAGGGACTGAAATTAAAAAACTAACAAAGTTCAGGGACTGATTTGACATTTTTGCCAAAATTTTATGTTCGCACAACTAAGGACCACCTTAACATTCTAGAATAATCTTATGTACTGGGCTGCCCTTTTTTAAGAATAATTTTTATGCTCACAGAGGGACAAGAGGAGCCTTGGTGCACCAATTGATGTGTTGCTGTGTGAGCTTGAGATTCTGGAAGCAGTTTTATCTTTTGAAAAAATGCAGGGTTAGGTTTGCCTACATTTCAACCTAGTGGCAGGACCTTTCCACGGGACTCCAACTTTGGTACGTTAAATGCGCGTATTAATATGTTCGAGATGTGTATTTACCGTAGGATCTTGATTTCAACGGTTAGATCTCAGTCGTATTTGTTCGAGATACAACTGTATGTACGGTTGGAGATACAACTGTATATACCACAATCAGATATGGCCGGATCTTGGCCGTTGAAATCAAAATAAAAAAAAGATCCTATGGTCGGATCTGCGTTAAACACACTTATTAATAGGTAGGTGTGTTTAACGTACCAAAAAATTATTGCTTCCACGGACCCTGGCTACCAGGATGCTTTGTGATCCGAGCTGCTTTTTTGGTACTCTAAAAGAGCAGAACCCTCTCCATTATGAATGTTTACCTAGGCTCCGTTTGGGGGGACTTATTTTCACCGGTCAAGCGGTTACGACCGCATGAACCCGACCTTTATTAAGGTCGGGTCGGTCGTAACCGCTTGACCGGTGAAAATACGGAGCCTTAGGCTCCGTTTGGGGGGACTTATTTTCACCGGTCAAGCGGTTACGACCGCATGAACCGGACCTTAATTGCGGTCCGATTCATGCGGTTGCTTTTTTGGTACTCTAAAAGAGCAGAACCCTCTCCATTATGAATGTTTACCTAGGCTCCGTTTGGGGGGACTTATTTTCACCGGTCAAGCGGTTACGACCGCATGAACCCGACCTTTATTAAGGTCGGGTCGGTCGTAACCGCTTGACCGGTGAAAATACGGAGCCTTAGGCTCCGTTTGGGGGGACTTATTTTCACCGGTCAAGCGGTTACGACCGCATGAACCGGACCTTAATTGCGGTCCGATTCATGCGGTCGTAACCACTTGACCGGTGAAAATAAGTCCCCCCCAAACGGCTCCTTAGTTTATTTTAAATGTTGATTTAACAAACTTCGAATCTAATGATGCCGCGTGCCCTATTTTAAATGTTGAATCAAATTGAACTGTGATTTTTTTTGGACGTCGGTGCTATTATTGTAAATTGAATATAAATTGTAAGATCGTTTACATATGATTTTGATTTAAAAAGGGTGCTGATATTTGTACATCATAAATAGCTATTTATAACTCATGGATATTCGCACATCGTAAAATTATATTTGTACCCCAAGTGATTATTTATACCCTAATTTTTAAAATTTAAAAACTAATATTAAAAGAACAATTGAAAGAAGAATAACTATATGATTCTCAACATATATTGTTACATAAAGGTAATAGGTAAAAAAACATAATTTTCTTTAATATTCAGTCAGCGTCCGTATTGTCCCGCTGAAAATATTTTATCCCTGCAAAAAAATCACGTCAAATTATTTTTGATTGAATGCTTAGAAAGAAATAAACCGGCCCAGCACGGGAACAAAAATTAGGTGTGTTACTCGCACCTATTTTAAGGTGCTCGCGTAGCGCGAGACGCGCGACGCGCGATTCGACGGTGCACAGAATAATATCGTATTTACATAAAAAAAACAAGGGAAAGTTGGACGGGTGAGATTGAAAGTCGGACAACCTTTTGGCCTAAGAACTTTGAGATGATTGATATTGGTGAGTTTTGCTGGACGAGTGAGTATTATTGCCGGGATTCTATCTGCCGTGAAGGGGTCAGTCGTACTCCAGTTGTTTGTGGAAATGATCGTGTGAGGAAGCTGTTCGCCATGATACAGAAGCTCCCGCCCCTGTTCTTTTCCAGACGATTCACCTTTTCTATATCTCACGCTCACCTGTTCCACTCCACACCTTCCCCTGATCCTGCTCTCATTCCCACAAAATCAGCTGTTATCGATCCCAAGCCAGACGACATTGAATCCGCTATCATTTTCCTCAAGAAAAGCTCCACCCGGATGTTTTGGATTCCGTCGCCGATGCGTCATCAGCTTCCGCCATATTCCGGTGGTCTTCTGGCCAGAAAAACTTCCGTCATACACCAAAAACTTACGCCCGCCTGATCTCAAGGCTTGGCCTAGCGAGGATCGGTGGAGAAATTGAGCTATTTTCAGCGGGATATTGGCGAAAATGGGGGAATCGGGTTTAGGATTTGGGGTACAAATATAGGTTTTTACATTTATAAAGGGGAAGTTTTATTATGATGAATGATGTATGAATAGCCAATAAAAGTGTACAAATATCAGCACCCTTTAAAAATGGTAGTATTTTAGGCTCTTTTTGTCGCAGTGGTAGCGGTTGAAAACGTGATGATTTGAACTGATGTACGTGAAGGTTCGACCTCATCCAAGGAACTTCATCTACTATTATGTTCAAAACTAGTTTTTGCTCCGTTTGGGGGGACTTATTTTCACCGGTCAAGCAGTTACGTCCGCAAGAACCGGACCTGTCCGTATGAATCAGACCTTAATTAAGGTCTGGTTCATGCGATCGTAACCGCTTGACCGGTGAAAATAAATCCCCCCCCCAAACGGAGCCTTTATTTTCTTAATGACGGTCATAACAGTTGTCATGCCAAATATATATTCAATGTTTTTTTCCAAACTCACGAGATCAAGAATATCACACCAAACATAGCCTTAATCCGATTAAACGTGAAATGTTTGATATGCCAGCTCAATAATTTCTTTCAAAGGGCTCTCTTTGGAACCGCTTATGTTGATGAATAAGTTGTTGATTGAAAAATAATTTTATAAAAGCAATGATGATTAAGCAGTAGATTATTTGGATAATTTTTCCATAAATGCTGATCTAAAGTAATATTCATCCATAAAGATCTGTTTGTTTGGACAGGTGTTTTTCGCCTGTACGTGATTTTTTTTTGCCCGAACGTTATTTTTTTGCCTGAACGCGGTTTTTTGTCCGGACGAAGTTTTTCGGTGCGGACGCACTTTTTTGTCCCGGGCATGAATTTTCGTCTCGGGCGTGATTTTTTTGCCCGGACGCAAATTTTTCACGCAGACGCGGTTTTTGTCTCAAACACAATTTTTTCTCCCGAAAGCGATTCTCTGTACAGGACAATTTTTTGCATGGGCACAATTCTTTTGCTGGGACGCATATTCAATTTGCCTAGACGATCTTTTTGACTGGATGAAAAAATCGCGTCTAGGCCAAAAAATCACTCCCCGCAAAAATTTGCACTGAAGCGAAAAAATCACACACATGCGAAAATATCATGTTCGGACTGACAAAATCACATCCGGGCGAAAAAATCGCATCCATGCGAAAAAATTACATCCTTGACGAAGAATCATGTCTGGGCGAAAAAATCGCGTACAGGCCGAAATAATCCGTCTGGGGCAAATAATCACTCCTGGCTAAAAAATTCTCTTACGTGCGAAAAAATCACGTTCGGGATTTTCCCTAGTAGACGAAGGTGGCAACCCGTGCGCTGGATCTTATCGTCAGACTGCTTTTTCCGCCTCAACATCAGAGGAATCACGAGGGCCAGTGACGGGTTTCAGCGAGCACTGGATTTTTAAGAGGTACGTGCTTATGGGAAATCATATTCTGGACATGAATAGCTTTTGAAAAATCAATTAATCATCAATTTTAAAATAAGTGATTTTCTAACATTGTAAAACTGTATTTGTATTTTGAATAAAAATTACCCATCAACATAAACCGTCACAAATCAAGCCAAAAACTCACATTCAACCGCGTCCATTCTTTGAATGTCACATTTAGAAAAGAGTCATGTTAAGGGGGGATTATTTTTAGCCATGTGTAAATTATTATTATTTGTAAATATAAAAAAAATTTAAGCACAGACCATAATGCTTTGCAGACAAAAAAAATCTAAAAAATACTCTTAATCCAATTAAGGAATATACCTTTGGCAATGCATCTCTAATAAAATAATGGTTGTTGAAACAATAAACAACAATAAACTCTATAGAAAGAAAGTGATTTTGGCTCAATTTGGAGGGATTTATTTTCATGGGTCAAGTGGTCAGAATTAAGATCCGATTCATGCGATCGTAACCGCTTGTTCGATGAAAATATTAAGCTCCAGTTCATACGATTGTAACTGTTTGACCGGTGAAAAAATATATTAATATTTTCTCCCAGTATTGAAAATAAATTAACTTTGGAAAAAGGAAAGATAATTTCATTAACATTCATACTTTGGAACACTGAGCTTGAAAAAATTTTTGTAATCTCATACTAATTAAAAACTGATTTTCAATTTAGTCTTTTATAATAAAGTGAGATAATAAACTATATTAAAATTACACCACAAAATCATATTCATATTTCGGAATGTGCAGCTTTAAAAGAAACAAAAACAAAAATTTAAATAAATTAATAATTAATTTGAAATTAGTGAAGTGAGCTAATTAAACATTTGTAAGGGAAAAAATTAAGAACATGAGATAGCATGCAAACTAATACCCAACATAGTGCTCAAATATTCTCCCATTCATGTCTTTCCAAAAGCGCAAGAAAATAGTAGGAACAACTAAGTCATGAATAAACCTCACGGTTCCGGATCTATTAAAATCGTGAACCGAACCGTTAAGGTAACGATTCTTCAAATTAAAATTAAATCTTATTTAGTTTGATCGGTTCCGATTTTGATTTAACAAGAACCAAAATCAGACCAGTCACTAACGGTTTAGTCTAATTCTATGCGATTCAATTTGGTTGAATTCAGTTCATGATTTTAAAGTCTAAATATGTTAAAATTTCTCTAATATAGATATGCATGTAATAATATTTGATTTGGCGCACTAAATAGAAAATGAATAAGTAACATTGTATGATTACAATAAATTTAATGCCAAAAAATAATCAACATAAACATGATCATTAGCATAATGAACAATAAGTAATAATGTAATGCTCGAAGCTAAAAAAACAGTCGTTTTACAAAAATAGTTATGGAACAGCAAATATTAACATGCACAAAGTAGATAATATAATCATCAACAAAATTAGATAACCACCAAATATCATTTTTGTATGTTGATGAGATTCATCATTGAGTAGGGCTGCAATTGGAAGGCGCTACAATCAGATGACTGATATAAACATGATTGTAAAGATAAATATATATTATTAATATAATAATAATGAATATATATTATAAATAATAATAAACGGATTATTGTTCGATTTTATTTAGGTCCGGTCCATATCGGGTCTAAAAATTATGAAACTGCTCAAAACATTTATGATGCTATTTCGGTTCCGGTTCTGGTCCAAATAATAAAATGAAAGAACCGCACCTAGATCATTGTTGTTTACGGTTCCAAAATTCAAACCGGAACCTGAATAATTCGCGAATGGTTCAATCCGGTTTTGTGTGGTTCCGATTCAATTCTGAATCGATTTACGATTTTCGGTTTTAAGTGACATCTCTAGTCCTAAAGGTTCTTGATATTATTTATTCTATGAAATTTTCATCTAGAATGGATGCAAGCCAACATTTAGCATCAACCCTAATAAGAATATCATAAAACAATTTCTGCTATGCAAATGGCGCACAACTATGCCCTTTTTTTTAGCACGGAACCTAGACCTAAATTTATCTCTTACAACATTGAGAATCACATAAATAGTGGTCGTATATATACTGTAAAAAGTGAGTAGAAAATCATACGCAATATCAACAACGTGACAGAGCATCAGGACAAAAACTTATATGCGAGACACAACCAGTAAGCCAGCGAGGAAGACAAGTTTGGATTGGGCACAAACTTATAGCTGTCTGAATTGGGGGGCCTTGGGGCCCCCTAAGTCCAGGCGGCCCTTCCGCTGCAAGGGCGGCCATGTCATGGCCCGGCGGCCCCTTGGCCGGCCGGCCTTATGCCAGCGTCCGGCCGAGTTCCTCCATCGAGCTGTTTCCTCGCCGGCCGAGTCTCGCGTAATCACCCACTATTTCCGTTAATCGCCCTCGTAACCTCTTGTAGTGGGGGGAGTGTGTAGCCAAAAATAAAACTGTTATGCGTTTAATATAATATTTATAAATATGTGTGCGTCCCGACCGATGTTAATTTGGTCTGCATATATTAAATTGGTTGGTTATGGTTTGCGGATAGCCGCGTAACAATCATAACCACCTCAGAGGCCTATAAATATGGCCCAGGATCCTCCTTCATTCGGATCCTCTTCTCCGCCCGGAAAATCCTCTTAGGATTTTTTCTCTCTTTCTCCTACAGATTTTCTCTCTCCTCCTCCTACGAATTTACTCTCTCCTCCTATAGATCTTCTCTCTCCAACATTTCCTCTCTTCCTTGCACGCTCCCGCGCGCGCCTCTTCCTTGCGCGCTCCCGCGCGCGCCTATTCCTTGCGCGCTCCCGCACACACTTTCTTGCGCCCTCCCGCACGCGCCTCTTCCTTGCTCTCTCTCTCTCTCTCGCACGCCTCTTCCTCGCGTTCTGCCACACGCGCCATTTCCTTGAGCGCTCCACGCGCTCTCCGCCAGCAAACGCTCCACGCACTCTCCCTAGCAAGAGCTTCACCCGCGCTCCTCCAGCAAGCACTCCGCACGCTCTCCGCCTTCAAGACTGCTCCAAGTGCCTCTGCGCGCTCTGCCATCAAGTCCGCTCTAAACGTGCCTCTGTGCGTTCTGCCGTCAAGAACGCTCCAAGCGTGCCTCTGTGCGTTCTGTCGTCAAGTACGCTCCAAGCATGCCTCTACGCACTCTTCCATCAAGTCCGCTCTAAGCGCGCCTTTGTGCGTTCTGTCGTCAAGTTTGCTTCAAGCACGCCTTTGTGCGCTCTGCTGTCAAGTCTGCTCCAAACGCTCCTCCGTACGCTCCACTCTCAAAACAACCGTAAGTGCTCAACGCCCTCAGCTCAGTAACAATCCCACCAAGCGTCAGCAAGTCAATAATTCCAGTCTCCTCTAAGCACAACAGGAGAATCTACAAAGGATAGGATGCGCCAAGTGCGCCACCCGAGCTTCTAAGCCCAAGACATCAGAACAAGTGTAATAAGTTGCTCCTGCTTCCAAGCACCAGTAGAGGATTTCAAGGTGTATCTAGCGCATTGCTCCAAACAATTCTCGAAGAAATACCTAGCTTCGCAAGTGGTGGTCTGTCACCCTCCGAGCTCTTCCCTCTTCTCTCTCTCATAATTTTAATGATGAGCAGTCTGTTGCCCTCGCTTCTCTCAAAAGCTTTGTAACACGACGATGAATAGTGGAAGTTTGTGTTGGTACCCTAGTTTTGATTTGAGTTCAGTCTTCTCTTTTAGTCTCTTGACCCAAGATTTATCTATGGTCAAAGGTTAGTTGTTTAGTTAGTTTGCTCTAGTTTAGTCTTGTCACTTTTCCAGATGAATATTTGGTTAAGTTGTTTTTTGTTCGACTATGGTCGAACGTCGCTCTACTATCATCGATCAGCCGTTCGACGATCGTCTTCCTGATAGCTCGACTATCTGCTTGATAGGTCAACTATCTATTCTCTTTGATAGTTCGACTATCTGTTGATAGGTCGACTATCTGTTCTCTTTGATAGTTCGACTATCTATTGATATGTCGACTATCTGTTTTCTTTGATAGTTCGACTATCTGTTCTGATAGTTCAACTATCTGATAGTTCGAATATCTGTTGATAGGTCGACTATCTGTGTTGTTTGATAGTTCGACTATCTGTTGATAGGTCGACTATCTGTTTTCTTTGATAGTTCGACTATCTGTTCTGATAGTTCAACTATCTGATAGTTCGACTATCTGTTTGATAGGTCGACTATCTGTGTTGTTTGATAGTTCGACTATCTGTTGATAGGTCGACTATCTGTTTTGTTTGATAGTTCGACTATCTGCTTGGATAGTTCAACTATCTGATAGTTCAACTATCTGTTTGATAGGTCGACTATCTGTGTTGCTTGATTGTTCGACTATCTGTTTGATAGGTCGACTATCTGTTGTGTTTGATAGTTCGACTATCTGTTTGATAGGTCGACTATCTGCTTTCTTTGGTAGTTCGACTATCTGTCTTGATAGATCGACTATCTGATAGCTCGACTATCTGTCCTGATAGTTCGACTATCTGCTGTGGTAGTTCGACTATCTTCTTTGATAGTTCGACTATCTGGATCGTTCGACTATCTGTCTGATAGGTCGACGATCTCCGTGCTTCGGTCGACGATCTCCGAGGGTCGTTCGACGTTTTGCTGTATGTCTTTAATAATTTTGTCATCTTCTATGATGTGATTTATTTCATATTTATTTTGGCATATTTTATAAAAGATTATTTGAATAAATTTATGATATCATTTCCATGCAATATCTGCTCCATTCCTTATGCATGAGCCAATCTTTTTCTGACAAAGTTGTTTGTCTTATTAGTTGAAATGTATTTTCTGCTTTATCTGCCAGGCTGTCCTTTATAGACGTTAGACTCAAAAAGTCTTCTTTGGCCGTAAAGAGTCTCTTCTGATGTGACTTTCTCTAGTATTATTTTATCAGAGTTACTTGCAGCTTCTTAGAAAGCTTTATCCTCTTATAGGATATCTGTCTGCAGTTGTTTTATTTTTGCTTTATGCTATTTGCAGCCCAGCTTACAGATTTCAGTAGAAGACAATATTCAAACTCAAATGAGAGCCGTTGTTGCTGCTGCTGCTATATAAAGAACTCTTTGGAGAAAGAAATTAACTAGTTCACATAGCCAAAAACCAGTTCATTCAGGAAAAGGAGTTCAAAAGCTAACAGCAGCATTCAAGCTTACAACTTACAGTTTACAACTGCTCTCAGCTCGTTCACATCCAACTGAGAAGAAGTTTTAGCTCTTCACTCTTCTTCAACCTGAGTTCTCCTGCTTCTAGGAAGATTTTCACTCAGAGCTTTTTGAAGAAGAAGAAGAAAAAGATAGCTGCCTAAAGAAGAAATTTCATTTCATATTTATTATCTTCTTGTAGCTTTTCCTTCAGATTTTCTGAAGGATTTTCTGCACTGAAGTAAGACTTCACCTGGACATTCTTTTAGCCAGGGGGAGCCTTGACTCTTTAGAGCTTTCTAGCTCAGTGCAAGTTCTTGAGCTTCTCTAATTCTATTTAAAATAGAGAAGACATTTTAACCTCCTTTCCCCCTCCTGTAAAGGGTTATTACTCCCTTCAAAAGTATACCTTGGTGGCAGGGCACCTGATCAAAAACCTGTGTTGGTTTTTAGACACCTGATCAAAAGTCTAAAGGGTTTCTAGATCTACCTGAAGCAGATCTTGTTGGTGGCAGGGCACCTGATCAAAAACCTGAGTGGATTCCTACCTTGTTGGTAGAAGAGTGGACGTACCCAAGTTGTTTGGGGAACCACTATAAATTCTCTTGTGTCGTCTGGTTGTTTGATTAATTACTTGTGCTGTTGGCTGTGATTAGTTTTAACTAGGTTTGCTAGTTGCTGTTTAGGATCCCAAGCCTTAACTGTAACTACAGTTGGCTGCCTCTTGTGCACAACACTTGTGTTAGGCTTTAGGGTTACTTCTCAAATATCTATAACCTTCATTCCGCAATTAACTCCAAGGGAGTTGAGTAGACAGTCAACTTTGCTAGTGCAATTTTTGATTACTCTATTCACCCCCCCTCTAGAGTAGTATCTATCCCTTTTCTTTCAATTAGTATCAGAGGGAGGTTGGCTGACTGTATAGGCTAACACCTAAGTCACAAGATCCTGATAGATACCAAGGATTATAGATATTCACTTTCACCTTCATGGCCCGGTCCAAGGATTACTCTAACACCAGACCTCCAGCATGCAACTTAGCTAAGTTTAGCATCTGGAAGGCAAGGATTAAATTATATATGAACTCTATTGATGAGAGTATTTTTGCTTCTATTTTGACAGGACCACCAAGAGCACCTGCTGCAGCTACTGCTTCATCATCAACTGATATGAGTGTAGTGCCTCCTCCAGATTACAATGATGAATACAAAAAGACAAAGATAGCAGATGCTAAAGCAATGAATATTCTGGCTCTGACAATGTCTGATGAAGTATTCCAGAAAATTGCTGACTGTCCCTCAGCAAAAGTAATGTGGGATACACTGAACCAGATTGTAGCTGGTTTAGCTAATGAAAGGAAGGACAGAAGGTCCAACCTTATCTCCCAGTATGAGAACTTCAAGAAAACTGATGCTGAATCAGTTGAAGCTATGTACACCCGGCTCAGCTCAATCATCAATGAGCTGAGGACTCTTGACAAGGATATATCATTGACAGAGGTCAATGATAAGATTCTTATGTGCTTTCCTAGCACATGGGATCTGAGGATCTGGCCTATCAAGGAGGCCAGAAGCACAACAGAAATCTTAACAGAAGCCCTTCTCGGCAAGCTCAAGTCCTTTGAGCAAGTGCTGAAGTCCAGGGAAGCTGAGGCTGAAGCAAAGACTCCAACTCCCACAAGAAAAGAGCAAACCCTTGCTCTCAAAGCTGCTAATGCTTCTGAAGGAAGCCAGTCCAATGAGGAACTGATGGTATTATTTGCCAAAAGGTTTCTCAAGATGGGAAGGAAAGAATTCAGAAAGAAATCTTCACGATATGAAGATAAACCAAGGTATGATCGTACTCCTACTAAAGAAATAATTTGCTATGGTTGCAGGAAGCCTGGACATATTCTTCCAGATTGTCCAGAGGAAAAGAATAAAGAGAAAAGGAAAGACAAGGATCAGCACAGGAAGCATTCCAAGCCATCCTCCTACAAGAACAAAAAGAAGGAGAGAGGTTTTGTTGCTGAAACCTGGAGCGATTCTGATGAGGAATCCTCCTCCTCAAGATCCAGTGAGGATGAGGAAGAAAAGAAGGCAAAGGAAGTTTGCCTGATGGCAATTGATGCCTGCAGCAATCACTCAGCTGCAGAGAATTCAGATTCTGATGAAGAAATGCCAACAGAAGATGAGGTATTGTCTTCTTACGATTTTGCATCTGCTGAATTTAAATCAGATTTTAAATCTTTATGTTTGGATTTAATTAGTTCTGAAAAGGAAATAAAAGAGCTTAGAAATAAACTAGCTGAATCTGAATTAATTTCTATTGAAAACATTAGGTTAACAGCAGAACTCATTAATTCTAGTGAAGAAATAAAATTCCTTAAGAATAAATTAGCTAAGTCCAAAAGGTTAGAAGAATCTCTGAATGGTAGAAGCCTTAAGCTGCTTGAAATAACCAGCATGTCTAACACTAGGTCAGACAATAATAAATTAGGCATAGGAGCTTCATCTAGTGAACCCCCAATTATTCTTAAAAACCATCTTTCAACTCCAGTGAATTTTATTTCAGCTAGTGGAATAAAAAACACTGAGCAAGTTAATCAGGTTAATAAAGCTTTAAATAAAGATAAGAGAAAGAAAAGAAAACAAAAGTTTAAGGGAATACAAAGAGCGTCGAACGCTGCTCGACGATCGCAGGCTCAGTGGTCGAACGGAGATCGACGATCTGAGCACCAATCGTCAAACGCTGATCGACGTTTTCAACATGAATTTCAAAATTCAACCAGAACTTTAGAAACCCAAATGTAAATAGAAACCCTAGGTTCATTGACCCATCATCTGTATGGAGAATCCCACCTAGGAGATCTTACCCGTTAGGTTATCACCCTCAACCTGCTTATTCATTTATTTCCAGTTTTTCTTATGTGAAAAACAAGGGACCCAAGGTTACCTGGGTGTAACGCCCCCGATTTTTCCCTGCGTTTATTTGTATTCTCGTTGGCGTTACGATGACGCGTTTTCGTGGCTTGTGCCATGTGTGGAGTATGGTTTAGCTCCTTAAAACTGAGTGCCCTGTTTGGTAGCCTGTTGGCAAGATCTCCCTAGCAAGCCGAGTCGTTTTGGGTGACCCGGTATGGCCTCTCAGGGGGGTGTTTGAGTTTGGCTTTATTTGGGTATAACTCGGGTTCTGTTTGTCGAAAGTTAATTTCGACTTCGCCGTTGTGTTCGTAGCGTGGGTATTTAGCTACGGTGCGAATTTCGTCGAATTCCGAGGTGATTCGGTTTTCGTGTCGTTTGGTGCGTTAATGGTATTTGTGATCAATTAATTAAATTGATTTGGCTGAATATTAAATTCTTGCGGGAGAATTTATTGTGCATTTATTTTCCTTGCTAGGTGGCGGCCGTGTATTGGCTTACCCTTTTTTTTGGTATTCGCTTATTGTTATTAAGCGATTAGGCGTTTTTAAGCGATTAGGCGTTTTTAGGGTTCAGTTTTTAGGCTGAACCGGCGGGTTAGCTTTAGTATAAAAGCTCTGTTTAAGAAGTGACGACCCACTTCTTCTTCTTTTCCTGAGAGAAAACGTCGGCTTGTTCTCGGAAGAACAGAGGAGAAAACCGCCCATCCTGTACCTACTTCGGTCGGCGATTCCGGGCTTGTTCGTGAACGGAATTCGATTCCGAAAACGGCGTTGGCTTGCTCTCTCCGAGATCTTCGTTTTGACGGTAAGATATTTGATTTTCGTGGAGTTTTGATGAGATTTGGGTTTTCGGTTTTGGAGTTTTCCGCCATTAATGGCCGTGAGATTTGTTCTAGGTGCTGCGGCTGTTCGTTCTGTGTAAAGAGGAGGAAAGCCGTCCAAGCTTCGCTTAAAGTTGAGGCAAGTGGTATTCTTGCCCTTGCCAAGTTTCTTTTTGATTATTCTTGCTGAAATTGAAATCCCTGTTAGCCCAGGTTAGAGGCCTTGTTGTTCTCATTTTTTCTTGCTAACTATAGGAATTAGTTCTTCCTATTGAACCCCCCTACTTGTGCTGTTGGAACCCAACTTTGCCGGCGTGATGCCGTTTATCTTTGTTCAGATATGCTCTGGTTTGGGTGTAGCCGAGAGGGAGTGTTAGGAGGGGGGGGGGGTGATTTTCCCAAATTTGTTAAGTGTATTACTCGAGTATGGGAGTATGTTACTCGTGAGGTAGAAGTAGATTACTCGGGTATTAGTTCTGGAGTACTCGAGTAGGTGGTAGTTACTCGGGTATTAGTTCTGGAGTACTCGAGTAGGTGGTAGTTACTCGGGTATTAGTTCTGGAGTACTCGAGTAGGTGGTAGTTACTCGGGTATTAGTTCTGGAGTACTCGAGTAGGTGGTATTTACTCGGGTTTTGGTTTGGAGTACTCGAGTAGGAGGTATTTACTCGAGTACGAGTCTTGGTTTACTCGAGTAGTAGGTAACTACTCGAGTAGGGGTTTTGGTATACTCGAGTAGTTGGTAACTACTCGAGTAGGGGTTTTGAGTTACTCGAGTAGTAGGTAACTACTCGAGTAGGGGTTTTGGGTTACTCGAGTAGTGGGCTCGAGATACTCGAGTAAGTGGTTTGGTTTACTTGAGTAGTAGGCATCTACTCGAGTGCAGGTTTGTAGATACGCAAGTAGTGGTTTTAGTATACTCGAGTAGTAGGCAACTACTCGAGTAGCGGGTTGGGGTACTCGAGTAGTTGGTAACTACTCGGGTGCTGGATATGTTTGTATACTCGAGTAGTAGGCGACTACTCGAGTAGAGGGATGAGGTACTCGAGTAGTTGGTAACTACTCGAGTGCTGGAATTTGAATACACGAGTAGTAGGCAACTACTCGAGTACTGGAAATTCCCTGCCTCATTCTGCCTTTTGTCGTTCGGCTATCGTCGATCTCCGTTCGACGCTCGACGAGCGTCGAGCTCAGCTCTTTCTGTTTTAGCGTCGTTCGACACTCGACGTTTTCTGGGAGGAGAACGTCGAGCTCAGGGTTAGTCTTGAGCCGTTCGACGCTCGGCGTTTTTCTGAAAGGAGAACGTCGAGCTCAGCTTTTGTCTGATAGCCGATCAGCGCTCGACGATTTCCTAGAGGAAGATCGTCAAGCTTCGCTCGCCTGTAGCCTTCGACGATCGTCGACCTCCAGGATGATGATCGTCGGGCTTATTTTGGCCTTCAGCCGATAGACGATCGTCGACCTCCGACTGACGATCGTCGAGCTCCGTGTTACCTTAGTGGGTTTGTGGTTAGAATTTGGTTTTGGCTTTAAGTGAGGCTATCTCACTCAACGCCAAGGTTTAGGTAGGCACTGAGTGGGTCTCACTCAGTGCCTTGTCGTATTGATTCATTTCAGCACTCTTCCTTTACCTTGTTTTTCGTTCCCGAGTGGTTTTCTTGTTATATTTCTGGTATTTCCTTGTCGGCCGTTTTCTTTACCTTCTTAAAGGCCGAATCGTGGGTCGTGGTTAGTAGTGGTGGTTTGTAGCTCTTCAGGAGGGTGGAGTTGTGTGATATAGCCAAGGCCACTCTTGTTTTCGTGCTCCAGGTACAGGCTGGGCATGTGTGGGTGGAAGGTCCCTTGTGCTTTCACGTGTAGACCCTCGAGCTTGTTGACTTGGACATGGTGGATGGAGGACTGAGTTTGCCTCCGATCCGGTTCCTCGTTGTTTGTTTTTGCTACTACCACTCTCCACAGTTTAGGGTGTTAGAAGTTCCTTCTTGGTAGCTTGCAGCACTTTTGGCTCTTGGTAGCCTAGTAGGCCGGCAGGATGTTGTTCCTGAGTTGGGTTGTTGCTGTTTTCCTTGCTCGTTGTGCTTTTCTTGTTGTCCTATTTTGGACAGTGGTGACTCTTTCTACTGCATGTTTTTCAGTTACTTCATCCTTTTGGTTGACTCTTACATGCAGTTGTTTTTACCTTGTTGCTTGCTGAGGTATTCTGTTTTCTTTTGGAATACCCCAGGTTCTAAGCCATAACCAGTTGGGTGGCTAGTTTGCAGTGGTGGTGTTGGTGGTCCCTTGGACTTTGGAGTTCCGTTTGCCGTGTTGGTGAGGTAGTTTTTCTGTACTTTCTTACAGACATACTTATGTGTCAGTGGGTTCGTGTCAGGTTGTTGGCGCCCACTAGTAGTTGTTGCCTTTGTACTGGATATATTTACTTATGTTGCTACCATTTTCTGGAGATAGTCTACTTGCTCTGAGAAGGATTTATGCTAGGTGGCTAGTTATTTTCAAACTATAATTATTGTTATAAATAAAGCTCATGATTGGCATGTTTCTATAAAACTTAATCACTATTTTCCAAACAACGTATAAAGACCGTTTTCTTATATATTATATAAATTAAATGTAGTGTCTTGCATAGCATGAGTGGTTCTCTTGGGACCCTTATGCGCTCTTTAGGGTGTAAAACCTAATTAAAGTATTTTTCTTTCCGCAGCGTATAAATATAGTTTTTCTTTTGTGGACTAGGTGATCCACTGAACCGAGGGATACGGTCTCTAAAACATAACTGATTTTCTATTCATTAAGCACATGATTTTCTTGCATAGGGATTGGAGTTGGTTTGCCTGAGCGTCAGCAGTTATCCCCTGCTTAACGTGGCATCATGGCGCGTATTTTCTCATACTCTGATGTTTCCTAAATTCGGAGAAAATGCGGGTTATGACAGTTGGTATCAGAGGGAGGTTGCTTGACAAGTTAGTTGAGCAACCTTCCTTGGTTTGCTTTAGTAGTTCAGCATCATGTCATTCACACATCGATATGTCATCAGCACGTCTTGGCAAAAGCACGAACACTACACTCATGGCATAACATGAAGTATACGAGGCATATTATGTAGTATGAGATGCATAATATGTGTTCGTATATGGATCCACCATAGGGGCTATATGTGAGGGTTATGTAGTATGGGATGCATAACCTCACCACATGACTGCGACTAGCACGTTTCTTTTTCGTTGCATGGGAATGTTATGTAGTATGGGATGCATAACATTTTCATGCGTACGCCGCTCATAACATACATTAGGGCCTTTTTTTTAGAATGCATAGCACAATCATGCATAGCATATCATTGCATAAGCACAACGTGCCAAGCTAAAGATTTGCAGGATGACATATGTACACACATAAGTTTTCAAAACAAAATAAAGTCATGCATTCCCGATCTAGGCACGAGAGTTAGCAAGGTGATGGTTAACTATCCTAGGTTAGGGCATGTCATCAAATTTTTGTTAAAAAGATAAACTCTCAGAGCAAGTTTAGCAGCTTTAAGCCTATATCTATATATGTATGGTCTGTACTTGCGTTTGGGTTCTAGTCGTTGATTGGGGATCTGATTTGGGGTAGTTATGATTTTAGGATGGCTAGACGACCTGCGACGCGTTCGACTCCCCTGTCTGAAGGTGAGTCGTCCGGAGCTCAGAATGATGCGGTGATCGAGAGTCTGCGTCAGAGTAGCGAAGCTATGGGTAGACAGTTGGAGGAGGTGCGAGCCCAGATTCAGTCTTTGGTGGCAGTTGTGGCAGGGCAGGCTCAGGGTGCGCAAGTTCTTGCTGGGGGGTTAGCTGTTCCTCCTCCCCCTGCACTCGTGAGACCTCCGGTAGTGGTGCCAGCGGAGATGGCCTTCATCTCGCAGTTTCAGAGGCTGAGCCCTCCCACTTATGACGGGAAGGCAGATTTCATGGTTATTGATGATTGGCTAATCTCCATGGAGGAGATGTTTTCATATTCAGGGATTGCAGGTGACCAGAGGGTGATGCTAGCCACCTATCAGCTTAAAGGATTGGCTAAGAGTTGGTGGCTGAGAGAGAAGGAGAGCTTAGTAGCTGGATGCTCTTGGGAAATGTTTAAAGAGATGCTGTTGAGGAAGTTCTTGCCTTCGGTCAAGTGTGACCGCCTTATGAATGACTTCCTTTATTTGAAGCAAAGGCAACTCACGGTGGGTGAGTATGAGATAGAGTTCAGTAAGTTGAGCCGTTTTGCCCCTGGATTGGTCAGCGTTGAGGCTGATCAGGTTAAGAGATTTCTTGGTGGTTTGAGGAGCGAGGTGCAGCAGTTGATTAGTGCTTATAGGTCTGTGACTTATGTTGGAGTTGTAGAGGCTGCTATTAAGGTTGAGGCTATTGAAACGGCAAAGAGCAGAGGCCAGCAGATGAGAAAGGACAAGAGAAAGTCTGGGGAGGGGAAGAAACCCCTGGTACCCGATGCTGTTCCGGGAAAGAGGAGCCGAGTAGTGTGCAGTTTCTGTGGCCGGTCAGGCCATCCTGTCGAGAAATGTTTTAAGAGGTCAGCAGCTCAGAAGAAGGAGCAGGTTCATGCGATCCAGGGTGCTCCTAGGAGAGATGTCTCCTGTTCGGTTTGCAAGCGGTCCGGGCATGATGCGGCCCAGTGTTGGACCAAGGATAGAGTCTGCTTTCAGTGTGGGCAGAAGGGTCACATCAAGTCGAGGTGTCCTCAGGTTCAGTCAGTTCTTCCTACAGTTCCATTACAGGCCTTACCTCCACCTCCGCGTGTGGACAAGGGAAAAGGGAAGCTGAACGTGATTTCTTCCGAGGAGGCTCAGACTTCGACCCAGGTTATTTCAGGTTAGTTGATTATTGTTTTTCTAGCCTGGTAGTTTTATTTGCTAGAGTGTTGCGGTATTGATATGGTAGTTCCTTAGTTTGTGTTTCTATAGGGAAGTTTAAGGTGAAGAACCGCTGGGCGCGTGTTCTGTTTGACTCCGGCGCTACCCACTCGTTCGTGGCTAGAGCCTTTGTAGAGCGTCATCGGTTGACTCTAGATCGTGTTCGGGATTCCTTCCGTGTCAAGTTTCCCTCTGGTGAATCTGTGTTGTCAGATTTGGGCATTTTGGATTGCCCGGTTTTGTTGGGGGACTTTCTTGCGAAGGCGGACCTGAAAATGATTGATCTGGAGGACTTCGATGTCATTTTGGGCATGGACTGGCTCTCTCGGTATGATGCGGTCATTCAGTGCAAAGGAAAGCGCTTGGACTTCATCAGGGACGACGGTCAGCCCGGCAGCGTGTATGCTGATCTGTGTCAGGACTTTCCTATCATCTCTGCGGTATGTGCTCAGAGATTGTTTCTTTCTGATTGTTGTGTTTGTTTAGTCTCGGCGGTTGGAGCCGCTGTTAGCGTGCCACGCTTGGAAGAGATTCCTATTGTTTGTGGATTCGCCGATGTTTTTCCTGATGATCTTCCTGGTCTTCCTCCTGATCGGGATGTTGAGTTTGTGATCGATTTAGAGCCGGGTACGCGTCCTATTGCTAAGGCGCCGTACCGGATGGCCCCTCGTGAGTTAGAGGAGTTGCGAGTTCAGTTGGATGAGCTGTTAGCTAAGGGGTTTATTAGGCAGAGTTCGTCGCCTTGGGGTGCTCCTGTTTTGTTTGTAAAGAAGAAAGATGGGTCGATGCGGCTCTGCATCGACTATAGAGAGTTGAACAAGGTCACTATCAAGAACAGGTACCCTCTGCCGAGGATCGATGATTTATTTGACCAGTTGCGTGGTAGCACGGTGTTCTCCAAGATCAATCTTCGTTCTGGTTATCATCAACTCAGGATCCGTGAGGCGGACATTCCACGGACTGCGTTTAGGTCGAGGCATGGACACTTTGAGTTTCTGGTAATGTCGTTTGGTCTGACCAACGCACCATCAGCCTTCATGGATATGATGAACCGGGTGTTCAAGGATTTCCTCAATAAGTTCGTTGTGGTCTTCATTGATGATGTGTTAGTTTATTCTCGCAGTGCTGAGGAGCATGAGCAGAATTTGCGTTTGGTCCTATCAGAGTTGAGGAATCACAAGTTATTCGCCAAATTGAGCAAGTGCGAATTTTGGTTGCCTCAGGTTTCCTTTCTAGGCCACGTGGTGAATAAGGATGGGATATCGGTCGATCCAGAAAAGATTGCAGCAGTAATGGATTGGAATAGGCCGAATACTCCTAAAGAGATCAGGAGTTTCTTAGGGTTGGCTGGCTATTACAGAAGATTTATGGAGGGTTTCTCTTCCCTAGCCGCACCTTTGACCAAGTTGACTCAGAAGAATGTGGCATTTGTTTGGAGCAAAAAGTGCGAGGAGGCTTTTCTGGAGCTAAAGGAGAGATTGTGCACTGCTCCCGTTCTGACCCTGCCTACCGAGGGAGTAGATTATGATGTTTATGTGGATGCTTCGCTTGTAGGTCTGGGATGCGTATTAATGCAAGAGGGAAAGGTAATTGCCTATGGGTCAAGGCAACTGAAGACTCATGAGAAGAATTATCCCACGCATGACCTCGAGTTTGCAGTGGTTATTTATGTCTTGAAGCTGTGGAGACACCAACTTTATGGGGCTCAATGCAAGATCTTCACTGACCATAAGAGCCTGAAGTACGTGTTCACGCAGAAGGAGTTGAATCTGCGTCAGCGGCGATGGTTGGAATATGTGGCTGATTATGATGTGGAGATCCAGTATGAAAGTGCAGGATAAGATCAATCCTAACTCTAGAGGGGGGTGAATAGAGTTATTTAAAATAGTTTTACAAATAAAAACTTGAGTGGAGAGAAAGTTTAGATTTACTTAGTGTATGGTGCTATAGCAAATAATCAGAGTAAAAAGAAATTCACAGCACAAAGCAAAACACAAAGAAACAAGCAATCCAGACGACACAAGGAACTATAGTGGTTCCCCAAAATCCTGGGTAGTCCACTCTTCTATCACCCTTGATAGGAATCCACTTCAAGATGAGTTGATCAGGTGTCTTGAGCACCAGAGAGTTTTTGACCAGGTTCTCACAAACTAAAGGAGCTGATTTTGACCAGGTTTCAGCAAAACCAAAGGTAACTTTTGAAGGGAGTTAAAACCCTGTACAGAAAGAAAAAGAAAAAGGGTGATGTTGTCTTCTCTATCAACAAGTAGAGAGAAGCAAAGTGGATCTGTAGATGTTGTCAAAGCTCCCCCTGAGATCAAGAAGAAGTTCAGGAAGGAGAGCTCTGCACAAGGGTGACAGGTCTTCAAAGATCTGATTTGCTCCAGCAAGGAATGATCCAAGAAAGTTGGATGGTTGTGTCTGAAGCAATCAGAATTCCTGTGAGTGAGCTTTCAAAAAACAATATCACAGAGAGAGAGCAGCTAAAGTCCTGTATTGTTGTTCTCTATATCTCTGTCTAGCTGAATGAATAAAAAAAAAATCTGAGTCTTCTTCTTCCTTTTTCTTTGATAGCCGTTGGCAGTCAGCATTAAATGCTTTCCTTAAATGTCCATGCCTCAAAGGAAATGTCAGGCAGACATTCCTTAGAAAATTCCTTGAGCCATGCACCAGATATGCTGTAACGGCCAATAAATCTTCAGCATTAATTGTCTGACAGAAGGAATTTGAATTCCTATTCAAAACTGACGGAAGTCTGGAAAGCGTCGAGCTCACAGTAAAACGTCGATCTGAGCACGACACACGTCGGTCAGAGAGGTTTTCTGTAAGCACAACTGGGTTCGACGGAACGTCGAGCTGAGGTCGACTCCACGTCGAGCTGAGGTCGACTCTACGTCGAGCTGAGGTCGACTCCACGTCGAGCTGAGGTCGACTCCATGTCGAGCTGAGGTCGACTCCACGTCGAGCTGAGGTCGACTCAGCGTCGAGCTGAAGTCGACTAAGCGTCGAGCTGAAGATTACTCTAACTAGCCTATGTGACCTTTATAACAACAAGGAGGTCACAACACAAAATCCCTATATAAATATAGTCATCCTGATCCAAATAGTAATAGGGTGTTCCAACAATCTCCCCCTATTTGGATTAGAATTACTATTTACATGAATTTAGGGATTCAAAGAGAAGTAAAGCAAAAATACAATACAACCAGACATATGACAGAATAAAAAGCAGCATATATATAACACTATATAGCAGCAGTAGTGTTTAAATGTCCTGTGTCCAGCAGATAGAAAGCATTAAAATACCTTACTTTACTTTTCCTGTGGGGCTTTGTCTTGATCACCTTTCTTGAAGATAATTTCTCTGTTAGGATTTGAAGCCTCCTTCTTGGATCTGTAATCATCAGCTGCACCTAAGGATTTCTGATCTCTTGCACTAGGTGGTACAGCTGCAGGATGGAGTTGCATATATCTGTCTGAGTCAAAGAACTTCTTTGAATTATATTTCTCCAATTCCTCTCTCCTTTGGTCTGACATTGTGCTGATGTGAGAGGTGTCCAGACCTTTTTCTCTAGCTTTGTTAATCTCATTTAGAGCAGCCATCTCAGTCATTCTAGCTTTCCAGTAAGCTGGAGTTTTGGTGGGATCTTCAAAAGGGACTGCTGGTTCAAATCTGTTGGAGGAGAGTTCTTGAGTAGTTCTTGGGGTGAGGTCAGCTCTAGGTCTGTAAGGATAGGGACCAGAGGTTGGATCAATGGATCTTCCCCTTTGATAAGGTTGAGAACCTGATCTTCCTCTGGAATGCCTACCTCTGTTGTGTCCTCTTTACTGACTATCTCCTTGAGATCTTCTAGATTGATAGGTCTTTCCATGTAGGGATGATGGGGCTGGATTGGAAGATAGACTTGCACCGGCACCTGCATCTGGAGGAGGTGGAGGTGGAGGCTGATGGACAGGCTTGGAGGGTCCTTCATTGAATTTTCTTTTCTGTTTCATTGCCTTTCTTTGATTTTGAGAAAACTGCATCCATGGCTCTGTAATTTCACAGTTGTATTTGATGTAGTAGGGGATGTCATGGTCTGTGGCTCTAGCCATTGGAACTCTTTTCAAAGCTTTTGATCTTGCTTTCCTCTTCCTTGCAATGGTTGCAGAGGAGTCATCAGAATCAGTAGCAAACTCATCTTCTAAACTCTGAGAGTCATCATAGGGATCTATGTACTTTCTTTTGGAGATCAGAAAGGTGATGGAGGCTGGGGCTGCTGAGGAGGTGACTGGAGGAAGATCTGCTGTCAGTGGGGAGGAGGAGTCTACCACTGCAGGAGAGGGAATAGCCTCAGGAGCCATAGAGACTGAAAAGGCTGGTTCCTGAAGGCCTGGTTCCTGAGGGCCTTGGGAGACATGGGTCTCAACTGCATCAGGTGTCTCAATTTCTTCACCTGAAGTTTCAGCAGCTACTATTATTTCAACTTCATCACTAGTAGGAGCCACTGCTACCACTGCTACATCAGGGATCATGGTCTTCTGAAAAGGGATAATAGCCCTAGATAGGTCTTCTTGAAGCTGTTCTGAATTTTGAGGAGGAGCCTCAGATGCTATCTGAACTTCTGCTGCTGAGACTGTCTCTGAACAAGTCTGTACAAACTGAACTGATGAAGGATGCAGCTCTTCTTCTGCAGACATCTCCCCCTGCCTAGAATCAGTGGCAGCTGACTCTAGGCCCCCAGAAGAAGGGCATGCCAGAAGAGAGGAGAGGGAAGAGACAGATGCAGAGAGAGTTCTCAGGGAAAGGAGGAGAGGAGCCAGTTTGGCATCCAAGAGGGAGGAGAGCCTAGGGGACAGAAGGTCAAAAATCTGATTGGCCAAGGGCAGGAGATTTACTTGCTCAAGTGGGACTTGAGTAGAGGTAGAGGGAGTAGCAGAAAATGGAAATGTAGAGGATGTTGAGGGTGGTGCAGACAAGGGAGGTGTAACTGGTTCATGGATGGAGGAAAAGAGCAGTTCTGAGAAAGTTGATGAATGGGGGAAGTCATGAGGAGAGGAGGTAGAGGCATCCATGAAGGAGTCTTCATGAATGTCAAAAGAGAAGAGGTCCTCATGAGATGAGGAATCCAAGCTTATGGGAAGGAAAGTTGTGTGTGGAGGAAGGGAGGATGCAATAGTGGAAATGGATGAAGGTATGGGTTGAGTGGATGAGAGGATTGTGGTTGAGGGGATGAAGGTGGATGGGAGGGAGAGGGAGTTAGATGGCAAAATCCCTGCTTCTGGACCAGTGGACTGAGGGAGAGTGACCTTTACAGTCCTGGTGCCTGCAGAAGTCCTCATTGCTGCTGCTGCTGCCCTGGGATTCACAATTTTTCTGTCCCACTTGCCAATCAGTGCACAAGTGAGCCTCTTGGAAGCATTGATGTGCTTCTTTGAGGACACAAGCAGCTGGGGGCAGCAGTGGTTCAGAATCAACCCAAGAACCCTTCCAAAGTGGACAGAGTTCTTATCTAATTTCTTCTTAATCATTTCAAAAACAATCAATCCCCAGTTGGGATGTTTCTTATCCAAGATTGCAGCCATAAGGCAAAACTGATGCCTAGTAATGGCATCATGTGCAATCCTCTTTGCACAGATTACTTTGCCTGTGATGTCTGCTAACAACCTATACTCAATAGCTAGGTTAACTTTTAGGAGTTTAGAGGGGTTACCAGCAGCATGCCCCATCCTGTCCAGCATCAAAGCATACTCTTCCACAGAGAGTTCTATTCCATCATCTCCAGCAGCAAAACTGAAAACTTCTGAGATGATTTGAGGTGAGATGGCTACCTCATTCCCTGAAATTGTCCCGGTCAATGTATTGTTATCTGAGTTAATTGCTGTAAGAGTCCATTCTTTGATTTCCGACTCTGGAAGAGGGATACTGGTTGTCATAAAGTTGACCAGGTGCTGCTCCTTGAAAAGTTCCAGAATATCCAGAAGGTACTGTGGTGATCCATCAAATGATTCGAAGTCGATGTCGAAGCCTGAATCGAACTTCATGGCCGCCAAAGCACCTGCAGTGATTGCCATTTTCCTGCAAAACAAATATAACTTCCAAGATCAAGAGTAAAGTATTTGGAGGGAGAAAGCTTGAGCAGAAAATATGAAAGCGCAACTGCGAACGACGGAGAAAAATGATTTTATATTTAGGGTTCGACGCATAAATGGAAAGAACGTCGAGCTCAGTTCGACGCTCTAAGGCTCTAGGAGAACTGAAATGACTCAACAGCGTGCAGCTTAGGTCGACGTTCGACGCTTGGGCTGATGCTATACGTCGAGCTCAGGTCGACGTTGAACGAAGACGTCGACCGGAGAGAGAGAAACTCAAGAAGCCAGGGAGCTGTGAACTTAGTTCGACGCTAGAAGTTGAGTTCGACGTTCGACGCTTTTGAGGGCGACGGACCGTCGATCTCCGTTCGACGCAGCGTCGAGCTTAGTTCAGAGCTCAGAAAGACCACTCATACAGGGAAATTTTGAAATGAAATTTTTCTTATTCCTGTTAATTATGGGTTTCAAAATCTTGGAGTTTTAATTTATGCTGTCTCCATCTAGCATTCCCAACTGATTGAGGAAGAAGAAGTGCTTCTTTTCATCCAAGGGCTTGGTGAAAATGTCTCCTCTTTGTAGTTCAGTGGAAATGTATTCTAGTGTAATTTTCTTCTTTTCTACATTATCCCTTAAGAAGTGATGTCTGATCTCTATGTGCTTGGTCCTACTATGGAGAACTGGATTTTGAGCAATTGATATTGCACTGGTATTATCACAAAAGATTTTAGACATCTCTAAGTTGTAGCCATAGTCTAGGAGCTGGTTTTGAATCCACAAAATCTGTGAGCAACAACTGCCTACAGCCATGTATTCAGCTTCAGCAGTTGATGTGGACACAGAAGTTTGTTTCTTATAGAACCAGGAGACAAGTCTATCACCAAGGAATTGACAAGTTCCACTGGTGCTTTTCCTGTCTACTCTACATCCAGCATAATCAGAATCTGAAAATCCAGTTAGATCAAATCCTGAGTCATGTGGATACCAGAGACCTAGATTAGGACAACTTTTTACATACCTAAGAATCCTCTTAACTAATGTGAGGTGGGACTCTCTAGGGCTTACTTGGAATCTAGCACAAATGCATGTGGCAAACATTATATCTGGTCTAGTAGCTGTTAGATAAAGTAATGAGCCAATGATTGCTCTATAGCTTGTCTGATCAACTGGTTTTCCAGATTCATCAGCATCTAAAACAGCATTTGTAGGCATAGGTGTTTTCATAGAGGATGCTTCAGACATTCCAAATTTCTTAACCAGTTCTCTTGCATACTTGGTTTGAGAAATGAAAATGCCATCCACATGTTGTTTAACTTGCAATCCTAGAAAGAAAGCAAGCTCACCCATGCTACTCATTTCAAACTTTAAGTGCATAAGTTGTGAGAACTTTTTGCATAAGTTTGAATCAGTAGACCCAAATATGATATCGTCTACATAAACTTGTACTAGTAGGGTATGGGACCTATGGGTTCTAACAAAGAGAGTTTGGTCTACTCTACCCCTTTTAAAATCATTTTCCAACAAAAAACAAGCTAAGGTCTCATACCATGCTCTAGGGGCTTGCTTGAGACCATATAAAGCTTTATGCAGTTTAAAAACATGATCAGGAGAGGTTGGAGAGATAAAACCTGGAGGTTGCTTTACATAAACCTCTTCCTTGATGTCTCCATTGAGAAAGGCACTCTTGATATCCATCTGATATACCTTGAATCTCTTGTGAGCTGCATATGCAAGAAAGATTCTTATGGCCTCCAACCTTGCAACTGGTGCAAAGGTTTGGTCATAATCAATTCCTTCTTCTTGGCAATATCCTTGTGCAACAAGTCTTGCCTTGTTTCTCACAATTATTCCTTGATCATCCAACTTGTTCCTGAATACCCATTTGGTTCCAACAATTTGCTGGTTCCTTGGTCTTGGTACTAATTCCCAAACTTTATTCCTTTCAAATTGATTCAACTCTTCTTGCATTGCAATGATCCAGTTTGGATCTTGCTCTGCATCTTGTATGGTTTGAGGCTCAATTTGAGAAAGAAAGCAAGTGTGCATAATGTTTTGATTAACTTGATTCCTTGTTTGCACACCTACTGAGATATCTCCAATTACTTGTGAAATTGGGTGATCTCTTGCTGTTGCAAAGTCAACAAGGGGTGTTGATGATGCATCAACCTGTGTTGTTATTTCCTCTTGTGGAACAACAACTGGTTCTTCACTTTGTTGGCCTTTTGAACTTTCCAGAATCTGAGATTCCTCTTCATTGTCACTAAGTTCAGTGTCTTGTTGAATTGTTGAAGGTAATGAATCTTTTTCTGTGATGGTAAGCTGCTTCAGATTTTCTGAGATTGAATGTTCCTGCAAATTGCTTATGGTAGAAGTCTCCTTCTCCTTATAAGACATGTTAGTTTCAT
Organism: Platanthera zijinensis; assembly: GCA_039513925.1. Classification (NCBI taxonomy): domain Eukaryota; kingdom Viridiplantae; phylum Streptophyta; class Magnoliopsida; order Asparagales; family Orchidaceae; genus Platanthera; species Platanthera zijinensis. Next base: position 161,322,665 of record CM077093.1, read on the forward strand.
CAAATGTAACATGCATGGATTCTTCAATTTTATTTGAGCACTTGTTAAAAACCCTATAAGCCTTGCTAGTCATGGAGTATCCCAGAAACACTCCTTCATCAGCTTTGGCTTCAAATTTAGCTAGGTATTTCTTGTCATTATTATGAATGAAACAAATGCAACCAAAATTTTTGAAATAATTTACTTTAGGTTTCTTCCCTTTGAGTAACTCATAGGGAGTCTTACCCTTCAGTTTATGTATCAGGCTTCTATTCAAAACATAGTTGGAGGTGTTCACAGCCTCTGCCCAAAAGGTTAGAGGAAGGTGAGCATCTGTCAACAATGTTGTGGCAGATTCAATAAGGGTTCTATTTTTCCTTTCAACTACCCCATTTTGTTGAGGAGTTCTTGGAGCTGAGAAAGTGTGCCTGATACCTTCCTTCTGGCAGAACTCTAGCATAAGAAGAGAATCAAACTCTGTCCCATGATCACTTCTGATCAGGGCAATGTGAGTATTGAACTCAATCTGTATGCCTTTGAGAAAATCTGTCAAAATATTGAAGTTATCAGACTTCTTCCTCAGAAAGAACACCCAAGTGAATCTTGAGAAGTCATCTACAACTACTAAAGCATAAGATTTCCCTCCTAGGCTTTGTACATTAATTGGTCCAAAAAGGTCCATGTGCAATAAGTACAAAATTCTAGGTGAGTCACTCTTATTAAGTGACTTGAAACTGTTTTTAGTTTGCTTGCCTAACTGACAGGCCTTGCAAAGTCCTTCCTTCTTGTAGGGACCAGAAGGTAGTCCTCTAACAAGGTCGTCTTTGGATAACTTAGCAATGGTTCTAAGGTTCACATGTCTTAGTCTTTTATGCCAAAGTTCATTAGGTTTACTAAGAGAGTTAAATAAACAAATATCTACTTTAGATGAATTGAAATCAACTAGATATATGTTATCTTGTCTATTACCAATTAAAACAATATTGTTATTTAATGCAATATTACATGCTGAGTTGGTAAACCAAACCTGATAACCAGCATCACATAGCTGGCTGATGATGATTAAGTTGTGCTTTAGTCCTTCCACATAGGCCACTTTCTTGAATGTAATTGACCCTATTTTGACTTGGCCATAGCCTTTTGTTTGTCCAAAATTTGAATCTCCAAAGATTACTTTGGGTCCATGTTTGGCTTTGAAGGACACAAGGTTCTCCTTGTTGCCAGTCATGTGCTTTGAGCACCCACTATCCAAGTACCACTGCTGGTTCTCAATTGGATAGGTCTTTATCTACACATACAACAAATCAATTGTTTTTGACCCAGTTTACCTTGGGCCTTTCTTGATATCCTTTAAATTCTGAAATAAAAGACACCTCAGGTTGGCACTTATAGCCTACAGGATGATATCTCCTAGGAGGTATTATCCATTCAGCATAAGGGTTAAAGTGATGAGATGTGGAGTTGGAATTAAATCTTGAATTAACCCCTGAGAACTGACTTTTGCTCTGAGCTTGGCTCGACGCACGTCGAGCTTCGGTCGACGGACTCTGGTGAGTGCGTCGAGCTCCATTCGACGCCGAAGGCTTGCTTTGTTCAGAAGGTACAGGGCGTTGACCTGAGTTCGACGTTCTCTTGCGATTACGTCGAGCTCTGTTCGACGTCCGTCGAGCTTCGTTCGACGCTTTTTGTCCAGTTTCCTGGGTTAAGTCAGCATTCTTCCTAGCCACTATCAAGACTCCTTTACCTTTCTCACTAGTAAATTTGATTGGAGTTGTCAGCACTATGGGTTGGCTGGATGAAGCACCCAAGCCCAGTGAACCATTCAATCTTGAGTTCACTGTACTTGTGATGTCCATTAATTTGATACTTCTCCCATTAAGGGTTTCTTCAAATTGTTTGGCCTTAGATAGCTCACCTTTCAGTGAAGCTATCTCCTCCCCACACTGCTTCAACTCTTCTAAGAGTCTAAGATTATCTGAGTTAATGGATTTGCATTCAATTAATTGTTCTCTGAGAGTTTTAATCAACTTTTGAGATTCAATCAAGTCAATGCACATAGATTTGAACTCAGATTTAAATTCATCAGAAGTAAAATCAAATGAATCTATTACCTGATCCTCAGTAAGTTCCTGATCAGATAGGTAGTCAGCATCAGGCTCTGAATCAGTGTTCTTTTGAGATGCACTGATGGCCATCATGCAGAATCCTTTTTCTTCTGCATCATCCTCATCATCACTAGAGCTGGATGATGAATCAGACTCATCAGAGTCACTCCAGGATTCAGACACAAATCCTTTTCTGGTGTGCTTGCTGTTGCTGGAGGAAGGCTTGTCATGGTATTTCCTTGACTCCTTATCCTTCCTTTTATCTTTTCTTTCCTTCTTGTCCCTTCTATCTTTATCTTGATTTTCTGGACAGTTGGGGAAAATGTGTCCTGGTTTCCTGCAGCCAAAGCAGATAATATCTTTATTAGTAGATCTGTCATACCTTGGCTTGTCTTTGTCTTTGGATGACCATCTTCTGAAGTTCCTTTTATTCAGCTTATTGAACCTTTTGACCAGTAGGCTCATAAGCTCTTCATTTCCCAACACCTTTTCTTTAGGTTCTTCTTCCTGTGCTTTGAAGGCAATGGTTTTCTCAACCTTGTCTGTTGGTGTGGATGTCTTCTGCTCTTCTTCTCTCTTCTTAATGAATTGCTCATAACTCTTGAGCTTTCCTAGAAGAGCTTCTGTGGATAACTCAGACATTTCTTCCATCTTTAATCGACCAGATTCTTGAGTCCCAAGAGCTAGGGAAACAAGTCAGTATCTTGTCATTTATCTCAGTGAGAGATATGTCCTTTTCTAGTGATCTAAGCTCACTGATGATTAGGCTCAGTCTATTATACATGTCAGCAACTGACTCAGACTCTGCCTTTTTGAAGTTCTCATACTGGGTGATGAGGTAGGATCTCCTATCCTTTCTTTCATCTGCAGAACCTGATACAATTTCTGAAAGTTTTTCCCAGATCTCTTTGGCAGTATTGCAATCAGCTACTTTCTGGAAAATGTCATCTGACATGGTTTGAGCCAAGATGGTCATGGCTTTAGCATCTGCTGCCTTCCACTTCTTTATGTCAGCATCAGTTCCAGAAGGAGGAGGAACAGCTGATGTACTTGTTCTTGTGGGAGGTCTTGGACAATCTGTCAACACAGAATTAAAAATGTCTTCATCAAAAGAGTTCATGTAAAGTCTAATCCTTGCCTTCCATAGTGCAAACTTAGAGAGATTGCACATAGGAGGTCTGGTGCTAGCAAAGTCCTTGTTTTGTGCCATGAGTTTTAAAGATAAGTAAAACTAAGGAAAATAACCCTTTGAGAGAAATGGTCTTATCAGGGATATTTTGATCCAGGTGTTAGCCTGTATGAATGATCAACCTCCCTCTGATACCAATTGAAAGTGCAGGATAAGATCAATCCTAACTCTAGAGGGGGGTGAATAGAGTTATTTAAAATAGTTTTGCAAATAAAAACTTGAGTGGAGAGAAAGTTTAGATTTACTTAGTGTATGGTGCTATAGCAAATAATCAGAGTAAAAAGAAATTCACAGCACAAAGCAAAATACAAAGAAACAAGCAATCCAGACGACACAAGGAACTATAGTGGTTCCCCAAAATCCTGGGTAGTCCACTCTTCTATCACCCTTGATAGGAATCCACTTCAAGATGAGTAGATCAGGTGTCTTGAGCACCAGAGAGTTTTTGACCAGGTTCTCACAAACCAAAGGAGCTGATTTTGACCAGGTTTCAGCAAAACCAAAGGTAACTTTTGAAGGGAGTTAAAACCCTGTACAGAAAGAAAAAGAAAAAGGGTGATGTTGTCTTCTCTATCAACAAGTAGAGAGAAGCAAAGTGGATCTGTAGATGTTGTCAAAGCTCCCCCTGAGATCAAGAAGAAGTTCAGGAAGGAGAGCTCTGCACAAGGGTGACAGGTCTTCAAAGATCTGATTTGCTCCAGCAAGGAATGATCCAAGAAAGTTGGATGGTTGTGTCTGAAACAATCAGAATTCCTGTGAGTGAGCTTTCAAAAAACAATCACAGAGAGAGAGCAGCTAAAGTCCTGTATTGTTGTTCTCTATATCTCTGTCTAGCTGAATGAATAAAAAAAAATCTGAGTCTTCTTCTTCCTTTTTCTTTGATAGCCGTTGGCAGTCAGCATTAAATGCTTTCCTTAAATGTCCATGCCTCAAAGGAAATGTCAGGCAGACATTCCTTAGAAAATTCCTTGAGCCAAGCACCAGATATGCTGTAACGGCCAATAAATCTTCAGCATTAATTGTCTGACAGAAGGAATTTGAATTCCTATTCAAAACTGACGGAAGTCTGGAAAGCGTCGAGCTCACAGTAAAACGTCGATCTGAGCACGACACACGTCGGTCAGAGAGGTTTTCTGTAAGCACAACTGGGTTCGACGGAACGTCGAGCTGAGGTCGACTCCACGTCGAGCTGAGGTCGACTCTACGTCGAGCTGAGGTCGACTCCACGTCGAGCTGAGGTCGACTCCACGTCGAGCTGAGGTCGACTCAGCGTCGAGCTGAAGTCGACTAAGCGTCGAGCTGAAGATTACTCTAACTAGCCTATGTGACCTTTATAACAACAAGGAGGTCACAACACAAAATCCCTATAGAAATATAGTCATCCTGATCCAAATAGTAATAGGGTGTTCCAACACAGTATCATCCGGGCAAGGCCAATGTGGTGGCTGACGCCCTGAGCCGAAAGACGGGAAAGATCTTTAACCTCTCCGCCGATCGTTTAGTGGAGGAGCTCCTCCTTATGGATATTTCAGTGGGATGCTGTAGTTTGCAGAGTGCCTTGTCACTGGCGGAGCCGTCCTGGATTTCTTTGACTAGGCTGCACCAGAAGGATGATCCTGATCTTGTTCACCTCTTCACCAGGACTGAGGAGGGAGAGTTGCCCGACTTTACTATCGATGATGCGGGTACTTTGAAGTACCGCGGCAGGTTTTGCGTTCCCGCTGTCGGGGATATTAGGAGGATGATTTGCAGTGAGGCTCATGGTTCCAGCGTTTCCTACCATCCAGGATCTACGAAGATGTACCGTGACTTTAGGCAAATTGCCTGGTGGTATGGTATGAAAGGAGATATAGCCCGATTTGTTGCTGAGTGTCACACTTGCAAGCGTGTGAAGGCCGATCATGGAAGGCCTGGTGGTAAGTTGACTCCGCTAGAGATCCCGACTTGGAAGTGGGAAAGTATATCTATGGATTTCATTACGGGATTACCGAAATTCCCGAGGGGATTTGATTCTGTTTGGGTTATAGTGGATAGATTGACGAAGTGTGCTCACTTCGTGCCTTATAAGATTGATTACCCGATGAAGAAGATAGCAGAGTTGTACATGAATGAAGTCATCCGACTCCACGGTGTGCCGGTTAGCATCATTTCCAATCGAGACTCCCGGTTTACTTCTCGTTTTTGGCAGAGTCTGCAGGAGGGTTTGGGTACGGATCTGAGGTATTCTACTGCCTACCACCCGCAGACCAATGGGCAGACGGAGAGGGTGAACCAAATTGTTGAGGATATGATCCGGTGCTATATTTTAGACCACGGTGGAGCGTGGGTTGAGCGATTGCGACTCATGGAATTTGCCTACAACAACAGTTACCAGGAAAGTTTGCAGATGGCTCCGTTCGAAGCCTTGTATGGGAGGCGCTGTAGAACTCCGTTGTTTTGGGCTGAGGCTGGTGAGAGGCCTTTGTTGGGTCCCGATGCGCTTGAGGAAATGGAAGTCGCAGTGAAGCTTATTCGGGAGAAGCTTCGTATAGCCCAGGAGAGATATGAAAAGAACGCCAATCGGCGTAGATCTGCTTTGGAGTTTTCCGTCAGGGACCTTGTTTTCCTCAAAGTTTCCCCGATGGTTGGTGTTAAGAGATTTGGTAAGAATCGGAAGTTAGACCCAAGGTATGTGGGCCCGTTTGAGATTTTGGAACGGATTGGTGTGTCAGCTTATAGATTGGATTTGCCAGCGAACTTCCCAGGTGTGCATAATGTTTTTCATGTTAGCCAATTGCGGAAGTGTGTTCGCAGCAGTGGGCAGCTCTTGGACGTTGTGCCCCAGTTGGAGCCCAACCTCTCTTTCGTTGAGGTGCCAGTTCATATTTTGGATACTCAGGAGCGTGTGTTGCGAAAGAAGTCCATACCGATGGTTAAGGTTCTATGGAAGAATCAGGATTTGGAAAGCGCGACTTGGGAGTTAGAGTCGGCTATGAGGAGGGCTTATCCTCACCTGTTTCGTTGATTTAATCGGTATGTTTTCCTTCTTGTAACTCCTATTAGTTGTTTCTCCTTCTTTAGTAGGAGTGTTGTGCGTAAAGTTTCGGGACGAAACTTTCTTTTAGGGGGAGTGACTGTAACGCCCCCGATTTTTCCCTGCGTTTATTTGTATTCTCGTTGGCGTTACGATGACGCGTTTCCGTGGCTTGTGCCATGTGTGGAGTATAGTTTAGCTCCTTAGAACTGAGTGCCCTGTTTGGTAGCCTGTTGGCAAGATCTCCCTAGCAAGCCGAGTCGTTTTGGGTGACCCGGTGTGGCCTCTCGGGGGGATGTTTGAGTTTGGCTTTATTTGGGTATAAATCGGGTTCTGTTCATCGAAAGTTAATTTCGACTTCGCCGTTGTGTTCGTAGCGTGGGTATTTAGCTACGGTGCGAATTTCGTCGAATTCCGAGGTGATTCGGTTTTCGTGTCTTTTGGTGCGTTAATGGTATTTGTGATCAATTAATTAAATTGATTTGGCTGAATATTAAATTCTTGCGGGAGAATTTATTGAGCATTTATTTTCCTTGCTAGGTGGCGGCCGTGTATTGGCTTACCCTTTTTTTTTGGTATTCTCTTATTGTTATTAAGCGATTAGGCGTTTTTAAGAGATTAGGCGTTTTTAAGCGATTAGGCGTTTTTAGGGTTCGGTTTTTAGGCTGAACCGGCGGGTTAGCTTTAGTATAAAAGCTCTGTTTAAGAAGTGACGACCCACTTCTTCTTCTTTTCCTGAGAGAAACCGTCGACTTGTTCTCGGAAGAACAGAGGAGAAAACCGCCCATCCTGTACCTACTTCGGTCGGCGATTCCGGGCTTGTTCGTGAACGGAATTCGATTCCGAAAACGGCGTTGGCTTGCTCTCTCCGAGATCTTCGTTTCGACGGTAAGATATTTGATTTTCGTGGAGTTTTGATGAGATTTGGGTTTTCGGTTTTGGAGTTTTCCGCCATTAATGGCCGTGAGATTTGTTCTAGGTGCTGCGGCTGTTCGTTCTGTGTAAAGAGGAGGAAAGCCGTCCAAGCTTCGCTTAAAGTTGAGGCAAGTGGTATTCTTGCCCTTGCCAAGTTTCTTTTTGATTATTCTTGCTGAAATTGAAATCCCTGTTAGCCCAGGTTAGAGGCCTTGTTGTTCTCATTTTTTCTTGCTAACTATAGGAATTAGTTCTTCCTATTGAACCCCCCTACTTGTGCTGTTGGAACCCAACTTTGCCGACGTGATGCCGTTTATCTTTGTTCAGATTTGCTCTGGTTTGGGTGTAGCCGAGAGGGAGTATTAGGAGGGGGGGGGGTGATTTTCCCAAATTTGTTAAGTGTATTACTCGAGTATGGGAGTATGTTACTCGTGAGGTAGAAGTAGATTACTCGGGTATTAGTTCTGGAGTACTCGAGTAGGTAGTAGTTACTCGGGTATTAGTTCTGGAGTACTCGAGTAGGTGGTAGTTACTCGGGTATTAGTTCTGGAGTACTCGAGTAGGTGGTAGTTACTCAGGTATTAGTTCTGGAGTACTCGAGTAGGTGGTAGTTACTTGGGTTTTGGTTTGGAGTACTCGAGTAGGAGGTATTTACTCGAGTACGAGTCTTGGTTTACTCGAGTAGTAGGTAACTACTCGAGTAGGGGTTTTGGTATACTCGAGTAGCTGGTAACTACTCGAGTAGGGGTTTTGAGTTACTCGAGTAGTAGGTAACTACTCGAGTAGGGGTTTTGGGTTACTCGAGTAGTGGGCTCGAGATACTCGAGTAAGTGGTTTGGTTTACTTGAGTAGTAGGCATCTACTCGAGTGCAGGTTTGTAGATACGCGAGTAGTGGTTTTAGCATACTCGAGTAGTAGGCAACTACTCGTGTAGCGGGTTGGGGTACTCGAGTAGTTGGTAACTACTCGGGTGCTGGATATGTTTGTATACTCGAGTAGTAGACGACTACTCGAGTAGAGGGATGAGGTACTCGAGTAGTTGGTAACTACTCGAGTGCTGGAATTTGAATACACGAGTAGTAGGCAACTACTCGAGTACTGGAAATTCCCTGCCTCATTCTGCCTTTTGTCGTTCGGCTATCGTCGATCTCCGTTCGACGCTCGACGAGCGTCGAGCTCAGCTCTTTCTGTCTTAGCGCCGTTCGACGCTCGACATTTTCTGGGAGGAGAACGTCGAGCTCAGGGTTAGTCTTGAGCCGTTCGACGCTCGACGTTTTTCCGAAAGGAGAACGTCGAGCTCAGCTTTTGCCTGATAGCCGATCAGCGCTCGACGATTTCCTAGAGGAAGATCGTCGAGCTTCGCTCGCCTGTAGCCTTCGACGATCGTCGACCTCCAGGATGATGATCGTCGGGCTTCTTTTGGCCTTCAGCCGATTGACGATCGTCGACCTCCGACTGATGATCGTCGAGCTCCGTGTTACCTTAGTGGGTTTGTGGTTAGAATTTGGTTTTGGCTTTAAGTGAGGCTATCTCACTCAACGCCAAGGTTTAGGTAGGCACTGAGTGGGTCTCACTCAACGCCTTGTCGTGTTGATTCATTTCAGCACTCTTCCTTTACCTTGTTTTTCGTTCCCGAGTGGTTTTCTTGTTATATTTCTGGTATTTCCTTGTCGGCCGTTTTCTTTACCTTCTTAAAGGCCGAATCGTGGGTCGTGGTTAGTAGTGGTGGTTTGTAGCTCTTCAGGAGGGTGGAGTTGTGTGATATAGCCAAGGCCACTCTTGTTTTCGTGCTCCAGGTACGGGCTGGGCATGTGTGGGTGGAAGGTCCCTTGTGCTTTCACGTGTAGACCCTCGAGCTTGTTGACTTGGACATGGTGGATGGAGGACTGAGTTTGCCTCCGATCCGGTTCCTTGTTGTTTGTTTTTGCTACTACCACTCTCCACAGTTTAGGGTGTTAGAAGTTCCTCCCTTGGTAGCTTGCAGCACTTTTGGCTTTTGGTAGCCTAGTAGGCCCGGCAGGATGTTGTTCCTGAGTTGGGTTGTTGCTGTTTTCCTTGCTCGTTGTGCTTTTCTTGTTGTCCTATTTTGGACAGTGGTGACTCTTTCTACTGCATGTTTTTCAGTTACTTCTTCCTTTTGGTTGACTCTTACATGCAGTTGTTTTTACCTTGTTGCTTGCTGAGGTATTCTGTTTTCTTTTGGAATACCCCAGGTTCTGAGCCATAGCCAGTTGGGTGGCTAGTTTGCAGTGGTGGTGTTTGTGGTCCCTTGGACTTTGGAGTTCCATTTGCCGTGTTGGTGAGGTAGTTTTTCTGTACTTTCTTACAGACATACTTATATGTCAGTGGATTCGTGTCAGGTTGTTGGCGCCCACTGGTAGTTATTGCCTTTGTACTGGATATATTTACTTATGCTGCTACCATTTTCTGGAGATAGTCTACTTGCTCTGAGAAGGATTTATGCTAGGTGGCTAGTTATTTTCAAACTATAATTATTGTTATAAATAAAGCTCATGATTGGCATGTTTCTATAAAACTTAATCACTATTTTCCAAACAACGTATAAAGACCGTTTTCTTATATATTATATAAATTAAATGTAGTGTCTTGCATAGCATGAGTGGTTCTCTTGGGACCCTTATGTGCTCTTTAGGGTGTAAAACCTAATTAAAGTATTTTTCTTTCCGCAGCGTATAAATATAGTTTTTCTTTTGTGGACTAGGTGATCCACTGAGCCGAGGGATACGGTCTCTAAAACATAACTGATTTTCTATTCATTAAGCACATGATTTTCTTGCATAGGGATTGGAGTTGGTTTGCCTGAGCGTCAGCAGTTATCCCCTGCTTGACGTGGCATCATGGCGCGTATTTTCTCATACTCTGATGTTTCCTAAATTCGGAGAAAATGCGGGTTGTGACACTGGGTCCACAATGTTTAATTGATTTATTTGCAGGTGAAGACCTATCCTATCACTCAGAATAAGTGGTATTTGGATAGTGGTTGCTCCAAGCATATGACAGGAAATAAAGAACATCTGTCAAGGTTCAAAGCCAAGCTTGGCCCAAAGGTGATCTTTGGAGATTCAAGCAGTGGTCAAACTGAGGGCTACAGACAGGAGGAAGGTATAGATTATGACCAAACCTTTGCTCCTGTTGCAAGGCTAGAGGCAATAAGGATCTTTCTAGCCTATGCAGCCTATATGAAGTTTAAAGTTTTTCAGATGGTTGTCAAAAGTGCCTTTCTAAATGGTGAGCTAAAGGAAGAGGTATTTGTTGAACAACCACCTGAGTTTGTTTCTTCAACTCAGCCCTCACATGTTTTCAAGTTGCAAAAAGCTCTTTATGGACTCAAACAAGCACCCAGAGCCTGGTATGAGACTCTAGCTAGTTTCCTGTTAGAGTACAACTTTGTTAGGGGAGTAGTTGATAGAACCCTCTTCGTCAAGCACCACAAGGACACAATCCTGTTAGTTCAAGTGTATGTGGATGACATTATTTTTGGTTCCACTGATCCCAAACTGTGCAAAAAGTTCTCTGACTTGATGCATTCTAAGTTTGAGATGAGTAGTATGGGTGAGCTGTCTTACTTTCTTGGTCTCTAAGTAAAGCAAGATGCTGATGGCATCTTCATCTCCCAATCCAAATATGCCAAGGAATTGGTAAAAAAGTTTAGGATGGCTGATGCTTCAGCAATGCATACACCTATGACTACTAATGTAGTTATAGATTCTGATGATCAGGGAAAGCCTGTTGATCAAAAGAATTATAAGGCCATTGTTGGTTCCCTATTGTATTTAACTGCAAATAGGCTAGATATAATGTTTGCTACATGCCTTTGTGCTAGATTCCAGGTCAACCCCAAGGAATCTCATCTGATTCTTCTCAAGAGAATCTTGAGATACCTGAAGGGATGTCCAAATCTAGGACTTTGGTACCCAGCTGAGTCAGAATTTGAGTTAATTGGATACTCTGATTCTGATTATGCTGGTTGTCGAGTTGACAAGAAAAGTACCTCAGGAACTTGTCAGTTCCTGGGAGAGAGATTGGTCTCTTGGTTCTGTAAGAAGCAGGCCTCTGTATCAACTTCAACTGCAGAAGCTGAATATATAGCAGCTGCTAGTTGTTGTTCACAGATCCTGTGGATACAAAACTAGCTTTTGGATTATGGGTACACACACAAGAACACAAAAATCATGTGTGATAGTACCAGTGCTATCTCTATTGCACAAAATCCTGTGCACCACTCTAGAACGAAACACATTGAGATCCGGCACCATTTCCTGTGAGATTGTGTGGAAAAGAATAAGATCAGCCTTGACTTCATATCCACAGACCTTCAGAGAGGTGATATATTCACCAAGCCCTTAGATGAACAGAAGCATCTGTTCTTTTTGGTTCAACTAGGCATGATTAATGGAAGAGACTAAGTGTGACGTCTGCCTTGTTGAAACTTGTTTGAAGATCGTCGAACGACGTTCGAAGATAGTCGATCGGATCAAGTCTATCGTCGACCTATGGTTGATAATAGCTTATCTGCTTGAAGATCGTCGACCGGCGTTTGAAGATCGTCAAACAGGTCGAGCCTATCGTCGATCTATGGTTGACGACAGCTTGTTGTTTGTGAAGACAGAAATGGTCGAACGATGGATCGACTACTCTGCTTCAGGAATGATCATCGAACGACCGTTCGACCATCGTCTCCAGTATCTTTTAAATAGATCGACGATCGTTGTTTTAATATAAAGCCGATGGTCGACCTAGGTTAAGAGATCTTTCTTTTTATCGTCGACGGAGAGCGTCTTCTCGCATTCCGTCTTCCTCCTTGCTCTTTGTCTCGTAATTTCTGTCGTTTCGCCTTTGCCGTCTCCCTCGTCTTATCTAGCCCCTTCGATGGCGATAGCTCCAGCGCTCCTTACAGTGGTGAAGTTCGATGCAGGCTTCAGTGTGGATTTCGATTCCTTCAGTTGCTACGAATTTGCTATAGTGGAAATTCTCAATCTATGCAAAGATCAAGGTTTGGAAAAGCTCATGTCCTCCAGGATAAAGATAAACATTCAAGAGATTAAAGAATGGGCATTTACTTCATCCTCCAATGACGAATCAATGACCGGAACAATTGGCGGAGAAGAGGTAACTTTGACTCCCGCCATTTTAACTGAAATTTTTGGATTGTTAAATGGGGAAGAAGATTACGAGCAAGATACCCCAGAGTTTGGGAGAATGCTGACAGAGCTGGGACATGCCGAAGGCATTCCCTCTAAGCTGCTTAAGGTAAATTTTCCATTTAAGATTAAGTTCCTTGCTGAACTCGTCGGAAAAGTGCTACTGGGAAAGCACTCTGCCCATGACAACATTACAAGGCAACAATTTGCCCTAATGTGTGCAATTGTGAATAAAAAGAAGATTAACTGGGCAGGAGTATTGTTTGATTTAATAAGGAAAAAGAACAGCAAGAAGGAAGTCACCCTGGGTAGGGTGGTTGGGATTTTTCTGAAGGAAAAATATCCCCATTTGTTAGTTTCAGCTGCTACTTCCATAAATGCCAGTAAGAAGATGGACCCAACCTTGTTCGCCAAGTGGAAAAGAACTTTTCTGAAGCCCTCTCCAGTAGGGGTTGCTCCAGCTGCATCTAAGAGCATCAGGACTGCTTCAGTCACTCCTCCCCTACAAGAAGCTGGCTCAGCAAATATCTCCCTTCCATCTTCTTCATCTGCATTGCCGTCTACTTCAGTTGAAGTTCCATCAACCTCAATTGAAGTACGACCTTCTGCTTCTCATCTTCCTGATTCATCTACAATTCTCCATGCATCACCTCCTGCATCTCCTCTCCCTGATCATCTTGCTAGGATATCTCATCCTAGTTTTGATTTGTTGGTTTCTGAGATATCCACTCCTCTTCAGTCACCAATTCCTTCTTCAGATCACATTGATCATCTTGCATCCACCCATCATTCTCCAGCTCACTCTCCATCTCCAGTTCACTCTCCAGTTCATCAAGAATACACCATTCCTGCTGATCATCCATCCACTGAGATTCCCCCATCATCATTTGAAATCACTCCAGCATTCATTTCTAGCATCTTGGAGTTAATTACCCCCTCAATCAAAATCATGATTGAAGAGGCAATTGCTCCCCTTGCTTCCTCCATCTCTTCTTTGACTGCTGCTATCCAAGCACTCTCAAAATCTGCTGAGCCCTCTTCATCTAGGGGCCTGGTCTCAGTTTCCACTGAAACCAGGCAGGGGGAGATGCTTTATGAAGATGTCTCTGAGCAGCCCTTGGTCTACCCTCTAGCAGATCCTCCTACAGTTGCAGAGAAAGAGATAGAAGAATCAGCTCCTCCTCCATTGTCTGAAAAAGAAATTTCTGATGCTATACTGAAGTCTGAATTCATTGTCAAAGTTTGCATAGAAGAATGCTCCACTCCCCTGGTCGCCCTATACCTAGAAGGAGTTATTACTTCCTTTCTAGATGAATTATGGGAGTTAGGACACTCAAAGGACAATTCTGAAGGTATCCCTTTTACTCACTTTTTAGACTTGATAACTGATATGCTAGTTTGGGAATACCTAGAAGGAATGATTCGATGTCATTTAGCAAATTTTTGTTCATAATACTACAAATAATATGGAAGAAGTATTAGATGTTCAAGAGCTTGATCACCAACCAGCTACAGAAGTTCAAACTGAACCAGAACCAGCTGTTCAAGTTTCTGAGGCTGCTCAGCTAGCTCAGCTAGCAGTGCAAGAAGAACTGGTCCTTATGACAGTTTCTGATGTAAAAGAAAAGGCTTCAGATGTTCAAATTGAAAAGTCTACTGTTTGGGATGATTCCCCTGGATTGGATTTAGATGCTCTCCTGGCACAGGATGCCATGGAAGTAGAATTAGAAAAAGCTGCCCTAAAAGAGAAGGAAAGAGCTGTGCAAGAAGCGATTGATCCATATGATCTTCCTATTTCTTCAAATTCAGAGGATGAGATTGACTCTAATGAATCTGATGAGTCTAAGAGAAAGAGATCTGCTAAAAAGAAAAGGAAAGCTATGGCTACTCCTCCTTCAAATCCTGACCATGATACTCCCTACTATATCCTGAAAGGCATTGATCCTAAATCAAAAGATTTCCAGCACTGGATGGCATTTTCTAAAAATCAGCAGAAGCAAAGGAAGAAGTCAAAGAGGTATTATAGTCCTGTCCCAAGATGGACTCCTAGAGGTCCTCCTCCTCCACCTCCCAGTGCAGGAGCCTCTGGAAACCTATCTGCAAATCCTGCTGCTCAGTCTGACAGGCTTAACCCATCTCAGTCATCACAAAGGAAAAGTTCTCAAGGATATCAAGGTAAAACGCATTCTGGCTATCAAAGACTTGATGCTGATGTTAAGGAACAAGTAAAGGAGGTGGTGTATCAAAGACCAACTTTTTCTCCTCCTCCTTCCAAAGAACTCAAGAGCTCAACCTCTCCAAAGCCAGATCATGCTGTGAAGGCTGTTTCAAAAGGTAAGCGAATTATTTTCTCTGAAAAATCTAGCAAGATATTTGCTGAGTTTGTTCCTCCTTCTTATCTAGTTATTCAGGATAAAGAGCCAGCTGAAAGTCTGCTAGACATGTCTATTAAGTTTAAAGCTGTGAAACCTGTTGATACAACCTCTGAAAATGTGTATGAAAGCCCAGAGCTTGATCCTAATTTCAGGATGGCTCGTTTTTTTGAACTTGTTGGTTCAGCCCAAATTAAGAAAGCTAAAGCTGAAGGCAAAGACACTACAAGATTAACCACTATGTCAAAATTCAGAATGAAGGAGCTTGATAAATTCCAGGTTAGACCCGAGGTATTTGATCCTTCAAAATACATGGAAAAGCATCCTGAAGCAGTTGTCCCAAGGGCGTCTGAATCGAAAATCATTGGAGAACAAGACCTGAAGTTGTCAAGGAAAGATGCCCTAGATCCTTCTAGAAAGATTATTTTTGTTTCTAGTTCTACTGAACCTAAACCTAATTCTGAAGCATCTTAATATTTCATTGATTGTCAGTTATTTGCTTATCTGATTGATTGATGTTATCTGCTTAGTTATTTTTTTCTTCATGCTCTTTATTTATTTTCAGTAATTAGTTTTATGTTTAGTTGTTGAGAGACTTAACTCAAATAGGGGGAGATTGTTGGTACCCTAGTTTTGATTTGAGTTCAGTCTTCTCTTTTAGTCTCTTGACCCAAGATTTATCTATGGTCAAAGGTTAGTTGTTTAGTTAGTTTGCTCTAGTTTAGTCTTGTCACTTTTCCAGATGAATATTTGGTTAAGTTGTTTTTTGTTCGACTATGGTCGAACGTCGCTCTACTATCGTCGATCAGCCGTTCGACGATCGTCTTCCTGATAGCTCGACTATCTGCTTGATAGGTCGACTATCTGTTCTCTTTGATAGTTTGACTATCTGTTGATAGGTCGACTATCTGTTCTCTTTGATAGTTCGACTATCTATTGATAGGTCGACTATCTGTTTTCTTTGATAGTTCGACTATCTGTTCTGATAGTTCAACTATCTGATAGTTCGACTATCTGTTGATAGGTCGACTATCTGTGTTGTTTGATAGTTCGACTATCTGTTGATAGGTCGACTATCTGTTTTCTTTGATAGTTCGACTATCTGTTCTGATAGTTCAACTATCTGATAGTTCGACTATCTGTTTGATAGGTCGACTATCTGTGTTGTTTGATAGTTCGACTATCTGTTGATAGGTCGACTATCTGTTTTGTTTGATAGTTCGACTATCTGCTTGGATAGTTCAACTATCTGATAGTTCGACTATCTGTTTGATAGGTCGACTATCTGTGTTGCTTGATTGTTCGACTATCTGTTTGATAGGTCGACTATCTGTTGTGTTTGATAGTTCGACTATCTGTTTGATAGGTCGACTATCTGCTTTCTTTGGTAGTTCGACTATCTGTCTTGATAGATCGACTATCTGATAGCTCGACTATCTGTCCTGATAGTTCGACTATCTACTGTGGTAGTTCGACTATCTTCTTTGATAGTTCGACTATCTGGATCGTTTGACTATCTGTCTGATAGGTCGACGATCTCCATGCTTCGGTCGATGATCTCCGAGGGTCGTTCGACGTTTTGCTGTATGTCTTTAATAATTTTGTCATCTTCTATGATGTGATTTATTTCATATTTATTTTGGCATATTTTATAAAAGATTATTTGAATAAATTTATGATATCATTTCCATGCAATATCTGCTCCATTCCTTATCCATGAGCCAATCTTTTTCTGACAAAGTTGTTTGTCTTATTAGTAGAAATGTATTTTCTGCTTTATCTGCTAGGCTGTCCTTTATAGCCGTTAGACTCAAAAAGTCTTCTTTGGCCGTAAAGAGTCTCTTCTGATGTGACTTTCTCTAGTATTATTTTATCAGAGTTACTTGCAGCTTCTTAGAAAGCTTTATCCTCTTATAGGATATCTGTCTGCAGTTGTTTTGTTTTTGCTTTATGCTATTTGCAGCCCAGCTTGCAGATTTCAGTATAAGACAATATTCAAACTCAAATGAGAGCCGTTGCTACTGCTGCTATATAAAGAACTCTTTGGAGAAAGAAATTAACTAGTTCACATAGCCAAAAACCAGTTCATTCAGGAAAAGGAGTTCAAAAGCTAACAGCAGCATTCAAGCTTACAACTTACAGTTTACAACTGCTCTCAGCTCGTTCACATCCAACTGAGAAGAAGTTTTAGCTCTTCACTCTTCTTCAACCTGAGTTCTCCTGCCTCCAGGAAGATTTTCACTCAGAGCTTTTTGAAGAAGAAGAAGAAGATAGCTGCCTAAAGAAGAAATTTCATTTCATATTTATTATCTTCTTGTAGCTTTTCCTTCAGATTTTTTGAAGTGTTTTCTGCACTGAAGCAAGACTTCACCTGGACATTCTTTTAGCTAGGGGGAGCCTTGACTCTTTAGAGATTTCTAGCTCAGTGCAAGTTCTTGAGCTTCTCTAATTCTATTTAAAATAGAGAAGACATTTTAACCTCCTTTCCCCCTCCTGTAAAGGGTTATTACTCCCTTCAAAAGTATACCTTGGTGGCAGGGCACCTGATCAAAAACCTGTGTTGGTTTTTAGACACCTGATCAAAAGTCTAAAGGGTTTCTAGATCTACCTGAAGCAGATCTTGTTGGTGGCAGGGCACCTGATCAAAAACCTGAGTGGATTCCTACCTTGTTGGTAGAAGAGTGGACGTACCCAAGTTGTTTGGGGAACCACTATAAATTCCCTTGTGTCGTCTGGTTGTTTGATTAATTACTTGTGCTGTTGGCTGTGATTAGTTTTAACTAGGTTTGCTAGTTGTTGTTTAGGATCCCAAGCCTTAACTGTAACTACAGTTGGCTGCCTCTTGTGCACAACACTTGTGTTAGGCTTTAGGGTTACTTCTCAAATATCTATAACCTTCATTCCGCAATTAACTCCAAGGGAGTTGAGTAGACAGTCAACTTTGCTAGTGTAATTTATGATTACTCTATTCACCCCCCTCTAGAGTAGTATCTATCCCTTTTCTTTCAGTTTGGTCGTCACAGATCCGGTCACGTGGGTTTTCACCTCTTTCCGGGGATTTCCACGTTAAAAAAATTTTCTTTGTCAGCTTTCTATTTTCAGTGACAGTTTGCGCGCTCGACCGCTCCCGGGCTAAGACGATGCAATTTAGTCTGGTCAACCAGGAAGGTTGAGTTGGACACAACAGTTTGACGCCAACTGTGGGAAACCAAGTTACCCGAAACTCGAAGAAGGTCCTGAAGACAGTATCCTCCGCCCATCGATACTCGTGATTAACAATGATAGAGTAGAAGCACTCACATAACCCTGGGATCTGCCCGAAAAGGACTTTATAACATTGTCGCACTAGATAACGTGCTCACCAGTAAAATCACCCGTATAGAAGAGCAATATGCTGAAGTAATTAAGCTCCTCAGAAATCTGGAGGCAACTCAAGCACCTATCATGCCGCCTGCGCCAGTCAATTGGCCTCCTTCACCTCTAGTTCCCGCCGCAGATAGCCATCAAGAAGATAACTCTGAGGAATATTTAGAAGCAGCAAGCACTTCACACATCGCTTATTGGCTTAGAGACGCTTCAGCCAGTCAGTAGCAACAACATCAATAGACGGGTGCCCCCAAGAATCCTGCTGAAAGACCAATCAGGGATGAAATCAGAGAACTCATAGTAGAAGAATACGACCAGGTTGGCCGACATGCCGCATATCTGCACCGCCCCGCCAGGAACGGCTCTCCACTAGCACCCGAAGTTCTGACGCACTCAATCTCGCATAGTTTCAAGATCCAAAAAACCGAGGCGTTTGATGGAACAGACGACCCATTAGAACACATACACCATCTCTCCAACATCATGAGGCTCAAAAATACCCCCGATCAGCTGTTGTGCCAAGTATTTCCAACGACTTTGAAGGGACGAGCCCGAACCTGATTCTGCTCTCTGAAGTAAGGAGGAATTGATAACTTTCTAAATTTATCTCAACTTTTTGTTCATTGCAAACTGGAAGGTGGTTCGGGACCCCTTACACCTTTCTGGGATCCGACAAAGTGAAGGGGAAACTCTTAAAGTTTTCTTTCGCTGTTTCACCACTGAGGCACGACATATCCCAGGAGTCAACCCAGAACTCTTGCAGCCTTCTTCTTAGGAGGACTCCTCCCTGGAAGCTTCTACTCAACGTTAATGAGAGAAACAGTACCAAGTTACCCTAAGATGGTACAACGGGTCGAACTACACATTACCGGTAAGGAAGCAATTGAGACACATCGACGACAATTCGATAGAGACCCGAAAAGGAGGGAGCGAGAGACTTCACTAGTCTCAGGAAAGAACGATTAATGTCACAACATCCTACAATTTCGACAGCACCAGAGATACTCGTCCCTCAATACTTCCAGAACTAACGTACTTTATGCAATTCAGGGCAATGAGATATTCCGTAAGCCTAGGCCCCTCGCTAGAAATGTGGGGGACCAGACAAAGTACTGCGAGTTCCACCAAGGATGAGGACATGACTCAAAAAATTTCTCCAAGATAAGGATGAAATCGAGTGTCTCGTCAAACAAGGCTCACTGGGGAAATTCTTACGAAGCCAGGCACCGAATCGGCCAGCAGGATATAAGCTAGCAACTCACCAGGAAGGGCTGGGGGGCAAAGCCTAAGGCAATCATCCCAAGAGAAAGCTCCATACCTAACAACGAGGCTCTAACCGCGCCACCGACATGTTTTACCAACCTTATTTATTTATGTATGCTTTGTGTAAATTACCACTGTGACTCTAATAGTTTTTAAAGTTTGTACATTTCAGGCCTGCATAGGGCAAACATCATCTGCAGTGTCAGAACTACATACTCAATTCTCTCAAATAGAAGGGAGACCGTTTACATTAACAACACATGCCTTTGAGCATCGCGCTCATTAACACCACAGGCCTTCGGGTAGCGCGCTCATTAACAACACATTCCTCCAAGCAACACACTCATTAACAGTACCTGCTTACGGCCAGCACGCTCATTAACAACACCTGCCTCCGGGCAGCGTGCTTATGAACAACACCTGCCTTCGGGCAGCGCGCTCATTAACAGCACCTGCCTCTAGGCAGCGCGCTCATTGATAGCACCTGCCTCCGGGCAATGTATTCATGAACAACACCTGTCTTCGAGCAACGCGCTCATCAACAACACCTGCCTCCAAGCAGCGCGCTCATTAACAGCACCTGCCTCCAAGCAGCGCTCTCATTAACAACACTTGCCTCTAGGAAGCGCGCTCATTAGTGTTAGATCTTACGACACCCTTAGAAGGGGTGAATAAGGGCAAATAAAAACTTTTTATAAACGAAAAACTTATGGCATAAAATAGTACAAATGTTAAGACGATATTTTTCACAACCAAAAAAAATATTCAAAACACTCAGAAATTTAATGAATAAGAATACAAGATTTTATTTCTTAAGTAATGGAAA
The DNA here is from genome assembly GCA_039513925.1 of Platanthera zijinensis. Classification (NCBI taxonomy): domain Eukaryota; kingdom Viridiplantae; phylum Streptophyta; class Magnoliopsida; order Asparagales; family Orchidaceae; genus Platanthera; species Platanthera zijinensis. The sequence continues at coordinate 161,342,855 of CM077093.1, forward strand.
AACATAAACAAAGATTTCAATAGATCTTGAAATCAAGGCTAGAAATGAAAAAAAAATCTTTTTTGTTTTCACTGATCCTCTCAAGGACCAGCAGGCTAAAGCCTATCTCTCCCTAGATACAGCTACTAGCCTCCCCCTATGTACAACCTCGAGCTCGCGAAAGCGAAAGATCCAAGCTGTAATCGTCTCGCTAAGCGAGCGGATCCCAGGGAAAGGGACATTCACGGGGCGAAAGGGGCCCAGACGAGAGGGGCCCAGACGAGAGGGGCCCAGGCAAGAGGGGCCCAGGCGAGAGCCGCGCCATGGCCCGGGCGAGCGGATGCCTTAGAAGGGGCACTCGCAAGGCAAGCGCCAACTCGCTAGGTGAGAGGACTCCAGGGGGGCTCTCGCCCGCGAGACGGCGCTCTCGCCAAATGCTGGTTCAGCGAGAGGCCTAGTACCGGTTCAGTGTTCTGTCAAGGGCCGGTTCAGGTAGTGCTGGGTTTATCTTTTTAGCCCCATGGGATTTTACGCTTTTACCCTGCGGGGTCTGCATATAACCCTTCAGAACAACAGAGTTTGGCTATTGGCAGACCAGACTAAGGGTATTCTGGTAACTTTAGGTCAGTTCAATTTGGTTATTGACAGTTCAGGTTCAGAGACCTATAAATAGACCGGTAAGGTGCCTTGTAGAAGGAAGCTGACCCTTCTTATTTTCCACTAAGACACCTAGCTCAACATTGGCTAGGGAGGGGAAGAATCTCCGATTCTTCCGGGTAAGAGGTGGGACCGCCGCGCTGAAGCCCACGGTCTTTTTCTTTCGAGAATCTTGTCAGGAGAGAGGTCCAAGGAGAGTAAGTGTGAGCTGCAATTTTAGATCCGAGCTTTAGGAGGGGCCGACTTTATTGGTTCCAACACCCTAGATAACTCCATGACCTAGTCGTTGTACACAAGATAACGATTTCCACCTAAGCCACATACGGACCTAGTCGCTACTTACAAGGCGACGATTTCTCTAAAAAATACAAGAACGAAAAAAAAATAACAAAATAGAAATTTGAATGAAAACTCCCTCTGGTGTAGAGCACTTGAAGAAGACAATGAACCCTTGCAAAGATCACCTAAATTATAACAAATGAACGGTATCTTCTTCACCCTTCAACTTAATTGCACACTTGGAAGTTTTTCTAGTTCCACAGAGTTATTAGGCTGGGAAATCTCAACACAAATGCTCCTGGAGTTGTGTGTCCCGAAAGGCAAAAAATAGCCTTTTATGCAATCTGAGCTATCGCCCCGCGATAGCACGATATCGTATACGCGATATCACCTCATCCTGCCACGTGGCCCACTCTGTCGTAACCGTGTCTAAATGGTGGTGATCATGCTAGATCATGTACTATTGCCCCGCGATAGCCAGATATTGCCCGACGATATCAGTGTATAATGCGCTGTGTTGGAACCGTTAAGAACATGGCTGACCTCATCAAGTTGTTTTTGCCTAGCGATAGATAGGTATTGTCAGGGATATCTCCCGTCTTTGAAAATACTGCAACTCAATGTCACTTTTAAATAATCAGAGTTTACCTGGAGATATCTGCACACCATAAACACAGAATAATCAAATACACACGGGATTTTGAAAGTCATTAGTTTTAAGAGTAGCTAAACCTTAACGGGGGTGAAGAGGTTTAGGGTCTTTTTATAATTCCTTTTAAACTTTTCATGGTTTACTGTGTTGTGTGTTTTAGTTTATAGTTTAGCTTTCAAGAACATAACCAACACACAAGTATTTTATAGTGGTTCCCGGGAGTATGGGTACATTCACTATCCCTCCCAGCCTTCTAATAGATTGTTAGACAAGACCAACTTCTCCTAACTCGGCTCAATGAGCTTACAACACAAATCCCTCAGGATTTCTCAGACACCTCCAAGTCCTACACTTAGGCCTAAGGCCCTACACTCAAAGAAATATTCTCCTATAACTCAGGCACATAGCCCTACCTTAGATCCACAAGATCCTACCTCAGAGAGAAACTCTCCTATAGCTCAGGCACATAGCCCTACCTCAGATCCATAGGAGGATCCTATAACTCAGATTCACTACAGGAATCCTACAACTCAGGCTCAAAAGCCCTACAGCTCAGATCTTCTGAAAGATCCTACAGTTGGAATGTTGTTGGTTGATAATGTAGAACACCAGAAAAATGATCTTTGTGTCTTCCTCTTTATGAACTGAGAAACCTCAGTCCTGACTCATTTATAGCTCTAAGAATAAATCTTCAAGATTAGGGCTGCTGGAATTATGAAGTCACTGCAACAAGAGCTTGCTCTATTACTTCTTCTACCTCAGATAAAAAGCACATTGAACTTGTTGTTGAAGATGAGTATGTCAAAAACTAACTTCTTGAACTTCTAGTTAGAACAGAAAGAGCAAGTTCTTCAACTTCTGCAACTTGGTCTAGAGGAGGACGATGAAGTTCTGTAAATTCAGAAAAGTTAATTTGTTCTTCCTTGATCTCTCCTTTTTCTATTCCGCCATCCAACGACTCTTTGAGCAGTGGGACCACCGGGTGTTGATAGCTGTAACAAGTATTTTGCATTAAATGCAGTACAATAGGCAAGCAATGCAATTTGTCGTCTACTTTTCAGTTCCCTCAACATTTTGAATTGTTGCTTACATCATCATGACACAGCACTTGTGGACTTAGCCAAATTCACAATTCTGCATAGGCGTTGAGTGAAGCCTTGTCACTCAGCGCCAAAACACTTAGGAAGATTTTTGCATCTTCAAGCATTGAGTGATCAGTCATCACTCAATGAATATTGAATCTTACAGTCTAACTGAGTAGGCGTTGAGTGATCCTTCATCACTCAATGCATTTGGACTTAACTGATTTTCTCTGTATGGAGGCTTTCAGTGAGTTATCTTCACTCAACGCTTTTTGTCTTTGCCTATTTTGTTGAAGAGGCGGTGAGTGAATGGCCTTCACTCAATGCTTCTATCCTTAGACAAATTTTCTATTGAATGGGTGTTGAGTGAGTTGACATCACTCAACGCTTCTGTCCTTAGAAGAAATTCTGTATCAACCAATTCTGCAGCTTTGACTAAACTATGATCTTTTGACGCTTTCTCTGCATGGCATTGAGTGAACTACCATCACTCAATGCTTTTGGACTTAGCCAGATTTCTTGGCAGATTCTGGTGGCTTTGACTGCTTGAGCTTTACTCAATGCTTTTGGCTCTGGGCGTTAAGTGAACTGCCTTCACTTAATGCTTCTAGACTTAACTAGATTTCTGCCTTGGTATTACTGAGGCTTTAACTATCTAGTCTTTACTCAATGCTTAAGGTCATCTGGCATTGAGTGAACTATCTTCACTCAACACAGTTGGACTTAGAAAAATTCCAGCCTTGTAAGCATACTGCCTTTTGCCCTCCTGTCAATGTCACTTGGATAACCTATCTAATTAAAGTAATAAGGAGCCCCCTGTATATATAGAACTTATAGCATGCATCAGATACAAATATGTGTATACCATTATCCTGTAGACCTTCTTTAAATCTGGGACATTATGATCAATGAACCCAATAATCTCCCCCTATTTGAAGAAGTCAAAATCTTAGATAATGATATACACTAACACATATGCAGCAGATATAACATTTCAAAAAAAAATTGAGATTAATTATACACAACTAGAAATGATTTTCATTAATAGAAGAATTAATGTTTTGTTAGTGTACATAAAACAAAATACAATTCCTACAACCCTTAAGTAAAATAAGAAACATTTCTAAGTTTCAGGTTCTCTTATGACTATGGCCCTACTAGGCTTCTTGGCAGCTTTTGCTTTGTCTCCTTCCTTTTCCCTTTGCCTCTCAAAATAGTTATATAGCTTTGGGAAGTACTTGTTGGGCTCTATAGAAACTGGTAGTAGTTTGCCTGACCTTTTATCCATTCTGAACTTTCTTCTGTCCTCTTAATTCTTATCAAGAATGGCCCATTCCAGGGAGTTGTATAGCTTTCCCCTCTCAGTTTTCTTGGACTTGACTTGGTCCCAGACAGACAGAATGATAGTCCTTGATTGAGGAATCCATTGTTAAAAATAAGGCCTTGTTTTCATTTCCTCCCTGTACCTTTTCTTGCTCAACCTGACATCTTCCTCTTCCTCAACAAGGGACTTTCCTTTAGCTCTCATCATTTAGTCAATAATGAGGCTGAATGTAGGAATTTTAGCTGCTGTAGAAGGTTCAACCCATTGTGCATCATCTTGAATATCATACTGTTGAGTATCCTACTGCTCTGGATACTGATCATTGTATTGAGTACCATACTGATTCCCATCTTACAGTGCTTGATTAATCTAGTCAGGAAAATCATGGATATTATTATAAGTTATCTGTTCAAGACCAAAGGATCCCACGATCACATTTATGGACCAAACTGCATTTTCAGTATTAGTCCTGATCACTTCCTTCTCCACCTTTTTGACTTTTTCAGATACATCTTTTGTCAGGGAGGTGCAAGCCTTTGTAAACTGTCCATCCAGATGGTCAATACCAAGGGTGACATGGTTCTTGACTTTGAGTAAATGATCATCTAGAACTTGAGCACATGCATCCATTCTTCTTTCAAGAATATTTTTGTGTATGTCCATCAAATCCTTCTATGCATTGTGGATTGCTATCATGTTGTTGACAGTGATAGTCTGATTTACCATAACCCCGGTCTGAATATTGCTAATTTCAGCTAGCTTGCTCTCAGTAAAGGTAACTATAGGTGCAACCCTATGGAAGAATTTGACTGTCTGAGCCTTCAGCAGATTAACTTCAAATCTTATAGATTTAATCTTTGTTGTCAGATCATTCCTGAGATTCTTGATGGAGTCATCCACAAAGTTATCAATTTGCCTCCTTTAATCATCTAACAACCCTTTCAGCTGAGCCAGGAAGGTTCCTATAATTTGATCAGTTGGATTTGATGTTTTTTCATCACGGTCTTATTGTTTCACTAGCCTGAGATATTCTCTTGCATCTGAGTCAGCCTTTTCAAACTCTAAAGAATTTTGATTGGCATTGTTATCATCAGCAACATTCTCTTCCTCAGACTCAGAGGAGTCAATATCATAGACTGTACATTGTGCAGGGAGTTCAGTGTGAATCTCCCCCTTAAACTCTGCAATGTCCACAGGGACATTCAGATCTTCAGCAAGATTTTCTCCTTCTCAACATGAGTCTGATCAATCTCATCCAAGAACTTGTTTTGCTCCCCCTTAGCAAATACATCTTTAATGACTTGCTCAAGGAGTTGCTCCCCCTAACTTTGAGGACTGTATCAACCATGGAGATCTTCATCTGTAGGTGCAACTTCTTTTTCAGTAGGAGTAGGAGACTTGGAGGACTCCCCCTCCACCTCTATAGAAATCTGGTTGATAATCTCTTCAGCAACCCTTTCAGCAACCTCAACTGGAGGTATATCTATAGCATCTTCAACATCCAGTTCTTCAGACTAAGTTCTGCTTACTTGAATCATTGCTGTAGGTTCAGAGGAAAATGATACCTAAGCACTTGTGTCTCTCCTGGTCTCTTCAATTGACTTAGAAAGCTGTGAATCATGAGGCTCTTCCTCACTATGTTCAGATGAACTACCACTAGTACTATCTTCTGGAACTGTCACTGCCTTCTTCTTCTTCTTCTTCTTTTCAACTGATTATTGTTGGTGTGGTTGCAGAACGCTTTCCCATCTATCCAGCATTTTCGAGTCCATCCTTCTCATATGATAGATTTTAGTTCCTAGCCTTACATTAAGGATACCTGGAACACAATTCTGCAGAAACAAAAACAGAATTCTACCCCGGTTTGGCTCTGGGATACACTCTATAATTCTATCAAATAGAACTCTTCCTCAATCTGTCTTTTTGGAAAGAATAATCCTTGTCATTAACTCGAACATTCTCTTGGATATCTTGTCATGGGAGCCAGATTTGCATAGCAGTGCCTTTCCAATGACATCTGCAAGGTATTTTCCTTTCAGATTTAGTTCCTTCCTCAAAATCAATCCAATGGTGTCCTTTGAGAGTCCACACCACTTTAGGATAGCCTTGACATCTATTTGATCCATTTCATCTTCTTTATCTGACACTCTTAACTTTTGCAGTCGTAGTGCCTTGCTCAGTCTCTTGGGGGTAATTTTAACTTTGTTTCCACTTATTAAGGACTTGAGTTTAGTGGAGTACGAGTTGACCTGGGCATTTGAGTATAACTCCAGTACTTCTCTCTTCCAAAGAAGGCTGGGCTCGGAAAGAACATACTCTAGGTCAGCGACCTATAGTAGATGGAGAACTAGCTGTACTTCCTCTAGCGCATCCTTGAATCTGTTTCTAACCAGCTCATAACCTTCGAACAGGAAATCCAATCTCTTTGGTGTCATTTCTGCTGGAGTTGCTATAGATTTTCTGACCTCTCACCGCTTCATCGCAAGGGGCGGAGAAAGGGAGAGGAACAATGTATTTTGTTTTGCGCACACAGCCTTCTAATTATAACTATTTTTATTTTAGAAGATGGAGAGGCGCATACTTGTTTATGATCAAGAATATGATCAACAACTGGAATTGATCTCGATACTTAGCCGTAAATAGACGACACTGGGATCATGCATTGAGTGGTCTCGATGCACTCAACGCTCTCGACGCATGCTATTGTTTCAACGCACTCGATGCTTGAGCACTTAGACTCAGCTCACTCGACGCTTGATCTTGTCTCAGCGCACTCGATGCCTGGACACTTAGTCAATTTCTCCTTTGTTTATCCTGTAGAGATTAACACTACCTGCAAAAAACAAAAATGTGTGGAGAGCTACTGAAGCTGATCTAAATTCAACATGCCCAATTCAAACATGAAGGTGTTAAACTTGGCTTCATCTAGTTGTTTGGTGCAAATATTAGCTACTTGTTTGTCAGTGGGAACAAATTCAAGACTGATATCTTCACATTCCACATGCTCTCTAATAAAGTGATACATAATCTCTATGTGTTTAGTCCTGCTATGTGAGATAGGATTCCTAGCAATAGAGATTGCACTAGTAGAATCACAATACAAAGGAGTGTTACTTAGCTTTAGGTTGTAGTCCCGGAGCTGGTGTTAGATCCACAACAGCTGGGCATAGAAACTTCCTGTTGATATATATTCTGACTCAACTGTTGATATTGCAACACTAGTCTGCTTCTTACTGCTCTAATACACAAGTATTCCACCCAAGAACTGGCAGGAGCCAGAAGTGCTTTTCCTGTCTTCTCTATAGCCTGCAAAATCTGCATCTGAATACCCAATTAGCTCAAAATCACTATTCTTAGAGTACCATACTCCAAGATCTGGTGTGCCCTTAAGGTATCTCAAAATTCTTTTAGCTGTAGAATAGTGAGACTCTTTAGGGCTAGCCTGGTATCTAACACAGACACATGTAGCATATATGATGTCTGGTCTACTAGTAGTAAGATAGAGGAGGGAGCCAACTATACCTCTATACATGGTTTCATCAACAGGTTTCCCTATCTCATCCTTGTCTATTTACATACTTGACCCCATGAGAGTTTTCATTATGAAGGCACTCTCCATACCAAATTTTCTAATTAACTCCCTTGTGAACTTAGACTAAGAGATGGACAATCCATCCTCAGACTGTCTTACTTGAAGGACCAAGAAGTACTTGAGCTCACCCATACTATTCATTTCAAATTTCCCTTGCATAAGTTTGGCAAATTTCTTGCAGAGGTTATCATCAGTAGACCCAAAGATTATGTCATCTACATAAATCTAGACTAGGATAATCTTGCCCTTTGATTCCCTTAGGAATAGAGTCCCCCTTGAAAATTTGTTCTCAATGAGAAAGCTAGACAAGGTCTTATACAATGCCCTAGGGGCTTTATTTAACCCATGCAATGCTTTCCTAAGCCTATAAACATAATCATGAGTGTTAGGATTAAAAAAACTTGATGGCTGCTCAATATATACCTCCTCTCTTAGGTCACCATTTAGGAAGGCTGACTTCACATCCATCTGGTAGACTTTGAATCCATTGTGTTCATCATATAAAAGGAATAGTCTTATGGCTTCTAGTCTAGAAACTGGGGTAAAGGTTTGATCAAAGTCAATACCTTCCTCTTGTATATATCCCTTAGCCACCAGTCTAGCTTTGTTCTTAATTATAACACCATTTTCATCTAACTTATTCTTGTAGATCCACTTTGTTTCAATGATGTTATGTCCTCGAGGTCTGGGAACTAGCTTCAAGACCTTACACCTCTTAAACTGGTTCAGTTCCTCTTATAATGCCACAATCCAAAATTGGTCTATGTTGGCATCTTCAAACCTTTTGGGATAAATCTAAGACAGAAAGCTAATGTACATGGCTATGTTTAGGCTTCTACTCCATGTTATAACCCCTTGGCTGGCATCACCAATGATCTGATGTCTGAGATGATCCTTTAGATGTCTAACTACTGGAGGCAATCTTCCTTCAACATCATTTGACTTCAATGTCTGGATCCTGCAGATCTTCATCCTTGTCCTGTGAGCTTTGCCGTTCTTTAGTAATACATACACTATCATCTTCATTTTGGGAAGCTAGTGGATCATCCTTGATGGTTAGATTATCCATCACATGTTCTATACATGCAGATCTAGATGAGGAGCTAGGCATCTCACTATTAATCATAGAAGATTTATCAAAAACTACATTAATAGACTCTTCTACAACTTGATTTTTCAAGTTGTAGATCCTATATGCTTTGCTATGATTGTTGTACCCAACAAATATCCCCTCATAGGATTTGGCAGCAAACTTAGTCAGACATGACTTCCCATTATTGATCACATAGCATTTGCTACCAAAGATCCTAAAATAGGCAAGGTTTGGTTTTCTGCCTTTCATGATCTCATAGGGAGTCTTCTTGTGATATTTGTTGATAGAAGCTCTATTTATGACATGACATGCAGTATTAACTGTCTCAATCCAGAAGTATTTTGGGAGAGATGTGTCACTTAGTAGTGTCCTTCCAGCTTCTATGAGAGTCCTATTTTTCCTCTCAGTTATCCCATTTTGCTGGGGTGTTCTTGGAGAAGAAAATTCTTGGTGAATCCCTTTTCTTTACAGAACTTGGTCATGTTATCAGATTGAAATTCAGTATCATGGTCACTTCTGATTTTGACCATAGAACTATCCAATTCATTCTAAATTTTCTTGGCAAAGGTCCTGAAGATGTCAAGGGTTTCAGACTTTTTCTTCAAGAACAAGACCTAAGCAAACCTGGAGAAAGCATCAACTATTACAAGTTTGTAGACTTTCCTACCTATACTATGAACTGGCATAATACCAAACAAGTTCATATACAGGAGGTATAAGCACCTCATAGAATCCTTGGCCCCAATGCTTTTAAAAGCTGCTTTGGTCTTCTTACCCTTTTGACATGCAGAGCAAATTCCTTCTTTGGTGCATTTATTATTAGGACCATTTCTGACTATCTCTTCACTAAAGAGCTTGCTAATGGTATTGTAGTTCAATTGAGCTAGTCTCTTGTGCCATTACACACAATATGAGACTTTCTCATTAGCAACCTAGACACATAGGGGTGTCCGAACTTAATCATAAAAGTTTAAACAATAGATATTCCCACTCCTAGTGCCAGTCAAGATGACCTCTTGGTCACTTGACTTTTAATTTGGCACTCATCCTTGTGGAATATAATGACATAGCCAAGATCACATAATTGGCTTATGCTTATCAGGTTGTGTTACAACCCTTTCGTATAAGCCACTTTTGAGATTGAGACTATGTCATTGGTAATCATACCATATCCCTTGGTAACTCCTTAATCTGAACCTCCAAGATAACTTTAGGTTCATTCTTCATATGAGTATAGTCCTTCAAGTGACATCTTGTACCAGTCATGTGCCTGGAACATCGACGGTCCAAGTACCATATTGGTGCATGGGTACTTAGACTAACCTACAATCACAATTCAGTTTACCTTTGGACCCCAAAAGAGTTTTGTTGGGTACATTGGAAAATATGTACCTGATTTGAAGAAGCCTAAATTAGCTTAATGATATACATCAAGGTGTATTTGATGTTATTTTGAGTTGACATGTGCAGGTTAAGTAAGTTCTAAAAGTACAGGAAATTATTCTAAGTCCATGTGTCGACACCAGAAAAAGCTATGTCGACACTTCAGAATAATTGTGTCGACACTTGAAGAAGGCTGTGTCGACACAGAGAAAGATAGTCGACCACATTTATGTCGACACTGGGAAGCAGTGCCGACTTACAGAAGTAGAGTCAACAACTACTGTATCAACACTGGGAAGTTGTGTCGACACATTGAAGCAGAGTCGACACCAGAAGACAGTGTCAACACATTGAGGCAGAGTCGACACATATTGGCAGGGTCGACGATAGTTGTGTCGACACCAGAAGACAGAGTCGACACATATTGGCAGGGTCGACGATAGTTGTGTCGACACCAGAAGACAGAGTCGACATATATTGGCAGAGTCGATAAAAGCTGTGTCGACACTTGAAGACAGTATCGACACATACTATGTTCTGAATCTATAACAACTGTGTCGACACACAGGACTTGTGTCGACACACTGCAATGTCTAGACCAAGTCATTTTCTGAAGAATGATGAAGTGCTTGAGTCGACACAAATATTCAGTATCGACTCATTCTCAAGATGAGGTTCTGAAGAAGCTGAGTCGACTTAAAGGCAAACCAGTCGACTTCATCAAAGGCTGTGTCGACACTTAAGTTACTTGTGTCGACACATATAGACAGATGGTCTCGACACTTTCTGACAGTCAGTCTCAACACTTTGCTGTCCAAGACAAAGGCACAGGATCTGTTTGAAGATTTGACAGCTGCGGGTTGCAATAGGTTAACTGAAGCTGTCAGACTTGTCTGAAGTCAGTTAGAAACCGGATCAGTCGGTTACCATGAAAAAGGTCTATAAATAGATAGATTCAGAAGGCGATATTAAGGATTTGATTTTGAGAGCAACATACATACAAACTGATTGAAGAATCAAATCAAGAAAGTGCAAGGCACTGAAGAAGATCTTCATCGGAAGATCTAAGAAGACATTCTGAAAGGTTCAACCTATCAGGATCTGTCTAAGGAGAATTCGTTCAAGAATTCTGAAGAAGATTCAAAGGGATTGGATAGAGAGGGATCCAGCCATTTGATGATCAAGAAGGAAGCTGTTACAAGTTTCTCAAGAAGCTGTTTGGAAATCAACTCAGCTAGTTCAGATTCAAGAAGCTTTGAAGAAAGCTAAGTTTCAGTTGGTTTCATCCATCAGCTGATCAGGTGCTGTCTTGTCCTTTCTCTCTCAATAAGGGCAAGATTCTATAAAACTCTTTTCTAATTTCTGTAGGGTCTATCAATATAGATCTGAGTTGTAAGCCTATGTTATAAAGGCTGAGTGTAGGAGAGTTGATCTCTGAGTGGTAGGGCTGTTGCCTGAGTGTAGGAGAAAGTTTTTCTCTGAGTTGTAGGCCTTGTGTCAAGGCTGAGGTAGGGCTGTTGAGTCTGAGTTGTAGGAACCTTTCCAGGTTCTGAGCTGTAGGATCTGCTAATCTGAGTTAAAGAGGAAGTTTGGCCGAATCTAGCACACTGCTAGATAGGTGAAGGGGGAAAGTGGATGTACCCAGACCTTGGGAAACCACTATAAAACTGTGTGCAATCTGTGTTGTATGAATTTCTGTGATTACTGTGCTGTGTGATTTAATTCAGTTATTATATTCTGCCTAAAAGTGAGAACAAGCATGAGAACCTATTCACCCCTCCCTCTAGGTGTTTAGGTAGTCTTGAAAGTAAAACTATCAAGTTTGGGTCTTAGGTTCTTGTTAGTCTGAAAGTTAACTTGTCTCCCTGCAGCACTCTTGACAGGAAGACTCACTTTAGCCCTTGACACACTAGGGTTGTGCCAACAATCTATGACAAAGTGTCCTACTTTACCACATCATCAACACTCATGAATATTATACCTTCTCTTCTGAACAGTTATAGTAGGTTGCAAGCTGTTAACAACAGTCTTCTTTGTAGCAAATATGCTATTGATGGCATCAGAGATGTCCAAATCAGACTTCTTGATAGACTTGCCTTTGGTCTGTGATTTTGTTGGAAGAGCTTGGCTATTGGCCACTGCCACATTCTTGAGTGTAGGGGCAAGAGTTCCAAAGAAAATAGTCCATGATGGGTCATCTGAATTTCTTCATGGGGAGCCTTGAAGGCACTCAAGCCCATGCCCTTCCTCCCTCCATTGTAAGATACATTTGTATACTTACAGGAAGAGTTTCCATTCTTCTAGTGACCATATATGCTATCCTGGTCATACCTGTTGGATGGGAGAATTACCTTATGGAAGGTGGTCTGAGGCACAACAAAAGCTTTGCCTTTCCCTTTGGAAGGGGTATCTCAAGTGTTCCACTTAAACCCCAAACCTCTCTTATCCTTTTGAGAGGTAAAGGAATTAATTAGTGGTAGCACAGTCTTTGTCTTGTTGAATTTAGCCACTATCTTTTTCTCCTTTAGGAGCTTTTCCTCAAGATCCATAATGATCTTGTTCTTCTAGTTGATGGTCCCAATCTGTATGATTGAGATAGCCTTCAGTTGGCTGACTTCCCTCATCTTCTGATCCAATAATGATGCTGACTCAGAATGTTGGGAAGCAGCTAGCTGTAGGGAGATAATCTCCTCAGTTTGCTTCTTGGCCAATCTCTTGCTTCTTTTCAAGGCATTCAAAAGGGCACCATACATGTCAATTAGTTGATTGACATCTTCCTCAGATTCTGACCTATCTTCATCACAGGATGAGTATGCATCAGAATTAGGACTTGTCTCATAATCAGATTCGGAGGAGGAGCTAGACAAAGAATGTACCTTATCTAGGCCACGCTGATCCTGGTTGGATTCCTCATCTGACATGTCCATTAGCCTATAATAGCCACTGACATCTTCATCTACATCAGTATCACTGTCTGAGTGTAAAAGAGGGGCCCTGATTCCTATCCTGGCAGCAGGATAGTCCACATCCTCTTCATCAACAACTGTAGCAAATAGCCCAATATGGACTTCCTCTTCTTTAGAATCTGAAGAAACTGAGTCACTTTGACTCCAGCTCTTCTCCTTTTTTTACAATAAAGGATCTTTCCTTCTTGCTTTTCTGATGGTGGTGCTTCTTTTCCTCAATTTTCTCTTGTTCTTTCCTCTTAACTTGGCAATCAACAATGACATGCCCAGTCTTGCTACAACAGTAACAAATAACATTAGAGAAAAACTATTTAATAGTTTAGTGTCATACCTGTCTCCTTTGGAGAACTTCTTCTCAAACTTGTTATGGTCCTTCTTGTGATGTGAGGAGGAGGAAGGTCTGTTCCTCCACTACTTCCTCTTCATCATGTTCTAGAACTGTGTAGAGAAGGCAACAAACTCCCTATTTTACATGTTACTGTCAGATGAGCTTGACTCAGAGCTATCTGAATCAACAGGACTCCTAGGGAGAGAGGGAATACTCTCCTTGCTCTTCTTGGAGCCCTTAGCCTTTAAGGCCATAGTCTATTCCTTGGCTTGAGCTCTACTAGACGTCTCCTCCTCCTTTCTGGAAGATAGCTGCATCTCATAGGAGAGCAACTTTCCAAACAATGTGTGTGGAGGAGTTTCAGCTAGCTTGTCCATCTCTCTGATGACACATATCTTGTGTTCAAGTCTCTAGTTAGAGATCTGAGGAACTTATCATTCAGCTCATAGTTGCTGAAGATCCTCCCATAAGTCCTCAGCTCATTCATTGTCCTGAAGAATTTTTTATAGCATTCAGCTATACTGTCCTTTTTGCCTTGCCTAAAGGCTTCATATTCTTAATTAAGAATGGATTTTCTATCATCCCTAACTTCTTTAGTTCCCTTCATGTAGACAATCAATGTGTCCCACATTTCCTTGGAGGGCTTGCAGTGGACAATATTCTAGAAATTAGAATCATCAATGACTCTCACTATGATGTTGTGTGCCCTCTTGTCCATGGTTGCAAGTATGACCTCATAATTAGTCATTTCAGAATATTTCTTAGGTGTCTGGACAGTGGCATCCAGAACTGAGACCTTCATGGGGATGAAAGGTCCCTCCTGAATAGTAATGAAAATCATGGGGTCAAATGCTTCCATGAACAACCTTACCCTTTCTTTCTAAATGCCAAAACTTTCTTTCCTGTAGATTGGGAGCTTCATAAAACCCAACTCCTTATGGTTCTCTCCTGAACTAATAATAATTATTAGTAGCTACTCCTGGAGATCAACTCAGACTGTTAAGTCCTTTTTGAGTAACCTCCCTCTGATACCACTTGAAAGTTTTTAGTTTTAAGAGTAGTTAAACCCTAAGGGGGTTAATAGGTTTAGAGTCCTTTTATAATTCCTTTTTAACTTTTCCTGGTTTACTGTGTTGTGTGTTTTAGTTTATAGTTTATCTTTCAAGAACACAACCAGCACACAAGTATTTTATAGTGGTTCCCCAGAGTATAGGTACGTCCACCGTCCCTCCCACCTTTCTAACAGATTGTTAGACAAGACCAACTTCTCCAAACTCGGCTCAATGAGCTTACAACACAAATTCCTCAGGATTTCTCAGACTCCTCCAAGTCCTACACTCAGAGAAATATTCTCATACAACTCAAGCACACAACCCTACCTCAGATCCACTGGATCCTACTTCAGAGAGAAACTCTCCTACAACTCAGGAAAGCAACCCTACCTCAGATCCACTAGAGGATCCTACAACTCAGATTCATCACAGGAATCCTATAACTCATGATAAAAAGCCCTATAGCTCAGATCTTCTGAAAGATCCTATAGTGGGAATGTTGTTTGTTGATGATGTAGAACACCATAGAAATAATCTCTATGTCTTCCTCTTTCTAAACCGATAAACCTCAGTCCTACCTCCTTTAGAGCTCCAAGAATATATCTTTAAGATTAGGCCTGCTGGAACTATGAAGTCACTACAATAAGGGCTTTCTCTGTTACTTCTTCTACCTCATAGAGAAAGCTCTCTGAACTTACTGTTTAAGATGAGTATGTCAACAACTAACTTCTTGAACTTCTAGTTAGAAATGAAAGAGCAAGTTCTTCAACTTGGTCGAGAGGAGGAAGATGAAGTTCTGTAAATTGCAAAAAGTAAATTTCTTCTTCCTTGATCTCTCCTTTTTCTATTCCACCGTCCAACGGCTCTTTGAGCAGTGGGACTGATGCATAAAGATCACGGCAGTGAACCGGTCGCACAAGTAATATAAAATGGGCGAGTTTTCCCAAGTATCGATCTCTCAAGGAACACAGTAAGGTGGAGTTAATTTCAAGGAGGACTTGAGATTGAAGTCCTTAGGTCGGAGGTAATGAAAGGGGGTTTTGATTGCGATAAAAGAAAGTAAAAATCTATCAACTACTCCTATGCAACGCCGCTATGCGATGCTTCGCCAGGCGGGATGGAAGACTAGTCAGCCCGCTATGCACCGAATCACTAAGCGGATGGGCGAGTAGGCAAGCGAAAGAACTAGAATTTGAGGGTCATAAGCACCTCTTTGCTACGCACGCCACTAGCAATTGCTAGTTTTGCAAGGGTGGATGGTGGATGGTGGATGGAATATGGCGCACCTCAAGCAATATATAATGAAAATACAAATCACATAGACATGATTTAGTACAAGCGTTTTACAACTAAGCGCGCATCATCAATAAATAAAGTTTACAACAACACATAAACAACAATAAAGGAAGAACAAGGCAAGAGATCGACCGAATCCGAAGTCTTGCCGAGGATTCACGGTTGGAATCGTCGGGTTGTCAATCTGCGTCCAAGCTCGGTCCTCAACTGCGTCCAGGGTAGAGAAGGGTTGTCACCACCTTCCAATGGTCCGTCTTCTTCGTCTCACGATAGTGGAAGAAAGTTGCAAGCTTCCCCTTGCTTGGTGTCCATGGCGTTGAAGCTTGAAATAAGCCCAAGAGAGGATGGAGGAGGCTGAGAGGATGCTCCAGATTTGATTTGGCGATGAAAGCTTGCCCGGAGCCCCTCCCTAAGGTGGAGGATGAAGGGAAATGGCGGAACCCTTCGTCGGGGACGAAAACGGCGGAAGAAATAGGGGGTTCTTTTATTAGGGTGAGACCTGCGCTATTTATAGAAAACGGAATTAAACACTGCGCACGATCACAGGCGTACAACCAGTGGTCGTGCGCGCTATGGCCCGTGATCGTGCGATATGGTGGCAGAACTTGCACAAAAGAAGGCATGACTGCACACGACCGGCAATGCACGAGCAGTGATCGTGCACGGTATAGCTGGTGACCGTGCGATTTGGCGGGGCAGAACTTTCACAAGAGAAGCCATACTGCGCACGACCGATGATCGTGCGCAAAAGAGGTCGATGGTCGTGCATGAGTAAAAACGCACGACCATTGACTCCTTTGCTAAAAAAATGGTGAAAGCCCTATCCCGGACGCCCACACGATCCCCGAACCTGCAGGAAAACTGGACGGGTTGTCGAACATGGCAGCCACAGACATTAATAAAATGCATAGCAAAAGAGAAATACACACACGCACAGAAATAGGCTAAAAAAGTGCACAAGACGTGGAATGTCGCAGCGAACCAAAAGGAGTGCTAATGGCGCTAAATGGTAGTGCAAAGACATGCAAATGAGCCCAGATGAGTCCGGAATTAAGTATAAAATATGGACTCTTCACACCCCCAGACTTAACTGTTTGCGCGTCCCGAGCAAACACAATCTAAGCAGGTAGGGAAAATAATCTAGCTGTCATAGAAATTGAAATACGGAGTACCATGCGAAGTCGCCTTCTCACGTGCATAAAAATACAATAGAAGAAATTCCTAAGTATGCAAAATATTTTATATTTTTCACAATGCGTATGAAAATTTTATTACTACTCAAAAATAGAATCACGGTGAATCAACTGGTCACGCATAGGAAGAAAGTAGACTGGCCACTAAGGTGAGCTTTGCCAAAGATCGGGGCTCAAGATCACCTCCAAAGGAATCCACCAATGTCGGGGGCCATACGCTTGCCCGTTCACACTCTCTCCACGGCACTAGTTAGACTCAAGCGCAAATCTGTAGGACTTTAGGATAATCACGGGGCTTGGGTTACGGTGAGGTAAACAATGATAAAAAGATAGGCTATGCACCTAACCCAAATGAGCTTGCCTAAAAGAATCCCTCAGCACCCCATAATATAACCAGGTGCACCACACCCCCAGACTTGATTTTTGCAACATGGGTGTGTGCACCGCCTACTCCAAATCAAAATCATCTCAAATATATATATATATTTTAAACTTTTCTTTTCCACAAATATTTTTCCTTTTTTACATATTCTTTATTTTTACATTTTTCAACACAAATAAAAGTGAGAGCACGACCACTTTTTCACAAGAATAGCACCACATCAACACCCCAACATGAAAATATAAACTCTAAAGCTCGACTTGGGTGTGCGACTAGGATAGGCTATAAGGCTTTGGTGAAATATAGGTGGAGCTGAATCAAAAGAATGGTAGGCACAACAGGGCTAGCGAGGATATGACGTTAGGAACGGTACAATGCTCAACCGGGCCAAAATGATGGCCTACATCACGCTCACGCTAGACTAACCATATACCCATGCTTCGAGAGTAGCTTGTGGCAAGATCTTAGCCATCGAGAAAGATAATCCTTCCTCCCGACTCGAGCAAAACGAGTCTAGTGATGACTTCACACATTCCTACACTACCGTTTGATTCACACCGGATTCAACACCTTTTGAGTAGAATAAAAAGATTTTACGCAAATAGAAAATTATAAAACTATAAGCATAAAGAAAAATTAAATCTACTCAAATTTCTACACAAGACGAGAGCAATTGACTAGGAACACAACAAGGCCAATATTTTACTCTATCTTATAATCCTAAGCCAGCACCATAATTTTCCAAAATCTGACAAAGACACGAGTTTAACTCGCAACACGCAAAAAGTTAAGCACGCGCTCATGTGGGTGTAGCGGTGTGAAATGCAATGAACTAAACAAAATAATACTACAAAAGCTTCTAGTATGCAAATCCAATGTGCACGTGCAAAAGGTAATAACTTACTCTCCCCCAGACTTAAACTATGCAGCACAACATAATGATATGACAGTGAAAATCAAAACAGAAAGCTAGGGGAGAAGTTACCCAATGCTCAGCAAGTGAGCATACCAGAAGACGAGTGAAAAACTGAAGCAGGCCCGCTAAACGAAGAATCACAACCCGCCAATACGAAGTTGTCATGAATACCTGCAGGGGTGAGCTCCGCAAAAACAAAAGAAAAATGCACAAAAAGAAATGCTAAAATGAAAATAGACATGAAAATAAGAATGCAGAAAATAAGATAACTACTGGGGTTACTGTCATCCCAGCACGACTTATTAAATTCTATACAGTTCTAGCTAATGGGCCTATGAAAAAAAAATGAACAGGTAACTGTTCCATTATCTGTTGTGGTAGCAAGTACCGATACGGAGAAAGAGAAGTTACCCCTCTGCCTAAATAATCATACCTGCTCCTCGCAGGCAGAGGAAATAGGAAGTAAGATGAGGAGGAGGCCTGGTCCTCACTCATCTCACCACAAAAAATATCCTTGCCTAGCAAGGTATCGTCCACTACAGGGAGACGGCAGGAGGAGAAAGCAGTGAATGGAGCTTCCTCAATAGAGGAGGAGTCACCCTCCTCGTGAAAGAGGATTCTATCATCCACAACTCAAGCAAAAAGCTCCAAGTCCTCCTGAGGCACCTGCGAAGACTCAACTCGCACGGGCTCAGATATAGAAAGGGGATCAATAAATAAAGGAGACGAAGAACATAAGGAACTAATCGGGGGAGTGGTCCCGGTCTCACTCCCAGCAGGCTCCGAACAATGATCATCATCGGCGTCATATGAGTCATGACGATGGGGATCTGAGAATAGGAGGTCCTCGGTGGTGGTTTGGATCCCCTCATCCAACAAGGAAGTGAAAACTTCCTCATCAGAAAGGATCTCCTCATCAACACACCTCGGTGCGACATTATGTTCCAAGACGTAATACTCTCCATTAATGAGAATAATGTCCTCGTCACACCATGACGTAACCTCAGACTCAACATCACCATCGAGCACAACATCATCAGCCAACTCACAAGAAAATGGAGTAGATAATTCTTGCAAAGAAGACGGAGGAACAATAGCATCAGAGAAAACATGTTCGGGTTCCTTCGGTGGTGACACAAAAAGTGGGGAAGAAGGCATAGGGGGAGACAGTACCACAATGTCATCACACCGATCTGCAACACCGCCAAAATAACATGGTGGTACTGCGAAATCATCGTCTGAATCAGCAGGAGCAACCGATTGAGAGGTGGATGGAACGATTCGGATATCCGGCTCGTCATCCTCCTCTAATTGGCGCTGAAATTCTGCGCAATCCTTCAACACATGATCGGTGCTGTGACAACACAAACATCGTTTTCCAGTACTCCTCGGTCCAGGTGGAACCGGAGAGGAATAAGAAAAAGGTGAATGCGTAGAAGAGGAGTGACCATAAGACCTGGGTTGGGTGTATGAAGTACCATAGGAAGACGGTGCTCCATACACAGAACCACGAGAATTATGCTCCCAATCTTCAGTGGGGCACTCATCACTACCATGTCTATAATCCCCGCACCATCGGCAACGGATATTCAAATAAGAATACATGATGCAGCAAGAAAGAATTCACCACAAGAATTTTCTAAGCAAAGAATTAACTACACACTAGCAAATAAAAGGAAAGGAATGTCTGCTACTGAAAAATTAAAACTAGAAGAGGAACAAAGAAAAATAAATAGTAAATTTTAAAAAACTAAAACAAAGAAAAAGAAAACATGGAATGAACAAATGGAAAAAGGGCTTCGATCTACAATCTCCCTCTCCAAAAACTCACACGACTGTGTTCCCTAGCAACGGCGCCAAACACTTGATGCTTAAAGATCACGGCAGTGAACCGGTCGCACAATTAATATAAAACGGGCGAGTTTTCCCAAGTATCGATCTCTCAAGGAACACAGTAAGGTGGAGTTAATTTCAAGGAGGACTTGAGATTGAAGTCCTTAGGTAGGAGGTAACGAAAGGGGGTTTGGATTGCGATGAAAGAAAGTAAAAATCTATCAACTACTCCTATGCAACGCCGCTATGCGATGCTTCGCCAGGCGGGATGGAAGACTAGTCGGGCCACTATGCACTGAATCACTAGCCGGATGGGCAAGTAGGCAAGCGAAAGAACTAGAATTTTAGGGTCGTAAGCACCTCTTCGCTACGCACGCCACTAGCAATTGCTAGTTTTGCAAGGGTGGATGGTGGATGGTGGATGGAATATGGCGCACCTCAAGCAATATATAATGAAAATACAAATCACATAAACATGATTTAGTACAAGCGTTTTACAACTAAGCACGCATCATCCATAAATAAAGTTTACAACAACATATAAACAACAATAAAGGAAGAACAAGGCAAGAGATCGATCGAATCCGAAGTCTTGCTGAGGATTCACGGTTGGAATCGCCGGGTTGTCAATCTGCGTCCAAGCTCGGTCCTCAACTGCGTTTGGGGTAGAGAAGGGTTGTCACCACCTTCTAATGGCCCGTCTTCTTCATCTCACGATAGTGGAAGAAAGTTGCAAGCTTCCCCTTGCTTGGTGTCCATGGCGTTGAAGCTTGAAATAAGTCCAAGAGAGGATGAAGGAGGCCGAAAGGACGCTTCGGCTTTGATTTGGTGGTGGAAGCTTGCCCGGAGCCCATCCCTAAGGTGGAGGATGAAGGGAAATGGCGGAACCCTTCGCTGGGGACGAAAACGGAGGAAGAAATCGGGGGGTTTTTTTATTAGGGCGAGACCTACGTTATTTATAGAAAACAGAATTAAACACTGCACACGATCACAGGCGCACGACCAGTGGTCGTGCGCGCTATGGCCCGTGATCGTGCGATATAGTGGCAAAACTTGCACAAAAGAAGGCATGACTGTGCACGACCAGCAGCGCACGAGCAGTGATCGTGCGCGATATAGCTGGTGACCGTGCGATTTGGCGGGGCAGAACTTTCACAAGAGAAGCCATACTGCACACGACCGATGATCGTGCGCAAAAGAGGTTGATGGTCGTGCGTGAGTAAAAACGCACGACCATTGACTCCTTTGCCAAAAAATTGTGAAAGCCCTATCCCGGACGCCCACACGATCCCCGAACCTGCAGGAAAACTGGACGGGTTGTCGAACATGGCAGCCACAGACATTAATAAAATGCATTGCAAAAGAGAAATACACACATGCACAGAAATAGGCTAAAAAAGTGCACAAGACGTGGAATGTCGCAGCGAACCAAAAGGAGTGCTAATGGCGCTAAATGGTAGTGCAAAGAAATACAAATGAGCTCAGATGAGTCCGGAATTAAGTATAAAATATGGACTCATCAGGGACCACCGGGTGTTGATAACTGCAACAAGTCTTTTGCATTAAATGCAGTACAATAGGCAAGCAACGTAATTTGTCGTCTACTATTCAGTTCCCGCAACATTTTGAATTGCTGCTGACATCATCATGACACAACACCTGTGGACTTAAACAAATTCACAATTCTACATAAGCATTGAGTGAAGCCTTATCACTTAATGCCAAAACACTTAGGCAGATTTCTGCATCTTCAAGCATGAGTGATCAGTCATCACTCAACAAATATTGACTTTTGCAGTCTAACTGAGTAGGGTTTAGTGATCCTTCATCACTCAACGCATTTGGACTTAACTGATTTTCTCTGTATGGAGGCATTGAGTGAGTTGTCTTCACTCAACACTTTCTTCCTTTGCCTATTTTGTTGAAGAGGCATTGAGTGAATGGACTTCACTCAATGCTTTTGTCGTTAGACAGATTTTCTATTGAATGGGCGTTGAGTAAGTTGACATCACTCAACATTTCTATCCTTAGACAGAATTCTGTATCAACTAATTCTTTATCTCTAATTGAATTATGATCTGTCGACGCTTTCTCTACATGGCGTTGAGTGAACTGCCTTCACTCAACGCTTCTAGACTTAGCTAGATTTCTTTGCAGATTCTATTTGGTTTTGACTGTTTGAGCTTTACTCAACGTTACTGGCTCTGGGCGTTGAGTGATCTTCCTTCACTCAACGCTTCGGGAATAAACCAGATTTCTGCCTTAGAAATGTTGAGGCATTGATAGTTTAGTATTTACTCAATGCTTAAGGTCATATGGCATTGATTGATACCTTTACTCAATGCATCTGGACTTAGACAAATTCCAGCCTTGTCAACATACTGTCGTTTGTCCTCCTATCAATGTCATTTGGATAACCTGTCTAATCAAGGTAATAAGGAGCCCCTGCATTTATAGAACTTATAACATTCATCAGATACAAACATGTGCATACCATTGTCCTGTAGACCTTCAAATCTGGGACATTGTGATCAATGGACCCAACAGATTTGTTATTTTCAAACCAATGAATACGGAATGTATGCTTCAACAATCTCCCCCTTTTGATAATAACAAATCCATTGAAAAAGAAATCAACGATGACCAATAAGGATGAGAAAATAAATAAATGTGATAAAATAGGTAAGAACTAAAGTGTGCACAAACTCCCCCTTAATGGAAACTCCCCCTTTGTCAAAAACACTAGGAAACACCCTAACATTGCGATATTCTCCTTAAGATTTAAAAACACTAGGAAACACCCTTACATTGTGATATTCTCCTTAAGATTTCTTGGGAGATTCTCCCCCTTTGTTATTAGCAAAAGAAATAAAAGTCAAGTATTATTATGGTAGACTGGCAGAAGCTTATGAGAATTTAATAAGTGAATAAGATAGACATGTAACTCAAGTAAAAATAAGGTAGTGAGTCATCAAGAAAATATAGCTTATCAATGAAAATTTTGTCGCAAAAGTTAAGGGAAACATTGTAAAACTCATACTAATATAGAATAATCAACGATTTTAGAGAGAAATATTCTAACCGTGTCCAGACCAATTCTCATGAGAACAAATGTTAGAAAAGATAATGAAGTGTACAAGGTGAGCTATATGGGAAGATATAAATGGTGAAATTATTCCTCATGAACCAAATAAATTATAAAGTATAATGTAGAATGTAAAAATGTGCATGATGCTCATAAAGAGATTCAAAGCACAGAATATTAAAGTGAAATGGCTTTCATGTTTGCAACAGGTACTTTACAATTCTTTCCAAGGTGCTTAAACTCACAATACTTATTAAGATTTATCAGGAGGTTGAGTAGTGTTTGGTGGAGTTTCCTTGAGAATTTATCGTGCGTATATTTTTTTTATAGTATTTAACATAATTCCCCTTTTTTCAGAATGATCAAGGACTCTGAATCCACTTGTTTTGCAAATATAATAATTTTGTATTAGTGTCATATGGTGTCAAAAAGTGAGTGTGAATCACATATGAAGCAAGGAACATTTATAATTCAAGTTGTTAAGTATTTATATGGCATAAGCATGAGAGAGAAAATTTCAAACAACATATATATCTTGGAACCAAAAAAACGTGATCGTGAATGTCATTATCTAATGTAACACATTACTCATACTTAGATGCATGCAAAAATAATCAAAAATATTAATTACTCTAATTGCATTTGACATTAAAATATTTAAAGCATGAATAAGAAAAAACAATGTTTCTATAACTTGAAATGAAAAAATTAGCATGATAAGTTATCTGAAAAAGATAAAACAAAAACTTAACTAAATAATGAATATCACTATGGAATAAAGATGATCACAGAAAGTAGGATGGAATTTGGACTCTTTTACGCTATCGTGTCGCAATATCGTGTTATCACCCGCGATAGCATTTTTTATAAAAGGCATGGATCTGATTCCAGGTCTCAGAAATTCTGAGTTTTATGTACCTCTCGTGGAAGAACAAGTCCGTACACCTCGCAGAAGTCCAGATCTAAGGTAAAATACATGTCTTTTTCATGAAATTTCTTAGGGATCTTGCGTTAAATGTCAAAAGAAGATGATCTATGTGAGCAAAAATAGGTTTTGACCAAGAAATATGGATTTTTATGCGGGTTTCATGCTTTAAAAAACATTCCTTTTCATGTTTAATTTCACCATGGTTTTTGTAAATCTAGAACATGTATAAGATTGGAGAAGTCTGAAAATATTTTTGAGAGAACCTTAAGAGGAGATCTAAAAAATTTTTGATGAGATTTCAGGTTTGATAAAGGTTTTCACTATCACCCGGCGATTATCACTATCGCCCGACGATAGTCACTATCATCGACGATAGGGAGAAAAACTGATTATTTCGATAAAAAAAATTCAGGATATAGCATACAATTCCAGAGCACGTAAAAGTACTATACGAAATCCTCATGCATTGTGCGAACAGACAAGAAGAAACCGAAAATGGGAATAACAGAAATTTTTATTATCCAAAAAGATGAGTATTACAAAAGTATGACCTCCCTTTTATAGAATGAAGGAGATGGGAGAGATTACATGTAAGCAATGTGGGACTAAATAATTACATTTTTAACAGAAACAAGCCGAACAGGCCGCGCGGTTAGACGAATAGGCTAAACGCCCAACAACAACCAGAAGGAGAGAACAAGCCGCCATAGGAGACCGCCAGACTGCCCGGTCTCCAAGTCGCCTGAGACAAACCGTCAGATCGCCCGGACACCAACCAGCAATAGTCCGGCTACCAAGCCGCTAGAGACAAACCGCCAGACCGTGCGGTCTCTAACCCGCCAGAGCCAGACTTGCTGACCGCCCGATCTCCATACAGCAACACTCCCCCTCAAGATGGAGCATATATATCGATCATGCCCAGCTTGTTGCAAATGTGAAGAAAGGAGGCAGGCACCAGCTTGGTGAAAATATCAGCCAACTCTTTATCGGAGGTGACGAACAGAGTATAAATTTGTTCCTTTAAAATCTCTTCCCGAATAAAGTTGCAGTCGACTTCAATGTGCTTTGTTCTCTCATGGAAGACCGGATTTTTGGAGATGTACATAGCGGCCTTGTTATCACAAAACATAGGTAGAGGATGGTTGTAGACCTCTCCTAGGTCAAGCATGAGAGCCCGTAACCACTTCAACTCACATGTGGTCGACACCATACTTCGATATTCTGCTTCTGCACTGGACCTAGAGATGACAGTCTGTTTCTTGCTCTTCCAGCTCACAAGGTTTCCCCCTACAATGGTGCAAAAGCCCGATGTTGACTTGCGGTCTCCTTTGTCATTAGCATAGCTCGAATCTGAGTACGCTTCAACACTCAAATTACCATTCTTTTGAAAGAGTAGTCCTTTCCCAAGCGCTGATTTAACATACTCAAATATCCTAAGGGCGGACTATAGATGACACTCCCTTGGAGCTTGCATGAATTGGCTAACCTTGCCTACAACATAGGAGATGCCGGGTCTCGTCACCGTAAGATATATGAGTTTACCAACCAGACGTATGTACCTCATAACATCTGAAAGAGGAGGAGAGTCATCCGTCCAGGTTTTATCTTCTCTAGTCTCCATGGGACATCGGGCAGGTTTAGCCCCAGTCAACCCTTCCTCTTTTAGCAAATCAAGAGCATACTTGCGTTGGGAGAGGACTAAGGAATTGGGCTTCCGAGAGATCTCTATCCCCAGAAAGTATTTCGGAGAGCCCATATCTTTTGTGACTAGGTGTTGGCGTAGATGCTTCTTTATCAAGGTTATCCCAGCCTGGTCATCTCTAGTGAGAAGAATATCATCCACATAAACCACAAGAACTACCAGACCCATGGAGGTTTTGTGAACGAACAAAGAGTGATCAACAGAACTTGTTGTAAAGCCCACGGGGTCCACAATCCCGCTAAACTTCTTAAACTAAGCCCACGGGCTTTGCTTTAGGCCATAGATAGCCTTCTTTAGCCTGCATACTTTTGTCTCCCCCTGAGCAACATACCTAGGAGGTTGCTTCATGTAGACATCCTCCTGAAGATCTCCATATAGAAAGGCATTCTTGACATCCAGTTGGGAAATGGGCCAATCCCTGTTGACAGCCATAGAGAGGAGGACCCTGATAGTGCTGAGATGAACAACTGGAGAGAAGGTGCCAAAATAGTCAACACCATAAGTTTGGGTAAACCCTTTGGCAATAAGGCGGGCCTTGTAACAATCCACACTACCGTCTGGACTGAACTTCACCACAAAGACCCAGCGACAACCAACAACATCTGTGCCGAAGGGAGGAGGAACAAGGGTCCACGTACCCTGTTCAGTGAGAGTAGCAATTTCCTCATCCATTGCAACCTTCCAATAAGGAACAGTAAGGGCATCCTAGTAGGAATGGGGGATGGCAGTGGCAGAGATAGCTAGTTCAAAAGCCTTGCGAGAAGGGGTAAGATGGTCATAGGAAACCACAACAGCAAGCGAGTGCTAAGTACATGACCGAACCCCTTTGCGAAGAGCAATGGGAAGATCTAGGTCAGCAGGTTCCTCAGTATCCGGAGCGTCCGTGGCAGAGAGAGCTGGCTCGGGAGTAGAGAGCGATGACCGTGGAGAAGAGGGACATAGCGGAGGGGAGGAAGGAGGAGGAGACGATGGAGATGGTGGAGGTGGAAAAACCTCGGTAGGGGTCGATGGGTTGGAGGGAAAAATAAGAGAATCAGAAGCATCGGGAAGAGGAGAGGAGTTGTCAGAGAAATAGGGAGCATTATCGAAGAAAGTAACGTCAGCGGAGACGAACTGCTTGCGGAGAACGGGGTCAGAACAACAATAACCCTTCTGGGTGGTAGAGTATCCCAGAAAGACACATTTGGTGGAGCGAGGTGAGAGTTTGTCACGGGTGGTGGAGGGAGCGTGTACAAAAGCTGTGCACCCAAAGATACGTAGAGGGAGAGGAAAAGGTTCCTTGCCTGGATAAAGAATGGAGAATGGGGTTTGACCGTGGAGAACCGTGGAGGGAATGCGATTGATGAGATAACATGAAATGAGAACCGCATAGCCCCAATAAGAGCGAGGGACATGCATATGCGTCATAAGAGTGCGAGCGACATCAAGGAGGTGATGGTTTTTGCATTCCGCCACTCCATTTTGTTGCGAGGTATAGACACAACTAGTTTGATGGATAATCCCATGTTGCATACAGAAAGATTAAAAAGCTTGACTAATATACTCTTTAGCGTTATCAGAGCGAAAGACTTTAATTGAAACACCCAACTGATTTTGAATTAATTGATAAAAAGATGTCCATACATTGAATAATTCAGAGAAATCTCGTAAGAGATACACCCAAGTACATCAAGAAATATCATCAATAAAGGTTACAAAATAAGAACTACCCTGACCAACGGTGAGGGTAGGAGCAGGACCCCAGATATCGAAGTGAATGAGATCGAACGGACGGGTAGAGCCATGACCTTGCTTCGGCGGGAAGGAGGAACGGTGATGCTTGCCAAGCTGACAGGCATCGCAGTTGAGAGGAGAACTGTGCGGAGGGAGGTGGGGCAGAAGCTTACGAAGAAGCCGTGGAGGAGGATGACCAAGGCGGAGGTGCCACTGTAGAAGATCTGTAGAGGAGGAGGAGAAGGAGGACAGAGCAGAAATATTATCAAGGATGTAGAGGCCACCGATCTCAGTCCCAATAGCAATCGTCAGTTGGGAGCTCGGATCCTGAAAAGAACAAGAAGTTGGAGTGAATGTAACAGAGCACTGGAGTTGTTTGCATAAAGAGGTAACTGATAATAAATTGAACGGGAACTTTGGCACATATAGATAGGCCTGTGTAGGAAAACCGCAAATCACACCAAACCGCAAACTGCACCGCACCACAACCTGTTTCAAACCGAACCGATCGGGTGCAGTGCGGTTCGGTTTAGGGGGTCTGGAAATCGATCACACCGCACCGCACCGTGAATAAAATTGAAAATCTTAAGAAATATCAAATAAGAACCTAATTCCTAAACCGTGACAAACTGGCAAAGTGGCAATTTGTAACATTTGTTGTTTGCATTCCAGCAAACCGCAAGGAGAAACAGCCAAAGTGCCAAACTGCACTCCATGAACCGCACCCAGAAGGCCAAAATAATTTTGGCAAAATTGTAATTTACAAACCCTTAAGGCCTATCCGGCTATCCCGATTCCCGAATCACGACTCGGGATCGCCTCTTCGCAGCGGTGCGGCCTGACGCTAGGGTTTCGCGATTCGCTTTGGGCTAGAGGAGGAGGAGAAGGAGGACAGAGCAGAAATATTATCAAGGATGTAGAGGCCACCGATCTCAGTCCCAGTAGCAATCGTCAGTTGGGAGCTCGGATCCTGAAAAGAACAAGAAGTTGGAGTGAATGTAACAGAGCACTGGAGTTGTTTGCATAAAGAGGTAACTGATAATAAATTGAACGGGAACTTTGGCACATATAGATAGGCCTGTGCAGGAAAACCGCAAATCGCACCAAACCGCAAACTGCACCGCACCACAACCTGTTTCAAACCGAACCGATCGGGTGCGGTGAGGTTCGGTTTAGGGGGTCTGGAAACCGGCACATGTGCGGTGCGGTTCGGTTTAGGGGGTCTGGAAATCGATCACACCGCACCGCACCATGAATAAAATTGAAAATCTTAAGAAATATCAAATAAGAACCTAATTCCTAAACCGTGACAAACTGGCAAAGTGGCAATTTGTAACATTTGTTGTTTGCATTCCAGCAAACCGCAAGGGGAAATAGCCAAAGTGCCAAACTGCACTCCATGAACCGCACCCAAAAGGCCAAAATAATTTTGGCAAAATTGTAATTTGCAAACCCTTAAGGCCTATCCGGCTATCCCGATTCCTGAATCATGACTCACTGCGTCTGTACTCTGCAAAAAAAGAAGAGCCAAAGGCCCAAAGCGAATCGCGAAACCCTAGCGCCGGGCCGCACCGCTGCGAAGAGGAGATCCCGAGTCTCGCAGACTACACAGTCGTCGGTCGATTTCGCTGATTCCGGCGATTTCTACACCTCGCAAGCGTGATTTCTTCTCTTATTCCGGTAGACCGGAAGACGGCAGTCGGGATTTCACTGATTCTGGCAGACTGGCAATCGCGATTTCTTCTCCTATTCCGGCGATCTTCCTTGCTGGCAACCACTCCAACTCCATTACTCCAGTCCCCTACAGTCTACAGGCTACAACTACAGTGATTTTATCTCAACTCTCATCATCTTCATTGCTAGGGCAGCCATATGGTAATTCTTCTTCCACCTTCCTTGTTTTTTTATTTCATTTCAGTCTTTGGTATTGGGGGCTGTTGTGATTGGTGAGCCTTTTGCTAGTTTTGGAATTGGGGCTCGGATGTTATGGCATATTGATTTATTTGCATATCCTGATTGTTTTTTGAATTTTATAGTGGCATTGCTTGAAATAAGAAGATATGAAACAAATATTTGGATCATATAGTTTGCAAATTCAACTGCACAGCAGTTTGTTGCTACAATATCTACAGTTAATGTCAAGAACTACAACTTTTTTACACCTATACCAACATAAGACAGTTTGCTTTAGCCTTAATTAAATCAAAAACTTGAATATGTTTGATTAAAAAATTGTCAAAAAACCAAAACCGCACCGCACAAACCGAAACAAAACCGCACCGAAACCAAACCGCACCGCACGGTTTTGGTGCGGTGCGGTTTTGGCTGGCCGAAAACCGCACCCCTGCGGTGCGGTTTCGGTTTGCCTCCAAACTGCACCAAACCGCACCGCTCGCAGGCCTACATATAGAGTGTCCGCCAAATGAAGAGATAGAGTGACATGAACCACTCTCGTTCCATGGACCGGGGATGGAGAGTAGTAAGCAATGAGAATCGGGGACAACTGGTCGTGTGTTTATAGGAGAGAAAATCACTGAGGATTGCCCGTCATGTGATTAGTCGCACCAGAGTCCATCAGCCATTTACCTTGAGTAACCACGTGGGCACTACCTGATGACGTGACCACCGAGGCAGATGGATTTGGGGAAGAGGTGGAAGAGTCACCAGAGGGGCGAAGATGCGAATGTTCCATCCAGCAGCATTCCATAGTATGCCCAGTACGACCACAGTGAGAGCAGAGGAAGCAGGAAGGGCCACGCCCGCCAGACTGGTGATTGCGGCTACCAGAGCCACTCCGTTGAGTCTGGTGAGCATAGTTGTATAGTGGTGAAGGAGAGGATAGAAGGGGACGCTGAAGTAGAGAGGTAACAATGACAATGCGTGCAACAGTGGCATCCAAGGTAGGAGAGTCTGCATCGCCCAAAATTTGCTGGCGGATCATGTCATAGGACTCTGGAAGTCGCAGAAGATAGCATACAACAAGAAGTTCCTGGAAGTGCTTTTGCTGCTCGGCCAAATCCGCGGAGAAGGGGCGATTTTGAAGAATCTCATCCCCAAGAGCCTGAACTTGTTGATAAGCGGCAGCATGAGACATAGAAGGACGGGCAAAGAGGTCCGTATATAAAGTATAGATGCTGGACGTCTGAGCCCCCTTCGAGTACAAAACAGCAAGATGAAGCCAAGCCGCCTTGACGATCTCATCATGACGGACGATGAGAAGACATTCATCTAAAAGGTTGTTAGCAAGCCAAGTGCACACAAGCACGTCACTAGCATCCCAATCGTCAAACTCAGCGGAAGTGAGCTGAGGAGGGTCATCGGTGACATGGTGGCATTTGCGTTGTGAGCGAAGAAGGAAGGTGAAGGAGACACTCCAATAAGGGTAGTTGGGACCGATGAGTTTAGAGACGGTGCCAAGATTCCCAGGAGGAGTAGGAGGAGGAGGCGAATTGGATACGGGAGTACCGGTTGTGGAAACAGCCATGTAGGGAAGCAATAAGAAACCGCGCGAGAAGAAGTAACAAGCCATGCGAACTGAGAGAAGGAAGAGTGGCTAGGAAGGCCGCAGCGGACAAAGAACATGTAAGAAGCCGCGCGAGAAGAAACAATAAGCCACGCGAACATCAAGCAGGTCGTGCGACTAGGAAGGCCGCAACGGACAAAGAAAATATTCTGCAACGGTCACGGTGACAACACACTAGCGGCAAGGAAGGCCATGACCACGAAGCAGAGCAAAGTAGTAGGAAAGAAGTCGCACGACTAGAGTCAAGACCGCACGAATAGGATATAGAGAGGACCGCATGAACTAGAAGGAATTCACGGGGAGAAAAGAAGCAGAGCAATCTGCAAAAACAGGTCGCAGATAGAAAAAAAGAGAAGTCGCGCACACAAAGGGCAGCGACAAAGAGAAGGAGAGAAGAGAAGCCGCGCGAACAGATTGCACAAAGAAGGGAAAACCGTGCGGTCATAAGAAGGCACTGAATAAGGTGGAAAAGACTGAGTCCTCTGATACCATGTGCGAACAGACAAGAAGAAACCGAAAATGGGAATAACAGAAATTTTTATTATCCAAAAAGATGAGTATTACAAAGGTATGACCTCCCTTTTATAGAATGGAGGAGATGAGAGAGATTACATGTAAGCAATGTGGGACTAAATAATTACATTTTTAACAGAAACAAGCCGAACATGTCATGCAGTTAGACGAATAGGCTAACCGCCCGACAACCACCAGAAGGAGAGAACAAGCTGCCATAGGAGACCGCCATACCGCCCGGTCTCCAAGTCGCCTGAGACAAACCGTCAGATCTCCCGGACACCAACCAGCAACAGTCCGGCTACCAAGCCGCTGGAGACAAACCGCTAGAACGTGCGGTCTCTAACCTGCCAGAGCCAGACTTGCAGACCGCCCGGTCTCCATACAGCAACATGCATCATACCAAACTTATCCACGGATCGAAAAAGCATATATTGGTATAGTGAAGATTGTGGAACTGGATATGACTCGGGGGGCATAGATCTATGAGATGTTTACCCAATAAGGTATATTATCACTTCTATTGCAGCGCAGTTGGGTATCTGGTCCTTGAATAAGGGTTTGATAAAGGAGGTCCCGGGATCAAGCCCCGGGCCTCAACAACCTACCTGGGATTAAACCGAGGTGGAACCCAGGTGATTTGGTTGGGGATGCGTTAGACTGCAATCTTCCAGGTGTGTCCGGTTAACCCATTGTGTGCCCGACTTGGCTTCTTCTAACAGTGGAAATGAAAGTGAGGTTGACTGGTTTAAAGAAATTCATAAGTATATTGCAAAAGGTCTTGACTTGAACCCGACCCCAGAAGAATAAAAATATTGGGAGAGTCCAGTGGCGAATCCTCCTCGTCTTTCTATACAACGCGTTAGATAACCGCGGGAGACAGGACAAAGTTCAAGTGATGACCAGCCACCAACCAGTGAAGACTGGAAATTTTGATTATATTTCCTGCTATAACGACCCTAGCCGATCCAACGTGACAATATCATGGCTCCGCTCTAGGCGATGTTACCGGGCTGCAGCCCAAACACACTAACCCCTCTCCATGGACTGCCTCAATCGACGCCTCTGCCCACTAGCGGGTTGTTGGTGGCCACAACCTCCCTTTGATGAGCGAACTCGATAGTTAAGTTGGTTCGTACATGGAATTCCCAGGAGGTCACCCATCTCAGTACTACTACAGCTCGAGCGCGTTTAACTATGGAGTTTTCCAATTGATGATAAGAAGTTGAAAAACTCCATAGTTAAGCGTGCTTGAGCTGGAGTAGTACTGGGATGGGTGACCTCCTGGGAAGTCCCCGTACGATCCAACTTAACTATCGAGTTCGCTCATCAAAGGTAGGATGTGGACACCAATAACCTGCCAGTGGGCAGAGGCGCCGATTGAGGCAGTCCATGGAGAGGGGTTTGGTTGCTTGGGCTGCAACCCGATAATGTCGCCTAGAGCGGAGCCGTTATATTGTCATGTTGGATCGGCTAGGGTCGTTACAATAAAAAGTGTTGTAACACCCCAATTCTCTAGACTTGGGTCTCTGAGCGCTACCGCGCGGTGGTAGGTTTTTATCGCCTGACGGTAGCCTTCTTTCGTTGAGTGGTAGGCGTCGAGTGGTAGGCGTCGAATGATAGGCATCGAGTGGTAGCGTTCGACATTATCTAGTTACTGCTCAGTAGTAGCCCCAGTTCATCGAGTCGAAGTCGTCGAGACGAAAGCATCGAGTGAGCTACCGCGCGATGATATTTCTACCGTTGGTGGTAGTGCTACATTATTTTGAGACTAGTGGTTCAGGAAGTTACCGCGGCGGTGTAGGTAGCTACCGCCCGACGGTAGCAGACAGAAGTAGTTTTGTGGGTTGTGGTTTCCGGCTGTCTGATTCGCTTGGGATTTGATCCTATGGCTTAGAAGCCTTCGTCCTAGAGGCTTAAGTAGGGTTGAATCATTACTTCCCCTCATTCTCTTCATTTGAGTGGGAGTTGAGGTTTGAGAGAGAGGGTTTGGAGGAGGAAGAAGAAGGACTTTCTCCGCCATTAGCGAAGCTCCGAGCCTCCGTTTGTCGAACCGAGGCCAAATCCGTGGAGAGGACTTGAAGCCGCATACTTTCAGCCGTACAAAGCAAGATCTCCATGGCTAGGAAGAGGAGTCGTAAGGTAATGACATTTCTCCTCTCGGTATTTAGGATGCGTGCATGACATCCATTTTATTCTTTCTTATTTTCAAGCATTTAGGCACCAGATCTCTCAAATGAGTGGGGTACGGTTCTCCATGGATCAAGAGGAGCCATCGGGTCGATTGTGTCCGTCCCCGGCATGATGTTGCATTAGAAATTCGCTCCGCTAGTGGATTAGGCATTTTGGGTGAAGCCGTAGTCGCGACCGTTTGTCCGACTCGGTGATGTTGCATAACGATCCTTAAGGATTGTGCAAAAAATCTGTTTGCGGCAAGATGTCATTTGTGATGTCCCCCCTTATTTCATTTGAGAACGAATAGTGGATTAGGGTGGGAAAGGCTATGTTTGTTAATTTATATGCGAAGGTGCGGCTTTGTCTCTGTGGTCGGCCAGCTAGCCAGTGGCATGCAAGTCATGTGTGGAGAGTGTCCCGGCGAGACAAATCACCTTCTGAGAAACTGACGAGACTGCCAAGCTTTTGACAAGCCCGGGCAATGAAGCACATGAGCTAGTGAAGTCAAGCAAGGGTTCTTAGCATCATTTTGTTTGTGTGATGGAATCCTGACGTGAGAAGTCAGAGCTTGAAGGCAAGCCCGGGTTTTGAGAGCCACGAGCGGGTGGGGCCTAGACAAGAGTTTCGTATGGTGGCTTGATTGCAGATAGGGGAAAATGAAAGTACCGGTGTGCTGTGATGTCATGATGCGTGATGGTGTGTTAGATTCATGCGCTATTAGGTGCCTTGGGTGAAACTCAGGTTTGCATGCATGCTTCATTGTAGGCCGTTTTTTATTAAATGCTCAACCTAGAAATATGTTTGATGTCTATGACATCCCAACCTGTTTCTTAACTCTCCATGTTTATATACATTTGGATACAAAGTGCTAACCTGCATGGTGATAGAGTGCCCCGAGATGTGCTAGGGATGACTGAGAGGAGATGTATTGGTTACACAGTTGAGGTCAGCCTTTGCTGACCCACATTACAACAAATTTTTACAGGGCAAGGATCGCAAGCAGGAGCAAGCTCGTCGGCCAAAAAGGCCTAAGCCTCATGAAGTGAACCCTCTTTTATTTACTTAAGATTTGTTGAATGCTTTGCTCCATGAGCTGTAATCCGTCTTGCATGCTGAGGTAGCCTAGGAGTGCTAAAGCACGTTGCTCTGTTTGTTATTATTTCAGTTTTTGGACACTTGAATGTTGTAAGGCCTTAAGGCTGTTTTGATACTCCTATGGTAGTGGATAACTTCTAGTGTTTGTGGGTTTCCGCTGTTTTGTGTTCTGAGTTTTGAGATGCGTTGTTATTCTATATCACTTTATAATGCTAAAGCTATAGCGACTATATATTGTGGGGTCCCGGCCGGACCCATATTATATGGTCACTACAGGGAAGGTATTACAATTTGGTATGAGAGCTAGGTTGGTGTACGGGTTAAGGTTTTGTGGTCGATTTGGCATAATCGGATCGCGTAAAGAAGTTATCCACATAAAAGTATTGTGGGACCGTGAGGGTCCTTGTGTCTAAGTTTTGCGATGTGGGAACTGATTCCTGTTTTACTTTGCTTTTGTTAAGGGTGCAAGCGACGAGGTGGGGAAGTCAAGACCGTAAGAGGAGCCTTCAGCGAGCAGTGCTACTACTCCGGGTCCTATGGGCATGGGTGTGAACCCGGTCAATTTCTGTCACATGCTTGCAGAGGCAATGGTAGCAACCCAAGATGCAAAAACAGCACAAGTTGTGACCCGTGTTGTACAGGTAACGACTCTTGTTACCCTGGATACAACACCAGTCATATCGGGCGGGGGATCAAGGCAGGCAAAGCCGTTGGCTGAGAGAGTGGTTGTTAGGCAGGGAGACCGAGAGATGAAGTATTTTCTAAGTTTCCATCCTCCAACTTTCAAGGGAGTTGGCACACCGACCGATTTTAAGGACTAGTTAGCGAGGATTCAGGAACTTCTGAGGGAGGTAGAGACGTCAGAGGAGAAGCAATCTCAATTCACGACCTTCATGTTAGAAGGTGATGCCAAGCTGTGGTGGATGAGCCATAGCGGTCGCCAGTTTCTTGGACGCATCTCATCCATAGAAGAGTTCGGGAATGCCTTCTTAAAGAAGTATATCCCTTCTTCGACGAGGTTAGAACTTTAGAGGCAGTTTCTGCACTTTGTGCATCGTGATAAGACTGTAGATGAGTACATTCAGTAATTTACTCGTTTAGTTCGTTATGCTAGAACGACCATGGCTGATGATGATGAGAGGTACAAGATCTTCTACCATGGGTTGAGAGAAAATTTTAGACAACCCCTTATAGCTATGAAGAAGTCAAGTTTGAGGGCCTTAGTTGAGTGGTCTGCTCCCTGATTTCGGCCATGAAATTGGTGCAGGCAGTTAACTAGGGAGGAGCAGCTTTCATAGCATTGTTGAATGTTCAACTCTCCAAGCTATCAATTGGAGAAGTGTCGGTAGTTGTATAATTAGAGGATGTATTTCCTGAGGAACTTCCAGGAGCACCTCCTCGACGGGAAATCAATTTCTCGATTGAGTTAGTGCTAGAAGCTATACCGGTATCACGTCCTCCTTTTAGGATGGCACCAAAGGAGTTAGCCGAGCTCAAGGTACAGTTGCAGGAACTGTTGGAGCAGAGGTATATTAGGCCCAGCTCATTGCCATAGAGAGTGCCAGTGTTGTTCGTGAAGAAGAAAGTTGGCAGAATATGTTTGTGCATAGACTACCGTGAGCTGAATAAACTGACTATCAAGAATAAGTATCTGATTCCACAGATAGAGGACCTATTCGACCAGTTGGTAGGGTAGGTGGTGTACTCTAAGATGGACTTGAAGTCAGGGTATTATCAGTTGCGGATTCGAGATGAGGACAGACTCAAGACAACATTTGGTATGAGGTATGACCACTTTGAGTTCTCGGTAATGCCGTTCGGGTTGACAAACGCACCATCTGTATTTATGGATTTGATGAACTGAGTGTTTCGGGAGAACTTAGACTCTTTTATGGTAGTCTTCATCGATGATATTTTGGTATACTCCAAATCGGAGACAGAGCATGAGACTCACTTGAGAGTGGTCTTGTAGGTGTTGAGAGAGAACCAACTTTATGCTAAGTTCTCAAAGTGCGAGTTCTGGTTAGAGAAAGTGGCATTTTTGGGCCATGTGATTAGTGGTGATGGGGTGGTGGTGGATCCAGCGAAAGTTGAGGCCATCAGGGATTGGCCAGTTCTGAGTACTGTTGCGGAAGTCAGGAGTTTCCTTAAACTAGCCGGGTACTATAGAAGCTTTGTTGAAAACTTTTTGCAGATAGCTCTGCCCCTCACTACTCTGACTCGTAAGGATCTGAAGTTTGTGTGTAATTAGGAGTGCAATCAAGAGTTTGATACCTTGAAGGAAAGTTTGATGTCGGCTCCCATCCTAAGTCTTCCTAAAGGGACTACAGGATTTCAGATTTTCAGCGATGCGTCAGGTAGTGGTTTGGGTTGCGTACTAGTGCAGCATGGCAATGTGATAGTCTTTGGGTCTAGATAGTTGAAATCTCATGAGAGAAATTACCCCATCCATGACTTGTAGCTGACGCCGGTAATTTTTGCATTAAAGTTATGGCGATACTATGTATACGATGTGAAGGTGGAGATCTTCATAGACCACAAAAGCCCGAAGTATCTTCTGAAAGTCAACTTAGGTAATTGATAGTAGTAGTTGACCAGAGAATCTATCTTGAGAGAATAATTCATCGACCTGAGCTCGAATATTGTCGAGCTAAACTCAGAGAAAGAACTCTGAGTTCGTCGATCTGAGATAGACGATAGTCGAGCTGAGTTCGAAGAACTTTGAACTAATAATCTGAACTCTAAATTCTTCTAATTCTTGAGTCTACTGAAGTCCACTGCTGGCTGGTCCATGAAATTTGATTCTAATGCCTAGCCTAAACTCTAGGACTGACAAACTTCACCCTGGCTATACAAGGTGGGTCAAACTTCCTAATAGTGAACCTTAGCCCAAATCCAAACTAGGGATCCAACAATCTCCCCCTATTTGGGTGAGGTCACTAATAAACAAAATATAAGAAATAATCACAAAGCAAGACAACAAATATCTGGCAGAAAATGAAAAGTCTAGCAGATATATATAACAAGTGTTTTGTGACAAATTAACATAAATAGTTCAGAAAATAAACTAATCAAAAAGTTATTTAGGTTTCTTGGAATTGTCTTTGTAAGAAGGTTATCTGAATATGATTTCCATGTTAGTATTGACAGCTTCTTTCTTGGACATTGTCATATCAGCTGCTCTAATAATGTCTCAAGAAGTTGCTCTTGGGACAACAACTTCTGGGTGAAGACTCACGTAAGCATCTAAATTGAAAATTTGATTTGCTTTATCATACCTTTTTAACTCTTCTTTCATGTAGGAAGACATGGTAGAATACTGAGAGGGATCCTTGCCTTCTTCTTTAGCTTTGTTAATCAAAGATAGTCCAATTAGCTCTTGAAATCTGGCCATTTTAGCAGTGTTCTCCTGTTCAGGATCAACAAAGGGAATTGGTAGATATTCAGGCCTTTTTAGACTGCTGTCCTTCTTTGGTTCATCATGAGATATTGGAGAACTCTTTAGCTCTGTAGTTGAAGGTGGATTGTCTCTTGTAGACTGCTACTGGCGATGTCTGCTGCTCTGAGAACTTGGCTTGGAATGTCTTTGATATGTTTTAGTGATTGGAGTAAATTTATGAGAAACACTTCTAGAGGCCCCTGCTGATGGAAGAGGAGGAGGATCCTTTCTGAATTGCTTAGGAGCGGACCTGTATCTTCTCCTCTTCTTCCTTTCCTTTTGTTCGGTCTTAGATAGCCACATCCAATGAGGCTTACCAGGATAAGGAGTAATCTTATTAAATATGTAGTATGGTGTGTCTGCATTGGGGTTTGGTTTAGGAATGACCTTGGGAGGTGCTTTCCTTTTCTAAGCTTTGATCTTCTTGGATTTTGATTCATCAGAATCATCATCATCATCAACATCATCAACATCATCATTGTCATCAGAAGATCTAGGAGGATTATCATATAAGTCAACAATTTCTTTCAGTGCTTCCATAGAGATCTGCTTTTCAGCAACACTCTGATTTTCTTTTCTTCTTCTGCTATATCTGCAATCATAATATCATCCAAGGATGGTATAGGACTTTCATCCATTTTGTAAGTTTTAGTATAGACAACCTTTTGCTCAGGAACAGAAGTTGGTACAAAAACATTCTCAGCAACTGAAATGTTTGAAAGGACTGGGGCCACAAAACTTACTCTTATTTGGTCCATAACTGCTGGACTTACTAGAGCAGAATATCATACAATGGCTTTGGAGAAAGCTTGCTCAGGAAGAGAAAGAAAATGATAAAGAGTGTCAAAAACTCTTAATAAATCAGCTAAGTCCACAGAAGGGACTAGGTAAAAGAATGGTGCAGCTGCCAAAGGTTCTGCATTCTCAACATCAATGAGATCAATATCAAATTCTGAAGGATCTTCCTCAAGAAAATCTAATAGCTCTGTATCTGTATTTACACTTTCAATAACTATTATATCCATATGTACATCTGTTGTTGTTGCTGCTACTGCTTCTGTAACTGCTGCTGGAGCAGAATATTCGATTGCTGGAACTACTGCTGCTGGAGCTGCTTCTTCATAGAGCATCTCCCCCTGCCTGGTTTCAGTGGAAAATGAATCTAGACCCCTAGAAGAAGGAGGGACAGAGGGGACAACAACAAGAAGAGCAGAGAGAGGAGATGGAATTAGCAAGAGGTGTGATTGCCTCTACAATGAGTTGCCTAATGATTGGAGTGATGTACTCCAGGATGGTGGTAATGGAAGGAGAATCCATATCCATAAACTTAGGAGGAGTCTGAGTGGATACAGATGGATGGATGGAGATGGAGGGAATATCCAGATGTATAGACTCAGGTGGGATATGAGTAGATACTGATGGAGGAAAGGGAGGAATAATATTAGATGGAATAACACCTTGCATGATGTCATCTAGAGAAGGTGATGTAAGAGGAGATGGAATAGAAGTTGAGATGACATGTTGAGGAGAATTTAGTGTAGATGGTATGGAGGTTAACAAATCAAAGGATGGGGATGACATGAATGTATGAGGATGTATGTTAGTAAGATGAGGTGGTGGAGGAGATTGAGGAGGTGGTGACTGAGGAGGTGTTGTTGGAAGAAGTGTTGTTAAGGAGGTGGAGGAGGAGGAATGGGAACTTCTTCTATAGGTTGGGGAGTGGTTGGTACAACCCTGGTGCTCTCAGAAGCTGACGAAGAGGAAGAAGCCCTGGATGGTTTAGTGATTGTCCTCTCCCATCTGCTAAATAAAGCACAAGTTAACCTCTTAGAGGCATTGATGAACACTGTTGGGGTGACAAGTAGTTCATGAGCCTTTTCCTGCAGTAAGATCCCTAGAATCCTCGCAAGGCACACCTCTTTCTTATTGTTTTTCCTTTAAATCAACTCAAAGAAAACCTTTCCCTAGTTCACCTGCTTCTTATTTACTAAAGTACACATCACCAAGAATTGGTTCCTGTTAATTTAGTCATAAGTAGTATGCTTGCCCAACAAGACTTTTCCCACAACATCAACCAAAAACTTATACTCAGCAGATAAATTTTCTTTAATAATTTGTTAGGGTTTCCCTCGGAGTGACCCATTTTTAGCAGCATATCATTATACTCCAAAATGTCTATTTCTAGATCTTCTTCTCCATTATTAAAACCGAAAAATTTCAGATAGAATTATAGGAGTAAGAATAACCAGTTGTCCTTCTATTGCTCCTGTCATTATCTCAGCATCAGGTGTGGTTGAAGTATATACCATTCCTTTATTACAGCCACCGACAACTTCATCCTTGTGGTCATGAACTTCTTTAACTACTGTTCTTCAAACAGTTACAGTATGTCAGTGAAGATCTTATCATGATGGCTGAAGGAGTCGAAGTCAATATCAAATCTGGTGTCGTACTTCATTCCTGAAAGAGAAATCGCTGGAATTGCCATGGCTTGCCTGCAAAATGAGAAAGATCAAGTGCAAGAGAAATCTGAAAGCGCGGGATGGAGCTCGAAGAAAACTAAATTATAAGGTTTTCAGAATATGAACCGCCAGACTCCGTCCTGCGAAAAATAAAAAATCTTCGATCTCAGATCGACGAATATTGAAAGTTCGTCGATCTCAGTTTGAAGAGGAGGGAAAATAGTTCGTCGATCTTAGGTTGACGAAATATTCTCTGAAGCAAGTTCATCGATCTCAGGTTGACGAAAATGATTTCATACAGAGATATCGTTGATCTCAGGTCGACGAAAAATCTCAAAAAAATTTCCTAGTTCGTCGATCTCCGTTCGACGAACTTTGATAAATTCTTCGATTATAGACAAAAATTAAATTAAAGCCTCTTCATTTATCATACCTAGTTGATTCATAAAGAACAGATAGTTTCTCTCATCCAAGGGTTTGGTGAAGATGCCTGCTGTTTGTAAATCAGTGTAGATGTAGACATGCATAATTTTATTTTTGTCCACACAATCTCTAATGAAATGATGTCTTATTTCTATATGCTTAGTTCTAGTATGATGTACTGGATTCTGTGTAATGGAAATTACACTTGTATTTTCACATAGTAAGGTTGAATTATTTAAGTTGAAACCATAATCTAGGAGTTGGTTATGAATCCACAGTATCTGGGAACAATAACTGCCAGCTGCTATGTATTCTGCTTCTATAGTTGAAATAGACACAAATGTCTGCTTTTTACAAAACCAAGACACTAGTCTAGCACCAAGGAACTGACATATCCCTTTGGTGCTTTTTCTGTCCACTCTATATCCAGCAAATTCAGCATCTGAGTATCCAGTCAACTCAAACTCTGACTCAGCTGGATACCAGAGTCCTAGACTAGGACAACCCTTTATATATCTTAAAATCTTTTTTAGAAAAGTAAGGTGGGATTCTTTAGGGTTCACCTGGAACCTAGCACAAAGACATATATCAAACACTATGTCTGGCCTACTTGCTGTGAGATATAACAGAGACCCAACAATGCCCCTATATAGTTTCTGATCAATAGGCTTTCCATATTCATCAGAGTCAATCACAGCATTAGAAGCCATGTGTGTTTTCTTTGCTGAGGCATCTGACATCCCAAACTTTTTGATTAGCTCCTTAGTATACTTGGACTGGGATATGAAGATGCCATCAGGAAGTTGTTTTACTTGGAGGCCAAGAAAGTAAGAGAGCTCACTCATGCTACTCATTTCAAACTTGGAATGTATTAGGTTAGAGAACCTCTTACATAGTTTGGAATCAGTAGAGCCAAAAATAATATCATCTACATAAATTTGTACTAATAAGATTTGATCCTTATGATGTCTAGTGAACAATGTCCTATCTACTATGCCCCTAGAGAATTTATGCTCTAGAAGAAAGCTAGCTAAGGTTTCATACCAAACTCTTGGAGCTTGCTTTAGACTATAGAGAGCCTTATGCAATTTAAAGACATAAGAAGGATGAGTTGGAGAAATAAAACCTGGTGGTTGCTCCACATAAACCTCTTCTTTAAGTTCACTATTTAAGAATGCACTTTTGACATCCATTTGATATACTTTGAACTTCTTGTAGGCAGCATAAGCAAGGAAGATTTTGATTACTTCTAGCCTTAAAACAGGTGCAAATGTCTGGTCATAGTCAATTCCTTCCTCTTGTTTATAGCCTTAAGCAACTAGCCTTGCCTTGTTCCTGACAATAACTCCCTGGACATCTAGTTTATTTTTGAATACCCATTTAGTTCTAATGACTGGGTAGTCTTTGGGTCTTGGAACTAAATCCCAAACTCTACATCTCTCAAATTGGTTGAGCTCCTTTTGCATTTCAATAATCCAGTGTGGATCTTGCTCAGCATATTTTATGGATTGGGCTCAGTTTGAGATATGAAGAAGGCATATATCAAGTATTGGTTGAGTTGATGCCTGGTCTGCACACCTATTGACATGTCTCTAATCACCTGAGATACAGGATGATCTCTAAGTGTGACAAACTCAGTAGGTGGAGTTGGTTCAACAACAACTTGGGGAATTAATTCCTCTTGTGGAATTATGGGAGTTATTGTTGGTTTAACATCCACTTCAGTGGATTCATCTTCACTTTCTTCATTTATATGTGGAGAGGGATGTGCAACAGTTTCATTTGTGAGGGTCAACTCATCCAACTTCTCACACAAGTGTGGTACCTACAAAGTTTCACTGGTAGAAGGATTCTTCTCCTTGTAAGACATGTTAGTTTCATCAAATGATATATGTATAATCTCTTCCATTTTCATAGTAGATTTATTATATACCCTATATGCCTTACTGACTTGGGAGTATCCTAGAAAAATTGTCATTGTAGCCTTGGCTTCAAACTTTCTAAGATATTTCTTATCATTGTTATGAATGTAGCATAAACAACAAAAAATTCTAAAGTAATCTACTTTAGGTTGCTTCCATTTAAGTAATTCATAAGGAGTCTTGCCATTAAACTTATGTATCAGACTCCTATTAAGTACATAATTTGTTGTGCTTACAGCCTCTGCCCAAAAGGATAGTGGCAAGTAAGCATCTGCAAGTAATGTGCCTGCATCTTCAATTAGGGTCCTGTTTTTCCTTTCAGCTACCCCATTTTGTTGAGGAGTTCTAGGAGAAGAGAAACAATGCCTGATACCTTCCTTCTCACAGAATTCTTGTATGGGAAGAGACTCAAACTCAGTACCATGATCACTTCTGATCAATGCAACTGGAGTAGAATACTCAATCCTTATGCTCTTAAGAAAGTCTGTAAGAACTTTAAAGTTATTAGACTTGTTCCTCAAGAAGAACACCCAAGTGAAACTTGAGAAGTCATTTACAATCACTAAGGTATAAGATTTCCCTCCTAGGCTCTGTACAACAATGGGTCCAAAAAGATCCATGTGTAGTAAATACAGAATCCTAGGTGAATCGCTCTTATTAATGGATTTAAAACTATTTTTAGTTTGCTTGCCTAATTGACAAGCCCTGCACAAGCTTTCCTTCTTATAGGGGTAATAAAGTAATCCTCTTACAGGATTATCCCTAGATAATTTAGCAATGTTCTTTAAGTTAACATGTCCTAATCTCTTATATCATAGTTCATTATTACTACTAACTTGGTTGAATAAGCATATCTCAGACCTAGCAGTCTTAAAATTTACTATGTAGATATTTCCTATTCTAATTCCAGTTAAAACTACTTTATTTTCTACATAAGTGATAATACAGGAAGAGTTATTAAATAATACCCGAAACCCTTCATCACATAATTGACTTATGCAGATTAGGTTGTGCTTCAGTACACTTACATAAGCTACCTTTTTGAAGGTGACAGCTCCAATATTTACTTTCCCATAGCCTTTAGTCTGGCTACAGTTGGAGTCACCAAAGATCACTTTTGGACCTAGCTTGGACTTATAGTTGGTTAGATTTTCCTTACTGCCAGTCATGTGCCTTGAGCAGCCACTATCAAAGTACCACTGTTCCTCTGTAGTAGAATAGGAGTTCACCTGCATAAGAACAGATTAGATGTTCTTGACCAAGATTACCTTGGATCCTTGTTGCTTTTCATACTTAAAATTGGAAATAAAAGAACATTCAGGTTGATTTTTATACTCTAGGGGGTGATATCTTCTTGGTGGTATTATCCACTGGGTGAATGGATTGAGATATTCCTTAGGTTGATTAAAGGTTCTGAAAGAATAAAAATTTCTATTATCTTGAACTTGGTTCGACGAATTCTTGTGAGTTCGTCGATCTGAGGTCGACGAATAAGGATGAGTTCGTCGAACTCCGCTTAGAGAATGAAAGTATTCATTCACTGTGCCCCAATATTGCCGATCTCAGCTCGAGAACCATATTGGTTTCATCGATCACAGTTCAGAGAATAATTATAATAAAAGATTGTGTTTGGAGTTTGTCGGCTTGAGTTCGACGAACTGTACACATTTCGTCGATCTGAGTTCGACGAAATCTACTGAACATTGTTATTGTT
Organism: Platanthera zijinensis; assembly: GCA_039513925.1. Taxonomy (NCBI): domain Eukaryota; kingdom Viridiplantae; phylum Streptophyta; class Magnoliopsida; order Asparagales; family Orchidaceae; genus Platanthera; species Platanthera zijinensis. The sequence continues at coordinate 161,387,556 of CM077093.1, forward strand.
AGGATTTTTCTTGTTCTTTCTCTTTTTCTTATTCTTATGTTTTAATTCTATTTTCTTAGTACTATGATCATCTACCTTTTCTTTGCCTTTTTCAGAAAAAAATTTGATTGGAGTTGATAGTATGTTTTTTTGAATTAATGGGGTTGGCTTGATGAAGCACCTAAGCCCAACTTGTCATTAAGTCTGACATTTACTGTGCTTGTGATGTTCATCAACTTGATGCTTCTCCCATTTAGGGATTCTTCAAGTTGCCTTGCCTCAGCTAATTCAGTTTTTAGAGAGATGATTAGTTCATTAGTTAAAGTTAATTCATCTTTCAATTTAACATTTTTAGAAAGGAAATTATCTTGTTCAGTTAGTTTTTCTCTAAGGAATTTGATTTCCTTCTCAGAGTTTATTAAATCAATACATAGTGATTTAAGTTCAGTTCTAAAATCATCTGAATTAAAATCAAAGGAGGAGAGTACCTGATCTTCTTTAGATTGAGGTTCTTCACTGTTTGACTGCTCAACTTCTGAGAGGCTGCCTGATACATCAATAGCCATCATGCAAACCTGCTTTGCTTTAGTCTCTCTTCATCTTCATTGGAGCTTGAAGATGAAGATTCATCTTCAATTTCACTCCAGGTTTCAGCAACAAAGTCGTTCTCCTTCATCTTATGCTTGCTGGAGGTGGGCATGCTGTATTGCTGCTTCTTGGGCTCCTTTTCTCTTCTTCTCTCCTTCTTTTGATTCTCTAGACACTCTGATATGAAGTGTTCTGGCTTCCTGCAACCAAAGCAGACAATTTCTTTAGTTGGGGTTTTATCATACCTTGGCTTGTCATCTTGTCTAGATGACTTCCTTCTGAAATCCTTCTTGCCCATTTTGTAGAATATTTTGGCTAGGAGACTCAGAAATTCTTCACTAGCTAATGGAGCTTCTGTTTCTTCAGATGCTTTGAATGCTATGTTTTGCTCATTTCTAGCTGATGAGGGAGTGTTCTGCTCAGCAGCTTCTCTAGTCTTTATTAACTGCTCATATGATTTGAGCTTTCCTAGTAGAGATTTAGTAGAAATCTCATTAAGACTTCTGGCCTCTTTGATTGGCCAGATTCTAGAATCCTATGAGCTAGGGAAGCACATGATAATTTTATCATTGACCTCAGTGAGGGTTATGTACTTATCCAGAGTTTTCAGCTCATTGATGATTGAGCTTAGTCTATTGTACATATCATTCACTGACTCTAACTCTTCTTTCTTGAAGTTCTCATATTGGGAGATGAGATTTGATCTCCCATCTTTTCTCTTATCTGTAGATCCAACAACCATCTGGTTTAGGGAATCCCAGATGGCTTTAACTAAGGTGCACTCTGCCACTTTCTGGAAAATATCATCTGATAGTGTATGAGCCAAAATGTTCATGGCCTTGGCATTAGCTATCTTGGCCTTCTTCTATGCATCTGTCCACACAGGTGGTGGAATAGCATGAGTGCTGGAAGTTATAGTAGATATAGCCACTAGAGCTGGTGGACCTATCAAAATAGAATTAAAAATATCTTCATCAATGGAGTTCATATATAATTTAATTCTTGCCTTCTAGATAGCAAACTTGTTCAGGTTGCAAACAAGAGGTCTGGTGCTTGCATAGTCCTTATTCTGTGCCATGATATAAGTAATGTACTAGAGAAATTTAGATCTTAAAAGGATCTGTTTGTTCAAGTGTTACCTTGTACAACAAAATAAACTACCCTTTGATACCAATTGAAAGTCAACTTAGGCAATTGATAATCCTTTGATACCAATTGAAAGTTAGGGGATAGATCTGATTTACTCTAGAGGGGGAGGGGGGTGAATAAAGTGATTTAAAACTTTTGCTATTTTTAAAATCTATACCAGTAAAATAAGTGATAGTAGTAGTTATATGAAATGAAATAGAAACTAGACTAAACTACACAATCACAGCACAATAGAGCAAGGAAAAATTAATACACAGACAACACAAGATTTTATAGTGGTTACCCAAATCTGGGTACATCCACTCTTCTACCACCCTGGTAGGAATCCACTAACAGTTTTTTGATCAGGTGACTGCCACCACAGGTTTTTGCTCAGGTGCCCTGTCACCATAAGATCTATTTGCAGGGAGGTCTGAAAACCCTTTAGGCTTTTGATCAGGTGCCCAAAAACCAACACAAGAACTTTTGAAGGGAGTTAATAAACCCTTTTTACAGTGAGGTAAGAAGGTGATGTTGTATTCTCTTTATCTCAATAATAGAGAAGACTTAGTGGATTGTTGGTGTCAAAGCTCCCCCTCAGATGTTGAAATGTTCAGGAAGATTGGAGCTTTACTCAGGGTGTAGGTATTCAGAAAGATGTTGCTCTCCAACAAGCTTTTTAGACTAATTGTATTCGATGTCTCTTGAAAGCTCGGAGAAGATTTGCTGATGATGAAGACATAATGAATTTTCAGACAGACTGTCTTTCTATGTCTGCCTCTATTCTTAGTTGATTCTCTAACTTCTCATTTTCTATCTTGTTGTTGATAGCAGATGCTTCTTCTCTGTATATCTTCTGAATTTGAATTTTACTCTTTGATTGACTGCTGAATTCTTTGAACTTTGACAAAGGGCTAGAAGGGCATTAATTTTATTCCTCAATTGTCCCAGTTATTAAGCTGAATTTTTACTCTATGAAATCCAGTAATTAATGCTGCCAATGAACGACTATATTCATAAGAATAAATGCATTTAAATACTCAGAGAAATATAGGCAACAATATATTAAATCAGCCTTGGTCAATCTGGAAATGAACTGCAGAGAAGGAAATACTGAACTAACAGATTTCGTCGACCTCAGAATAGATTTCGTCGACCTGAACTCAAAGTTCGTCGAGCTGAGAAATCATCTCCGTCGACCTGAGCTTAGAGAAGAAATAATTTGGAAAGAAACTGTCTAAGCTGAGCTCCAAGTTCGTAGAGTTGAGGTAGAATATCATCGACTAGAGAATCTGTCTTGAGAGAAGAATTCGTCGACCTGCGCTCGAATATCGTCGAGCTCAACTCAGAGAAAGAACTCTGAGTTCATTGATCTGAGATCGACGATCATCGAGCTGAGTTCGAAGAACTTCGAACTAATAATCTGAATTCTGAATTCTTCTAAGTCTTGAGTCTCCTAAAGTCGTACTTGTGCTTTGGTAAAGGCAGAATGTCAACGACCGAGTGGTTTCCTGAAGTCGTTGCCGGTTCCGCAATGGAAGTTTGAGGATATTTCTATGGATTTCGTGCACGGATTGCCGAGATCTCAGCGTGGCCATGACTCAATCTGGGTGATTGTAGACCGGTTGACAAAGGTGGCTCACTTTCTACCGAACAAGCGGGACGATTCAGTGGAAACATTGGCAAAGCTCTATGTGGAGCAGATTGTTCGATTGCACGGTGTTCCCCGGAGCATCGTAAGTGACCGAGATGGGCGCTTTACCTCGAAGGATTGGAGATTAGTTCATCAAATGTTGGGCACGAAGTTAGCATTCAGCACGGCCTTTCACCCGCAAACGGATGGCCAAACTGAACGAACCAACAGAACGATGGAGGATATGCTCCGTATGTGCGCCCTGGACTTCGGTAAGAATTGGGAAGAACATCTTGTTATGGTGGAGTTTGCCTATAATAATAGCCATCAAGCGAGTATAGGCATGGCCCCATTTGAAGCGCTGTATGGTCGTAAGTGTCGTATACAGCTAGCTTGGGCAGAAACTGGCGAGACCAAACTTTTAGGCAAAAAGGAAGTCGAGGATGCTACCTCAACAATACGCTCTATTCGAGAGAGGCTCCTAATAGCCCAGGACCGGCAAGCCAAGTATTACAATGCTAAGCACCGGAACGTGGAGTTCGCGGTGGGTGACTGGGTCTATTTAAAGATTAAGCCATTCAAAGGCGTATCTCGAATTCGGCGGTTGAAAAAGCTAAGTCTGCGATACCTTGGTCCGTTTGAAGTGGTGGAGCGAGTTGGGGAAGCTGCCTATCGGCTAGCTCTTTTATCAGAATTGAGTGGATTGCATGATGTGTTTCACATCTCGGTGCTATGCAAAGCAGTCAAGGATCCAGCTCAAGTAATTGACAATGATCGAGTGCCGGTTGAGTATGGGCTAACGACAAAGGTGAAGCCTATACGGATCGAGGATCGAGCCGAGAAACAGTTGCGGAACAAAGTGATCGGGATGGTCAAAGTCCGATGGGACAATTGTGGCCGAGAAGAGCTGATATGGGAGCGCGAGCAGACCATGCGAGCCGAGTTTCCCGAGTTATTTTCGTAACTTGTTCGCTCGTTGTATATGTAATAGAAACATATAAATGTTTTGTTATTTTCTCCCTACTGTCTTCAAATTTCGGGACGAAATTTTATTAAGGAGGGGGGATTGTAACACCCAAAAAATCTCAAAACTGGATTTGAGGTGTAGGTTGTTTGACACGGCCTGGGACACGGGCGTGTCCCAGGGCGTGTCGGGGGTACACGGCCTGGGACACGGGCGTGTCCCAGGGCGTGTTCAGTATAGTCGACGATCGGAGGTCGACTATAGTCGAGCTTGGGACACGGCCTTCGACACGGGCATGTCCCAGGGCGTGTCACTCAAGAAATGGCTGGACTGAGTCAGAGATGTACACGGCCCGGAACCAAGACTTGCACACGGCCGTGTCAGATTTGACACGGGCGTGTCCGAGGGCGTGTGCCTACCCGTGTACTACTCTGATTGATTTTAGAGCTCGTTGAGGACCGTGTAACAGGGGTGACACGGGCGTGTCACATGACTGACACAGGCGTGTCAGGTTCGACACGGGCGTGTCGATTCCCGTGTTCTGGTAGTTTTCAGTCGGTGCGAGTGCCGTATGTACCGCTTAAGGGTACACGGCCTGTGACACGGGCGTGTCACAGGCCGTGTCGGCCAAAAGAATAATCTTTTTCGGGCAAATCTTGGCCGTTAATTTTCCTTAAAGAAGATCCTGTGGCTAGGGCTCATTCCTGGTCTGATAAGGCCGGGAAAGGAGGAGGAAAAGCTCATTTTTGAGTTCATATTCTCTTTCTAAATCTAAGAGAGAGGGGAGAGCAAGGTGAGGAAGAAGAAGTGGAATCCGGCTGCCGGTGGTGCTACGGTGGTCCAAATCGTGAGCCGAGTTCGGATTTGCGAAGGCAACGCTGCTGCGAAGGCTTTCATCCGTCTCAAATTTCTCTCCATGGCTCCAAAGCGAGTTCCTAGGGTAACGATTTCCTGCTTGGACATGTGAAGTCCTTATTTCCTGCATTGCATAGGGAAAACCCTTCCCCGCGAGTATGCAGTGGGTTGTGGCGTCCCTTGGGGTAGATATGTGAAGTCCCCCTTGTTAGAGTCCGGAATTGGACTACGGATCTAGGCATGCTGTGTGAAGCCCATCTGGACATATTGGTCTGGATTGGTGATGCTTGTTTGCATATCGGAGAAGACTCCGTAATTATTGCTTGTATGTATGATGGATAAAGTACTGGAGGAAGTCCAGGAAATTGTGAGAGTTGGGTACAACTCTTGTGGCCGTGAGTTGCCACTTTGTGTATGGTTGAGCGTTGGGCTGCAATTGTATGAAAAGGCTTCGTGCCGAACAGGCAAGGTGAAACCGACCCGCGCCTTTAAATGTGGCCTCAGGTACGATGTACTTGGTTGGGCAAGGCGATTTGAGCAACGGGGGGTGGCTGATCTATACCTGCGTTATGTAGGCTGGACATGAGAGCGCCAAGGCATTGGGCTTTCGTCAGCGGCATAATGAGAGTCTTGGGCCTGCGTGCCGGACTAAATGCTCATTTGGTGAGATCCGGTGTTTCCGGTGCACCCGAGAGTGCCATGAGTGCACGGGACGTCGGGCCGTCGTGCCGGCGTTTGTGGTATGTGACTGTGCGGTCGTGCACGTCTTGCTTGAACTGCTATATATCATATTGGACGATTGTTATGCAGGGATGGAATTTCGCTGCCCCGTGCCAGGGGCAGGGTCGTTATAATTGGTCAGCTGAATGCTGACCGATGCCCTGTTTGCCACCGCTTGGTGGATTGGTTCTTACAAGTACTGGAGGTGCTGGCCCGAGCGGGACTTAGCGGGCTGAAGCCCAAGCTGCGTTGCTGCCCTCGAAGGCATTGTATTGTTTTGTTTCTTTTGTTCATGTGTGGCCGGCCTGCGTGCCGATGTCTGTAATCCACACTCTTGTTAAGAGAAATTGTTGTAAGGCCTTAAGGCCAGACTCTTTTGATGTTTGTATACATTCCTATGTTATAGTGGACAGTGTTCTTGATCTTGAGTTCAAAGATTCAACCGTGAAACTTCCGCTAGAATGCTCTGTGTTAGGATGCGTAATTATGATATTAGTTCGTAGCGTCTCCGCCTGTTTGTGGAATATGGTGTGGGGCCCCGGCCGGACCCTCTATTATATTCTTCTTGACGGGTAGAGGTGTTACACATGTCTTCACTAAACGCTTCTATTCTTAGATAGATTTTTTGTTGAGTAAGCATTGAGTGAACTATCTTTACTCAACGCTTCTATACTTGACAGATTTCTTATTGAGTAGGCGTTGAGTAAACTGCCTTCACTCAACGCTTTTGTCCTTAGACCAATTTCATGGCAGCAATACTGTGGCTTTGACTGCATGTAGTTCTGTAAACTCTTTTAGGCTTCTTAGCATTGAGTGAACTGCCTTCACTCAATGCTTCTAGACTTGACCAGATTTCTTGTCAGCATCTTTGAGGCTTTGACTGCTTGAGCTTCTGTCGACGCTTTTAGCCTCTTGATATTGAGTGAACTGCCTTCACTCAACGCTTCTGGACTTAGCTAGATTTCCACTTTGCCAGTATTCTGTCTTGAGTCCAACTAGTATTGTGACCCTGACTACCTGTCAAATCAGTTAAACAGAGAACAACCTGCATACATTGAACTTAGAGCATGCATCAAATACATTTATGTGTATACCATTGTCCTATGAGCCTTCTTCAAATCTAGGATATTATGATCAATGAACCCAACAATCTTTCACTATTTGAAGAAGTCAGATCCCTAGACAATGATATACACTACCTCAGATAGAAGATAAACATTCATAGAATTTGAGAATAGAAAATGAAGCACACACACAAACATATGAATATCATTAAAGGCAATAATCATAAATATACAATGTGCTTAAAATAATGTTCACTTTCCTACAACCCTTAAGGAAAATACAAAACATATGTTTTTGGTTCCTTATTCATTATCCCACTACAGGGTTTCTTGGCAGCCTTTTCCTTATCTTCATCCTTCTTTTCCTTTTGTCTCTCAAAATAGTTGTAGGGCTTTGGAAAGTACTTACTGGGCTCCACATCATCTGGTGGCAGTGCACCTGACTTTTTATCTCTTTTGAATATTCTCTTAGCCTCTTCATTTCTTTTTAGTTTGGCCCACTCTAGGGAGATATAAAGCTTTCCCCTATCATTTTCTTATCTTTTATCTGATCCCAGATAGACAAGAAAATAGTCCTAGACTGTGGACTCCACTTCTCAAAATCTGGCCTGGTTTCCATCTCCTCTATTTACCTTTTCTTGCTAAGCCTGATTTCTTTTTCTTCTTCAGCAATAGACTTGCCTCTTGCTCTGGCTATCTGGTCAGCAGTAGAACTGAATGTGGGAATTTCAGTAGTAGTAGATGGTTAAGTCCACTGAGCACTAATCTGATTAACATATTGATCTCCCCCCTGATAACTATATTGTTCATATAATGCATCTTGAATGGTCCCAGGAATAGCAGGAATATTTTTATATGTATGTTTTTCAAGGCCAAATGAACATATGATTACATTTGTTACCCAGAAAACATTCTCAGTGTTATACTTGATCATTGCCTTCTCCCCCTTTATGACCTCTTCAAATAAAGCAGCAGTCAGGGAGTTCTTGGCTATGAAGAGTCTTTCATCTAGAAAATTTACACCCTTGGTTACATGATTCTTGACCTCTAACATGTGATCATCCAGAATCTGAGTACAGGCATCCATTCTCCTTTTCAGAGTTTTCCTGTGGGCTTCCATCAGATTTTTCTACACATTATGAACATTTCCATGTTGTTGGAGGTTATGTTCTGATTCACCAGAATATCATGCTGGGTTTTGCTAATTTCTCCAAGCTTGCTTTCAGTAAATGTTACAGCAGGAGAAGCCCTCATGAAGAATGCTACTGTGTTAGCTTCCAGTAAGTTTACCTCAAACCTTATGGACTTGATTTCAGTGGAAAGATCCATTCTTACTTCCTTGATGGAATTATCAATGTAGTGCTCAAACTCCCTTCTTTGATAATCTAGTAGACCCTTTAGTTGAGCTAGGAATGTAGGTGACATCTGTTCAGCTTGATGAGATATTCCTCATTCACGGATATCCTTATTTCTTTCCCTGTCCACATCTCTTCCTTGTGAGTCAACCATCATTTATTCTGAAGAATGTGCATCAACATTTGCAGCAGTACCCTTTTCAGACTCAAATGAGTCTATATTATACACTGTCTATGGAGCAGGGAGTTCAGAGTGAATCTCCCCCTCAGACTAAGCATTCCCCATGGGAATTTGCTGCTCTATAGTGGTTGTGATTGGATCATCTTCTATTATCCTCTCATGGACTTGCTCCCCCTCAACTTGAGGATAGAATAGAATAACTTTAGGATCCTCTGGAGTTTGAGCATTCCTATTCTACAGATTCTCAATGAAGGAGTCTAGTTGTTCTTAAATTGATTGGATAGTCTCCCCCTCAGCAGGGGAAAGTATTTGGGAAGTGTCTCCCTCAACATTTGCACAGATATTTTCTATTACTTGTCCAGTCAGAATTTCCAGAGCTTCAACTGGAATCTCTTAGACTGGGATCCAACCTCTTGATTCCTTGCTGAAGGTTCAGAATAAATTGAAACTTGAGCACTCATGTCTTTCCTTGTTTCTTCAGAAGAACTGCTTTTAGTCAGCTGAGGATCATGTGTCTTTTCCTCTCTCTTCTCAGAAGAAGTACTTTTTATGTTTTCCTTAGTCACTGGAACAACCTTCTTTTTCTTCTTCTCAGCAGTCTGTTGATGTGGTAGTAGAACTCTTTCCCACCCATCAAACATTTTGGATTCCATTCTCCTCATGTGATGGATCTTTGTCCCTAACCTCATATTGAGGATCCCTGGAATATTACTATGTAGATATAAAGATAAGATCCTATCCAAGTTAGGTTCTGGGATGCATTCCACTATTCTATCAAACATCACTTTTCCCCAGTCTGTTTTCTTATATAGAATAATCTGGGTCATGAGTTCAAACATCTTCCTTGATATTTTATCATGTGAACCAGTTTTGCAAAGCAGAGCTTTTTCCACTGTATCTGCTAGAAACTTTCCTCTCAGATTAATTTCTTTCCTCAACATAGATCCAATGGTATACTTAGAAAGCCCACACTACTTGAGGGCAATCTTTACATCATCTTGAAATAAGTCTGTATCGTCATCAAACTGCTTCACCTTGCGTAGATTTAGTACTTTGCATAATCTCTTGGGAGTAATCTTGATCTTATGCCCACTGATTGAGGATTTGATTTTGTTTGAATCTTAGTCCACAGTGGCATTTGAGTACAATTCCAGAACTTCTCTCTTCTAAATCAAAATTGGCTCGGATAGAACGAAATCTAGGTCAGCGACCTCAAGTAAGTGTAGGACTTGTATAACCTCCTTGTTGGGTACATTGGAAAATGTGTACCTGATTTGGAGAAGCCTCACTTAGCTCAATGATATACATCAAGGTGTATTTGATGTTATTTTGAGTTTATATGTGCAGGTTAAGAATGTGCTAGAATGCAGGAAAAATATTCTAAGTCCATATGTCGACACCTGAAGAAGCTGTGTCGACACTTCAGTACGATTGTGTTGACACTTGGAAATAGCTGTGTCGACACTTCAGAGAATTTGTGTCGACACCGGGAGGCAGTGTCGACACACAGAAGATTATAGTCTACATCGAATGTGTCGACACCGGGAGGCAGTGTCGACACACACAGGCAGAGTCGAAAACAACTGTGTCGATACCTAGAGGCAGTGTCGACACACACTATGTTCTGAGTCTACATCAACTGTGTCGACACACACTATGTTCTTAGTCTACATCAACTGTGTCGACACACAGGACTTGTGTCGACACACAGCTGAGTCTAGACCAAGTTGATTGCTGATGAATGATGAAGTGTTTGTGTCGACACAAATAATCAGTGTCGACACATTCTACAGATGCAGTATCAAGGAGCTGTGTCGACATCAAGACAGCTTTGTCAACATCACCAAAGGTTGTGTCGACACTTAAGTCACTTGTGTCGACATATATTGACAGATGGTCTCAACACTTTATGGCAGACAGACTCGACGCTTTGCTGACAGAGTCAAAGGCTCAAGAACTGTTTGAAGACTTGGCAGCTGTGGGTTATGACAGGTTTACTGAAGCTATCAGACTTATCAGAAGTTTGTTATAAACTGGATCAGCCGGTTACTAAGGATGAAGTCTATAAATAGATGGATTCAGAAGAAGAACAACATAACCACAAACAACATAGAGAAGAAGTATTGTCACCACTAACACAATTAGAGATTATTCTCTGATCAAGAAAGTAAAAGTAAAAAAAAGGAGAAGATCTTCGTGAGAAGATCTAAGAAGATAATCTGAAGTAGTTTACTATTCAGATTCTGTCTAAGTGGAATTCAATCAAGAATTCAGAAGTATCTTCAAGAGATTTGGATAGAGAGAGATCTAGCTATTTGAAGACAAAGAGGAGACATTCACAGGTCTCTCAAGAAGCAGATACTGAACTAATCTATCAAGGAGATTCAGATCTATTTTTAAAGTCTAAGAAGGAAGCTACCAGTCAGTTTTATTCAAAGGAAATCAACCCAACTAAGTTCAGATTCAAGAAGCTTTGAAGAAAACTAAGATCAAGTTGATTTCAGCCATCAGCCTCTTCAAGAAGCTGATCAAGAAAGTTCTTATCCCTTCTCTCTCAACAGGGGTAAGAGATTACAAAAACTCCTTATCAAATTCTATAGGATCTATTCATAGATCTGAGTTATAAGCCTATTTTATAAAGGCTGAGTGTAGGAGATTTATTCTCTGAGGTAGGGCTGTTTATGCTTGAGTTGTAGGAGAAGGTTTTCTCTAAGTTGTAGGCCTTATGGAAAGGCTGAGGTAGGGATTGTTAGCCTGAGTTATAGGAGAAGGTTTTCTCTGAGTTGTAGGCCTTGTGGCAAGGCTGAGGTAGGGCTTGTTAGCCTGAGTTGTAGGAATCCTTCTTGATTCTGAGCTGTAGGATCTGAGCATCTGAGTTAAAGGAAGAAATTAGGCCGACTCTAGCATACTGCTAGATAGGTGAAGGGGGAAAGTGAATGTACCCAGACCTTGGGGAACCACTATAAATCTGTGTGCAATCTGTGATGTGTGTATGTTTGTGATTGCTGTGCTGTGTTAGCTTAGTTATATCTGATTTATTCAAATAACTGTAGTTATATTCTGCCTTAAGTTAAATCAAGGAAAAGTACCTATTCACCCCCGCTCTAGGTGTTTAGGTAGTCTTGAAAGTAAAACTATCAAGTGGTATCAGAGGGAGGTTCCTCAAAGAAGGACTTAACAGACTGAGTTAGATCCCTAAGGCAGAATCAAGAATCAAGAAAATGGGTTCTGGAGAGAATCACAAGGAATTAGGGTCAATGAAATTACCCATCTGCAAGAAAGAGATTTTTGGAATCTGGAAAGAAAGGGTTAGATTGTTTATGGAGGCCTCTGACTCAAGGATATATATCACAGTAAAAGAAGGTCCATATATCCCAATGAATGTGTCTGCTCTAGATGCAAATCAAAGAACTCCTACTGATTTTTCTGAAAAGACCAAGGATGAAATTATATTGGCAACTATGGATAAGAGAGCTCAGAATATCATAGTGAGTGTCATAGATGATTATACTTTCAAAAATTTGATTCACTGCAAAACCTCCAAGGAAATGTGGGACACCTTGATTGTCTACATGGAGGGTTCTAAAGAAGTTAGACAAGACAGAAAGTCTATGCTCAATCAATAATATGAGAGTTTCAGACAAGGGAAGTCTGATAGCATATCTGAATGCTACAAGAAATTCTACATGATAGTGAATGAACTAATGTCCTATGGAAGGGTCTTCCGTACTTATGAGCTGAATGACAAATTCCTAAGATCCTTGACAAAGGATTGGGATACCAAGATTTGTGCCATTAGAGAAGTGGCCAAACTAGCTGACATTTCTCCTCCAACCTTATTTGGAAAATTGCTATCATATGAAATGCAACTAACAGCTAGGAAGGAGGAAGAAAGAAATACAAAAGGAGAGCATAGAGAAAAGTCAGTGGCCTTCAAGGTTGAAGCCACTAGAAAGAGCAGGAGGATGTGTCCATCACCTCCTAAGGAAGTTGCTGAAGTTATCTCAGAAAATTCAGAAAATCAGAACACAGATAGCAGTGATTCAGATGCAGATTTTGCTGCCTTTACAAGGAAGTTTCAGAGGTTCTTGAAGAAGAAGCAGTGGAAGTCAAGGCCCTCCACATCACAGCCAGTTGATGACTATTATCAAAAGAGAAAATCATCAAGAAAGGAAAGGAGCAGGTCTAAGCCCAGCAAAGCTACAACATCAAAAATTGTTTGTTATTGCTGCAATAGGCCAGGACATGTGGTGGCTGAGTGTCCAGAAAAGAGAAAGGAGTCAGCAGACAGAAAGAAGACTCAATAAAAGGGCAAGAAGGAGAAATCCTTTGTTGCTAAGAAGGAGAAGAGTCTTACAGATCAATCCTCCTCAGAGTCAGAATCTGAAGCTGAAGCATACATTGGACTGTATGCAGCTAGTGAAGAAGAGGAGTTTATGCAATTGCTGGACTCAATCAATGAACAAGAAGACCATCAGTGCATGGGACTGATGGCTGAATCCGAAGACAACAAGTGCCAGGATCATCCTTGTCCCAGCAAGGTACAAAGTAATTCTAGAATTTCTGATTACAGTACTGGTTCAGAGTCAGATTCATCTTCATCAAGTGATAAGGATCGATCAAAATCTGAAGGAGATATTCATCAGTTGATAGATGAATATGAGGACTTATTGCAGGCACTTAAGAAAAGCAAAAACCTGGCCAAAAATCAGGCTAAGGAAATTGCAGATCTTAAGATGACTGCATCTGGTTTAGAGAAAGAATTGGATCAACAAATGAATGAGGTTGCCAAGATGAAAACTATTACAGTTATTCAGATGGGTATAATCACATATAAAAATGATCTAATTAAAAGTCTGGAAGTCAGACTTCAAGTAGAGAAAGATTTGGTGGCTAGTTACTCTAAGCCAAAATCAGTCTTACCCTTAATAGATGAGTTTGTGGCTCAAAAGGGTAAGGCAGGAATAGGCTATAAAGGTAACACCAGGGCTGCTCATTTCAAGAGAAAGAGCAAAGCACCAGTTCAGCCATTGAATTTTAAAGTCCCTGTAGCTTTTAAAAAGGTGCATGAGCCTTCTAACAAGTATGATCTTGAAAACATTCATAGTCATAATAAGACTGATGTTCTGAATAACAAGGGTGTTAATGCCAATAAGTCAGCCCATGTTCATAAACCCCATGGTTATAAGAAACAAGTGGGTGTAGCTGTAGCAGCACTAGCACAGAACAGAAATTCTTCTGTCAAAAATGTATCTAGACCTAGATACAACAAGTATGAATGTTGGTGCTATGGCAAGACATGCCATTTTTCCTTAGACTGCTGGCATAACATAAGTGTCAGGAAGAACAACAATTTACTAGTTAGAAGAGCTGCTGGTAGTTTTGATATGAATGGTGCTAACTTGAACCAAGGACCCAAGTCTTACTTGAGTTCTAAGGGAAGGTAATTCTGTATTGCAAGAAAGTCCAAGTTGTCATGCCCCTATATGGTACTTGGACAGTGGATGTTCCAGACACATGACTGGAATAAAGGGGCTACTGAAGGAGTACACATCTATCAAGGATGGGCCTAAAGTAATCTTTGGTGGATCTGAAAGAGGAATCATCAAAAGATTTGGTAACATCTCTTCCAACCAAATTACCATCACTCAAGTGGCTTATGTAAAAGGTTTGAAACACAACCTAATAAGCATAAGTCAGCTGAGTGATCTAGGATATGACATTTCATTTATTAAGAATGGATGTCATATCAGAAGGTCAAGTGATCAAAAGGTCATATTGACTGGGTATAGAAAGAGAAATGTTTATTGTCTTGATTTTTGGTGTGAGAACAAAGGTTCTCCTATTTGTCTTGTAGCTAATGAGAAAGCATCTCATTGTGTCAAATGGCACAAGAGGCTGGCTCATCTTAACTACAAGACAATTGGTCAACTCTTTAGTAAAGAGTTAGTGAGGAATGGTCCTCAAGTTAAGTGTATAAAGGAAGGGATATGTTCAGCTTGTCAAAAGGGCAAGCAGACAAAATCCTTCTTTCATAGCCTTGAAAACAAGGATTCAGTGAGGTGTCTATACCTCTTACATATGGATCTTTTTGGTCCTATGCCAGTTCATAGTCAAGGTAGAAAGGTCTACACTTTTGTGGTTGTAGATGACTATTCTAGATATTCCTGGGTGTTCTTTCTAAGACAGAAATCTGAAACTCCAAGTGTTTTACACAGTTTTGTCAGACAAATTCAGAATGAACTGGACAATACAGTGGTCAAAATCAGAAGTGATCATGGCACTGAATTTCAATCTGAAAGTATGACAAGATTGTGTGAAGAGTTTGGGATTTTTCAAGAATTCTCCTCACCTAGAACACCTCAGCAAAATGGTATTGTTGAAAGAAAGAATAGGACATTGATTGAAGCTGGTAGAACTCTATTGAGTGACACTTCTCTCCAAGAATATTTCTGGGCTGAGGCAGTAAACACTGCATGTCATGTACTCAACAGGGCTTCTATCACTAAGTACCACAAAAAGACTCCCTATGAGATCTTGAAAGGTAGAAAACCAAATCTATCCTATTTTAGAATCTTTGGTTGCAAGTGTTATTTTCTTAACAATGGCAAGTCTTATTTAACTAAGTTTGCTGCCAAATCCCAAGATGGGATATTTGTTTGGTACATCAATAATAGTAAGGCTTATAGAGTCTACAACTTGATTACTCAGGTTGTAGAAAAATCTGTACATGTTGTATTTGATGAAACAAGATTAATCAACAGTGAGTTGTCTTGTAGTTCATGTAGTCCAACAGGTATAAGCAATAGAATGGACAAGCTTTCCATTGCAGAAGGCTCAACTGTAGATGAAGTATTGGAAAATGTTGGCTACTATCCAGGGGAGTACAAGACTCTCTAGAAGCTGATGACAACCAAGAGATGCAGTATAATGAAGAAACAGGAGGTTTTCAGCCAGAAGAAAGTCTACCTCCAGCTGTAAGACATCTAAAGGATCATCCAGCAACTCAGATAATTGGTGATCAAATACATGGAGTGTAAACCAGAAGTAGAAATCTGAATATAGTCCTACACTCAAGTTTTCTATCTCAACTGGAGCCAAAGAAATTTGAAGAAGCTATCCAAGACCAACACTTGATTAATGCTATGCAAGAGGAGCTTAATCAGTTTAGAAGATGCAAGGTCTGGGAGTTGGTTCCTAAACTAAAAGACAACAACATCATTGGTACAAAGTGGATTTTTAGGAACAAGTTGGATGAGAATGGAGTTATTTTGAAGAATAAAGCAAGATTGGTTTCAAAAGGATACATGCAGGAAGAGGGAATAGACTTTGATCAAACATTTGCCCTAGTAGCAAGACTGGAAGCAATCAGAATATTCCTTGCCTATGAAGCATATCAAGGCTTCAAGGTATATCAAATGGATGTGAAATCAACATTCCTGAATGGTGATCTGAAAAAAGAAGTCTATGTAGAGCAGCCATCAGGTTTTGTAGATTCTCTTAAACCTGGTTATGTCTATAGACTTAGGAAAGCATTGTATGGGTTAAAGCAAGCCCCAAGGGCTTGGTATGAAACCCTGTCTACTTTCTTTATTGAGAACAAATTCTCAAGAGGTAAAATAGACAAAACTCTATTCCTAAGGGAATCTAAAGGGTAAGATAATCTTAGTTCAGATCTATATAGATGACATAATCTTTGGGTCTACAGAGAACAACCATTGCAAGAAGTTTGCCAAACTTATGCAAGGGAAGTTTGAAATGAGCAGTATGGGGGAACTTAAGTTCTTCTTGGGACTCCAAGTAAGACAGACTGATGATGGCTTGTCCATATCCCAGTCTAAGTTCACCAAGGAGTTAATTAAGAAGTATGGTATAGAGTCATCCTCCACCATGAGAACTCCTATGGGAACAAGTATGCCTATATGCAAAGATGATGCAGGAAAACCTGTAGATGAGTCTTTGTATAGAGGAATAATTGGCTCTCTATTATATCTAACTGCAAGTAGACTAGACATTATGTATGCAATATGTGTCTGTGCTAGGTACCAAGCATGCCCTAAAGAATCATATTATAATGCAGTCAAGAGGATTTTGAGATATCTAAAGGGCACACCTAATCTAGGCCTTTGGTACCCTAGGAATGGAGATTTTCTACTAACAGGTTATTCAGATGCAGATTTTGCAGGCTGTAGAGAAGATAGAAAAAGTACTACAGGTACATGCCAATTCCTGGGAGTAAGATTGATATCTTGGAGCAGTAAGAAGCAGATTAGTGTGGCAATATCCACAGTTGAGTCTGAATATGTGGCAGTTGGAAGTTGCTGTGCACAACTATTATGGATTCAGCATCAGCTAAGGGATTATGGTATTTAGGTAAGTAGAACACCTTTATTGTGTGATTCTAAAAGTACTATTTCTATTGCAAACAATCCTGTTTCACATAGTAGGACTAAGCACATAGAGAAAAAATACCATTTTCTTAGAGAACATGTAGAAAAAGAAGACATCTCATTAGAATTTGTTAAAACTGATTTTCAAATTGCAGATGTATTTACTAAGCCTCTGGATGAAACTAAATTCAATGATTTAAAATTGAATTAGGAATGCTGACCATAGGTTAGTTTTACAAAAAAAAAATGGCTAAGTAAAATGGTGTCGACACATTCAGTGATAAGGTGTCGACACAGAGAATTCATGTCGACAATTCAGGGAAATTGTGTCGACACAGAGAAAATGTGTCGACACCTAAGGGACAAAGAGTCGACACATTCAGAAATGTAGTGTCGACACAACCAGAGTAATGGTGTCGACACTTATAGATTTTGTGTCGACACTTATAATAAGAGTTGACACAGAATTTCTGATGAACTACTAAGTATCTCCTGTGTCGATATATCATCAATTGGTGTCGACACATAGTAGTCAGCGCCATGGTCGAGATAATAGAAGTTTGTGTCGACACATTCCAACAGTGTCGACACTTTTAGATAGTTTTTGCCCGCCTTTTGATCTTCTTTGATTAGAAGGGTATAAATAGGTCAAGAACTTATTCTGTCGACACGCTCACCAGGGTTTCGAGACAAAAACCTTGTGTCGACAATCTCTCTCCTCTCCAATCAAGCTTTCTCTTCATTCCAATGACGCTCAAGGTTGAAGACAATGTCAATGAAGGATATGAGTTGGTTAGGCATGCATTCAACGATGCCGAAACGGAGATCAAACAGGTCATTTCCTTTCTTACAGACAATGGATTAGAATATCTAGTCTCTGAAACTACGAAAATATGGAAGAAAGAAGTATTTGAGTTCTACACGGCTGCATCGGTGGATTCAACCGGATTAAAGATCAAATCAACCGTCCATGGAGAACGAGTCAAGCTGACTCAGAAAATATTGAGCAATATCCTACATCTTCCTAGAATACAAGATGAGGAAGAGGTACCAGCCTCAAGGACCAGGGAGGCACTTCAATGGTGTGGATTGGATCCAACTATAAAGATAGGATCTGCCATCAACAGGAAGGGCATGAATCCTCAGGGGAAATCCTGTCTGAAATAATAGGAAAGGTGATCTTATGCAAACTAGGTGGCTCTGATAGGATATCAGCCTATATGTTTAGCCTGATGACTAGGGTGATCTTTAAGATTCAGACAAATTGGTCTACTGTACTGTTTGATAAAATCAAAGAAGGAATCAAGAAGCCAAACTTGGCTATAATTTTGAGTTTGTACCTGGCTGGAATCATTCCAGAGGTAATGCAATAGATTCCTGGATCCAAGATCAACCACATGAGGAGAATTGACATGAGGTTATTCTCCAGGTGGGATAGAGTTCTTTCAAAAGAGATGCCTGAGCATGGTCATGAATATGCACAAGATTAGGAAGAGCAAGTTAGAGCACAAGTTCAGGATCTGACTGTGACTACCCAAGTCCAGGAAGAGGCTATAATTGCACAAGTGCAGGGGGAGCTGGAAAGTATACAAGTCCAGGATAATGCTGAGAATGCACATTTTCAGGGGGAGCCAGATCCTTAACAGGTACAAGAGGAAGAAAGAATCAATTTATCAGAGGACATTGTTCCTCAAACTGATCTTGATATTTCTGGTGTTGCTACTGCTGCTGAGAAAGTACAATCTCCTGCTCTCACACAACAAGAATTTACTCTTGAAGAGCTGTTTTCTGATATTGGAGAGGTAGCTGATAAGGTTAAAACCCTTAGGGTTGAGGGGGAGCAAGGTGCTGTTGAGTGAGAGCAAGTATATGTTGAGGGGGAGCAACATGGTGCTGAGAAATAAATTCCTACCACTCCTCCAAAAAGAGTTCATATTGAAAGTACTTCAGAGTCTGACAATGTAGAGGTCAGGGAGGCTAAGAAAAGAAAGCTAATGGTCTTCAAGAGGAGAATTCACAGCTATAAGAAAGCTCTCCAGACAAAAACTCACCAAGCCACTGCTGATTTTGATTACACTAAATTTATGATAAATTTATAGGTCAGAATGGATGAGCAGAGATTGCTTCTTGAAAAGTATGTGGATGAAAGCCAAAAGGCTCTTCAATTTGATCTGGCACAAGAGATAAAATCTATAAGATTTGAAGTTAATCAGAACAAAAGAGAGATGACAGATTGCTTCCACAAGGGAGACAATGCTGTGGTATTTCTTGCCAAGCAACAAGCAGACATAAAGAAGCAAGTGGATGAGATGGCTATTAAACAAGGATATGTCCTTGATAATCAGATAAGAATGAATGAAAATCTGACTGAATCACATAATGTGATAGTCAATGAGTTCACAAACACTGTTGTTACAATGACTGCTGTAAGGGATAAAGAAAAAGAAGAATATGATCAGAAGCTACAAGCTGCCCTAAATGAAGTTAAAACTGCCATCACTTCATCTGAGAAGTTGATTAGTGTCAAGCTTCAAAAATTAAAGCCATTCTTTAAAGATGGAATCAACTATCTGGATGGACAAATCAGATTTCAGAAAGATGACTTGAGATAGCATGTGGCTAGAGAAGTCATAAAGGGGGAGAGGGTGTTAGTCTATGTTGGGTCTGACCATGCCAAATGGGTAACTAACAGCATAAGAGCCACTCTTGGATATCCACCCCCGTGTGATGATGATAACATGGCTGAGTCAGGGGTGCAACCAATTCTATTGAAGGTAATCAACCTGAGGTTGCCCAAGTCATTTACCCTCCTGCAGATATTGGAATGACACATGAATAGATTCAGTCAATGTACAGCCCTCCACAACCTATTACAAATATGATTGTTGAAAAGGTTGATATGCCAGATACTGCTATCAAAGCTCAGCAAGATGCTCTATTATCAAAGAAAAGATTTAGAGAGCAAGCAGAATTAAAGCCTGACATTGAGTAGTGGAGCCCCACTTCAAGGAATATCATTTTAACTGCATGGAAGGCTGTAAAAGATCAAGTACATGAAAGGGGAAAATGGTACAATGAGCATGAATGGAAAAAGTATGAAGCCGGACAAGAAGCCATAGTTCAACACAGGAGAAAGGCTAAGATGGGGAAGCTACCTCCTGATACTCAGGAGCCTAGCAAGTATTTTCCCAAGCCCTTTCATTATTTTGAAAGACAAAGGATCAAGGCTGAAGCACTGAAGAAAGTTGATCTGAAAGGCAAGAAGCCCATGGAAGATACAGAATCTCCTGCTCAGGCTCAGATAATATCTGGAAAAGGGATAGTCATCAAGGAGCCTGCCCAGCCTTAATCTTAGCTTTACTAGTTTTTTGTTTAAGAACTATGTAATTGTTAGTTTGTTAAAAGAAATCAATGTAAACATTTTGTAATAAACTTTTTGAGTTGATATACAAAACATTGTTCTGTGATCATTTACTTTTACATCTTTATTCTGTGATGTATCTATGATATGTGTTTTGTTTACATAGTACCCTGTCATATAATGCTTATATACATCATCATGTTTATTTTATAAGTGGTGTATATCATTGGCTAAAGGGTTATGACTTCTCCAAATAGGGGGAGATTGTTGGGTACATTGGAAAATGTGTACCTGATTTGGAGAAGCCTCACTTAGCTCAATGATATATATTATGGTGTATTTGATTTTATTTTGAGTTTATATGTGTAATATCCGTTTTCCCCTTTCCAGGGCTAACCCAGATCTTATGCCCAGAACCGCTGCCTTACGGTGACACTAACACACGGGTTAGTCGACACCGCAAGTCGCCGATTCTGCCGGCTAGTACGATCATAAACCTGTTGGCCAATATGAGAATAAAAGTATAAAACAGAGTAAATATCACAGTCCACAGCCACAGTACTAATCATATATATATCAAATGAAAAGTACATGAATATAGTCCAAAATGAGTACGGAAATGAAAGTGAATAAGGGCTTATGCCAAGTACATCAATATCAAATCACTCTCTCTCAATCAAACAGCAGCGGAATCTAACATCTCAACTCATCACACCTGAACATGTGCTCTAGTAGTAGTAGTAGGTGGTATCGGCATCTGCTCCTCAAGTCCTTGCTCCTCGACGTGCTGCTCCATCTCCTCGTTACCCTAAAATAATATGCTCACCGACCATTAGTCAAAAAGACTAAGTCGTTTCCTCCGCACCTCGCCCCGCAACTCCTAGGCATCGAGCGGGAGGACGAAGCGGAGGACAACAAGGGGTAGAAAAAGTGGAAGCAGGTGATAAGAGTTAACTAGCAGTTGTAATAAGTATTGTTATCCTACTCTAGCAGTTCTAAGTATATAGTACAGGTAAGTAAAAGCAGTACTAGTAAAAGAAAAGAACTGAAAGTAAGAGCAGGAATAAAGTAAGCTGAACTGTAAAGCTATCTATCATCACAGATGTACCTTAACTTATAAAAATGCCCATACAAATTTATAAGTTAAGGTTTCCAGGAATTATAACTTATCATATAAAAGAGCCCATACTAATTTATATGATAAGGATCTATGAAGCGTATGCCCTAATATGAATGGATGTTAAGATGCAATTTATGTAGCAGACAAGTGTAACTCACACACAATGACTCTGTGATCACAGACCTTTAGTTCCCACTTTTCGAGAGCTAGCATCACTCTCAGGTACCGCCGTTGTGGCTACGGCAGCAGCGGAACGGGTACTTCTGCTTTCTAGGCGGGTATACACACTACCAGGCCAAGACCTCTCATGTACGCCTCTGTACACCGACAAGTGCACTCTAGAGTCTCTATGTACTATTGCTAGCTACCTGCTAGACTTTTAGGTCGGGTGTATGTATTCATGGATTGTCTGCCTGACCGCAGTATTAAACAACATACTGGCCCTTCCACTTGTACACCTCACCCGAGTCACCGTACTGCCATCGGTGTGATGATTGGCCCAGGACCGCATGACCCACCACCATTTATGCACATGCAAGTATTTCATCTCAAGCCTCCAGCTCGTAGGACCAACCTGTCCTGATTCCTCCAACCCTGCCTGGGTGAGCAAGTAAACCAAACACTTCCTTCCAACTCTACACGGGTGAGCAAGTAGTCAATAGACTCCAAGTCCCTCCAACCCGGCATGAGTGAATATATAACTCATCAATTCCCTCCAACTCTGCACGGGTGAGCAAGTAGTCAATAGACTCCAAGTCCCTCCAACCCAGCACGAGTGAGAACAAGTACAGTTTACCAAGCCTATTAGGCTACTCTTGCCTACCGGTTATTATACTTAGTGAATTAAGGTTAATCTCAGGACTGCCCAGGGTATGCCCAATGAAGGGGTCTTGGGGGCACTAGGAACCAAGATGGAATTAAAATCCAAAGTTTCCTTTCGCAAGGATAATTACTTTTAATTGATGTCTACCCATAATCCACACTCAACTCTCATTGTTACTCTTAGTTGACCCTAATGACTTAAGTTGTTATCGAGAGGGCGACGGTCTTCCACCGACCTCCATTCCAGTGGTTACCCAATGACTTGCACATTTACTCTCATTACTAAGGCGATACTAACCACCAGGGTCATACTTCCAATCATGTTCTCTAGTTCAATTGTTGATCTATCCCCTGGTGGGCCTATAGTATAACCTACTTTTACTATGCGCAGCCCTTGACCTAACTCCACCCCGGAATCCAACTTCTAAATACTAGGCCCATATGTCTCAAATTATTTATCCTAGGGTGGTATGGACCTATACGATGACCATGATGATTTTCATAATTTTCCCAATTATTTATATCATTAAATTAATTTTCTTCAAATAATTCATCAAGTCATTTAACACATGAAGTATATCATATCATAATCCTAATGTTGTGAGAAATTATTCTGGCCTATAACAAAGTGAAATATCACTGTATTCCAAGGTTTATAATTTTCCTTTAAGTATTTCCATTTATTCCTTAATTAATACAAAATCATCATAATTATCATTTTATAAAGGAAGTACAAGAAATTCAACTACCAAAATTCTAGGAAAATTACAAAGCATATAAGACATTAATTTAAAAATAATGGCCGAGTTTCATCAACCTCTATAGTGTAAGGGCCTAACAATTCCCATTCTTAAATATTTACCAAAATGTCATTATGTTAATTTTAAAATTATCAGTAAGTCCATAAATTCTGAGATATTTATGCAAGACTATTAATATAATTATACATAACTAGAAATATTTCCAAATTTTTCTGATTTGTATTTCCATCAATTCATTAATAAATGTAATAAGGGTAAAATGGTCATTACAAGGTATTTTACTCCAGAAGTTCTCAAACAGAAAGATCAAATTTTCCTAAGTCAACTATGACCTTATTTTTAACTTGGAAAAGTTTGAGGATTTTTTCATGATCAAAACTATTTTCTCAATTTATTTTCAAATAAGGATTATATTTTCAAAATTCCAAATAATGGGATTTTTGATTCAAAAAATCCCATAAATAAATTGAGGGGTTAAATTTGCCCTAATGATCCTCTGGCTTCAATTTCAAGATTTTTAGAAGCCTCAAAGAGGGTGAATACACAACATAGCAAATTTTGCTATTTGCAACCCAAGGCTAAATCTAGCCTACACATGCAAGTGGGTTAACCCAACATGCAGTGACCCAATTGTGCTAAGATTTCTATCATGCACTGATGATGTCCCCAAGGACCTTCCACCAAAATTTGGGGCCATTTGGAGGCTTAACACTTCAATTATACCATTAATTTAATTTTTGATATTATGACCAAAACTATAGGAATTTTGTCTCCAAAAATTCCTAAACTTTGGCAGGGGCTAAATATGCCCAAATAAATCACATAACCAAAATTTCAGCCTATTTGGACTTCTGGTTTGACCTGGGCTTCACTTTTAATTTATGCCCTAGCCTAGGACCAGTCCTAGTAAAAATTCCCTACAGGCCAGACCACTAGACCAAAACCCAAGTTTAGGGTATCATTTTAAAGGTAAAACATCAGGTTACATTTTTCATTCAGAAGTCAAGATTTGTTTAAGCCTCTAAGAACCCTAAATGTCACATGCAAAGTGGTTGTACAAATGTGACAGAATATACATTTCATATCATTTATTATAATAACATTTATATATATTATTAGCACGAATCCTAAAGCAAAATGAAGGGCATCTGGTTATCTTCTCCAGTGGTTCGACGGCTGAGATCGAGCCGACCTGGGGAATATTACGGGGCCGTTTCCTGCCACCTGAGGCGGCGCCACCCCCGGCCAACGGTGCCATTACCTTCACGATGGTGGTGGCTATCTTTTGCCGGTGATGTGGCGGCGGGAGACGGCGGCGACGGCGATCCCGAGCGGTAAGAAAAGCTCGGAAAAATCTCTCATTTCTCACATGGCATCGGGCTCAATTGAGCCTGATATCTCCCCTAGTTGATCTAGGATTCTAGTACGGGTAGAGGTGAGGCGAAACGGACCTGGATTGAGGCTCGGCGGCGAGCTTGGCGGCGGTTTGGCATGGTGGTGGTGCGCCGGCGAGCTCCTGCTCAAAAGCTTGATTCTCCACCATTTTACTTGCTCCAGCACTTGATTTCAACTCCTTTTCTCTCTCTGAAGCTGATGGAGGGGTTAATTGGGGCTGGGAAGGCTTATACATGGAGATAACTCCAAGGTGAGCTCGGGCTCACCTTGGATGCTTCACCAATGCCACCACTTGGACCCCCCCAGCTGCAATTCTTTTGGAATGATCCCCTGGGATCAGCCAGCAGGCCCTTGGGCAGAGAAAGCCAAGGCCAAGTGGCCTCACTCCCTCTTAATGTCATTTCTCTCTCCTCTTTTGGGTGAAATCTCCAAAATATCCTCTTGCATGTATTCTCCCCCTTGATTATGAGGGATAGGGCTGGTCTTTGGTGCTTTGGCTGCTAGTGGGCTTCACTTGGTGGGCTTGGCCCAAGGGGAAAAGGGCTTGGGCTAATTTTCTTCTTTTAGGTCAAATTGTTGACTTTGTTGACTTGGAGAGTTGACTTGGTCAACATGATGAGTGGGCTGACCCCATTTGATGGTCATGAGCCCAATGGAACCACCCAACTTGAGTGTGGTCAAGGGGGTGCCCTACTTAGGCTAATTGGGCCAATGAGTGTGGTTTTGACCACTTTAGGCCCAAGGTTGACTTTGGTCAACTGGGGTCAAAGTGTTGACCTAGTGACATGCCCTAGGGTCCACTTAGATTATTTTTAGGGTTAGGGCAATGTGGTGGGGTCATGGTGTGGCTAGGGTCCTTATTTAGGCTAGTTTGACCTAGTTTGACTTGGTCATATAGTGGGCCCCACATAGCTACAACCCACTACCTAGGGTCAAACCTAGCTAATTTCCCTAAAACCCACCCCATGCCTAACCCAATCTAAGTTAAGGGGTCTAGAAGTAACATGGGATGTTACAATATGTGCAGGTTAAGAATGTGCTAGAATGTAGGAAAAATATTCTAAGTCCATATGTCGACACCTGAATAAGCTGTGTCGACACTTCAGTAAGATTGCGTCGACACTTCAGTAAGATTGTGTCGACACTTGGAAATAGCTGTGTCGACACTTCAGAGAATTTGTGTCGACACCGTGAGGCAGTGTCGACACACAGAAGATTATAGTCGACATCGACTGTGTCGACACCGGGAGGCAGTGTCGACACACACAGGAAGAGTCGACAACAACTGTGTCGACACCTGGAGGCAGTGTCGACACACACTATGTTCGTAGTCTACATCAACTGTGTCGACACACAGGACTTGTGTCGACACACAGCTGAGTCTAGACCAAGTTGATTGCTGATGAATAGTGAAGTGTTTGTGTCGACACAAATAATCAGTGTCGACATATTCTCAAGATGCAGTATCAAGGAGCTGTGTCGACATCAAGGCAGCTTTGTCGACATCACCAAAGGCTGTGTTGACACTTAAGTCACTTGTGTCGACACATATTGACAGATGGTCTCGACACTTTATGGCAGACAGACTCGACGCTTTGCTGATAGAGTCAAAGGCTCAAGAACTATTTGAAGACTTGACAGTTGTGGGTTATGACAGGTTTACTGAAGTTGTCAGACTTGTCAGAAGTTAGTTATAAACCGGATCAGCCGGTTACCAAGGATGAAGTCTATAAATAGATGGATTCAGAAGAAAAACAACATAACAACAAACAACATAGAGAAGAAGTATTGTCACCATTAACACAATTAGAGATTATTCTCTGATCAAGAAAGTAAAAGTAAAAAAAAGGAGATCTTCGTGAGAAGATCTAAGAAGACGATCTGAAGTAGTTTACTATTCAGATTCTGTCTAAGTGGAATTTAACCAAGAATTCAGAAGTATCTTCAAGAGATTTGGATAGAGAAAGATCCAGCTATTTGAAGATAAGGAGGAGACATTCACAGGTCTCTCAAGAAGCAGATACTGAACTAATCTGTCAAGGAGATTCAGATCTATTTCTAAAGTCTAAGAAGGAAGCTGCCAGTCAATTTTATTCAAAGGAAATCAACCCAACTAAGTTCAGATTCAAGAAGCTTTAAAGAAAGCTAAGATCAAGTTGATTTCAGCCATCAGCCTCTTCAAGAAGCTGATCAAGAAAGTTCTTATCCCTTCTCTCTCAACAAGGGTAAGAGATTACAAAAACTCCTTATCAAATTCTGTAGGATCTATTCATAGATCTGAGTTGTATGCCTATTTTTATAAAGGCTGAGTGTAGGAGATTTATTCTCTGAGGTAGGGATGTTTATGCCTGAGTTGTAGGAGAAGGTTTTCTCTGAGTTGTAGGCCTTATGGCAAGGCTGAGGTAGGGCTTGTTAGCCTGAGTTGTAGGAGAAGGTTTTCTCTGAGTTATAGGCCTTGTGGCAAGGCTAAGGTAGGGCTTGTTAGCCTGAGTTGTAGGAATCCTTCTGGATTCTGAGCTGTAGGATCTGAGGATCTGAGTTAAAGGAAGAAGTTAGGCCGACTCTAGCATACTGCTAGATAGGTGAAGGGGGAAAGTGGATGTACCCAGACCTTGGGGAACCACTATAAGTCTGTGTGCAATCTATGATGTGTGTATGTTTGTGATTGATGTGCTGTATTAGCTTAGTTATATCTGATTTATTCAAATAACTGTAGTTATATTCTGTCTTAAGTTAAATCAAGGAAAAGTACCTATTCACCCCCCCTCTAGGTGTTTAGGTAGTCTTGAAAGTAAAACTATCACTCCTCGGGAGAATCCTTGAAACCATTTCGCACAAGTTCAGAGCCCTCGAACACTAAATCCATTCCTTTTAGTGCCATGAATTTACTGAGTTTCTGAATGTTTGACGAGCTTTCATCGCAGGGAGATAGTAGGTCGCAATGGCTAGGAATAGTGTTTCTTATTCTAAGCACACTCAGTTCTATTTATACTTACCTCAAAGTAGTGAATGTGGAGAGGAGCGTACCTGCTATTGTAATCACGAAAAGATAAATGGCTGAGATTAAAGGCCGCAATTTGAAGTTCCTGGGAGTATGCGTTGAGTGGACTCGATACTTTCGACATATTCGACGCACTCGACGCCTGAAGTTGTCTTAGCACACTCGATGCCTGGATTCTTAGACTTAACCCATTCGATGCTTGGACACTTAGTCCACAACTCCTTTGTTATCCTACAGGGATTAATACTGTATTCAACAAAAATGCATGAAGAGCTACTGAAGCTAGACTATGCTCATCATACCCAATTCAAATTTGAAGATGTTAAACTTGGCTTCATCTAGTGGCGTGGTGAAAATATCAACCACTTGCTTGTATGTAGAGAGAAACTCAAGTCTGATGTCCTCACATTCCACATGCTCTCTAATGAAATGATATATAATCTCTTTGTTCTTAGTCCTGCTATGAGAAATAAGATTCCTAGCAATAGAGATTCTACTAGTAGAATCACAAAACATTGGAGTTCTACTTAGCTTGAGATTATAGTCTTGAAGCTAATACAGGATCCATAGTAGTTGTGCACAACAACTACCAGCTGAGATATACTCTGATTCAGCTGTTGAGATAACAATACTTGTTTTCTTCTTGCTGCTCCAAGAGACCAATCTTCCTCCTAAGAACTGACAGGTGCCAAAGAAGCTTTTCTTATCTTCTTTGCAACCTAAAAAGTCTGCATCTTAATACCCAGTTAGTTCAAAGTCATTATTCCTAGGGTATCACAGACTAAGATCAGGTGTGTCCTTGAGATATCTCAAAATTATTTTAGCTTCTAAATAATGAGATTCCTTAGGGCTAGCCTGGTTTCTAACACAAACACATGTAGCATACATTATTTCTGTACTAATAGCAGTAAGGTAGAGGAGGGAGACAATTATGCCTCTATACAAAGTTTTATCAACAAGTTTCCCAGTTTAATCCTTGTCTATTGACACACTTGACCCCATAGGAGTTTTCATTATGGAGACACTCTCCATTCCAATTTTTTTAATCGACTCCTTTGTGAACTTAGACTGATAAATGGATAGTCCATCCTCTGATTGTCTAACTTGGAGGCCCAAGAAATACTTGAGTTCACCCCAACTGCTCATCTCAAACTTCCCTTGCATAAGTTTAACAAACTTTTTACAGAGGCCATCATCAGTAGACCTAAATATTATGTCATCTACATAAATTTGTACTAGAATGATCTTACCCTTGACTTTCCTTAGGAATAATGTCTTGTCTATCTTTCCCCTTGAGAATTTGTCAATGAGAAAGCTAGAAAGAGTTTCATATCATGCCCTAGGGGCTTGCTTCAACCCATACAAAGCTTTTATAAGATTAAATACATAATCATGAATGTTAGAATTAACAAAACCTGAGGGTTGCTCAACATAGATCTCTTCTTTTAGGTCACCATTTAGAAAAGCTGTCTTTACATCCATTTGGTAGACCTTGAATCCTTTATGTGCAGCATATGCAAGGAATAGTCTTATAGCTCCAATCTAACTACTGGTGCAAAGGTTTGATCAAAATCAATATATTCATCTTGCATGTATCCCTTGGCCACCAGTCTAGCTTTATTCTTGATTATAACACCATTTTCATCAAGTTTATTCCTGTAGATCCTCTTGGTTCTAATGATGTAATGTCCTTATGGTCTGGGAACCAGCTTCCAGATCTTAAATCTCTTGAACTGGTTTAGTTCTTCTTGCATAGCCATAATCCAAAATGGGTCTATGTTGGCATCTTCAAACCTTTTAGGTTCAACTTGAGACAGAAAACTGGAGTACATAGCAATATTGAGGCTTTTGCTCATTGTTATAACCCCTTGGCTAGCATATCCTATGATCTAATTTCTGGGATGATCCCTTAAATGCCTGACATCAAGAGGCATTCTTTCTTCAGCATCACGTTCTTCAATGGTTGGGTCTTACTGGTCTTCACCCATGTCCAGTGAACCTTGTCTTCTTCAG
This sequence comes from Platanthera zijinensis, assembly GCA_039513925.1. NCBI lineage: Eukaryota > Viridiplantae > Streptophyta > Magnoliopsida > Asparagales > Orchidaceae > Platanthera > Platanthera zijinensis. The sequence continues at coordinate 161,416,886 of CM077093.1, forward strand.
GAATGCATACACCATTATCTTCTTAATGGACAGTTAGAGGAGTGTCCTTGATGGTTAGTTTATCCATCTTCAACTCAACACCTACATACCTAGAGGAGCTAGGCAGCTCACCGTTAATCATGAATGATTCATCAAACACAACATTAACAAACTCTTTTATAACTTGATTTTTCAAGTTGTAGACTTTATATAATTTGTTATTATCGTTATACCCAACAAATATCCCTTCATAGGACTTGACAACAACTTTTTCAAGTAGGACTTCCCATTATTTAGCACAAAGCACTTGCTTCCAAAGATCCTGAGATAGGCTAGATTTGGTTTTCTGCCTTTCATAATCTCATATGGAATCTTCTTGTGATACTTGTTGATAGAAGCTCTTTTCAACACGTGACAAGCAGTGTTTACTGCCTAAGTACAGAAGTATTCTGGGAGAGTAGTGTCACTAATCAGTGTCCTTCAAGCTTTTATGAGAGTTCTATTTTTCCTCTCAGCTATCCCATTTTGCTGGGGTGTTCTAGGAGAAGAAAATTCTTGATGAATCCCTTGTTTTTCACAGAACTTTGTCATGCTATCAGACTGAAATTCAGTACCATGGTCACTTCTAATTTTGACTACAAAACTCCTCTTTTTATTCTTAATTTGCATAACAAAGGTCATGAAGATGTCTAGGGTTTCAGACTTTTTATTTAGAAAGAAAACCCAAGAAATTGGAATAGTGATCGACTATCACAAGTATTTAGACTTTCCTTCTTAGACTATGAACTGGCATAGGACCAAACAAGTCCATATACAAGAGGTACAAACACCTCTCACAATCCTTAGCCCCAATGCTGAAAGTCATTGATTTCAAGGTCAGCTAAACACCTAGAGGGGGTGAATATGTTTTTTGGTCTCTTTTGATTTCTTGTCTTACTTGAGTGTGTTCAGTTAGCTTTATTAGCTTGCTTTCAAGACAATCATAGAAGATACACAAGGTTTATAGTGGTTCTCTAGATTATGGGTGTGTCAACTGTTCCTCCAACCTTTATAATAGCTTGTTAGACAAGGCACATCTCCAATATCGGCTCCTAAGAGCTTACAACTCGATCCCGTAGGACCATTCAGTCTCATCCAAAACCTACAGCTCGGGCACAAATCCCTACAACTTAGTGATCAATAGATAACCTACCTCAGGCCAAAGGCCCTACCATTCAGGCTGGGAGGACAGCCCTACACTTATAGAGAATGACTCTCCTACCTCAGGCATAAAGCCCTACCTCTGATCCAAACTGGATCCTACAACTCAGATTCACACTTGAATCCTACCACTCAGGCCAAAGCCCTACACTCGGATTCTTAACAGAATCCTATCACTCAGATCTACACAAGATCCTACACTCAGCCTTTATAAATAGACTTACAACTCAGATCTAGAAAGATCCTACAGAGAGAAAGAGTTTGTCGTTTGTTACTTGACACAAGAGAGATTTGCTATATGTCCTCTGCTTCCTGAGCCGAGAAAATCTCAGCCTTAACTTTTTCACAGCAACAAGAACAGATTTTTCAATAAGCTGCTGCTTGTTCTTGAAGTAACCTACAGAACTATTGTTCTGCTTCTTCTTCCCTTCCTGAACTGAGTAGATTCAGCCCTAACTTTGAATCCATAGAAATAACTCACTGTGCTTGCTTCCAGATCACTGCTTCTTCAAGCTTTCTTCTTCACAGCTTCTAGAAAATGTTCTTCAGAGATGATTGTCTAGAACTCTGTGGGACTACAGCTAGGGTTAGTCCTTGCTGCCTCTTCTTATTTCTCAGAGATTTATCTGACCTTGTTGGTGTAGGTGAAAATAGAACCAACTAACTTTCAAAACTTTTAAATCAGTCGATTTGAACTTCTACTTCGAGCTCTGCAACAATGACGAGGAAGAAGATGATGATCCGCCTCTTTACGAAAAGGATGAAAGAGAGGGTAAGACCAATCCTACACTCTAGAGGGGGGTGAATAGAGTGATTTAAAATAATTTTGCTAATTTAAATAAAATTATTCTAGCAGTGGAATACTTGATTTAATAAGTGTAGAGTGCTAAACAGAAACTGAAATAAAATAACTGCAAAAGGATTAATTCACAGCACACAACACAAGAAAGAGCAAGCAGTCCAGAAGACACATGGAACTATAGTGGTTCCCCAAAACCTAGGTACATCCACTCTTCTACCACCCTTGGTAGGAATCCATTGCAGGATGAGTTGATCAGGTGTCTTGGGCACCAATGAGCTTTTGATCAGGTGCTCAAAAACCAAACTAGATTTTTTGATCAGGTGTCTTGCCACCACTGAGTTTTGATCAGGTCTCAGGAACCAAAGCAAAACTTTTGAAGGGAGTTTAAAAACCCTTTTACTGGAAAGGAAAAGAAAAAGGGGTGAAGTTGTCTTCTCTGTCAACTATCAAAGAGAAGCACTAGTGGATGAGATATTGTCAAAGCTCCCCCTGAGATGTAGCAAGAATTCAGGATCTGGAAGTTTTGCAAGGGTGATAGGTCTTCAAAGAATTTGATTGCTCCAGCAAAAGATGATTTCAGCAAGAACTGAAATGTTTGTTGTCTGGAGTATGGAAGATGAAGACTTGAGAAATCTTTTGATCAGCAGGAATCAGAAAGAAAACTTGTTCTATTTTCTGAGTTATTGATCTTCTTTTTCTTTCTCTGTGTCTCTTATTTTGTGTATGCTCTGAGTATACTGCTGTGTATCTTTGTTCTCTCTAAATGATAATGATAAATCCAGTTGTCCAATCTTCTTGATAGCTGTTAGCAAAGTCATAAATGATTTCCTTAAATGTCAACTGTCTATGGAGGAAAGAAACTAAAAACATTCCTCCTTTGTTTCCTTGAAACTTGCTCCAGATTTATTATAACGTCTAGAAATCTTCTTCATTAAATGCTATGATTTGAAATCTTTAACAAGCTGACAAAATCCCAGAAATCATCGATCTCAAAATAAAATCGTCAATCTGAGCTCAACTATCGTCGAACTGAGCTCAGATATATTGGAATTTTACTTGGACAAAAATCATCGATCTGAGCTCAGAGATCGTCGAACTGGGTTCGACGCCTTGTTGACTTGAGCTCAGAGATCGTCGAACTGAGGTCGACGCTTTGTCAGCCTGAACTTGGAGATAGTCGAATTGAGTTCGACGCTTCGTCGATCTGAGCTCGACGACAACTTCAATTCTCCTTATTGGGATCTTCATCTTAACTAGGAGATCTTGGGGAAATCTTCAACCCTAAGTCCTAAGCCTTAGACCGAACTAGTTGACCTTTTCTCTATACAACAAGGTCAAAGCAACAATCCTATTGACATAGTGATCCAGACCCAAATTAGTAATAGGGTGTTCCAACAATCTCCTCCTATTTGGGTTAGGATTACTATTTACATGAGTTATAGGAAATGAAATCAACAAGAAAAATAAAAATACAAAAGAATTATAGAACCACAGAGATGATTATATCACAGCACAAAAGTAGTTCAGCAGAGATATAATATAGTTTTCAGCTTACATCCAGATTAATGCTTATCATCAGTTCTTTTCTTGAAGATGATTTCTTTGTTTGGATTTTCTTAGTCTTTCTTTGATTTGAAATCATCAGCAGCACCAAGAGTCCTTTGGTTTTTGCTTCTAGGAACTATAACTTCAGGATGTAGCTGCATGTACTCCTCAATATTAAAGAATCTCTTGGAGCTGTATCTTTCAAGTTCCTGTCTTCTTTGTTCTGATAGAGTAGATATATTGGAAGTGTCTTGGCCCTTCTCTCTTGCTTTCTTAATTTGATCTAGAGCAGCCATTTATTTAAGTCTGGCTGTCCAGGAAACTGGATTGTTCTCTGGATCTTCAAAAGGTACTGGTGGCTCATACTTGTTTTTGGTGTCAGTAGGAGGAGCTTTTAAGTGAAAACTTTCTTTGAGCTTGTAAGGAAATGAACCAGTAGTTGAGTCAATTGGGCCTTGTCCTTTCCTTTGATAAGATTGTTGTCTGGGCTATCCTCTTGAATAAACTTGATAGTTTGTTTGATTTCCTCTATACTGTCTTCCTCTAGGCTGATTTCCTCTTTGCTGATAACCTCTGGATTGAGATCTTCCTTGATAGGTTTGCTAGGGGTTGAGAAATGTTGGAAGCTTGAGGAGCTGAGTTTCCACCAGATCCTGTGCTTAGAGAAGGAGGAGGATTGAGGTGAGAAGTTCCTTTGTCATACTTTCTTCTCTTCTTCATTGCTTTGAACTGGTTCTTAGAATATTGCATCCAATGCTCAGTAATAGGACAATTGTGCAAAATGTAATATGGTATGTCATGATCAGTTGTAGCTTTAGTCAATTGAACCCTTTTCATAACCTTGCTTCTGGCTTTCCTCTTCTTTGCAATAGTTGCAGAGGAATAATCTGAGTCAATTCTGAATTCATCATTATCATCAGAACTCTGAGGCTCATCATATAAGACATCTATTTCCTTGTAAGCTGCTTTGGTGGTGGAAATAGGAGCATAAGCAGGAGGAGCAGTAGAAGAAATAACAACAGCAGCACTTGAAACAGCAGTTGAAATAGCAGGCACAATAGTAACAACAGGAACACCAACTGAAGTAGTAGCCTCAGTAATTAAACAAACTGGCTCTTCAATAGCCTCTGAAGAATAAACATTAGCATCAGTAGCAGACTCAAGAACCACAGAATCACTTTCCACAGATTGAACAAAATTTATATACATATCTATTAGGTTTGGATCACAACAGGAGAGGGGAAAAATAGCCCTGGTTAAATATTTAGTAGGGAGAGGTGTTGGAGGACAACAGCTATAAATTGAATCAAATAATGATAATAAGGAATGTATATCTACTGCAGGACTGATGGTTGGAGCTGGAGCTGAAGCTGGAACTGAAACTTGTTCTGAAGCTGAACTCTCTGAAATCTACATTGCTGAAGCAAAATTCTCTGAAGGCAGCACTTCTTCATAAGGCATCTCCCCCTGCCTAGTTTCAGTGAAAACTGAATCTAGGCCCCCAGAAGAAGGGGTGGCCTGAAAGGAGGAGGAAGAGTGTTTAACAGATAAATCAATCAGATTCTTGACTAAGGGAGCCAAGGCTGAATCCAGTAAGAGTGTTAGCTTGGGGGCCAACAATTCATACAGTCTATCTGCCAGAGGAAGAAGATCTACTTGCTCAAGGTTAACTTGAGTAGAGGTAGAGGGGTGTGCTGCAGAGATGGATGGAATGAATGCTGGGTGAAGTGGTATAGATGGTTGAGAGATGGGGATGGATGAAATAGATGGAGCTGGGATGGTGACTGTTGGTAGGAATGAGGAGATGGTAGGGGAAAGGGATGGTTGAGATATGATGTCATGAAGTATTTGTTGGAATGGTGTTGAGGTGGATGGGATGTCTTGGGGTGAAGAAGGGGAATCATCCATGAATGAATCTAAGTCAATGGATGAGAAGTAATGTAGTGGATGAAATGCTTCCGTATGGGTGGCTGGAGGAGGATCTGTCATGATGATTTCTTCTTGAGTCTTTATCTTTTCTCTCTTGTCCTTCTTGTCCTTGTTTTGATTTTCTGGACAATCAGGCAGTATGTGGCTTGGTTTCCTGCAACCATAACAAATAATCTCTTTATTAATTGATTTATCATACCTTGGCTTTTCTTGGACTCTGGATGACCTTTTTCTGAAATCCTTCCTTGTCATTTTGTAGAACCTCTTGGCAAGGTGGATCATCAGTTCTTCATTTCCTGTGACTTTGTCTTCAGGCTGTTCTTCTGTTGCCTTGAAAGCAATTGAATTCTGCTTCCTGACTGTTGGAGAAGTTGTCTTCTGTTCTTCTTCTCTATTTTTGATGAGCTGCTCATAAGATTTGAGCTTGCCCAATAGAGCTTCTGTGGTAATCTCATTCAGACTTCTGGCATCCTTGATTGGCCAAATCCTTGAATCCCAAGTGTTGGGGAAGCACATTAGAATTTTTTCATTGATCTCTGTGAGAGAGATCTCCTTGTCCAAGGTCTTAAGTTCACTGACAATCAGACTTAATCTGGCATACATGTCAGCTACTCATTCACTTTCTGCTTTCTAGAAATTCTCATACTGGGTGATAAGATGAGATCTTCTGTCTTTTCTCTCATCAGCTGATCCTGATACAAGCTTAGATAGCTTTTCCCAAATCTCTTTAACTGAGTTGCATTCAGCTACCATTTGAAAGATATCATCAGACATTGTCTGTGCCAGGATGTTCATAGCTTTGGCATCAGCAACCTTTCATTTCTTTATATCAGCATCTGTTCCTAAAGGAGGTGGAACAACATTTGTACTTGTGCTTGCAGGAGGCTTTGGGTAATCTGTCAAAACAGAATTAAATGTATCTTCATCAATAGAATTCATGTACAATCTAATCCTTGCCTTCCAAAGTGCAAACTTGGAGAGATTGCACACTGGAGGTCTGGTGCTAACATAATCCTTATTTTGTGCCATGAATTTAAACTAAAATAGATATAATAAAAATAACCCTCTATAAGGATGGATCTTAAGATAGATCTTTTGGTTCAGATGTTAGTCTGTATTAATAACCAATTTGGCTGAGCAACCAACCTGCCTCTGATACCAATTGAAAGAGAGAGTAAGACCAATCCTACACTCTAGAAGGGGGTGAATAGAGTGATTTAAAATAATTTTGCTAATTAAAAAAAAATTATTCTAGCAGTGGAAGACTTGATTTAATAAGTGTAGAGTGATAAACAGAAACTGAAAGAAAACAACTACAAAAGGATTAATTCACAACACACAACACAACAAAGAGCAAGCAATCCAGAAGACACAAGGAACTATGTGGTTCCCCAAAACCTGGGTACATCCACTCTTCTACCACCCTTGGTAGTAATCCACTGTAGGATGAGTTGATCAGGTGTCCTGGGCACCAATGAGCTTTTGATCAGGTGCTCAAAAACCAAACCAGATTTTTTGATCAGGTGTCTTTCCACCACTGAGTTTTGATCAGGTCTCAGGAACCAAAGCAAAACTTTTGAAGGGAGTTTAAAAACCCTTTTACTGGAAAGGAAAAGAAAAAGGGGTGAAGTTGTCTTCTTTGTCAACTATACAAGAGAAGCACTAGTGGATATTGTCAAAGCTCCCCCTGAGATGTAGCAAGAATTCAGGAACTGAAAGCTTTGCAAGGGTGATAGGTCTTCAAAGAATTTGATTGCTCCAACAAAAGACGATTTCAGTAAGAACTGAAATGTTTGTTGTCTGGAGTATGGAAGATGAAGACTTGAGAAATCTTTTGATCAGCAGGAATTAGAAAAAAAAACTTGTTCTATTTTTCTTGTTATTGATCTTCTTTTTCTTTCTCTGTGTCTCTTATTATGTATGTTCTGAGTATACTGCTGTGTATATTTGTTCTCTCTGAATGATAATGATAAATCTAGTTGTCTAATCTTCTTGATAGCCGTTAGCAAAGTCATAAATGATTTCCTTAAATGTCAACTATCTCTGGAGGAAAGAAACTAAAAACATTCCTCCTTTGTTTCCTTGAAACTTACTCCAGATTTATTATAACGGCTAAAAATCTTCTTCATTAAATGCTCTGATTTGAAATCCTTAACAAGCTGACAAAATCCCAGAAATCATCGATCTCAAAATAAAATCGTCAATCTGAGCTCAACTATCGTCAAACTGACCTCAGAGATATTGGAATTTAACTTGGACAGAAATCATCGATCTGAGCTCAAAGATCGTCGAACTGGGTTCGACGCCTCGTCGACTTGAGCTCAGAGATCGTCGAACTGAGGTCGACGCTTTATCAGCCTAAACTTGGAGATAGTCAAACTGAGTTCGACGCTTCGTCGATCTGAGCTCGACAACAACTTCAATTCTCCTTCTTGGTTTCTTCATCTGAACTAGGAGGTCTTAGGGAAATCTTCAACCTTAAGTCCTAAGCCTTAGACCTAACTAGTTGACCTTTTCTCTATACAACAAGGTCAAAGCAACAATCTTATTGACACAGTGATCCTTACCCAAATTAGTAATAGGGTGTTCCAACAAAGGCAAAACCCTAAAAGTTGTTTTTCTTCTCCATCGATCTCATTTCTTTTATCATTCGCTGTCCAACGGCTCTATTGACCCGTGGGCCCAGCTTTAATTGCTGATTTACGACCTTCCCTTTACAGAATAAATTATACAGCAGACCGTCGGCGCCATCAGTGGTGGATTCCAGCTATCCCGCAATGAATTTTAATTCTATTGACTTTTGTTGACTTTTGCTGATGTCAGCATCTGTGGACTTAAGCCAATTTCTCAGTTCCAACTCAGGTGTTGAGTGCGTTAAGTAAACTGGCTTCACTCAACACCTCTAGACTTAGCAAATTCTTTAGCCTTGCATAGGCATTGAGTGCGTTGAGTGAGCATGCTTCACTCAATTCCTCTAGACTTAGTCAATTCTTCGGCCTTGCTTAGGCATTGAGTGCATTGAGTGAACAAGCTTCACTCAATGACAAAACCTTTAGTCAACTTTCTGAACCTTTCTGCAACTTAGGCATTGAGAGCGTTGAGCGAGCCTTCATCACTCAATGCCTCTGGACTCAGCCACTTTTTTCTCCACTACAAGGCATTGAGTGCGTTGAGTGAACCTTCATCACTCAACACCTCTATTCTTTGCCGCTTCTCTGAATGTCTGCCATCTTACTAAGGCATTGAGTGAACTGGCTTCACTCAATGCTTCTATACTTAGTAAATTTCTCTACACTGCTAGGCATTAAGTGCGTTGAGTGAGTCTTCCTCACTCAACGCCATTCTGGACTTTTTAGTCTCAACTGCTTAGGCGTCAAGTGAACCTTCATCACTCAATGCTTTTAGACTTAGACAGATTTTTCTTTCTATCTCTTCTTGAGCTTTAACATCACACGACGGTTTCTTCTCTAGCGTTGAGTGAGCTGACCTCACTCAACGCTTCTGGACTTAGTTAATTTTTTTCTTCTTCTTCTTTAGCTTTGACAGAATTAGCATGATTAAATGCCTTCTTTCTTCATGCGTCGAGAGCTGTGTTCACTCGACGCTTCTAGACTTAGTCAATTTTCTGCTTGCAACTACTGAAGCTTTGACAGACTCAGCTTGTCTCAATGCTTTTTGTTGTATGGCATTGAGTGTGTTGACATAACTCAACGTTTGCGGATTTGGCCACTTTTCTTCACTATCAATGCAAAGGATTTGACTTACTGGTCTTTACTTGATGCTTCTGCTCATCTGGCATTGAGTGAGCTGTCCTCACTCAACGTCTGTGGACTTAGACAATTTTTTAGTCTTTTCACCTCTCTACCTTATGGCCACCTGTCACAAACACTTAGACAACCTATCTAAACTTGTTCCATGGAACATCCTGCACATGATAAGCTTGAACAACATCAAATACATCTATGCTCTTAGTACTGATTGTGATGCTTCTTCAAATCTAGGGAACATTGAGGGCAATATTCCCAACAAATGCTCTTAAAGGATGCTTTGATCTGCTTGCCCTTTTGACATGTAGAGCAAAATACCTCCTTGGTGCATCTTATATTGGGTCCATTTCTGACTAGCCCTTCACTAAAGAGCATGCTAATTATCGTGTAGTTCAAATGAGCAAGTCTCTTGTGCCATTGCACGAAATAAGAGACTTTCTCATTTTCTACTAGACATACTGGTGAGTCTGTATTTAAACACAAGAAGTTTAAACAATATATATATTTTCACTCCTAGTGCATGTAAAAATGACCTCTTGGTCACTTGACCTTTTGATCAGACACTCACCCTTGTGGAAGACAATGATATAACCAATGTCATATAATTGGCTTATGCTAATCAGATTGTGTTGCAATCCTTCCACATAAGCTACTTTTGTGATGGAGACTATGTCATTGGTGATCATACCATAACCTTTGGTGACCCCTCTGTCTGAACCTTCAAAGATCACCTTAGTTTCATTTTTCATAAGAGTATAATCCTTTAGGTTGCTCCTTATTCCAATCATATGTCTGGAACATCCACTATCCAAGTGCTATATTGGTACATGGGTACTTGGACTATCCTACAAATAAAGTTTAGTTTACCGTAAGACCCTAAAAGGGATTGGGTCCTTGGTTCTTGTTAGCTTAAAACTGAACATTTCTACCTGCAGCACTCCTGATAGGAAGACTACCCATGTCCTTGGCACACTAGGGTTGTGCCAACAATCTATGGAGAAGTGTCCCACTTTACCATAATACTAACATTCATGAATGTTGTATCTCCTCTTCTGAATAGCCCTTGTGGAGTGCAAAGAGTCAACAACTATCTGTTCAAAAGGGAATACAACAGCCTTTTTCTTGTTTCTTTCAGCAAGAATCTGATTGAATATGAGTCTGCCAGTAGATGTACTTGGCTTACTCTGAGTTCCACCAACAATAGTCTTCTTTGCAGTTGACATACTATTAATGGCCTCAAAGATAGCCCAGTCAGGCTTACTGATTGACTTACCCTTGATCTAGGTTTTTGCTGGAAGAGCCTGAGAATAGGCTACTCACCGATTCTTGAGTGTGGGGTCTAGAGCACCAAATACAAATGGTCTATGAAGGGCCATATGGATTTCCTCATGGGGAGCCTTTAGTGCACTCACATCCATGTGCTTTCTCCCTCCATTATAAGATACCCTTTTATTCTTACAAGCAGAGTTCCCATTTTTCCAGTGACCATAAATGTTATCTTGGTCATAACTGTTTGATGGGAGCATTATCTTGTGAAAGGTTGTCTGAGGCACTATAGGAGCTTTGCTTTTCCCTTTGGGATGAACATCCCTAGAATTCCACTTGAACCCCAAACCTCTCTTATCCTTTTGAAAGGTGAAGGATTCTATCAGTGGAAACACAATCTTGGGCTTACTAAATTCAGGCATAATCTTTTTCTCCTTAATGAGCTTCTCTTCAAGATCCAAGATGATCTTGTTCTTCTGGCTTATGGTACCAATTTGTATAATTGAGATTATCTTCAGCTGGCTAATTTCCCTCATCATCTGAGCTACCATGGTGGCTGACTTAGACTGCAGGAAAGCAGCTTGTTATAGGGAGACAATCTCCTCAGCTTGTCTCTTGGCAAGTCTTTTGTACTTCTTCAAAGCATTTAGAATCGGACCATACTTGTCAATCAATTTATTGACATCATATTCAGAAATTGATCCCTCTTCGTCATTGGAGGAAGTGGATGCATAAGATTCTGAGCCAAACTCATAGATAGAAGGAGAGCTTGGGATAGAATGTACCTCATCTGGAACAAAAATATCCTGATTGTCTTCTGATATGGCCATGAAACTGTACTCCTCATCCTCTTCATAGTCACTGTCAACTGAGGATAGTGGAGCCCTGATTCCAAATGGTACAGCTGGAGCTTCAGTCTCTTCTTCAAGGCATATGAGGCCGATCTAGGCCTCCTCTTCTTCTGATTCTGAAGATTCAGAATCACTGTCTGATAGGCTGACAATCTTCTTGGCCATGAAGCTCTTTACAACCTTCTTGATCTTATGATGGTTTTTGCCATCAAACTTCTTCTGCTCATTCCTCTTCACTGGACAGTCAGCAATGACATGTCCACTCCTGTTGTAACAGGAACAAACAATATTAGTCATAATATATTTGTTCTGTTTGGAGTCATACCTTTCCCCGGAGGGGTCTTTTCTAGACTTGTCTTTGCTGGAGTGGGGTTTTCTTAATGAAGATCTTGAAGAGCCCCTATTCTTCCACTGTCTTCTCCTGCTCAGCAACTTCTTGAACTACCTGGAGAATATTGCTAGTTCTCCATCTGATAATTCATTTCTAGAGGAGCTAGGCTCTGAGCATTCTGACTTAGTAACTCTCCTTGGAGGAGAAGGAGTCTTTTCTTTGCTTCTTCTTATGGCCTTAGTTCTGAAGGCCACTGTCTTCTCTTTGCCGAGAGATCTGGCTGCATCCTCTTTAGCCTTCCTGGAGTTCAGCTGCATCTCATAGGATAACATCTTCCCAAACAAGTTCTAAGGCAGAGTGTTGGCCAGGTTGCCAACTTCTCTGATGGAACAGATCTTGATATCTCATTACTTATTTAGTGATCTCAAGAACTTGTCATTCAGCTCATAATTAGTGAGTTGTCTGTTATAGGTGATCAGACTGTTCACAATCATGAAGAACTTTTCATAGCATTCAGCAATGGAGTCTTTCTTCCCTTGCTTGAATGCTTCATATTGTTGATTTAGGAGGGATTTCATGTCATCCCTCACCTCCTCCATCCCCTCCATGTAGATAATGAGATATTCCCATATTTTCTTGGCTATCTTGCAGTGGATAAGGTTTTGGAATATGGAGTCATCTATGACACTCACAATAATATTTTGTACGCTCTTGTCCATGATTGCAAGGAAGACCTTATCCTTGGTCATCTCAGAGCACTTCTTGGGAGTTTGGTCATTTGCATCCAGGACAGATATCTTCATGGGAATGAAGGGTCCCTCTTGGACTGTGATGAAAATCCTTGGGTCTGAGAATTCCATGAATAACCTGACCCTCTCATTCCAAGCCCCAAAATTCTCTTTTTTGTAGATAGGGAGCTTCATGGAGGTCAACTCCGTGTAGTTCTCACCTGAACCCATGGAGAAAATTTTCAGTTACTCTTAGAGATGTGTTCAGACTGTTAAGTCCTTTTTGAATAACCTCCCTCTGATATCACTTAAAAGTCTTTGTTTCAAGAGTAGCTTTACACCTTGATGGGGGTGAATAGGTTTCTTAGTCTTTTGACTATCTTTTTAATTAGCTGTGTTGTGTGTTTAGTTAGTTTAGTTAGCTTTCAAGAAAGAGACACATCAAACAAGTATTTATAGTGGTTCCCTAAGGTATGGGTACATCCACTATCCCTCCCACCTTTCTAACATTGTATTAGACAATGCCAACTTCTCCAATTCTTAGCTCAAAGAGCTTACAATATAGATCCCTCAGGATCTCTCAGACTCCTCCAAGTCCTACCTCTGACCCAAGGCTCTACCACTCAGAGTAAATGATACTCCTATAGCTCATTGATCCACAAATCACCTACCTCAAACTTAATCAAAGTCCTACACTCAAGCTAGGAGTATAGCCCTACACTTAGATCCACCACTAGATCCTACCTCAGAGAATAAATCTCTTACCTCAAGCACACAAGCCTAACCTCAGATCCACAGAAGGATCCTACAGCTCAGCCTTTATATTTCAGGCTTAAAACTCAGATCTAGAAAGATCCTACACAGAGATTGAGTTTGTTGTTGATGACTTGCTCTTGAGAAACTGTTCTTTGAGTCTGCTTGCTGAACTGAGTAAACTCAGCTCTTCTTCTTCACAACACCAGGAATGGATCTTCAAGGTTGTCCTGCTAGTGTTGATAAGTAACTATAGAGTATTGTTTCTTCTTAATTAGAAAGAAAGCTTTCTGACCTTGCTATTAAAAGTTGATTTAATCTTCAGTGAAAAATTTCTTCAACAACAACCTCTATCTGTGATTCACAAACTAACTTTAGAGCAAGTTCTTAGTAAGCTTCAACTTTGTCGAGAGGAAGAAGATGACCAGAAAAAATTTTCTCCAAAAACTTTTTTCCATCTTTCTCGGAACTCTGCTTTTGTATCCCACCATCCAACCGCTCTATGCATAGTGTGGACCACCGGAATTGGCAACTGCAACACAACTTTTTCATTAACTGCAGAACTAAAGGCAAGTGGCGCCTTTTGTCTTCTAGTAAGCAAAACCCGCGATATTTGAATTTCTGCAGACGCCAGCATGACTCATCTCCTGTGGACTTAGCAAATTCCAGACAAACTGCATAGGCGTTGAGTGAAGCCTTGTCACTCAACGCTTAAGTACTTAGCTGAATTCTTCATCTTAGACATTGAGTGAGTTGAGTGATCCTTCATTACTCAATGCATATAGACTTTTACAGTCTAACAGCTTAAGCGTCGAGTGAGACTTCATCACTCGATTGCTTCTTGACTTGGTTGAATTTCACTGTATGAAGGCGTTGAGTGTAGCTTCTTCACTCAACACTTCTCTTCATGGATTGACTTCTTAATGAGGCATTGAGTGGCCTATCTTCACTCAACGCTTCTTTCCTTAGACAGATTTTCTATTGAGTAGGCATTGAGTGAACTGCCTTCACTCAACGCTTCTGTCCATGACAGATTTCTTGTTGAGTAGGAGTTGATTGAACTACTTTCACTCAACGCTTCTGTCCTTAGACAGATTTATTGGCAACAACACTACAGCTTTGACTGTATGTAGTTCTATCAATGCTTTTGGGCTTCTTGACACTGAGTGAACTGCCTTCACTCAACGCTTCTAGACTTAGCCAGATTTCTTATCTTTACCTTTGAGGCTTTGACTGCTTGAGCTTCTGTTGACGCTTTTAGCCTCTTGGCGTTAAGTAATCTGTCTTCACTCAACGCTTATGGACTTAGCCAGATTTCTGCTTTTCTTGCATCTTGTCTTGAGTCCAACTAGTATTCTGACCCTAACTACCTGTCAAATCAGTACAATAGAGAACAACCTGCATACATTGAACTTAGAGCATGCATCAAATACATTCATGTGTATATCATTGTCCTGTGGGCCATCTTAAAATCTAGGACATTGTGATCAATAGACCCAACAGTGAATGATATTCTGGATTATAAGTAAGATCAATTTTACTCTTATTATCGCACCTTAATTTTATGGTTTGTTAATGTATTCTGAAATCTTCTAAAATTTGTTTTGTCCATAAAGCTTGTGCACAACCACTACCTAGTACAATATATTCGGCCCCGGTGGTGGAGAGGGCAACAAAATTCTATTTCTTACTCGACCATGAAATAAGTGAAGGGCCTAAAATGTGACAAGTGTAACTTGTGCTTTTACGATCTAACGAACAACCAGCATAATTAGAATCGGAATAACCATGTAGAACAAAGTCATCATTATGAGGATACCACAGTCCTAGTTTAAAAGTACCAATAAGATATCTAAAGATTTGTTTAACCGCTTTTAAATGTGATTCTTTAGGATTAACCTGAAACCTAGCACACAAACAAATGGCAAACATAATATCAGGTCTAGATGCGGTTAAGTATAATAAAGAACTTATCATCCCTCTACATAAAGTTTGATCAATTGATATTCCACTTTCATCTTTTCCTAATTTTAATGATAGACTCATTAGAGTACTAGCTTGCTTAAGATTTTCAAATCTAAATCTTTTAAGAACATCATAAATATACTTAGATTAACAAATAAAAATTCCATCATGTTTTGAGTAATTTGAAATCCTAAAAAATATTTAAGTTCTCCTACCATGCTCATTTCAAACTCATTTTTATAATCATTACTACATCATTATATAACTCTTCATTAGTGGTTCCAAAAATAATATCATCAACATAAATTTGCAAAACTATTAGTTCATTTTTTATTTGCTTAATGAAGAGTGTAGAATCAGCACTACCCATTTTATAATCATTTTTCAACAAATATAAATTTAATCTATCATACCATGCATGAGGCGCTTGTTACAAACCATAAAGCGCTTTTTCTAATTTGTAGACATGATTTGGAAATTTTTCATTCACAAAACCAGGGGGTTGTTCTACATATAATTCTTCCTTAATATACCCATTCAAAAAAGCAGTTTTCACGTCCATTTGAAATAATTTAAATTTCCTAAAACTAGCAAATGCAAGGAAAATCCTAACTACTTCAAGACGTGCTACGGGTGCAAAAATTTCATAAAAATCTACTCCTTCAATTTGAACAAAAATTTTTGCTACAAGCCTAGCTTTATTTCTAGTGATTTTAGACTCACTATCTAATTATTTTTAAATATCCACTTAACTCCTACAATAGGATGATCAGAAGGTCTTTCAATAAGATTCCAAACCTTATTACATTCAAATTGACTAAGTTCATCTACCATAGCTAAAAAACAAGATTCATCATTTAATGCGATTGAAACATATTTTGGTTCGATATTGAAAACAAAATAAAGGTTTGAAAATAAATCATGTAAGAATGAACGAGTACTTACCCCTTTTGATGGTTCTCCAATGACCAAATCTTATAGATGATCTTTTGAAAATCTTAGTTCACTTGGAGGCACATATTCTTCTACTTCTTCTCCTTCTCTTTCTTTTTTTTATCTTCTTCTTGATCTCCAAGTATTTCATCATCATCCGACTTTAGTGGGAAAGTGGTTTTTCATCATTACATATAGGGTTAGTTTCTACACAAGAAAGAAGTTCATCAAATTTAACATGAATTGATTCTTCAACTATTTTTATCCTCTTATTATAGACTCTATAAGCTTTACTAGTTGAAGAATAACCAATAAATATACCTTCATCACATTTTTTATCAAATTTTCCTAATGTGTCCTTAGTGTTCAAAATGGAATATTTGCGACCAAAAACTTTAAAATAAGATACATACGGTTTCTTTTTAAAATATAGTTCATAGGGTGTTAATTTCAAAAATGGTGGAAGCATAACATGATTAATAACATAGCATGCAGAATTTATAGCTTCAGCCTAAAATGATCTAGGTAATCTGTATTCAGATAACATAATACACGATGGTTCTTGAAGAGTCCTATTTTTTCTCTTGACCACATCATTTTTTTATGATGTGGGAGGAGCGGAAAATTCATGCTTAATTCCTAACTCCTTACAAAAAGAAACAAACCCATCATTATCAAATTCACCTCCATGATCTGAATGAATGCACTTTATTTTTATGTCAAGTTCATTTTGAATATGTATACATAATTTAGTCAATTCTAAGAATGCATTAAATGTTGAAATTAAGAAAATTGTCCAACAAAAACGTGAATAATCATCAATCAATTAAAAGTGTATTTTCTACCTCCTAGACTTTGTGTAGTAATTGGACCAAACAAATCTATGTGAATCAATTGTAAAAGTCTAGTAGTAGAAATAATATTTTTGCTTTTGAACGAAGACTTTGAAATTTTCATTTTTGACATGGCGAACATAAAGAAGATAAACTTTCACTTAAAATAGGTAAGCCTTTAATTAATTTATCTTTTGATAATTTTAAAATTAACTTGGCACTAGAATGACCAAGTTGCCTATGTCACAAATCTAACTCATCATTTTTGGACATAAAACATTTTAAAGTCGAATGTGATAGATCATGAAATTTTATCATATAAACATTTTAAGACCTTGGTGCAGTAAGAACAACATCATTTATTTTGGAATCAAAAATTATAGAAAGGTTTGTGTAAGAGTCAAATAAAATATTTAGACCGATATCACATAATTGACTTATATAATTCAAATTGTGTTTTAAACCTTTCACATACAAAACATTTGATATAGTAAAAGAATCGTTACCTACTACTCCAGTGCCAATTATTAGAACCAAAATTTGGTCCCAACAAGAGTTCGGACCCAAGGGTGTAGCTAACACCTACTTCTCCTGAACTTGAGCTCCTGACCAGCCACTCGGAACTAGAAAACTACCATGGGATGCAGTACAAAGGTCCCACTACACACCCAGAAGATCTCTAGAATGATTCCCTACCCAAGCCAAAAGCTGAGCTGGGCACCTTGGAGGGCTTATGCTGCTAGACCAAAATAACCCAAGGAGGAAGCAACTAAAAGAATTGGATCCCCTCCAAAGGTGCCCATAAGGTATATTTATAGAATTCCCAGTCTGGTCTGCAATCAGCATAACTACGCTATTCTATTTTACTATATGCAGAATAATTGGGTCTGCCAATAGCATAACTTCGCTATTCTGAAAGGTTATTTGCAGATCTCTAAGGGTATCCAAGTAATTTTGCCTCTAGACCCCACCACTAGGCGAGTGGCCCATAAAGGCACCATTCACTAGAAGAGGCAAATGCTAAGGTGAGCCGAGCATTCGCCTCCACAGCTCCCCAAAGGGCGAGTGGGGGATTCACATGCTCTTCGCCTGCTCTTGCGAGAGCCTTTCTTCCCACTTTAATGAGAGCCCTATACTCCCTTTTGGCGAGTGCAGGTCTACCTACCCCTCTCGCCTTCTTTGGCCTGTTTGGACCAGAGGTTCCCTGGCTTCGTCGGGGGGGGCACTCAGCGAATATGGGATTTGAAGAAGGCCCATTGCTCACAAGTCAATAATTGGGTCCATTGATCACAATATCCTAGATTTTAAGAAGGCCCACAAGTCAATGGTATACACATAAATGTATTTGATATATGTTTGAATTCATTGTATGCAGACGGTATACTGTTACAGTGATTTGACAGGCAGTCAGAGTCATAATGACTATTGGACTCAAGATAGGTTACTAGACAGGCAAAAAATCTTCTAAGTCCAAAAGCGTTGAGTGAAGACAGGACACTCAACACCTCATCAAGAAGACAGCCCAAAAATTTATGATGAAAAAGATGTAACTAATGAAATTCCACAAGAGGAATTAGCAACACAAATAATTGAAGAATAAACTCAACTTATTGATTTTGTTACACTTAGAGATCATCCTAGATCTCAAGTGATTGGAGACATATCAGCTGGTGTGCATACAAGGCATCAACTCAATCAAGATCAGATGCATATATGCTTTCTTTCTCAGATTGAACCTCAATCCCTAAAAGATGCAGAACAAGATCCCCATTGGATCATTGCAATGCAAGAGGAACTCAATCAGTTTGAAAGATGTAGAGTTTGGGACTTAGTTCCAAGACCCAAAGACTATCCAGTCATTGGAACCAAATGGGTCTTCAGTAATAAATTGGATGCTCAAGGAGTTATAGCGAGAAATAAAGCTAGACTAGTAGCTCAAAGATACTCACAGGAGGAAGGAATCGACTATGATCAGACATTTTCTCCTGTTGTAAGATTAGAAGCTATCAGAATATTTCTTGCTTTTGCAACATTCAAGAAATTCTAAGTATTTCAGATGGATGTGAAGAGAGCATTTCTGAATGGAGAACTCAAAGAGGAAGTTTATGTTGAACAACCTCCAAGTTTTATCTCTTCAACTTATTCTACTCATGTCTTTAAACTTAATAAAGATCTTTATGGTCATAAATAAGCTCCAAGAGCTTGGTATGAGACTCTTGCTAGTTTCTTATTAGAACATAAATTTTATAGAGGCATGGTAGATACAACTTTATTTTCTAGACATCATAAATCCAAAATTTTACCAGTTCAAATATATGTTGCCAATATAATTTTTGATTCTACTGATTCCAAACTTTGCAAAAGGTTTTCTGACCTAATGCATTCAAAGTTTGAAATGAGTAGCATGGGTGAATTATCTTACTTCCTTTGTTTACAAGTGAAGCAAACACCTGATGGCATTTTCATATCTCAATCTAAATATGCTAAAGAGCTTATTAAAAGATTTGGGATGTCAGATGCCTCAGCTATGAAAACACTCATGCCCTCTAATGTTGTAGTTGATAATGATGAACAGGGCAAACCTGTTGATCAGAAAACATATAGGACTATTATTGGGTCTTTATTATATTTAATAACAAGTAGACCTGGTATTATGATTGCAACATGTATTTGTGCTAGGTTCCAAGTTAATCCTAAAGAATATCACTTTATGTTAGTAAAAAGAATTTTAAGATATATAAAGGGTTGTCCTAATCTAAGACTCTGGTATCCTATTGAGTCAGGATTTGAATTAACTGGATTCACAGATGCTGACTATGCTAGATATATAGTTCACAGAAAAAGCATATCAGGAACTTGTCAGTTTCTTGGTGATAGGCTTGTGTCATGGTTTTGCAAGAAGCAAACCTCTGTATCTACTTCAACTGTTGAGGCTGAATATATTGCAGCAGGTAGTTATTGTTCACAGATTTTGTGGATTCAAAATCAGTTACTAGATTATGGTTACAACTTAAATAATTCAACTATATTTTGTGATAATACAAGTGCAATTTCAATTGCACAGAATCCAGTCCTTCATAGTAGAACTAAACATATAAAAATTAGACATCATTTTATAGAGACAATGTAGATAAAAATAAAATTAGCCTAGAATTTATTTCTACTGATTTACAAAGAGCTGACATTTTCACCAAACCCTTAGATGAAAAGAAATATATTTTCTTCTTAAATCAGTTATGAATGATTAATGGTGAGTCTTTAAATTGATTTTCGGATGGAGATCGACGAATTGTAAACCTTTCGTCGAATGGAGATCGATGAATTGAAAACATTTCGTCAAATAGAGATCGACGAACTGTGAACTTTTCGGAGATCGGCGAATTTGCTTCGAGAACATTTCGTCGAATGGAGCTCGATGAATTGTAATCCTTTCGTAAACTTTTCATTGAATGGAGATCGACGAATTGTATTCCTTTTATGAAATTTTCGTCGTTCGATGTTTGAATTTTCGTCAGACGGAGTTCATCTTTTCAATTTCTGAAAACTTATATTTAGGTTTTCATCGAACTCTATACCGCACATTCTCCATTTCTCTTACACTTAATCTTTCTGTTTTGCTGGACAATGGTGATTCCATGGGCGATTATCTCTGCAATGAAGTTTGATGCAGGTTTCGATATCGACATGGAATCCTTTAGTCATTCAGATTAAATCTTCTAGGACATCTTACGACTCTTTGAGGCTTAGAATCTGCGACACTTTATGACTACCAGAATCAAACTCCTAGTCGCAGAGATTAAAGAATGGATTCATACTGCTAAGATTCAGGATATCTCAACCATTATTGGTTCAATCTCAGGCAATCAGGTTCCTCTAACACCTCAAATTCTTTCTGAAATTTTCAGTTTTGTTAATAAAGAAGATGATATAGAGTTTTTCTGGTATAGAATTTGATGTAATGCTAGATAGATTGGGTCACTCTCAAGGAAACCCTAATCATTTGTTGAAAAAGAACTTTTCTATATAATATAAGTTCTTAGTTGATGTAGTAGGCAAACTACTTCTGGGCTAACACTCAGCCCACGACTATGTTACCAGGCACCAATTTATGTTGATGTGTGCCTTAGTTGATCATAAAACCATTAACTGGGGGGTTAATTCTGTTTGATTCCATTAAGAAGAAGGTTAACAGCAAGTCTGGAGGATATGGCAGGATATTATGCATCTTTCTATAGGCTAAATGTCCAGAGGTGTTGGTCTCTCAGACCATACACATCAATGCTTCAAGAGTCTAACCTCTGCCCTATTTGGAAAATGGGAGAGGGTGATTCCTAAGCCTCCAAGGGCAGCTCCCTATAGGGCATCTTCTGAAAGCACCAGGGCTGTTCCAGCCACTCTTCCTGCCCCAGAAGAGGCTTCTGCTCCCCTTGTTTCTTCCACTCCACCATATCCACATCATTCACCTAGACTTTCCACACCACCTTCTCTACAACATACTTTATCTGAAGTTGTTCCATCCACATCCTTCCGTACAAATTCCCCAAGTCATCAGTCACCTCATCAGTCACCACCTTCATCTCCACTTCTTTCATCTCCACCTCACTTCTCTCTACTTAATTCATCTCCACCTCATTCATCTCCACAATAATTATCTCCACCTCACTCATCTATCTAGGAGATAGTTCCTGATGACATTCCTCGTATCATCAATCCTACCTCTTTACCTGAGTCATCTTTTCTATGTTCCAACTATACTAACAGTTCTATTCCCTCTTCTTCCATTCTATCTTCTGCATCTACTCAGGCTCCACCTGAGTTTATGTATCTTGATTTCTCTTCCATTGATTCTAATCTTTTGGAATTCATCACTCCAACTCTCAAGAAAATTTTGGATGATGCATTAGCTCATTTCTATCTTCCATAGCAGAACTTTCCTCTAAACTAGCATCTTCCTCTTTTGTCCCTACTTCTAGGGACCTAGATTCAGTTCACCCTAGATCTAGGCAGGGGGACATGCTTAATGAAGAAGTTCCAGTCACAACTAGTGCAGAAGTTCCAGTTATAGATGTAATAGTTTTTGTTGAAATTCAGGATTCAGAAATGACAAGTGCAGTTGAGGATGAGTTATCAGATGAGCCAGAAGTTATTACTGTTGGTGATGTATTTATTAATCCCACAGTTAACTTACATTCTTTATTATGAGTTTTTGATTTACTGCATAGTTATTCCCCTAGCGTACCAGTTTATGAAGAAGATCTCTCAAGAGAAGTAGTTTGCTACTCTACTCCCATTGATGCTTCAGTTTTAAAAGATCTTAGATCTAGTTTCAGAGTTATTTCTACTAGTTCTACTATAGTCTCACAGCCTATAGTAGTAGATAATATAATAAATATTTTTGAGCAAGCTTCTTCCCCTCCTACTTTTGTATGGGATGAAACCCCTATGCCCAATTTTTATGATCTTCTTAATGAAGATATGGAAGAGGCAGCTAATGTAGATGATATTTATAAACAGCTAGAGGTTCAAGTTGATGATCATACTAATTTATATAAACAAATTGATGTTTTATATGATCATCTAGAGGAGGAATCTGATGATCATGCAGAGTCTGATGATTCAAAAAATCTACTTCTAAGAAAAAAAAGTTAAGGAAAAAGGATCCAGGTAAGGTTGCTTCTCAACCTTCTTCTACAACAGACATTCCTTATTACATTCTGCATGGGATACCTCTCACTCCAGACCTTCCATACTGGATGAGCTACTCCAAAAATGAGCAGAAGAATAGGAAGAAGATAAAGAGGTATCACTCTCCACCAAAGTCTTGGAGAGGACCTCCTTCTCCTCCTCCTCCAGCAGCAGGATCAGCTGGTAATGTTTATTCTTCTTAGAGGACTTCCTCTCATCATTCTAAACCTACTCAACACAGGCAGGATAGACCTACAAGGTCTAATACTTACAGCAGTCAAAGCAGCCAGCAATACTCTAGCTAAGAAAGGCCAGCTTCTCTAGTGTATGATCCAGAGCTTGATCCAGTTTATAGAATGACAAGGTTCAATGAGCAAGTTGCTCTTTCTCAGATTAAGAAAGTAAGGACAGAAGGTAAGGACACCTCCCAATTCTCTACTATGTCCTCCTACAGGCAACAGGAATTGGATAGATATCAGAAGAAAAGCCTATTTAATGTTGACAAGTATATGAGTTTGCATCCTGAAGCAGTTGTTCCAAGAACAACTTCCCTGAAGATCTTTGGTTCTCAAGATCTTAAAATGAGTAAAAGAGAAGCTGAAGTTCCAACCAGGAAGCTAATTTTTACCAAATCATCTTCAAATTCTCCTTCAGCTGCTCTACAAAAGGACTCTTAATTTTTGTTTATGCCTTTAAACTTTGTTGTTGTTCATAAACTTTCTTAAAGCACCTTTTAGATATCTGCTGAAAATTTTATTTCTGCTCAGTTTGATGAACATCGAGCTCAGTTCGACGAACTCAGGTTTCTAACTCTGAGTTTAGCTCGACGAACGCTGAGGTCCGTTCGACGAACTCTTATCTCAACTCAAAATCTTAGTTCGATGAAAGCCAAGCTCAGTTCA
The DNA here is from genome assembly GCA_039513925.1 of Platanthera zijinensis. NCBI lineage: Eukaryota > Viridiplantae > Streptophyta > Magnoliopsida > Asparagales > Orchidaceae > Platanthera > Platanthera zijinensis. The sequence goes on from CM077093.1 coordinate 161,440,355, forward strand.
ACGAACTCTTAACTCAGCTCGACGAATGGGAAAATTCAGTTCGACGAACTCCAGGCTCAGTTCGATGAATTCCTTACTCAGTTCGATAATCAGGCTGTTTCTATATTCAGAGGCAGAATGATTTCAAAAGCTTAATTACAATCAGTTACAACTCTGTTATTTAATGCTAAATATTCTAAATGAATATAGTTGTTTAAGGAAGCATTAAATATGGATTTATCACAGAGTTTTAATTCTAATTAATTCCTAGGGCAGTTACAATTCTAAGAGATTCTTCAGGCATTTAAGAATGGTTTTAATTCAAATGTTTGAATTCTTCTTAGATATTATATATTCAGAAGTTTGCTACTTCAAAGGGTTACAAGATCAATATAGATTAACACATATACAGATACAGATATTCTGCTTCAGAGTCTTCTAGTGCAAAATCTTCAATCAATTAGAAATAAGAAGGCCTACACCCTGAAGAAACGTTTCCCATCATGATCACAAATCTCTACTCAAATCAGGGGGAGCTTTTTTTTGCAACATCATCCACTAAAGTCTTCTCAGAGATATTTGACAGAGAAGACAACATCATTTCTTATAGTTTATTTCTAAACTGTGTACAAGGTTTTAAACTCCCTTTAAAAGTTAACTCATGGTTCCTAAGTAACCTGATCAAAAGACTTAAGCTTATATTTTGGGCACCTGGTCAAAAGCTCAAAGGGTTGCTCGATCTCCCTTAAAAAATAGATCTTCTGGAGGCAGGACACCTGATCAAAAACCTGTAGTGGATACCTACCAGGGTGATAGAAGAGTAGACGTACCCAAATTTATTGGGGAACTACTATAAAAATCCTTGTATCATCTGTGATTGTTTTCTTTCTATTTGTATGATGTGATTTCTCTTTATATATATATACTTATATCACTTACTTTAAATCCTCTATAAAAATAAATTAAAGTTTTTAAAATACTCTATTCACCCCCCCCCCCCTCTAGAGTAAAGTTAGATCTATCCCTCACTTTCACCATGGGCCAAGATCTAGTGTGCCCTTAAGATACCTCATAATTCTCTTTGCAGCTGAGTAATGAGATTCTTTGAGGCAAGCCTGATACCTAGCACAAACACATGTAGCATACATGATGTCTGGCCTACTTGTAGTAAGATGGAGAAGGGAACCAATTATCCCCTTATACAAAGTTTCATCAACAGGTTTCCCTGCCTCATCTTTGCATATGAGCATACTTAATTTCCCCTGGTGGAGGAGTTCTCATGGTGGAGGAATTCTCCATACCAAATTTCTTTATTAACTCACTAGTAAACTTAGACTAGGATATGGACAAGCCATCATCAGTCTGTCTTACTTGAAGACCCAAGAAGTACTTAAGTTTACCCATACTGCTCCTCTCAAACTTCCCCTGCATAAGTTTGGTAAACTTCATGTAGAGGTTGTCATCAATAGATCCTAAGATGATGTCATCTACATAGATCTGAACTAGGATGATTTTACTCTTAGATTCCCTTAGGAATAGTGTCTTGTCTATATTCCCCCTTGAGAATTTGTTCTCAATGAGGAATCTAGAAAAAGTCTCATACCAAGCTCTAGGGGTTTTCTTTAGCCCATATAGAGCTTTCCTAAGTCTATAAATAGAATCAGGTGAGTTAGAAACTACAAAACCTGGAGGCTTCTCAACATAAACTTCCTCTTTTAAGTCAACATTCAGGAAGGCTTACTTCACATCCATCTGGTAGACCTTGAATCTCTTGTGTGCAGCATATGTAAGGAACAATCTTATGGCTTCCAACCTTGCTACATAGGCAAAGGTTTGATCAAAATCAATGTCTTCTTCCTACTTGTACCCCTTAGCTACTAATCTCGCTTTGTTCTTGATTATAATGCTATTTTCATCAAGTTTGTTTCTGTAAATCCACTTGACTCCAATGACATTATGCCCATGAGGTCTGGGAACCAGCTTCTAAACATTGCATCTTTTGAACTAATTCAGTTCCTCTTGCATAGCCACTATCCAGAATTGATCTATGTTGGCCTCTTCAAACTTCTTTGGCTCCACTTGTGATAAGAAGCTTGCATACATAGTTGTATTCAGACTTTTGCTTCTTATCACTACTCTAGGGCTTGGTTCACTAATGATTTGGTGAACAGGATAGTCTCTTAATTACCTAATTATTGGAGGTAATCTTCTTTCAGCAATAGCTTCAGGAACAGCCTCTTGCTAATCATCCTCTGCTCCAAGTGTGTCTGGTAGACCTTCTAAAGTATCCACTTCATCTTGGATAACTGATTCTGCTTCCTTGATGGTCAGATTGTCCATCATCTGTTCTGTACCTGCATTACTGGAAGAGGAGCTTGGCAGCTACCTGTTAATCATGCTAGACTCATCAAAGACTACATGCACAGACTCTTCTACAACTTTGCTTTTCAAGTTGTATACTATATAGGCTTTACTATGATTATTGTACCCAACAAAAATCCAATCAAAGGACTTGGCAGCAAACTTAGTCACATAGGACTTTCCATTATATAACACATAACACTTACTACCAAAGATTCTGAGATTGCCCATATTTGGTTTTCTTCCCTTCAAGATCTCATAGGGAGTCATCTTGTGGATTTTGGTGATAGAGGCCCTGTTGAGGACATGACATGCAGTATTTACTGCTTCAGCCTAGAAATATTCTGGGAGAGATGTGTCACACAACAATGTTCTTCCAGCCTCTATGAGAGTTCTGTTTTTCCACTCAACAGTCCCATTTTGCTGGGGGTTCTAGGAGAAGAAAATTCTTAATGAATCCCTTGCTCTTCACAGAACTTTGTCATGCTTTCAGACTGGAAGCCAGTTCCATGGTCACTTCTGATTTTGACCACAGAACTGTTAAACTCATTCTGAACTTGCTTAACAATCTTGATTAAGATATCAAGGGTCTCATTCTTTTTTTTAAGAAAGAACACCCAAGTAAACTTGGAATAATCATCAACCACCACAAGGGTGTAGACTTTCCTACCAAGACTATGAATAGGCATAGGACCAAATAGGTCCATATGCAAGAGGTATAAGCACCTCATAGAGTCTTTGGAACTAGTGCCCTTGAAGGAAGCTTTGGTCTACTTACCCTTTTGGTAAGCTGAGCAAATGCTATCCTTGGTGAATTTCACATTTGGAGTATTCCTAACTAACTCTTGACTAAAGAGCTTACCAATAGTCTTGTAATTCAAGTGATCTAGTCTTTTGTGCCATTGGACACAATATGAGAATTTTTCATTTGCTACAAGACAAATAGGATAATCTGAGTCCAGACATAGGAAGTTTAAACAGTAAACATTTCCACTCATAGTTCCTATCAATATGACCTCTTGGTCACTTGACCTCCTTATCAGGCACTCATCCTTGTGGAAGACAATAAATAGCCAAGATCAGAGAATTTGCTTATACTTATAAGGTTGTGTTGCAACCCTTCAACATAAGCCACTTTTGTGATAGTGACTATGTCATTTGTAATCTTACCATAACCTCTAGTTATCCCTCTATCAGAACCACCAAAGATAACCTTGGGTCAATTTTTCACTGGGGTGAACTCCTTCAATTTGCTTCTTGTCCCAGTAATGTGCTGGACCAACCATTATTCAAGTACCATATTAGGGTATGGCCACTTGAACTAACCTGCATTAAGAAGTTTACTTTACCTTATGACCCCAATTTCTATTAGGTCCTAGTTGCACATTAGTTTGAAACTGAACATATCCACCAACAAGTTTTTTGACTGGTAGACTGACTCTAGCTCTGACCACATTAGGATTGTGCCAGAAATCAATTGCATAATGGCCTACCTTGTCACAGCACCAACAGTCATTTATATTGTACTTCTTTTCTGTGTAGGCACTGCAGTTGGTTTGACTGCAGTCTTGACAGAAGGAAGAGGTGCAACAACCATTTTCTGATTCCTTTTAGCATGGATTTGACTGAAGGTTAGTCTGCTTGCTGGCTTGTGTGGCCTATTCTGAATCCCATCAGCAGCACATTTCTTTTCAGACAGCATGCTCTTGATAGCATCAGAAATAGCCATATCAGGCAAGCTAACAGACTGACCCTTAGTCAGAACTTGTGCTGACAGGTTCTGAAAATTGGCTGCAGCCCCATTTTTGAGAGGGGGGCTGTAGCATCAAAAACAAATGGTCCATGATGGGCTATTTGAATTTCTTCATGGGTAGTCTTAAAAGCACTTACCCTACTATATCTTCCATAATGGATTAGAACATCTTTTGTTCTACTTGTAGAAGCAACATTCATATAGTGACCATATATACTTTCCTGGTCATACCTATTTGAAGGGAATAAAACCCTCTTAATGGAATAGGTGGCCTAGATGCTATAGGCATAACTAAAAATTTCCCTTTCCCTTTAGGATGGGTAAGTCTTGTGTTAGCCTTGAAGCCCAACCCCTTCTTACCCTTCTATGAGGAGGAGTCTATCAAGGGCAACACTGTATTGGGTTGAGAGAAACTGACCACAATACGTTTCTCCCTCTGGATATTTTCTTCAATATCTCTAATGAGACTATTTTTCTCTTGATAGTCTCCATCTGGATTCCTGATAGGGTTTTCAGTTGACTGAGTTCCCTCATTGTCTGATTCAGCAGAGAAGCTGTTTCAGCAAGCTGAGAAGCAGCTGGCTGAAGAGACAAAATCTCCTTAGCCTACTTCTTAGTCAACTTCTTGCATTTCTTAAAGGCATCCAGAAGTTCACTATATCTGTCAATCAGTTGATTGACATCACCTTATGAGCAAGAATCATCTTCACCATTAGATGAAGAGGCTTCTGCATAGGGACATGTCTCATACCTAGACACAGAACTAGATAGGGAATGTACCTTACTTTGACCAAGCTGATCCTGACTACCCTCTTAATCGGTCATTACCATCAGCCCATGACAGCTCTAGGCATCTTCTTCATCATCATCCACCTCTGAGTCATTCTCCAACAATTTCAGAGGGGCCCTAACTCCTATCCTTGCAACATGATAGTCTTCATCTACTGAAATAGTTTCCTATTTAGCTGCAATAGCAACTAGCCCAATGTAGGCTTCCTCTTCTTCAGACTCTGATGATGATGATTCTTCCCAACTCTTCTCTTTCTTAGCCATAAGGGACTTTTCTTTCTTGCCCTTGTACTTTTGGTGAGATTAATTCTCACCATCCTCTCTTCTCTTCACAGGGCAATCAACAATGACATGCCCTGGCTTGCTGCAGCAGTAACAAACAATATTAGAAGAATTCTATTTATTGGGTTTAGAGCCATACCTGGCCTCCTTGGAGGTTTTCTTCAAGTGATTAGTTGAGGTGGAGGGCTTACTCTTCCAGTGCTTCTTCTTCATCAGCCTATGGAGCTGCCTAGAGAAAACAGCAAAATCCTCATCAGACATACTGTTGTCTGATGCCTCTAATTCAGAGCAGTCTGAATCTGCTGGTCTTCTTGGAGGAGAAGGGGTCTTTCTCTAGCTTTTCCTTGTGGATTCAGCTTTGAAAGCCATAGTCTTCTCTTTAGCTTGAGACTTGCAGTTGGTCTCTTCCTCTTTCCTGATTATTAGATGTATATCATAAGAGAGCAGTTTTCCAAATAGGGTGTGAGGTGGAGTGTCACCCAACTTAGCAATTTCTCTGATGGCACATATCTTTGTGTCCCAGTCTCTGGTGAGAGACCTGAAGAGCTTATCATTTATCTCATAATGACTAAAGACCCTTCCATAGGTCCTTAGATCATTTACTATCCTGAAGAATTTTTCATAGTAGGTGGCTATGTTCTCTCCCTTAGACTGTCTGAAGGCCTCATACTCCTTGATGAGCATAGACTTTCTATCATCTCTAACCTCCTATGTGCCTTCCATATAGATCACCAGAGTGTCCCACATCTCCTTTGCAGTTGTGTAGTGAATCAGATTCTGAAGGGTAGAATCATCAATTGCACTAACAATGACATTCTGAGCCGTCTTGTCCATGATAGCAAGAATGACTTCATCCTTTCTAATCTCATCATAAGTCTTGGGTATCTGGATGTTTGCATCTAGGATAGACACTTTCATGTGGATGAAAGGTCCTTCTTTAATAGTTATAAAGATTCTAGGTTCAGCTGCTTTCATGAACAACCTGACCCTCTCCTTCCAGATACCAAATCCCTCCTTCCTGCAAATAGGAAGTTTCATAGCACCTAGATCCTTATACTTCACTCCTGAACCCATATAGACAGTCTGTAGCTACCTTGGAAGATCACTCAGATGGTTAGATCCTTTTTGAGTAACCTCTCTCTGATACCAATTGAAAGTCTTTAATTTCAAGGTAGCTTACAACCTAAAGGGGGGTTGAATAGGTTATCTCACTGATATTATTATCTTTTAATTTAATTTGTCTTTAGTACTTAGTATGTTGGTAGTAATTAGCATTCAAGTATCTGCACAAAGAAAACAACACAGAAAAGCACACACAGATTTATAGTGGATCCCCAACTTGTGTGTACATCCACTCTCTTCCCACCTTGCCAACTTCCTGTTAGTCAAGGCACTTTTCCAAACCACTGTTCTTAAGAGCTTACACCTCAGATCCCTCAGGATCTCTTAGTCTCCTCCAATACTTACAACTCTGCCACAAGGGACTATAATTCAATAATCAGCAGATCACTTACCTCAGGCCAAAGGCCCCACACTCAGGCTAGGAGGATAGCCCTACTCAGATCCACTAGGGATCCTACCTCAGAGAGAATGACTCTCCTACAACTCAGGTTGTTAAGCCCTACCTCAGATCCACTATGAAAGGAGGGTGTTAGGTCATATTACTCTAGAGGGGGGGTGAATAGAGTATTAAAACTTTTGGCTCTTTTTAGATTATATCAGAGTAAAAATATTGATACCATATAAGAGTTCAGGAATAAGAAAAACTAAGCTAAACAATTCAGCAATCCCAAGCACAGCAAAAACAAATGAAAAGGAGCAACCAAACGACACAAGAGGTTTATAGTGGTTCCCCTAAACCTGGGTACATCCACTCTTCTACCACCCTTGGTAGGAATCCACTAGCAGGTTTTGATCAGGTAACTGCCACCACAAGATCTGGTTCAGGTAGATCAGGAAACCCTTCAGGCTTTTGATCAGGTGCCTAAAAACCAACTTCAAGTCTTTTGGAGGGAGACTTGTCAACCAAACATACTTTTGAAGGGAGTTATAACCCTGTATAATGGGATGGAAAATGTTGATGGAAGTCTTCTTCTTTTCTCAAGTACAACTGAGAAGACTGTGTGGATTATTGTGATGTCAAAGCTCCTTTTGAGAGGTAGACTATTTCTGAAAGAACAGAGCTTTGCTAAAGGGTGAGTAGGTCTTCAGCTTGATCTGCAAAGATCTAGGAAATCCAGTAACAGATGGTGATTAGAGTGTCTGAGGATTTCTGGAATAGAGGTTGAAGAAGACTCTTGATCTTGATGTTTTGTTCTTCTTCAATCTACAGTGATGGCAAAGAATGAGAAAGCGTTGAGAGCATCAAGTGCTTGTTCAGAATTTCCTGTTCAGTGCTTCTTGATTTCTCTTCTTGTTTCTGTAACTGTCTTTCTTGTCTGTTGTTCTTGAAGAAGAAGAGAATTGCTTTTTATTCCACTGTTGAAAAATTCTCTTTGAATTTTTGAAATCTTCCCATAAATGTTGGCTGCTAGAGGGAATAGAAAACGGCTGGAATAATAGCATTGATGAATAACATAGAAAACTCTGAACGCAAAATAGAATTCATCGACCTGAGATCAAAGATCGTCGACCAGGGAATTCAAGTTCGTTGACCTTTGCTCTGCGATCTGTTAACTGGGAATAACTTACCAAATCTGCACTCTGAGTTTGTTGATCTGAGAAACTGACAGAAGAAAACTAAGCGTTGACCTGAGATCTGAGAACG